>ONZH01028138.1:0-600000 GCA_900303285.1 Rhinella marina | reverse complement strand
CCACGCACGATTGTGGCATTACTGTTTATAGGGGTAGCTGGCTGCTTCCCTCTAACCCCCTTATTTTTGGGAACTTTACCTTTTGTTATCTTATGTGCACCGGTCTATAGCTTGATGGTACAAAGTAGGGTTATCTAGGGTGTATTAGCGGTAGGTTCCAGTACAGAGTGCAGGGTATTACTCTGTGTTTAAAGGGGTATTCTCATCTTGGACAATGAGGGAATATCGCTAGGATATGCCCCCATTGTCCTATAGGTGCGGGTCCCACCGCTGGGACCTGCACCTATATCGAGAACGGGGCCCCGAAAGTGAAGGAGGGCGCGGCCCAGCTACCATTCATTTGTATAGAGCCGACGGAAATAGCCGCTATTTTCGGCGGCCCCATCCAAATGATTGGAGGGCGGCCGCGCATGCGCAGTGCGCCCTCCTTCACTTTCGGGGCCCCGTTCTCGATATAGGTGCGGGTCCCAGCGGTGGGACCTGCACTTATAGGACAATGGGGGCATGTCCTAGCGATATGCCCCCATTGTCCAAGATGGAAATAACCCTTTAAGCAGGGGTGGATTGGCCATGGATCTTACAGGGAAATTTCCCAGTGGGCCGATGCCCAGTGGGCCGCCTGAGCCCTCCTCACAGCTGCCAGTGTTAGTTTTTGGGGATGTATTTTGTGTTCTGGCAGTATTTTGTGATGGACTGTGGTATTTGGCTCTGTTGAGTGGTATAATGTGCCACAATATGGTATTGCTGGCCCTGCCTTTTGGACCCAACTACAAAACCAGTATTTTTTTCCAGGGCCACTTTAATTTCCCAGTCCGCCCCTGCCTTTAAGGATAATTAGGGTCATTGACATTGTTTTCAGTTTTTGTGTCCGGTCAGAAAACGGTATGCTGATGGAATGGGATGCATCCTGAACTGATTTCTTTCCATTCAGAATGCATGAGGACTAAACGGAACTGTTTTTTTTTCAGTGTTGAGATCCTCTGCCAGATTTCATTGCCGGAAAGCAGCAATGCAAGTGTGAAAGTAGCCTTAGTTTAGTTTATTTTAATTTTTTTTTGTTTGGCCGATGTATACAAATGTAGCCAGTTCCATGTACTAAAATAGATACTTTTATGTATACATTTTCTTCTGTGGTAGCACCTCTATGCTTACTGGTTCCCTGAAAAATAAAATGGTTACCATAATTGTATGCTAAAGGTTCCTTGTCACATGTCTGCACTATGTAACACTATAGGTTCAGTATATGTATATATGAGGTGGGTCAGAAACATGTAACGTCTATTTACAGGTAATTGATTTTACTGAGCGCAAAATATTCAAGTAACAACGGAAAATAAAATCCATTTAGCCTCAGCTTTCCGTGTAAGCCTGACATGACATACTTGCATTTGAGTCTCCTCTCACTTGCTAATGTTGGCGCATGATAAGGTGACTGTAATGTAAGATAGGATTGGGTGTGAGGCTGTATGTTACATGGTATCGAAGTGGAAGATGAGCAATATGGCGGGGCGTCGCTCTGAACTAAGCATTTATGGCAGAGATAAACTGGACTAGCTGTTCCCTGCAATGTGGTTTTTCACTCTCCTGTCACAGCAGTCAGTGGGACATTTTTGTGCTGATCATTATGACCAGTGTTCCCTCTAAGACTTGTCAGCTGCTGAGCGGGGTCGGCTCAGGGCTGGGCACAGCGCCATCAAAGGTGGGCGATATGAAAACCTAAAATAATTGTCACATCAAAGACATACAGTATAACCCCTGCATCATCTCGTATAATACAGTATAATCCATACACCATGCTGTATAGTATACAGTATAATCCGTACACCATGCTGTATAGTATACAGTATAATCCGTACACCATGCCGTATAATATACAGTATAATCTGTACACCATGCTGTATAATATACAGTATAATCTGTACACCATGCTGTATAGTATACAGTATAATCCGTACACCATGCTTTATAATATGCAGTATAATCCGTACACCATGCTGTATAGTATACAGTATAATCCGTACACCATGCTTTATAATATGCAGTATAATCCGTACACCATGCTGTATAATATACAGTATAATCCGTACACCATGCTGTATAATATACAGTATAATCCGTATACCATGCTGTATAGTATACAGGATAATCCGTACACCATGCTGTATAATATACAGTATAATCTGTACACCATGCTGTATAATATACAGTATAATCTGTACACCATGCCGTATAATATACAGTATAATCCGTACACCATGCCGTATAATATACAGTATAATCCGTACACCATGCTGTATAGTATACAGTATAATCTGTACACCATGCTGTATAGTATACAGTATAATCCGTACACCATGCCGTATAATATACAGTATAATCCGTACACCATGCCGTATAATATACAGTATAATCCGTACACCATGCCGTATAATATACAGTATAATCCGTACACCATGCCGTATAATATACAGTATAATCCGTACACCATGCCGTATAATATACAGTATAATCCGTACACCATGCCGTATAATATACAGTATAATCCGTACACCATGCCGTATAATATACAGTATAATCCGTACACCATGCCGTATAATATACAGTATAATCCGTACAGATACCATGCCGTATAATATACAGTATAATCCATACACCATGCTGTATAATATACAGTATAATCCGTACACCATGCTGTATAATATACAGTATAATCCGTACACCATGCTATAAAATCTACAGTATAATCCGTACACCATGCTGTATAATATACAGTATAATCCGTACACCAGGCTGTATAGTATACAGTATAATCCATACACAATGCTGTATAATATACAGTATAATCCATACACCATGCTGTATAGTATACAGTATAATCCGTGCATTATGCTGTATAGTATACAGTATAATCCATTATACTGTATACTTTACAGCATGGTGTACGGATTATACTGTATACTATACAGCATGGTGTAGAGATTATACTGTATATTATACAGCATGGTGTAGAGATTATACTGTATATTATACAGCATGGTGTAGAGATTATACTGTATATTATACAGCATGGTGTAGGGATTTACTGTTATTATACAGCATGGTGTACGGATTATACTGTATACTATACAGCATGGTGTACGGATTATACTGTATACTATACAGCATGGTGTACGGATTATACTGTATATTATACAGCATGGTGTAGAGATTATACTGTATATTATACAGCATGGTGTAGAGATTATACTGTATATTATACAGCATGGTGTAGAGATTATACTGTATATTATACAGCATGGTGTAGAGATTATACTGTATATTATACAGCATGGTGTAGGATTATACTGTATACTATACAGCATGGTGTACGGATTATACTGTATACTATACAGCATGGTGTACGGATTATACTGTATATTATACAGCATGGTGTAGAGATTATACTGTATATTATACAGCATGGTGTACAGATTATACTGTATACTATACAGCATGGTGTACGGATTATACTGTATATTATACAGCATGGTGTAGGGATTATACTGTATACTATACAGCATGGTGTACGGATTATACTGTATATTATACAGCATGGTGTACGGATTATACTGTATATTATACAGCATGGTGTAGAGATTATACTGTATATTATACAGCATGGTGTACGGATTATACTGTATATTATACAGCATGGTGTAGGGATTATACTGTATATTATACAGCATGGTGTACAGATTATACTGTATACTATACAGCATGGTGTACAGATTATACTGTATACTATACAGCATGGTGTACGGATTATACTGTATATTATACAGCATGGTGTACGGATTATACTGTATACTATACAGCATGGTGTAGAGATTATACTGTATATTATACAGCATGTTGTAGAGATTATACTGTATATTATACAGCATGGTGTAGAGATTATACTGTATATTATACAGCATGGTGTAGAGATTATACTGTATATTATACAGCATGGTGTAGAGATTATACTGTATATTATACATCATGGTGTACGGATTATACTGTATACTATACAGCATGGTGTACGGATTATACTGTATATTATACAGCATGGTGTAGAGATTATACTGTATATTATACAGCATGGTGTAGAGATTATACTGTATACTATACAGCATGGTGTACGGATTATACTGTATATTATACAGCATGGTGTAGAGATTATACTGTATATTATACAGCATGGTGTACGGATTATACTGTATACTATACAGCATGGTGTACGGATTATACTGTATATTATACGGCATGGTGTACGGATTATACTGTATACTATACGGCATGGTGTACGGATTATACTGTATACTATACGGCATGGAGTACGGATTATACTGTATACTATACAGCATGGTGTACGGATTATACTGTGTATTATACAGCATGGTGTACGGATTATACTGTGTATTATACAGCATGGTGTACGGATTATACTGTGTATTATACAGCATGGTGTACGGATTATACTGTATATTGTACGGCATGGTGTACGGATTATACTGAATATTGTACAGTATGATGTACGGATTATACTGTATACTATACAGCATGGTGTAGAGATTATACTGTATATTATACAGCATGGTGTAGAGATTATACTGTATATTATACAGCATGGTGTACGGATTATACTGTATATTATACAGCATGGTGTACAGATTATACTGTATATTATACGGCATGGTGTACGGATTATACTGTATATTATACGGCATGGTGTACGGATTATACTGTATACTATACGGCATGGTGTACGGATTATACTGTATATTATACGGCATGGTGTATGGATTATACTGTATACTATACAGCATGGTGTACGGATTATAATGTATATTGTACAGCATGGTGTACGGATTATACTATATATTATACAGCATGGTGTACGGATTATACTGTATATTATACAGCATGGTGTACGGATTATACTGTATACTATACAGCATGGTGTACGGATTATACTGTGTATTATACAGCATGGTGTACGGATTATACTGTGTATTATACAGCATGGTGTACGGATTATACTGTATATTGTACGGCATGGTGTACGGATTATACTGAATATTGTACAGTATGGTGTACGGATTATACTGTATACTATACAGCATGGTGTAGGGATTATACTGTATATTATACAGCATGGTGTAGAGATTATACTGTATATTATACAGCATGGTGTACGGATTATACTGTATATTATACAGCATGGTGTACGGATTATACTGTATATTATACAGCATGGTGTACAGATTATACTGTATATTATACGGCATGGTGTACGGATTATACTGTATACTATACGGCATGGTGTACGGATTATACTGTATATTATACGGCATGGTGTATGGATTATACTGTATACTATACGGCATGGTGTACGGATTATAATGTATATTGTACAGCATGGTGTACGGATTATACTGTATATTATACAGCATGGTGTACGGATTATACTGTATATTATACAGCATGGTGTACGGATTATACTGTATACTATACAGCATGGTGTACGGATTATACTGTATACTATACAGCATGGTGTACGGATTATACTGTATATTGTACAGCATGGTGTACGGATTATACTGTATATTGTACAGCATGGTGTACGGATTATACTGTATATTGTACAACAAATGCATGACGGTTACACCATGCCGGACAATATAACCCCTGTGCCATGCTGTACAATATACAGTATATACACAGTGTAGAGGTATACTGTATATTGTGTGGCACAGTGTATGCATACACATATACATATACACATATACACATACACACACACACACACACACATGAAACACATAAAAACTTAGTTACTTGGCCCTTGTCTCTGGCGCCACTTCAACGCTCTGGAGGGGGCTGGGGCCTTGATCTTCTCCCTTCTTCTTTCCCTTCTTTGCCGCGCTGCACAGGTCTTCCCCTCCAGTAGCAGCAGCACGGCAAGAGGGAGGAGGCGGGGCCAGCTGGGAGCGCCGAACGTCGCCCTGTATGCCTGTTCCGAGCCCACCGCAACAGGGCTTCCCCATCGGAACAGGCATACACTATAAATGAAGTCCGGGTTGCGGCGGTGAGCGGGCCAGGAAAGGCCCTGAGCGGAGGCAGAAAGTAAGCTGCGCGGCCGCGCAGATTACAGGGAACACTGATTATGACTATCTATATAATGCTATATGGCAGGCGTACTCAAATACTTTTGGTAAAGGTCCACATACCTGAGTCTGCTGTAGGATGAAGATCCGAGCTGCAAAACAAAAAAATATATAGGGAGGGACAACACCAGTGGCATGTAGCCTTAATAGTAGTAATGCCCACTATGCCCCCTTCTGAGGAATAATGCCCTCTGTGCCCCTTCACATTATCAATGCCCATTGTACCCCATCCAGAGTAGAAATTCACATTGTGCCCCTTCCAGAGTAAAAATGCCCATTGTGCCCCCTCCAGAGTAAAAATGCCCATTGTGCCCCCTCCAGAGTAAAAATGCCCATTGTGCCCCCTCCAGAGTAAAAATGCCCATTGTGCCCCCTCCAGAGTAAAAATGCCCATTGTGCCCCCTCCATCCTTTGTGCCTCCTTCACATTAGTAATGCTCTGTGCCCCCTCCAGAGTAAAAATGCCCATTGTGCCCCTTCACATTAGTAATGCCCCCTGTGCCCCCTCCAGAGTAAAAATGCCCATTGTGGCCCCTTCACATTAGTAATGCCCCCTCCATGGTGATGAAAGCCCTCTGTGCCCCCTCCATGGTGATGAAAGCCCTCTGTGCCCCCTCCATGGTGATGAAAGCCCTCTGTGCCCCCTCCATGGCGATAAAGCCCTCTGTGCCCCCCTCCATGGCGATAAAGCCCTCTGTGCCCCCACCCCCATAGAGATAAAGCTGTAAAGCTGAAGGAGGGGAGGAGAGCGGTGAGTGACATCAGCTCTCTGTGCTCCAGCAATGAGCGCTTCCATCTGTATTGATGGAAGCGCTCATTGCTTCTGGACTTAGGGTGCATGCAGGGGTCCGGACAGCTGGCAACCACGGTCCGCCAGTTGAGTACCCCTGCTATATGGAAATATCAATCCGTAACTCCATAGTCCAGGCTGATGCTTCTGTTATAACCTTGAAAAAACACACAAAGAGCTTTTAACATTCCCCATAAAAAAACATGATTTTATTAATCTGAAATGAACAAAAAATATTATAGGGTTCCAGTAGAAAATGCCTGCTATACCAACAGTACAAGTATACAAAATGAACAGCTTCCCTGAACAACTTAAAGGGGTTATCCCATGAATAATGTAAAAAATGAACATCAGACATCATATAGAACATGACAATCTCCATCTAACAATGCTAGAACAAGCCCTGTACCTCACATGGATCCAGAGATCTCTTCATTCATTGCTCTGCTAGATTTATATCAAGCTGGCAGCTCAGGAGGTGTGTCTCGGTTCTCCCTATCACATCTCAGGAGGCGTGTCTCGGGTCTCCCTATCACAGCTCAGGAGGCGTGTCTCGGCTCTCCCTATCACAGCTCAGGAGGCAGCTTAAAGATGAAACTGAGCATGTGCGACCTTATTAACGAGCCGCTCAAAGAAATAAGAAATTAAGTGGCACTATACAGATACATTTTATTAAATAACTCAGTGGCTATACCAAATTTGTAATTACATGCAATTACCAAAGTATTCCGATCCAGGTGCTGGTTTGAAAACTGTAGAATATTTTTTGTGGGACAACCCCTTTAAAGGGGTATTCTCATCTTGGACAATGGGGGCATATCGCTAGGATATGCCCCCATTGTCCTATAGGTGCGGGTACTGCCGCTGGGACCCGCACCTATATTGAGAACGGGGCCCCCAAAGTGAAGAAGTGCGCACCGCGCAAGCGCGGCCCGCTCTCCGTTCACTTCTATGGGGCTGCCGCAAATAGCCGAGCGCTGGTTCGGCTATCTCCGTCGGCTCCATAGAGATGAATGGGAGCGCACTGCGCATGCACGGCCACCGCTCCCATTCATTTCTATGGAGCGATGAAGATAGCCGAGCCAGCGCTCGGCTATTTGCGGCGGCCCCATAGAAGTGAATGGAGAGCGGGCCACGCACCTATAGGACAATGGGGGCATATCATAGCGATATGCCCCCATTGTCCAAGATGAGAATACCCCTTTAAGTGAAAAATCATCCACAAGCTGATTTAATGCTGCTTAGTACCATCAATTAAAAATGCATTGCGTCCGGATGTCTTTTACTTTTTTTTTTTTTTTTTTTTTTTTTTTTTTTATACACATGTTGGAATTCTGGTCACTCATCCTTTTGTTGGTGGTATGATATGCCTTTGTCAGATGAGTCTGGCAGCATTTTTCTGCCCTCTCCCATTCGCTTGGCTGAGCATGATTTGAATTAGAACCGGGAGAGATAGCGGTCAGATGAAATTTAGCTGCCTCTGCCAATAGTCTGCCAACCTAATTTGTACGGAGTGTCAGTATAAAAAAAAATTTGAAGCTGAAATGCTCAGTGTGCCAAGTCTAATAGACATATAACACAATGTAACATAAACCAGGTATTTAGTAGCTGCATCAAAGACCTGCAAAATAGTCTTCCGGCAAATATATGGATAGTAAAGCTTGTCACTGCTCCTCAGAATCTGACTACAGGACCGATATATGGGGAAACACACATTGCAGTTTTCCAGTAGCCCACAACAGCAATGGATGTCTTTGGGAGAAAACCTCCCAGAAAGGTCACTTAACACGATCATTATTTGTCAGTATTTTTCATAAGTATTTGGAAACCAAAATCAGGATTGGGTCCAGAACACAGAAGCAGCACAAATCTTTCCATACTTTTTCTCTGTAGGTTTCAGCCCTGGTTTTGGCTTACAAATAGTGATAGAAAATACTTTTAGTACTGACCATGTCAGTAGTCACTGAAAGTGCTAGACACGTAAAACCTAATGTTTAAAGGGGTTGTCTCGTGTTTGGAAGAAACCAGACAGTGCTCATCACCTGTCCAATGCCATCCCTACAGTAAACCTTGGTGGCGACATCATGATGTGGAGATGTTTTTCGCAGCTGGGACAGGGAGACTGGTCAGGATTGAGGGAATGCTGAATGGAGCAAAGTACAGAGATACTCCTAATGAAAACCTGATCCAGCATGCTCTGGACCTCTGACTGGGTTCACCTTCCAACAAAACAATGATCCTAAGCACACAACCAAGCCAACACAGGAGTGACGTAGGAGCAACTCTGTGAATTTGATTCAGTGGCCCAGCCAGAGCCCTGACTTGAACCCAATCGAACATTTCTGGAGAGATGTGACAAAGGATCTGCAGAAAATCCCCAAATCCAGATGTGCAAACCTTGTGGCATCATACCCAAGAATACTGGAGGCTGTAATCCAAAGGTGCTTCAACTAAGGGCCCGTTCACACAAGTGTGTGAACAGGTCCGCATCTATTCCGCAATTTTGTGGAATAGATGCAGCCCCGTTCACTTCAATGAGAGCGGGCAGCTGCGGTTCTATGCCGCGGCTCCGCAAAAAGAAAATAGAACAATGTCCTATTCTTGTCTGCAATAGTGGACAAGAATAGGCATTTTTAATTGGGTTCCAGGCCATGTGTTCCACAAATTGCGGAACACACACTTGCCGGCATCAATGGTTTTGCAGATCCGCAAAATCACAGCCGTCTGAAGTCCTGAGTAAAGGGGCTGAATACTTATGTCAATGCAAGATTTTAGTTTTTCCTTTTCAATAAATTAGCAAAGATTTAGGACATTCTGTTTTCACTCTCATTATGGGGCATTTAATGCAGAATGATAGAGGAAAACTTTACTTTTTTGCACATGGGTGTAACTTAGAATGCAAAAAGAAAAAAAGGCATTGTATTTATGCAGCTATGGACAAAAAATATTGCAAAGTGCCTTCAAAAATGTGTTTATTTTTTATCAGTTAATAAAATCCAAATTGAATAAACAAAAGAAATCTAAATAAAATCAGTATTTGGAGTGACCACCCTTTTCCTTCAAATCGGCATTAAAGAGGACCTGTCACCACTCCTGACATGCCTGTTTTAATATCTTCATGCATTCCCCGTGTAATAACTATTCTGGAACATCTATTCTTATATCTCTATGTTGTGTCATTCCTTCATTATTTGCACTAGAAGTTATGAATGAATTGCTATTTGTCTTCAGTAAGGGAACAGAGGGGAGGTGACCAGTTGGGGGGGGGGTGTACCTGCACAGACTGAACATGACAGCACTGATTGGGTAGAGTCAGATTGTGCAGGTACACATCCCCAACTGGTTACCTCCCCTCTGTTCCTTTACTGAAGGCAAATAGCAATTCATTCATAACTTCTAGTGCAAATAATAAAGGAATGGCACAACATACAGACATAAGAATAGATGTTCCAGACTTGTTATTACATGGGGAATGCATGAAGCTATTAAAACAGGCATGTCAGGAGTGGTGAAAGGTCCTCTTTAATTTTTCTAGGTACACTTAAAGGGATTTTGTCACCTAAAATTTTCTTTATTGATTAAAAAGAGATAATAAAACATGTTCTTTTTCTCTAATCTGTTTGTATTTTCTGATTGTAGTTTTTGAAATTTCATTACTAGAACATTTTTACGGGGGCTGCCATCTTGGCTGAGCTGTTCTAAACAGCATTTAGTGATATGCTTTACAGCAAGCCCCATGGACCATAGGCAGCAATAGACAGCTCCAGTCCTATTGAGAATGCATTGAGAGGCTTTTTCCTTTGAAGTTTTTGTTTATTCTACAGGGAGATTCTATTGTCTGTGATGTGAGTTGGTCTCCAATTACACTGTTTACGGTAGCAGCATTACTTTACAGCTGACACACTGACAAACAGGATATCTCAGCTGAGATTATAGCCTAGTGGCCAGAAGGAAAACTGATGATTTTAAAATATAGATAGGAACATGGAAAATTAGAAAAAACATCGCCAAACATTACAAAGACATATGTTTAACATAAAAACTTGATTTAAACAATGGGTCATTTTTTTATGACAAATTCCCTTTAAGACATAGTTTTTAAAGGAACTTGACCTGGAGGTTGTTCCAAATATCTTGGAGAACAAACTACAGATCTGATGTGGATGTAGGCTTGCTCACACCCACCTGTCTCTTCATGTAATCGCAGACACTCTCAATGTTGTTGTGATCAGGGCTCTGTGGGGGCCATATCATCACTTCAAGAAGAACTGGCTTAGTCACCCATAGCAACCAATCAGATTCCACCTTTCATTTTCCAAAGGAGCTGTGAAAAATGAAAGATCTGATTGGTTGCAACTAAGCCAGTTCTACTTTACACCAGTTTGATAAATCTCCCCACTTGTTCTTTGCACTGAAGATATTTCTCAATGACATTGGCTGGCTGTCTGGGCTTGTTTTCCTGCTGCAGAATACATTTGGAGCCACTCAGACGCCTCCCTAATGATGTAGCATAATTGAGGACACATCCCCATACCGTGTGCTTATCATGTTCAAATTTGAATAACTGATAAATCTACTAAGACATTGATAGGCAGTGTTCATGCATTGCAGTGTTTTCGGGAAACTGTCAGAAAAGCACACCATGGCTGGAGGATTTGAACACAGCCTAGATATTTTCTGTAGACTCAGGACAGCGCAATATGAATGACCACTTTGCAGACAGAGCTGTGGAGTCGGTAATCCAAAGCCCCGACTCCCTCATGGCGCATGTTTAAGTGATAACTTTAAACAAACTTTGCATAAATCAATAGTACAGATATGTAATATATGTTTTACTAGATATCTTTACTCTGAACTTTCAGTTTCAGGCTTTTCTCTGGGTACAGCTCACTAAGGGCCTGATGTATGAAAACTGTCTAGGTCTAAGACTTTCTTTGTTGCCCATAGCAACCAATCAGAACTCCCCTTTCATTTCTCCAAAGCACTATATGAAATGAATGGGGAGCTCTGATTGGTTTCTGTGGGACAGTTTTCATACATAAGGCCCTAGATGTTTTACATCATACTGCTTCACAGTCTAGAACAGAGATCTCAAACTCGTGGCCCTCCAGCTGTTGTAAAACTACAACTTCCATCATGCCAGGAGAGCCTACAGCTATTGGGGCATGCTGGGAGTTGTAGTTTTGCAACAGCAGGAGGGCCACGACTTTGAGATCCCTGGTCTAGAAAGTGACACTACTAGCAGTGCTAGATAACAAAGGCTTGGCAATGGCTTCTACACCTAGAGTACTTGTTCACATGTGCGTTTCTGTTTTTTTGAATATGAGTTTCCCCCCTTATATGCATATAGAAGCCATCAGAGCAGCTAACCTCTCCAAACATAAGCTCAGAGGAAAGCCTACAGAAGAGAGAGAACATGCACTGGACAAGTGATTTCTGCACAGTTTATTGAAAGTTTAGATATACTAAGTAGTACTTGCCTTAGGGGTTGTTCACATATCAGTTATTTCCATCAGTTATTGTGAGCCAAAACCAGGAGTGGACACTAAACAGAGATCAGATATAATGAAAAGATCTGCACCTGTTTGGTGTTTTTGACCCGCACCTGGCTTTGGCTCACAATAACCGATGGAAATAACTGATCAAATAACTAATATGTGAACAGCCCCTTAAAGGGGTTTTCTCAGCAGTTTGATTCACTGTCTGACAGGCAGTTTGCACTCGCTCTGTCTCCTCAGGCTGTGGGCGGGTCTCCAGCAATTATTAGCATATATTTACTTACCCTGACAGAGCAGCAGATTGTGATCTCTAACACACTTACAGGTAAAGCCATGCTTCTCAGTCCTCACAACACTTGGACCTTTTGCTTACTGCAGGTAATCACTCAGAGCTCAGTCCCATCATTCTGTGGGGGTGAGGTCACTCCTGCTCTCAGCCAATCAGATAACACTTTCTGGTCACAGAAACCTGTGTGCAGTGAGAGACCTGCTGAACTGTCTATAGTTCATGACTAAAGTAAAATCTACTGACCACTGTATTTAGAAAATGTCTTCTTTTAACTTTCCCTTTATTATGAAAGCTAATCTTTGTAACTAGTGAGAAAACCTCTTTAATCCTGTTTTCTCCAGCAGATCTGAGATGAGTACGGCCATTCCTTCCCAGCGCCTTTTTCCTCTGATCTGTAGCGGAGGAGCTTCACTACTGAGCATCTACTTAAAGGGCAGCACACATTCATCTAAAATAAAAGCCTAGATCCTTACATCAGGAATAGAACAGACATTTATAGGATATTTCATCTTTTTCCCAAATTCTTTTGAAAATATATTCAGCTCATACTGCATTAAACTAACTGTACCAATTTATTATATATTTTTGGAGTCAGAGTCGGTCCATTTTATAACAACTCTGACTCCACCAAAATGGATTCCGACTCCACAGCCCTGTTTTCATCAGCATAAATCCTATAATAAACAACTACGGTAAAGCTCGGTATTGGCTCAAATCCACACACTGCAAATCATTTACAGTTTTTTTTTCTATTATAAACTGGACAGTGCAAAACTGATAGTTCTCTGGCCTGGGGGCCGATGAAAACAATAAGGAAAAAAACACCACCTGTCCATAGTCCTTCAATTCTTGTGCTGCTGCCCTGTTCTCAGCTGCTTTCTTTACCCACCGGACTGGGAGTGGCTTGGTCCTTTCACAGCTGCAGTCAGTCAGTGGCCTCAGCAGTCACATGTGCCACCAGAGTGGCATGTCTATATGATATGCTGTTCTAGACAGTTGAGGCCAGTGATTGGCTGCAGTGGTCACGAGACCAAACCCCTTCCAGTCTGGCAGGAACCAGAAGTGGTGGGACTGTGGACAGGGTTGTTTTTTTTTTTTTTTGTTTTTTTAATTAAAAGACAAAAAGACACAGGTTAATTACAGCCACTGGGGTTGTCAGCTCCTAGGCGAGATGACCATTTTACATCTACCTTTTTACTGTATCCCTTATATCCATTTTCTGTTTCCCTGATCTATTCCTATACATTATCAAAGGGTTTTTTCTGTGAACAACATTGACCACCTCTCTGCAGAATAGGCATGAATGTATGGTGATGAGAGCAGTGTCCTTTGTGTAACATGGCTGACCACTAGTGTTGAGCGAACTTGTGTTTTAAGTTTGGCAGCCAAATTTCAGGTTATTGAAGAATCCCGTTATGGATTCCGCCACCATGGACCATAAAGGGATTCTTCGGTAACCTGAGTTTTGGATGCCAAACTTAAAACACAAGTTCTTTCAACACTACTGACCACTGCTTGGTTCACTTCTATTGTAGGGCTGTACTTGCCAGTCCTTTAGAAGTGAATAGAGACGTGGTCACACATGCACATTATCCCTCCATTCACACTGGGGTCTTGGGTAACCCCCGAGCTTGTGATTGATGCCGATCCCAGTGGTCAGTCCCTCAGCCATTTTATAGAGAGGTAAGAAGTGTTCATAAGCACTGACAGGTTTTTTTTTTTTTTTAATGAAATATATATAAAACAGAACTTTATCAGCCTTTCCTTTTATATTTTCCATCTTCCTGAATCTATTATTGGCTTTGTCCCACAAAATGGTGTCAAATGCTGCATGTGTGATTCCAACCCGAAAGTAAAACTCCCAGCCAGGTCTTAAAATAAAAAATGACTGATAGACTTCAGGAATCCACCCCACCCCTTCAGAGTTTTACTTGGGCTCCTTTCACATCTGCGGCAACAATTCCGGCAGACTGTTCCGCTGCAGTTTGTGTCTGGCCGATTCTGACCACTTTTGCCGGATCTCCATGCCGCAGATGTAAAAGTAGCCTTAGGGTGGTTGTACAGGCTTTGGTAATATGTACACTTTAATCACATTCCATCTTTTTCAAGAACTGCAGTTTGAATATTCAAATGGTTCAGGTTGTCTATCACAAGCCTTCTGCCATACAGTAAATTCAGGTTGTAAGATACCATTGTCTAAATATGGTCGCTCGATGACATGGAACACTGTTGTGGATATGTTGCTACACATTAAAGGGAACCTGTCAGGTTGAACATTGTGTCTGAGCTGGAGACCACATGTTATAGAACAGGAGAAGCTGAGCAGATTGATATATCGTTTTTTGGGAAAAGATTCAGTAAAATTGTATTTCATCCTTTTATATCTCTGCTCATTCTGGGCTTTGAAGTCATGGAGGCGGTCCTATCAGTGATTGACAGCTGTCTCTGTAGAGGGAAGACTGTCATCACTGATAGGACTGTCTCCTGGATCAGAATGAGTAGAATGGTAAATTGATAAAATACATAGTTTTACAGAATCTTTTTCCCATAAATGTGTACATCTATCTGCTCAGCTGCTCCTGTTCTATAACATGCTGCCTGCAGATTATTTTGCATTTTCATGGTGATAGATTTCCTTTAACATCCACCTATGATCAGACTTCGGCCCTCTTAATAAACAATGTGACTACGGTATAGATTGGATTGCAAAGCTGAATAATCGCTACATGTAAATGCCTGTTTTCCCGTCACCTCAGTGATCAAAAGAAAACATACATTTCCTACAGTGCTGTCAACCAGTGGTGCAGATGGATTCGCTTTGAAATTGCTAAATTTGCCTTGAGAGAAGGTCTTCTAGTAGGGTAGTTTCTGGACAGTGATAGCCACTATACCTGACATAGGAAAATGTGGTAGTTGTGTTGCAACTAGAGATGAGCGAACGTGCTCGTAACAAGCACTGTACCGCTCGGCTCTCCTGCGCTCTCATGGGCGCAGGCATCCGGATCCATCCTCCTCACCCGACGGAAGCGGCTGCCTGCGCCCATGCGAGCGCAGGGGAGCCGAGCGCTACAGTGCTTGTTACGAGCACGTTCGCTCATCTCTAGTTGTGACATATCTTGTCTGGCTGAAGGGGTTGAGAGGTTTCACTGCATGTAGTACCTACTACTACTACAATGGATTCCTGTTTGTGTTCCTGGAAGCAACTGATGTGGCATGTATCAGATTATTATTGGAAAGGTATGCCTTGTTAAATGACTTTCCTTGGACTGAAAGGGGTTTTCCTGGATTCTAATATTGATGACCTATCCTCAGGATCGGTCATCAGTATCAGACCGTCGGGAGTCTGACACCCGGCACTCGCGCTGATCAGCTGGTTGGAGGGAAGTCCACACAGCGTGTCAGTTATGTTTTTTGTTTATCTGCAAATTTCACCCTTTTCCAATGAAGGGTGAGATCTGTGAAAAAAACCACAACAAATCAACACCTAAACCGCTGGTGCAGGAAAATGCAGAAATTCATGCCGCTCGTGTGTTCACCCGTGTGCAGGTACCCTTAGAGGGGCACAGCGCCATACATATCCAGACAATCTTATTTGCTTGAACGGGACTGATCTGTAGTAGCAGGTAAAGGATGGATGAACGTCACTGCCCTTGAGTAATGTCTAATATTGGTCTTGATTTTGTTTCTACAGTGTGAAGCAATGGAGGACCATGAAGTTACCCAGACAGATAACCTTACTACCATTGAAGCGCATACAGTTGCGCACACTGTTGCCCATTCTGTGGCTCAGCAAGTACAACAAGTCCATGTTGCTACCTACACAGACCATAGTATGCTGAGTGCCGATGAGGATTCTCCATCATCTCCTGAGGACACCTCTTATGATGACTCTGACATACTGAACTCCACTGCTGCTGATGAAATAACAGCCCATCTGGCAGCGGCAGGTATGAAGATCAGCTTTTATACGCAACACGACACTGTCATGTTAATAACATGTAAGCCCCACCGTCAGGAATACCATCAAACCAACAGGATGTTCATTCCAGCTTTCCATATAGCATTTTCTTTTTGGTGTAAGCATCTGGTATATGCATTATCAATGCTGGACAGAAACAGCAGGTTCTCCTCCAATGGATTTCATTCCAAAACTGAATTGTCATGCAAGCCCTGGAGATTATGTCTAAGAGCTGTGAGTGCTCAAGTGTCAGAGCTCCCACATACATGTGGTGGGGAACGGAGGCACAGATTGGAAGCACTATGGAGTGCTTCCGTGGTGTTTCTGTCCGTTCCGCCGCACCGCAAAAAAAAATAGAACATGTTCTATTTTTTTTTTTTTATGGTGCTGGCGGATCACGGACCCATTCAAGTTGAATGGGTCTCGATCCGTCCCACCCACCACATGAATGTTGCCTGTGTATTGGGGATCGCAAATTGTGGTCCCCAATGCACGGAAAGGCTGCACAACGGCCATGTGCATGAGGCCTTACATTCACACTAGGCATATTTTTCTTTGCTGAAAATGCTGCAGCAAGCAAAATGATTTTTACAAACCTCCTTACAGATGTATGTTATTTCTATGTGCGAGTGTAACCTCAACATTTTTTACTTTCTTGTTTTTACCCTTTTATGTTTATTGGGGGAAAACAATTAATAGAACCCGTTATAAGAAGAATTCCGTACACCAGCATCTGCCTCAAATGTATCATGGTATGGATGAATGGTAAATGGCCAATTAAAGGGTAGGAAATACTTTCTGCTGATGTCCTGAGGGCATTTTAGTAAATTCCACCTCAGTAATATGATTCCCCATTGATAGAGAAAATTGGTAGTTCTTAAAATGGCTTTGAAAAGACACAGATGCCTCCCCGAATTTTCAAGCTGTAAACTGCTGTTGTGCTGGATACCATTCTGTCTCTCCTTGTCCCCAAGGAGGGAGTTTCTGTTAGGAATCTCAGTAGACTTGTGTGGTTTCTGCAGTAAATACAACCTTCCAGTGAATGACTTCTGAGTCCAGGATAGTGTGCAAATCCCTAATCTAAGCATGAAGAAAATGACACTCTAAATATCGGGAATGTTTATCAATACTGGCGTTCCCGTACGTGCGCTGGAGTAAGATGCGTCTAATTTATTATGAGTCAGATGCCATATCTCTGACCTGCTGTACACCAGAAACTCAAATCCACGCCTAGACATGAGCTATAGCTTACGCCAGTTTCTGGCTCCGCCCTTACCGCTAAGCACTGCCACCACAGGAACCTGAAAGTTTCAAATTATCACCATATTAGTACCATATTATTATTATTAGGGTTGTCACGATAACAATTTTGATTCAGTTTTGATACCATAATAAAGTATTGCGATACTCGATACCACTCAAAAAAAATAAGACCCTCTGGCCCATAATAGAACAGTCCTATCCTGTTTTTTGGGGGGAACAGGGTGACTGAAACATGGTGACTCTCACTGTATTTATTTATTTTATTTTTTTGTTATGGCGTTCACCGCATAGGAGATTTTTTTTTTAGATTTTCATAGTTTGGACTTTTTGGACGTGGCAATACCTAACATGTTTATTTATCGTTTAGATATTTTATATGTAAAATTGGGAAATGGGGGTTTAAACTTAATATTTTTGTTTTTTTTTTTTGTTTTTTTTTAAATTTTTAATACTATTAGCTCCCTTAGGGGCTAGAACTGTTGTCTCATTCACCCTAATAGAGACCTATTAGGGTTAATAGGACTTCACACTCTCCGTGCTGCCCTGGACTTTGTGCACACAGTAGCAGGGACCTTACCTTGGCAGCCAGGACTTCAGTAGCGTCCTGGCTGCCATGGTAACCGATTGGAGCCCCGCACTTACACTGCTGGGGCTCTGATCAGAAGCTACCACTGCCGCCAATGAGGAGGGGACCCTGTGGCCACTGCCGCCAATGAGGAGGGGACCCTGTGGCCACTGCCGACAATGATTTAATACTGGGGGGGGGTGCACTGCGCCACCAATGACGGGTGGGGGTTGTTTATGGGCACACTGTGCCACCAATGAACAGAACTAACTTTTAATACAAGTACAGAAGACAGGTGTCAGCGCAGAATCACATAGCTGGCACCCGACCTCTATGACAAGACACTGCGATCTGCGGCAGTTAGTTCCGTGTGCACCATGTTCTGTGTATCGATAAATGGTAAATGCCGGTATCGGATCGATACTGGTACAAAAGTATTGTATAATTCGATACCCAATCAATACTGCAACACTGGTAGCGTAATTTGCATCTTTTTAATGCCACGATAATGGCGTAAAGATATTCATAAATGCCCCTCTAAATATCAAGTTTGATGTTCTAATTTTTTCTCTGGCTATAATTCTTCCGAGCAGCAGGTGCATGTAAATCCACCACTCTCCCAGCAGGGGGAGCAGTAGCATTACTCAAATACCCATCACCTGCAGTGAATATGCATGTAGTATACTGGATTCATTTATGAGCACTGAAAATACAAAATCTTTGTGTTTACTGCATTGGTACATGTGTTCCCCTTTCATTGCAAAATGAATTCAGTTTTTTTCAAGAGCACCATAGCATAGTCTTGAGGAGGTCTTGCACAAGTCTTACTACAATAGGTTTTCAGGAGGTTGTAGCCTGCTTGATAGTGCTGTTTTATATAGTCTGAAGGCATTTTATTGTGAATTGTAACATTCGTGTTACAGATCCGTGTTCCGACCAAGTTATGCATCTGTATTTCTCGTATGTGTCACAACCCCAACCGCAAGTTCATCCGACTTCAAATCACATCATGCAGCTCTCTGATGCTGTGAGTTCAAGTCAGTCAAACCCACAGTCGGTCCATGACAGACACTTGGCTTTCGAGAATGTGGAGTATGGGTACTTAGTAACCCTTTAATACTGCAGCGGGTCAAAGTCAGGCTATTAAAATATCCTTTTATTTTCAGGTCCTGTTGGAATGGCTGCTGCAGCAGCAGTGGCCACAGGGAAGAAACGCAAGAAACCTCACATCTTTGAGTCTAACCCTTCTATACGTAAGAGACAACAAACTCGTCTACTGAGGTAAGTTCATCCCCACTTGTCTAAACCTTGCCTTGTGAATGTCTGTGTGTACTGCTATTGACAAGTAGTGCAGAGGAGAGATGACAGTAACAGGCCGTGATCTTTCCACCTAATGTCACTTGCAGCAACCCCACCTTTACACACACAGAACCAGGACCTTTCCTTTCTATTGGGCTTCTTAAGATAGATGAGCCGCTCACTATTTTTGGAACTGCCATAGAATTGAATGGAGGGCAGTTGCACATGTGCACCGTGCTCTCCTTCACTTTTGGGGGCTCGTTCTGGAGATAGGTGCAGGTACCACCTCTGGGACCTGCAGTTATCTACGGGTCCCAGAGACAACTCCTTTCATGCAAGATCTTATCTGTAATCCCTGTATTTTAGCCCTAGCAAGCTTTTGAAGCCAGAACATAATACATACATGTAATCTAGCGAAGGAAAAATACTTTTACATATAAATGTATTTAAGTTGATAGTTTTGCAATATATATAGATTTTACACTGAATTATGTGCTTCTTTTGACTCCAGGAAACTTAGGGCAACCCTGGATGAGTACACCACTAGGGTCGGCCAGCAGGCGATTGTCCTGTGCATTTCTCCTTCTAAACCTAACCCTGTTTTTAAAGTATTTGGAGCAGCACCTTTGGAGAATGTGGTGAGTGTCCAGATATCAGTTTGTATCCATGTTCAGCTTTTTGCCGCCTACAACTGCGTCTCGTGCTTAGGACCTGGTAGTGTGCTTGTAAAGTGATTTCTGTCAATTCCCATTCTTTACTAACTGGAAAGGTGTTTGGTCTTTTGAGCAGTAATTGGAACCTGACTACAAGCGTTCAGTGTTCATTATGCCTATGAAATCAGTGGACTAACTGCGTAATGCACAATGGTGACAAGTCCTTCAAAGTCAATGCTTTTTCTTTTTTTTTTCTCAAACTTTTTTGCTGTGGTTCTCAAACCTGTTCTGAAATACACAGGCCTGCCGCTGTGCTGTGATATCATGATGGAGAGGACTCCTGTGTGCATGCACAGCATTCCTGACAATGTAATGCAGAGCAGTTGTTATAGCAGGGAAATGGGGGGCAGTTGGAAAATAAAAAATCGTGATCTCGACTGCTTATCTGCAGTGCTACATGTGTATTACTATAGATCATAGTCCTAGATCAGGGATGCTCAACCTGCAGCCCTCCAGCTGTTGCAGAATTACATCTCCCATCATGCCCTAATAACTGGAGGCTGTCCAGGCATGCTGGGAGTTAGTTTTGCAACAGCTGTAGGGACGCAGGTTGGGCATCCCTGTCATGGTTATGTATTGTCTTTAAATGATTGCCTATCCTCAGGATTAGGCTATCGCTAGCTGATCATGAGAGTTAGACACCCCTGCAGTTCAGCTGTTCTGTTTAACTCCATTGCTGGAACTACATGGCACTGTTAGCATTGCAGTGGACAGTTGCAGCGCCGCTCCCATTGAACTGCTGTGATTGCGAGCGGTGTCCACCACAATGTTGACAGTGTAGTTTCGGTGACAGAGCTCCATAGAACAGCTGATCGGCTGGGGTACTGGCAGTTGGACCCTCGCCAATCAGCTATTGATTGACTAGCCTGAGGGTAGACCATCACCTAAAAAAGGTTGGATAACCCCTCCACAGCTCTTGGCGGCACTGCATCGATCACTACTAGAGATGAGCGAACGTGCTTGAAACGAGCACTGTACCGCTCGGCTTCCCTGCGCTCGCCTGGGCCCATGCGAGCGCAGTGGAGCCGAGCGGTACAGTGCTCGTTTCAAGCACGTTCGCTCATCTCTACATGATTGCTGCAGCCCAGTCACTGGCCTCAACATTTGCGTGGGGTAATTGGGAGGACATAATCACTGCAGTGCTGAAAACAAAAACTGCGGGGTTTGGACAGGTTAGACTCATTTTCTTTATATTACACCACTCCTTGTCTGGACCTCATTTTTGGAGATCTTGGGGAAAATCCCTTGATAACTGTTTGCTATGCAGAGACCACTGGTGACATTGACAGGCTGTGGAGATGATGAAAATCTGTAGGTGATATATTATCCAGCATTACCAGAGTGGGAAATGGTGGCAGACGCAAATGACTCCTTCTCCTTGCTGGAGCTTTTGAGGTGGATTCCATACTGTTGGATTTTGCATACTGAATGTTCCTTTAGTGTTCCCTCATTCTTACTGCCACTACTGAAGTCATTACTTGATGTTTCATCATTATTTCCTCCTCGCTCAGCCATCAGAGACGCAGAGGGCGGTGTATTTTTAGCTGGCAGCTGTGCTGTCAGAGTTGCCTTTATGCCCTGGGGCTGTCATGTTACTAAGCACAGGGAGGCTGAGAGCTTCACTCATGTCTGTTTACCACCCACTCTCTCCCCTAGGTGCGCAAGTATAAGAGTATGATCCTGGAGGACTTGGAGACTGCACTGGCAGAGCATGCACCTGTCCAACAAGACATCAACTCTGATCTGCCCCCTCTGACTATAGATGGCATTCCAGTGTCTGTGGACAAGATGACCCAGGTGAGCGGCAGTCTGCCAACGTGCCGGTTCTGTGTTCTGAAGAAACTGCTGCCTCAGCAAAAACTAGGTTCTGCACAGCACATTTCATCAGTATTAATACAGTATTCAAAGCAGAAAAAAGTAAAGTAGTAAAAAGCACAGTGGACTGATGGTAGCTTAATTTTTTTGTATTGCCTGGATCTAACCCCACAAGCAACCCAACATTCAGAATAGAGCAACTGTAGTAATTGAATGATAGTAACAACATGCCTCCCAAAGTAAAAGCCTCTTAAGCTGGGGCTACTCACGCGTGTCATGCAACATGGCATCTAAGGATTGTCAGGGGTGTTGTAGTGCTAGACGTGCGGTGCAACAGTTGCAGAAAATCCAATACTCTCGGATTTTTGGTCACAACACTTAGCTCTCATGGACTACAACGTAAGTTGCAGGCAACTTCCCTTTTCTGCAAAACAATCTTTTTACCCTATGAACGAGCGTTCATAGAGTAATTGGCGTCACCTTTACACAGGCAGTTTATCACTAACAAGAAATATATCTGCCAAACTGGGAGTGCACTAAGAAAGGTGGTGCTCATACCATCTGATACAGAGACTTGTCCAGTGCTTTGAGTATAGCTACCTGGCCAGTACGTATGGTTGCCATACCCTGATGTGGTGTGGGGTTGCTGTTCGTGGTCCTTTGGACTGAAGGGTATATATGAGCACTGTGAACGTTTGCGTATATTTTACAAGGTTTCAAATTGGTGCTTGAAAAGGCCCCATTGTTTCACCAGCAGCCCCATCATAGTTGTGGTACGGCACTATTATTTAGGTGAGTGTGTGGCACATGTAAGCTGCTGCAGTACAGTTATATTCTCAGTTAGGCCAAGTTCTCACTCCAGTTATTTCCATCAGTTAGGCTACATTCACAAGACCGGATACCAGCCCATTTGTGTTCACAATTTGTGGACCGTACGTGCCGCGGCTATCATAGAAATGCCTATTCTTGTATGCAATTGCTTGGACTATTCTTTTTGCGGGCAGTGGCACGGAGCAACGGATGTGGCCCCATAGAAATGAATGGGTCCCGATCTGAGCCGCAAAATATCATGTGAATGTAGCCTTAGGCTCCATTCACACGACCGTATGTATTCCGTGTCCGTATAAAAACGGAACGGAAGACATACGGAAAGTCTTCCGTAGTGTTCCGTAATTTTGCAGACCCATTGACTTTAATGGGGCTACGGACGTGTTTTGCGGCCAAGTATAGGACATGTTTCCTTTTTTTTTTTGCGGGAGAACTTCCGTAATATACGGATGCGGAATGCACACGGTGTGCATTCCGCATTTTTTTTTCTCCTATTGAAAAATGAATGGGTCCATATGGTTCCGCATCTTATCCGCAAAAATGCGGATAAGATACGGAAATGAACATATGGTCATGTGAATGGGGCCTTATTGTGAGCCAAAACCAGAAGTGAAGCCTACTCAGAGATAAAATATAATGGAAAGATATTCACCATTTGTTCCATGTTTTTGATTCGCACCTGGTTTTGGGACGTGTGCTGTACGTATTTTCCACAGATACCACACGTCCCCATTCATTTTAATGTGTGTATTCACAAATCAGTTTTTTTTTACTGTGGTCCGTACACGGACATAAAAAAACAGACACATGGAGGCATCACTGACCACCTCCTCACAGATTTGAGCACTGACACAGACATGTGAATGAGGGTTAACTGATGGAAATCACTGACCAAATAACTGAAGTGAAAAATCCCTATAGTTTTATTTATATAAAAGAAGGAATTGTAGTATTAATTGGGGTAAGTAGTGTTTGCAGTCACTCTGTTAATCCTGAAGTAAATGAGGTAAGGTGGCGCATCATTTCCTATGGGATTTCTCAGCAACTTTGGAAGTGCCACTAGCCTTTCATTAGGAGGAGTGATTAAATGGGACAAGTGAAAGAGAGCTCAGGTGTGCTGCTCACTCGCCCGGTTGTGGGCTTCAGGTAACACAGCCTTAATTGCTCTATTTTCCATGGTAGTCTTAAGGGAGACAGAGCTATGATGGTGTTATGGGCCTGTGAATCCAGCTATTTCATACAGCTAGAATATTGGTTATTATACATAATGCTTTATATGAAAAACATGCCAATAAGCTGCTCAGATATTATTTCCGTTAAAGTTTTCTTAAAGGGGTTCTCCAGGAATTAAGAAAATGAAAATACTTAAATATTACTTTATTATAAATATATTCCTAAATACCTTTCATTAGTTATAATGGCTTGTTCTGTCTATGGAGCAATCATTAGGAGAAATAAAATGGCCGCCGTCCTATTAGTACACACAGAACCTGTCCTAATTACGCAGGAGGACAAGTTACTTCACAACACTAAGGTAAAGTGCTGCCTCATCCTCCTCTCTGCTCTGCTGGTCAGGGATTATGGTCCTAAATACAGGTGGTAAGATCTTCAGCTGAATCTCTGTAGGAATGGAGTTCATGAAGAGACATGAAGTAGAGGACAGGACAGAATTTGCTTGGACTAACAGGATGGCGGCCATTTTGTTTCTCCTATTCATTGCTCCCTATACAAAACGAGTCATTATAACTAATGAAAGGTATTTGGGAATATATTTATAATAAAGTAATATTTAAGTATTTTCATTTTCTTAATTCCTGGAGAACCCCGTTAAGGATGGGTTCACACATTTTTGATGGCGCTTTGAACAACCTTTTTTTTTTCTTAGTTTTTTTTTTTTTTTTTTTTTTTTTTTTGCTCCAGATGTTAGCTGAAGGTCTATAGGTAATATGAAACACAAGGCACACTGGTATTTTTTGATTTTGGTATTCACTTGATCATTTAGGAAAGTTGCTGATCTTTTTTCTAACAAAGGTTGCTGATCTTTTATGTATTTTTCCTGTCCTTTTTAGCCTAAGAGAAGGCAGTGGCACATCTGTATACAGCTGAAAAGAGGTGTTTGTTGCTTTGTGTTCGTGTGTGGATTGCAGATGTTACCTCGCCGATTGCTTAATTAGAAAGCCTTTTATTTATTTTTTTACCTTGTTCTAGTGTGATTGTATCTCACATTCATCGTGTCTCCAGAGAACGTAGCTAACAAGTAGGTTATACTTCTCAACTAGATAGGGCTAGTAATTATTTCTGCCCTCCATATCGAAGGTCTCAGTAGTTAGGTTCATTAACACAATATTTGGCCTGCAAGCAACGCAGAAAATTCCGAATGGGGTGGAATTTATTCTCCCCCGATTTCCGTGTGGAGGAGCCGTTTGGGCTGCCCTGGGAAAAAGCCTTTCTGAAGCCACGGTCACAGTTGACCAACGCATGTGAGGGGTTAAATGTCTGTAATCGACATTATAGCCAATCGCAGACATTAGCTCTCAGTGTCTGCTCCTTAACACAGCAGAAACCCGGTGGTTATGGTGCTTGCTCAGCTTCTGAGCAGGCGCCATGTTTAAATGCCAGACTTCCGGAAGGGGCTAAAGAAAAATGTAGTAAATGAAGCCTGTTGTCAATGTTGTATTTATGTTAATTCAGTGTATGTTTGAATAGGTGGAAAGGACAAAAAAATGCTATATTAAAATACAGTAGTTGAGTGCTTTTTAAAGGTTGCCAGTGTTCAATAAGTCTTTTTTCACTTAATTTTTTGCTAATTGAGAACCCTTAAACATAAAGGAATATGAATGAAGCCCTAATCCATCTGCTGCAGAAGTCTATTGTTCATTCTTGCAGTGCTGCAGTATTAGACACAACCATTCATGCGGTCAAGCCTGTGTACACAACGGCTGACTAGCAGGGCTCCTGGAGGTTGGAGTCAATTGATCAAATAATAATTACCCATCCTAAGGACTGCCCATTAATTGTAAACTCCTCCCCTTAAGGAGAACCTGTCGCCACAAAATGCAGTGCGTGTTATAGAGCAGGAGGAGCTGAACAGATTGATATATGGAAAATGCAGCAGATAAGAAACTCCTTTTTTTTTAGCAACCATTAAAATCCACAAAGCGTATCTTTTTAAAAAAAAAAAAAAAAAAACCTAAGCTGTTATGTGTTACAAGAGGAAAAAGCTCTCTTAAGGCCCCTTTACCTGGCCCGATGGAGCAGACGTGGAATCGCCATATATATGCAGCAATCATCCCCCAGTATGGGGAGGACCGATCGTTAACGTCATTGCTTGGACCCATACAGAATCATTGTTTGCTGGCAGCAGAATGCCATTTAGACAGCATGCTCTGCTATTAGTACACAGAAAACCTGTCCTAATCACACATTACTTCACAACACTGAGATAAAGAGCTGCCTCATCCTCCTCTCTGCTCTGCTTGTCAGGGATTATCATCCTGAATACAAATGATAAGATCTTTAGCTGAATCTATGTAGGAATTGAGTTCATGAGCAGATGTGGCTAATGAGCAGCAGCTCTTGTATACAGTCTCCATTACCACAGTCTGTCCTGTCCGTCCTCTCTGTACTTGATGTCTCCTCATGAACTCCATTCCCACAAAGATTCCACTATATATCATATTAAACTGTATTAATCTGTATTCAGGATCATAATCCCTGACAAGTAGAGCAGAGAGGAGGATGAGGCAGCTCTTTACCTCAGTGTTGTGAAGTAACTTGTCCTCCTGTGTGATTAGGACAGGTTTTGTGTGTACTAATAGGACGGCGGCCATTTTGTTTCTCCTAATCATTGCTCCCCAGACAAAATGAGCCATTATAACTAATGAAAGGTATTTGGAAATATATTTATAATAAAGTAATATTTATCCATTTTCATTTTCTTAATTCCAGGAGAACCCCTTTAAAGGCTAGATTACTGCATTCTGCTCATCTTGTGTTAAAATATTTTTTTCAGTTCGTTTTTTGAACAATTTTCTTCTACAGCTTTCAGTTACAGTGCATTTTGCAGACTAGCAGGCTCTCTGCTTCACACTGAATCCTTCAGAGAACTGCTGTGTCAGCTGAATCTGTAGCACTTATCTCTGAACTCCTGACAGTTCACAGACACACATTTAAAATAAATTCTTATCAGACTTGTAAGAATTTAGCTATGATGAGTGTTTGAGCCAACAGATCCAGCAGACAAAGCAGTTATCTGTTGGATTTAGCAGAGAGCCTGCTAGTCTGCAAATGCACTGAAATTGAAAGCTGTATAAGAAAAACTATATTAAAAATGTTAATTATTTAGCTTTCTTTTGGGTTATTACTTTTTTTTAATTTACTTTTTTATATAGGCTCAGCTGCGTGCATTCATCCCAGAAATGCTGAAATATTCTACAGGAAGAGGTAAACCAGGCTGGGGCAAGGAGAGCTGTAAACCTATCTGGTGGCCTGATGACATACCATGGGCAAATGTGCGCAGTGATGTCCGCACCGAAGAACAGAAACAGAGGGTATGATGCTGTTACTTAGATTAAAGGAAGTGTGTGCAACATGTACGATCTTTAACTTGTTAGTGAGACCTTAGGCTAGGCTGCAACCTGTTTACAGCAGCTTAGTCTAAATGTATCGAAGAGCAGGAGCCCGGTTCTCTCATGACAGCTGGGCTCCTGATGTAAATGCTGATCCCTGGGCCATTTAATCCTTTAGATGCCCTGGTCCACAGCAACTACACCATCTAAGTGGTTTAGAGGGTGGAGGCTCCCTCTCCCAGGCATCAGTACCGCTGTGAATGAGATCGAGGGGTGCTGATGTCTTAGTATGGCAGCCATGGGGCTTACAAAGGCCCCCTCAGGTCTGCCTGCAGTGTATACCTATCGGAGGTGCAGCCTCCCACTGACGGTATAATACACTGTACTGTATTATAGAAGTGAGCAGAAGATCCCGTCAAACTCAACATTTATTAAATAAAAATAAAACTCCAAGTAAAAAAATGCACTGTTTTCCATTGGAAAAAAATGCTTTTCAATGGAAAAATTGCAAAAATAAAATCCCCTCCACATATTTGGTATCGCTGCATCTGCAATGACCCACACTATATAATTTTCTCGTAATTTATCTTGCATGGTGAATGCCGTAAAAAAAAAAAAAAAACACCCCAAAACACCAGAATTGATATTTTTGCTTATTCGCTGCAAACAAAATCCGCTTGGCACCTCATATGTTAATTTAGACCATCGGTACAGTGAAGAGGAGATGACCGGGTTTCTGACTGGACGTCTCCTTCTCCCTGGCTGTAGCGCGTTCCAGTCACAGCCAGGGAGAAAAAACAGCTCTCACAGTCTGCTGCGACTGGACAGCTCACTCTCTCCACGTAACATATTTGTAATGTAAATGGTGGAATTGCTGTTTTTCCCAATTCCCCCAAATCAGTCTGTTGGCAGGCTATCACTTCTAAGTTCCGTTAGCTGATGGCTCATGTGAAGCCATATCTCTCATCTCCTCACCTCATAAACACTCATTTAAAGCCTGTATTAGACAGGCAGATCAACAAACAATTGTCGGGAGGGAAGCTTTCCCTCCCGGCAATTGCTTGCTAGCTAGCGGAGGTGACTGCGGCTATTATGCAGCTTGGGGGGGAGTGATCGCTATGTCATTGCTCATCCCCATATTGTCTATTGGTTTGCCGTTGGCAAATCGCTATTAGACAGCACGATCTGCCGCGGGCAATTGCTGATTTTTAAGCATGCATATTCATCGTGCAATTGGCGGCAGTATAATACTGCATGTGAATGCTCGTTGGCGATTATCGGCCTTAAAGGGTTTCTGTCATCAGAATTTACCATAGTAAACCGAGTGTCATTTGCAATGCGCAAATGACACCTGATGACAGATCTTTTTGTTTTATACTTTTCTGTAAAGTTGTTTGTGAGAAAACTCCATTTTTAAAATATGTAAATTAGCTCCCCTAGGTGCAGTAGGCGTGAACCCTGCACCTAGTAGCGGCCGTAATTCCTCCTCTTACCCCTCCTCCGTAGCGTTGATTGACAGGGCCAGGCAGCCAGCTCTTTCGGCTCCCGGCCCTGTTCAAGTCCGAAATCCCACGCCTGCGCATTGCGATCAGCAATGCGGGCGCATTGAGGAAGCCGGGTGGCCGGCGGCTCAACGCGCATGCGCGGATTGCTGATCGCAATGCGCAGGCGCGGGATTTCAGACTCGAACAGGGCCGGGAGCCGAAAGAGCTGGCTGCCTGGCCCTGTCAATCAACGCTACGGAGGAGGGGTAAGAGGAGGAATTACGGCCGCTACTAGGTGCAGGGTTCACGCCTACTGCACCTAGGGGAGGTAATTTACATATTTTAAAAATGGAGTTTTCTCACAAACAACTTTACAGAAAAGTATAAAACAAACAGATCTGTCATCAGGTGTCATTTGCGCATTGCAAATGACACTCGGTTTACTATGGTAAATTCTGATGACAGAAACCCTTTAAGCCATATTCTTATCAGTTTGATAAGAGTTTAGCTATAATGAATGTTTGATGTCAGGAGATCAGAGATAATGCTTCATTCACATCAGCTCACTGGACTGATAAGTAACACTCTGCCAACAGACTGATTTTTAACCCCTATAGCTCAAAAACAGGTGAAAATGTTTGATACTGATCAAAGGAAAAATTATTTTAGCCTAGAATGATGAAATACAATCATAAAAAAATTGTCCCAAAGGTGTTCATAACCTCTAAGATCATTATCATTATTATTATTATTATTGCGCCATTCATTCCATAGTGCTGTACATAGTAAAAGGGGTTTACATACATAATACAGACAATTGCACTAAGCATGAACAAGACGAGTTACAGACTGGTACAGAAGGAGAGAGGGCCCTGCCCGCGAGGGCTTACAATCTATGTGGTATGGGAGAAGGACACAGTAGGTGAGGGTAGAGCTGGTCATGGCAGTGTAGAGGCAGCAAGGTCACTGGTTGTAGGCTTGTCTGAAGAGGAGGGTTTTCAGGTTTCTTTTGAAGGATTCCACTGTAGGTGAGAGTCTGATATGTGAGGGTAGAGAGTTCCAGAGTATGGGGGATGCACGGGAGAAATCCTGGAGGCAATTGTGGGAAGAGGTGATAAGAGGGGAGGAGAGAAGGAGGTCTTGTGAGGATCGGAGATTACGTGTGGGGATGTATCGGGATAGTAGCACTGAGATGTAGGGAGAGGACAGGTTGTGGACGGCCTTGTATGTATTTGTTAGTATTTTGAACTGAATTTGTTGGGTAATGGGGAGCCAGTGAAGGGACTGGCAAAGGGGAGAAGCAGAGGAGTAACAGGGTGAGAGGTGGATTAGTCGGGCAGCAGAGTTGAGGATAGATTGGAGAGGGGCAAGAGTGCTAGATGGAAGGCCACAGAGGAGAATGTTGCAGTAGTCTAGGCGGGAGATGATGAGGACTTGTACTAGCACTTTTGCAGACTCAGAGTTGAGGAACGCGCAAATCCGGGAGATATTTTTGAGTTGGAGGCGGCAGGTGGTGGAAAGGGCTTGGATGTGTGGTCTGGAGGAGAGGGCAGAATCCAAGGTCACTCCAAGGCAGCGGACCTGTTTGACCGGGGAGAGTGAGCAACCGTTGTTCGTGATAGATAGGTCTGTTGGTGCAAGATGGGGGAAAGATGATGAATTATGTTTTATCCATGTTTAGTTTTAGAAAGTGGGAGGAGAAGAAAGAGGATATGGAAGATAGGCATTGTGGGATTCTGGATAGTAAGGTGGTGATGTCTGGGCCAGAGAGGTAGATTTGTGTGTCGTCAGCATAAAAGTGATACTGAAAGCCATGGGACTCTGAGCTGTCCCAGACCGAAGGTGTAGATAAGAGAAGAGCAGGGGTCCTAGGACAGAGCCTTGTGGGACACCAACAGAGAGGGGATGAGAGAAGGAGGTGGTGTGAGAGTGGGAGACGCTAAATGTCCGGTCTGTGAGGTATGATGCGATCCATGAGAGGGCCAGGTCGGTGATGCTAAGAGATGAGAGAGTTTTGTAAGATGTTTGGTGACCGTAATACCTCTAGCATTGCATAGAAGAAATTTCCAATACTGTTGCTCTGTACCACACAGGACTACTACATTACATAATACTGCCATTTGCGTGTTAATGTGAATTGCAAGAAATCTGTTTTATTAAATATTTGTCTACGCGCCATCATGGTAGGTCTTGTACCTCACATCTACCTTTGTATTGCAGGTTTCCTGGACACAAGCGTTAAGGACTATAGTGAAAAACTGTTATAAGCAGCATGGTAGAGAAGATCTGTTATATGCATTTGAGGATCAACAGACACAACAGGTGGCAACGGCACATGGTATTGCCCACCTTGTGCCCTCACAGACTGTGGTACAGACCATCAGCAACCCCGATGGCACGGTGTCCCTGATTCAGGTTTGCTATAGTTTTTAAACCCTAGAAGTCATGGCAAGTCTCCACATCATCCACGTAGTTTAGTTTGTATTTGTTTTTTTTTCTTTCTGTGTTTTGTGATTTTATTTTGTGACTGTCTTTTTGTTTTATTTTGTGTATAATTCATGAATGTATCGATGAACTGTACAAAGACTGTACAAAGTTGATTGCTTCTCTATGATGCTGTTGCAAACTGGGGCTACATAAAGGATATTTATATATTTAATAAAATGATTCCATTTAACCTGTGGGTGGAAGATGTTTGCTAAATTACTTATTCCTCTATAGTAGAGCACTTTCCTTTATCCAAGCAGCAGTCACTTGACAGCCACAGGCAGATTTTCATCGTCTCCTCTGACTTCGGTCTGGATTCAGGGGCACATTCATTAAGACTGGCATTTTAGATGCCGGCCTTAATAACCCCTAAGCTGGCGGCGCTACCCTCTTCATAACTTTCGCAGGTCCTCCGCTAGTTCTAAATGTAAGACAGCGTCATAGCCATCTTACATTTAGACCTTTTTCTATGCCTGAAACAAGTATAGAAAATGGTAAATGAGACGGGCCTGCTGCCCCTTCCCTGCCTATTGCACACCCACTTTTTTAGACCTGGTATGAGTGGGGAGAAGTCGCATATTGTGGCCCAACTAGCTGGTCTTGCAGCGGTGCGTTGCTTTCCCCAGCGCCTATACTAAACTGGTGGATGGGTGGGACAAGTGCTAGAAAAGATGCCAGCATGCTGCGTTGGTATGCATACCCAAGCAGGAAGAAGTTTGAGATCCAAACAGCCAGACATGGTAGTAATGGGATTAGGTATTGGGGGCTCAATTGTGCGTTGTCTGCCGTAATCTGAGCAATTAAAAGAATACATTTGGATCTCCGAGAACTTTTTTTTTTTTTTTGGGGTGCTATTACATATGCTTCTGATTTACCAATAATTGCCGCCTCCACCTGGTTTTTATTTTAGGTTGCAAGTCTAGGTGCAGCCTGGCAGTTACCGATAGACTGCAAGTGCTACCTATGAGTAGTCCACTTTAGTAAAAAGGGACCTTGCAATTAGCTTGGAGTCTTTTCTCCTTCCGTGGGCACATCTGACTTTCTATACTGCGAAAAAGAACATAGAAATGGGTTTACGGAGTAGTAGGAAGACAAAATAATCCATTCAAAAACCCTTCAACAGCTGTCAAGCAAACTGAATAATGTGAGAGATTCTCTGGACTCAGCTTGGCTGAAGACCACAGTATTAGGCCTCATGCACACGACCGTATGTATTTTGAGGTCTGCAAAAAGCAGACCCACAAAAAACACGGATGTCGTCCGTGTGCATTCCATATTTTGTGTAACAGAACAGCTGGCCCCTAATAGAGCAGTACTATCCTTGTCCGTAATGCAGACAACAGTAGGACATGTTCTATTTTTTTGCGGAACAGAAATACGGTCATTCAGAAACTAAATGCACACGGAGTAACTCCTGTTTTTGTTTTTTTTTTTGCGGACCCATTGGAATTAATGGTTCCTTGTACGGTTCACAAAAAAAAACCCACCAAACGGACACGGAAAGAAAATACATTTGTGTGCATGAGGCCTTAGTGAAGCCTACACAGAGCTGGTTTCTTTGGGCTACAGAGGGTTTGTGAACAGATGTACAGCCATTAATAGTGCCTAATAGCTGCTTTGATTGCCGCAGGTCGGTACAGGGGCGACTGTTGCCACACTTGCAGATGCATCGGAGCTGCCAACTACTGTAACCGTCGCACAAGTCAATTATTCCACGGTTAGTGATGGGGAGGTAAGGTTATAAATGACATAGACTGCATATAAAGAGCATGCCACAGCTGTATTATGGCTCCGTCTTGTACGGATCTACAAAAGGGGTCGCATTCTACTGGATCGGACCTTACTGTACCTCCACATTCAAACAGAGGGTTACAAAGGTTTTTTTTTTCGTATTCTACGTAAAACCAACAGAAAATGATGACGTTTGGATTGGATGGCATATATACGGAGCTTTACTTCCCTACAAGCATTGCTGTACACATGCCAACCAATGGAGCCTGTACAGCAGCACATGGAGCGTAAGATATGGATTCTTCTAGTAAAGTCAGGTTTAGCCTTCTGTTGAACAGCTTCTTTACCCGCAGGTGGAACAGAACTGGGCAACACTTCAAGGGGGAGAGATGACCATCCAAACTACTCAAGCTTCTGAAGCCACCCAAGCTGTAGCATCCCTCGCTGAAGCTGCTGTTGCAGCATCCCATGATATGCCACCAGGAGCCACAGTCACCATGGCACTTAATAGGTATATAACTAATCTGAGGAGTATTTTAGATGTTTCTGTTTTAACTTGTTAACAAGTATTTTGCTTATTATACATTTATACTGTGGATTGAAGTATGACCTCAAAACACAAACCTGATAATATCATAAATATCCACATCTACAAATATGTCTGGTTTTGACAATGGCTATTTCAGTCATTGATTTTCAGATTTATATTATTATTTGGGTAGACGTGTGTCAGTTCTCTGAAACGGATGCAACCAAAAATCTGCGGCAAAAAAACCTACTGAAATTAGGAAATGTAAGATGTATTGTTATAACAGCAGAGGGCGCTGTTATAGAAAAGTAGAGGGAAGGATTCAATGGACACCAGACATTTTCTCAAAAATCTCATTGCAGTGTAGTTATGATTGCGTATCTAATATGGAGACCAAAAATAGCATTGTGTGTGTGTTGCTCATTTACTTGATCAAATAGTAGTTTTTTTACGTTAAAAGTATGACATTTATGATGTCATACATCTGATAAATCCAGAATAGAGCAAGAATATGGGCATTCTGTGTAAAAGGTGGTAATAAGCTGAATCACATGGCGATATCCACAACACCTTACGTGTTTGAGTGTTGTGAATTCAGCCATGTTGTCCCACTTGATCATAAATGTAGAGTGTGCTCTTTCTTTTAGCAACAATGGGCTTATTTTTAGGACATCTGCCACACAGGGTTAGGGCCCATTCAGACGGCCGTAATATTGCGGGTCTGCAATAATGCGGACCCACAATACTATGGCTGCCGCCCAGCGTGTGTTCCGCAGTGCTGCGGAACACACGGCCGGGCGCCCCATTCTAAATACGTATACTTGTCCGTTCATGCCGACAAGTATAGGACATGCTTTATATCTTTATGCGGAGCCGCGGCACGGAGCTGTCTCCGTGCCGCGGCTGCCTGCTCCCATAGAGGTGAATGGGGCCACATCTATTCCGCAATATTGCGGGATAGATACGGCCCCATTCACACGGTCGTGTCAATGGGGCCTATAACTCCCTTTAAAGTGCTGGTTTCCCCAAGATGAATTACCTTTAGGCCTCATGCACATGACCATGGGGCCGGCGAGCCCATGTTGCGAACTGCAAACTACTGGTCCACAAAACACAGACGCCAGCCGTGTGCACTCCGCATGGCAGTACAGACCCATTGACTTCAATGGGTCAGCGATCCGCACCATGTGGCGAACGATAGGCTGGTGCCCATGTTATACGGACCCGCGGCACCACGGTAATGTGCATGAGGCCTTATTCTGCTAGTAAAATAACAAATCTTCCATAGTGCCAAAAAATAAACAGTTTAAAAAAAGATAAATCTTCAGGGAATTCAATTTCCTTTCTGCTGTTCTACAAATCTTTTGGCTGAAGTCTAGCTATGTGGCAAAATAAGTGAAGAGAAATGAATAGCCTTTACAATGTTAAGTATGTTTTTTGGGTTTTTTTTTTTTTTAAGGATTTGGCCCAACCACAACCCCTGTCTATATGTATTATTAGGGCATGTGGACGTAATATAGGGTTAGGGTTCCCTGCTCGCCCTGTATTACCACAGCAGGGCACCTCTGCAGTAAGCCATGTAGTGCCATGTTTCCCTCACAGTGATCACATGAACATTCCCTCAGTGATTATATTGAACAGAACCTTTTGGTCTCCCCCTCTGGATCTTTTAAGGATAGGGTGGACTACATGGCAACACTGATCGCAGCCAGGATCGCAGAGTAGCAGTGACCACATAGAAATGAATGGAATCGCAGTGTCAGATTTGTGGCTACTTGTGCCGCAATCCCGTTCATTTCTATGAGATCACCGCTACTCCAGCGTTGCCGTTTAGCCCTAGCCTAATAGAGATACGGTAAGGATGACCTGCAAATATGTTTATTTTTTTAACTTTCACTGTCAGGGCTATTTGGACTCTTTGCACCTCTGATAGCCAGGACAGTTTTTGCAGTTTTGACATGTTCAAATGAAACCTAAAATAAAAAGAAAGCATACTAACTCATCATAACCATGTATTTGCTGACAGTAGACATCTGGCAACCCAAGCAGAAAGTTATATGGACCACACCTCTTAAAAATAAACATTCAACATACCGTACCGCTTAGGCCTAAATTTACATGTCTGGTTCTGAGCTGGAAATTTTTTTTAAAAAAAACCTCACACCGATAAAATACAGGGATAACATAACTTGAGAAGTGCACCACCCAAAACCTATTTTCCGAAAGCAGACAACCAGATGATTTCCATTGCCTTGACAGACCGCTGACAACCATGTTCACCTTCATGTTATTTAAAAACTGCATCAAAACAAACATTTGCACCTGAAACTGATTCAAGCAGAAGTTTACACATATAAACAGCATAGATGTAAAATATTAAGGTGTGCAAAGCTCATATATACCACAAGTGCCTACATCAACATGAGATTATGCTCTTAACATAACTACCTTCATGCAATTTTGCAACAAACATGGATTATTAGCAAAATGCATATATATATACTCTGCTAGACTATGTGTGTATGTATATATGTGTATCACATGTCTGCATTTAGTGTTGAGTGAAGACTTTGGTGAATAACTTCGGACTTCGATTTTTCACCTTGAAAACCATTTTAAAACTTGAATCCGAAGTGGGCTTTGCGACCAAGGTACCAGCCAGTACCAAAGCCAACTTCATATTTAAGTACTAAAATGGTTTTCAAGTAATAGAGTTGAAGGCTTGCTCAATCTCTGAGATAATGAATCTCACCTTGGTGGAGCCCATACATTTCAGTGCTTTACAGAGACGGATCTTTGCATCTATGATCTGAAGCTCGCTTCTCTCAACAGTGGTGCATGTGTCCCTGAGATGCAGACCTTTGCTTACAAGTATTGGTAATTAAGTAGTATATCATTTTCCATTCCGTTATACAAATTGTAATCCTAATGAACAATGAAAAACTCCTAAAACTCATATAATACATTAACTGAGGCCCCTTTTACAGAGGTATAAGAAGGGTGCTTTATTGCTCCTCCTGTATTATGGACTGAACACCTGAACCTCGTGAATGATAGTGCCAGAACTCCGGTTCTGAAGAACCACGAGAGGTCCAGGTGTTGCATCCATGTATGGTCAAAAAAAATCACACCTGCCTGAAAAGTGGTTGACTACTGTTATTTAAAAAAAAAAAGGTAATTAAAAATGATAATTTATGGCAACAGTCAATGAGTGAAAATGTCTTTTCCATCTGTCAGAAGTATTACATATTCCTCTCAAGTGATAGATCCTTATGACTGCCTCATACTGACGCTGTGCTCCAAGAAACCAGCAGTAGCATGCATTGAGAGGACTTCTGAGCTCATATGGAGAGTACTCAAGGAGGAGTCCTCTCAACGCATTTTAATGCTGGTCTGTGGGAGCACAGCATCAGAACCCAAGTGAGTGTGAGGATGACAATTACATAATTGGAGGGGTATTCCCATCTTAGACAATGGGGGCATATCGCTAGCATATAGGTGCGGGTCCCCCATTAGAAATGAATGGAGGGCGGCTGCGCATGCAGCTCCGTACTCGATATAGGTGTGGGTCCCAACGGTGGGACCAGCACCTATGAGACAATGGGGCATATCCTAGCAATATGCCCCCATTATATAAGATGGGAGTAACTCTTTATTGTCTTGAGGCCATATACCATGGGACACCTTCAGATAACTTGTAGAGTCCATGCCTTGACGTGTCACAGCAGGTTTTGTGACAGGAGGGGAACCAGCACAATATTCGGTTTTAATGTCATGGCTACTCATTTTATATCCGCATTGTCTGGTGCCAGGAATAGTGAGACCCCTTAATTCAATCATTGTAAAAGAGCTAAAATGTTCTCTAACTGAAAGCCCCTTTACACGCGCCGAGCATTGACTAGCTAACAAGTGTCGGTAGGAATGCTCGTTAGCGATAATCTGCTGATGTAAAGGTGCCGCCATTATCCTATGAATGAGCGTTTCCATCTAAACAGCCTCTGCTGCCAGCAAACACTGATTCTGTATGGAGACGAGCTATGACATTAACGACCACTGGTCTCCTCCATGGATGAGCAGGTGATTGTGCAGTGTAATGGGGCCTTTAATTTTGTAGCAGACGTGGCATAGCAGTATTTGACAATCATTGTGGGGTTGTGCCTTCAAATAAGTAAGAGGCTACCATTTGATTAGTAGAAAGCCTCATGTTGTGTGACGCTTCACTCTGGTAGAAGGGCTTATTTAATGTGGTATTGTTTTTTTTCCATGTTGACTGTCTAATTACAGTGAAGCAGCGGCTCATGCAGTAGCAACATTGGCAGAAGCCACACTACAGGGAGGAGGGCAGATCGTTTTGTCAGGGGAGACTGCGGCAGCTGTGGGAGCGTTGACTGGAGTACAGGATGCCAATGGTAAGAGTCAGACGGCCTTTATTTGGGTATGATGATGCATTAGACATTTATTTTCAGAGGCAAAAACAGGGTTTCCTGTCACTGTCTGGTAAGCACTGTGTGAATACAGTCAGGCTGTCGATCTGCTAGTAAAACCAGACCTACTCGCTGTTTGCAAAAACTGGTGGTAGCCTGTACTGCTTACCAGGCTGGTGCCATGTACTGATGATGCTCTACCAGCCCCTGAAATAGAGGTCTGAAGAGCCGCTGTCCAGGGAAATGCATATTATCTGTATTAAAAGAATAATGAGGCTAAGTTCACACTGAGTTTTTACTGTGCTGAAAAAAAATGGGGATTCTTCAGTATTCTGCTTGGTTTTTTAGCAGTGGTTTTTATGCCAATGTGTTTTTAATTTTGTGTTTTTTGATCTTGCCTACTTCAATGGGAAGTTTGGGTGTGGATTTGACACGGAATCCGCACAGAGAATGAACGTGTCACTTCTTCTTTTTTTTTTTTCTACAGTTTTTAAAACCACAGAAAAAAAAAACCATGCGTTGTAAATTAACAAGTGGTTTTACCATTGAAATTGATGGAGATGACTTGCAAGCGTTTTCAGTGCAGAATCCATGCCTAAAGGCACATCTGAAAACTCAGTGTGAAGATACCTTTCTAATAATTTTTGGGATCCATTTAATTAAAGACGTTTGTTTGAGATTTGATTTGTTTCATTAAGCATTTGAGATGTGTCCAGTTTTTCAGCTCATTCCCATTCAAGTCATTGGTGCTGGCCGGCTCCGGCAGAAATAAAGGTATGGTTTTTACTTTTGCTGCAAATCCTGCCTGTGGGAAAAATAATGCACACAAAAATATGTACACTAATGGAAAATTGGAAAAATATTCTGTTAAAAAAACATAATTTAGTAATTTCAGATAGTTATTATATTAACGGTGCTGCCTGTCAGCTGTTACAGCTGTTATAGATTTCTGTTTAGGTGTATGGGCTGCCGGAGGATGCACCTAATTTACCATCAGGCCTGCCCCTCATAATAATGCTCAGAAAGCCCTGGTCTTAATAAATTTCCCCCACTGTGTGCAAAAAAAGGTGACAGAAACCACAGGGCCCTTAAAAACACTCATGCAGTTATTCTGGTTAGTTTTTTAAAATTTTTATTTATACTGCGCAAACATATTCCGCACTGGTTTGCAGACATTATCATCACTGTCTCCAGTGGGACACACAATCTAAATTCCCTATTGTTAGGTCTGTGGAGTTGGAGGAAACCCACACCAACTTGGGGAGAACATACAATCTCCATGCAGATGTTGCCATTAGTTGGATTTGATGGATTTGATCCTCAGCCTCCAGCTCTGCAAGGCAACAGTGCTAATCACTGAGCCATGTGCTGTCAAAAAAAAAAAATGGCAGTACAAACTTTCTTGCATAGGGATCCTTAAGACACGTGAACAACGGTTTCCATTTTTTTAATGAATGCTTCATAACTTGTTTTTCTTCAGTCATGTAAATAATTTTCCCCTTTTCTTATAAGGCTTTATTTTTATTTTAGTATTTTTTTTATAGCCATGAAAGTTTTTTTTTTTTGTTTTGTTTTTTAAGGGAAAGTCCAACCATTTTACACTCCATGCCCCTCCCTCTTTGGAGGCATTTAAAGAAGAACTCCCACAAAAAAATTTATTCCATGTCCTGCTAGAAATGTACATGATGTAATCTGTAGTGAATGTCATTTTCCTACCAGTGTCTGAATTTTTGACTTATATCATCCCGAAGTTTCTTATCTGTGTCATGTGACTAGGAATTAGACCCACCGACTCACACAGAGACTTATGTGTGGACAGGAAGTCTAATTTTCTATGTATTCCTATGAGACTGAAAGTGAGGCTCCCATAGGAATGAATAGAGCAGTTACTGGCTTTCTGTCCTGGGTCAGTTGGAGGTCAGGGAGTTGGTCACATGACCCAGCTACAATAAGAAGAGAGGTTATTACTCACAATTGCATTCTCTGATAAGATGACATTCACTACAGATTATATCATGTGCCTTTCTAACAGGTCAGAGAATAAAAAAATTTGCAGGAGTTCTTCTGTAAACATTTTATTTTATTACTGATTTCTCCTGGGGCTGACATATTAAAGGAAACCTGTCACATAGAACATACATGGTGTTTGAGCTGTAAGCAGCATGTTATAGAGCAAGAAGAGCTGAACAAGTTGATATATTTTTTTGGGAAAAGATTCAATAGAAAGGTATGGCCACACAGCGACATTTCGTGCAATAGCAAGACGCAAAAAAAGTTGCGACAAACAAAAATGTGTGACTTATCTGCAACATGCTGTAGGGTGACTATTTTAGGACTGCGATTTGGCTGTGAAAACACATCCAACTGACAAGTGAGTCGCGCGTTGCCTGGGACTTACATTAGTCAGGGGAGTAAAAGTTGCACGCGGCGTGCGACTCAAAATCCAACATGCCTGAATTTTTTGCAACTGTCGAAGCATGTCGAGTATCACATTGTAACACCATTGACAAACATTACTTTCTTGTCGCTGTGTAGCCACACTCTTACTTGTAATAGATTCATTTATATCTCTGCTCATTCTGGGCTTTGAAGTCTAGGAGGAGGTCCTATCAGTGATGACAGCCTTCCCTCTATGACTGTGTATACACAGACAGCTGTCAATCACTGATAGGACCGCCTCCTAGACTTCAAAGCCCAGAAAGAGCAGAGATATAAATGAATGAAATCCAAGTTTTATTGAATCTTTTTCCATAAAACTATGTATCAGTCTGCTCAGCTCTTCCTGCTCTATAAAATGCTGATTGCATAGTATTTTCATGTTGAGATGTTCCCTTTAAGACATTCATATGCTTTTTCTTTCAGCAAAAGTATGTTGTAAAAACTGCATGCATATTTTTTTTTTTTGCACATTTTTCCACCACACCAAAAACTCAGCACAGCAGCAAGGTGTGGCAGCACCCTTTTAGATATCACGATATCGACTCTATGTGCTGCAAATTATGAAAGAGGTGAAGTGGAAGCAGACATGTTGGGGTACAACCAACACGGCAGCCGCTATAAGATGGGGGTGCAGCAGGCTGTAATTAAACTAATGTGGACAGCACTGTTTAGTGCACAATGATCCTGCATTGTTAATGGCCGCACAGCACCCGCAATACAATGCTACTATTAACAATGCAGTTGTCAGGACCCGCAACCCGAGCACACCATGTGGTCATTCCCTTACTAAAACAGATTTTGAAGGAATTAGCCAAGAGGAGCTTTAAATCCCACATCCAGTTTGCCAGGACCAGAGTGATTAGTTTAATTTGAGTGTAGCCTCTAAATAAGCAGTTAAGAAAATAAGACAAATTAACCCTTAGTTAGCTATTCAATTTTAGAAAAAAATAATCTGCACATCTCTTCATCAGACACACAGGGTTTTTGTCTGTGCCTCCTGCATTTAAATAGTCTGTCACCGGTTTTAAACCAATTGCATAGTTCAGTGGGCACAAATACATGACACAGACATTAGCTTGTGTAGTATTTCAAATCCTCCAAATCACCCAAAAAGTAGTTTTTATGATAATGAGCCATCATAAGTACCCAGGGGTGTGGAGTTTGTTGCAAGTGCCTAGGCCCCCCTGCCTTACTCAGGCCTAACTCTGTGCGCCTAACCCCAATCCCGCTCCTTCACCCATCGCCGCCAGGCATGCGCAGTGCTCTTGCCCACTGTGGGCAGAGGCACAGAGATATGCAGTGGGCATGCGCCGGTTACTGGTGTGAAATCAGAGTGGTAGAAGTGGCGCATCATGAGCATACTGTAGTAACCAGCCCATGCCCACTGCATATATCTGGCAGGGCAGTGATGCAAAAAGGCACAGGATTTGGGCTACTGGGAAAAATGATGTCACACAGACACAGGGCTGGCCGGAGAACACTGGGGAACTAAACAAAGGTAACATCTTTTTCATGTTTTTGTGTCCCACTGAAGCATGCAATCGGTGTAAGGCTAGTTTCACACCTCCGTTGCGAAATTCGGCAGGCTGTTCTGGCAGACATTGCCAGGCATCTGCTGGACACAAACTGCAGCATGCAGCGGATTGTGTCTGGCCGATTCTCTATATGGTCTACTGGAATGCAGCCGGATGAGGTGATTTCTGATAGGCTGTTTGCTGGGACAGATGACAGAAACTAGCCTAAAACCGATCAGGTTGGTGACAGGCTCCCTTTAAGAGAACTGTGAGGAATAATGCCCTTGGAGGTTTTACCGAACAGTCGTTTTATTGTAAGGTTGAATAAATGGCTGTTTATAGTTTTAGCTCCCGATCTCTGGCTTATATACCATTTAGAAAATTGAAATCCAAAAATTATAATGGTGGGAAACACATGTTTTGGCAGCCCAGCAACCTTCATTAGGAAATGGCTAATGACTTAGGTTCCAGAAACGGATCCTTTGGTGTATTGAATGCATAAATGTAATAATTCTGCTGGAAATCCCCTACACGTGTGGTAAGTGCTGTTCTCGGTAACATCCACAGCATGCTTGTTTTTTCCATGCAGAAATTATCCACTTTGTGGATGACTTTTTCAAAACATACTGAATTTTGCTCCGGCCCGTCCTCCATGCTGCCTCCGGTTTGTCCTTGTTCCTGACCTCGGAGTGTTGACATGCGGCACCGAATGGGCATGGTCCCATGCTCCGCGGCAGCCAATGACTGGCTTCAGCAGTGACATGGCCAAAAGCCAATCATTGACTGCAGCAGAGCATGTGATCATGCCCGTGCTGTGTCGGATGTCAACGCTGCAGGGACCGGAGCATATAAATGGGCAGCAGGCAGTTATTCACGGAGAACCCCTTTAAATGTCAGTTCATGTAAACAGGCTTTTAGGTGGATTGCTGACTTTACAGGTTGTTTAGCAATCTGTGACTATTGGGATACGGTCATGTCTATAGTATCTTTCCATGTATTGCACTGCAATTTACTATTATTGACCTGCAGCAGCTAGTTTGTGTATGAGAGGCTGGCCTGTAATTCTGTTCCACCGTGTGGTTGCTTTTTCTGGCTTGCAGTCTTGTTATTCCTGGATGGGTGTGTAGAAGGTCCTGATGGCGTTCCTCCTCCCCACATACCGCAGTGCAGTGGGATGGTGCTGTCCTGATTCCCCTCTCCTCCTCATGACCTTCCCAGCCCCTGACAGCTTGCTATGCTATAAAGCAGCTCATGTGACTGCAGTAATCCGGAGCCAGTAAACAGCTGTGCAGGAACATAGCAAGATGAATCGAGCCCATTGTTCCGCACTGCAGACCTGTCTCCGGCAGGCTTTCCTCAGCCTTTTCATGCAGTAACATAAACTAAGTGCCCTGCCGGATTGGACCTGCTGGTGGGGTCACTGTGAGTAGGGATCATTTGTATTACCATCAAAACCACACCTTCTCACCACCCAATACCTGTGTAATCTAGTGAGCGTGAGTCTACAGATGTAGCCATGACAAGGGTAGTGCTGTGCAGTGCACAGGTTGAGGTCGCTAAAGGGAATATACTTCATAGGTAGTTTATAACTGCTCGATTACATGGATGCTTTTATTAAAATGGACAAATTGTGCGTTTCTTGCACATGTTTAACCTCCTAGGTTTGTAGTAGATGGTGAACTTCAGGTCCCAGTCTCGTGGTCACCTCCAGTCAACTTAATGTGTTTCAGTAGCATAATAGTCATACTCTGTCCGTGGATCTCTTCAGCAGTCTTCCGGATCCCATTCTGTAAGCTTCCAGACGGACATGATCACGTGCACTGCTGCAACCAAATACTGGCTTTAGCAGTGATATGTCCCTAGACAGTACCTGACCCAGCTGTGACGTGCTGTTGGGGACATGTGGCCAGATATTGGAGCATTGTCAACAGATACAACGGGCAGCTATTGTTAGTTAACTATGTCCAAAAAACTTGGACAACCCCTTTAACATCTAGATTTTATTGGGCTTTATAAGGATGAATTCATACGCAGAAGATTTAATGCGGCAATTACTGCGACTGTCCCATTCATTTGAATAAGGCTGAATAGAACATGTTCTATTATTGTCCGCAGACTGGGATAGGACTGTTCTATTAGGGGCCAGAAAACGCAGATTGCACGCAGCCGGATCGCAAAACATCCAAAAGTCGTGTGCGTGAGCCCTAAAGGTTGCAATAAGCAGCCAAATTCACATGAATGAAACTGACTGTCACTGAATTTCTGCAACAAATGCTGCATGTGGAATCATCCAAAAGGTCATTTTACACAGGCAGATTTTGTGTCCAAAAGCAAGCGTTAATTTACAGTATAGCAAGTATGTTGGTGTTCGTTTAGCCCCCTTTACGGTGAACAATCATGAGCTGTGTATGTGCCTGCACAATCATTCGTTCAGTCAATTGTCATTGTGTCAGCAGCACATCCGTGTTTACACAGGGCGACATGCTGACAACAGCTAATGATGTTTCATGCTGCACAAAAGATGCGATCACCCAAAAAACGAGCATTCGCGTGTTTGCAGGGCAATGGTTTTGGCCTATGAAGAACGCCAACAGTGTACAGTGTGTGAATTGGGATCCGGCAGTCTTTTCCTCCGCTGGATCAGTCTGCCAGAGTTCACAATGCAAATATTAATGCAACACTTTTGTCTAGAAAAGCTACTCCACCCTCCTACTGGAACGAGACTGGGAAATTTTAAAGTCTTAGGCTACTTTCACACTTGCGTTTTATAATTCCGGTATTGAGTTCCGTCATAGGGGCTCAATACTGGAATAAAACGCTTCAGTTTTGTCCCCATTCATTGTCAATGGGGACAAAACTGAACTGAAGACAATGGAATGCTCCTAAAAGCATTCTGTTCCGTCTTCAGACCGGAGAGCAAACCGCAGCATGGATCCGTCATGACCCCCAATGAAAGTCAATGGGGAGGGATCCGTTTGGTGTGACACAATGGTAAACGGATCCGTCCTCCATTTACTTTTAATGGAGTTCATGACGGATCCGTCACCTGCATACACACATACAGACACATAAACATACACATACAAATACACATACATACTTACATGCTCCCGGCAGGTCTCCACAGCGCAGGAGGAGCAGGACGGCGCACACATAGGACGATTCCGCCCGGCGCCCAGCAGAGGGCACTGTGGGGAATCGTCCTATGTACGCTCCGTCCTGCTCCTCCTGCGCTGGGGAGATCTGCCGGGAGCATGTATGTATGTATGTATGTATGTGTTTGTGTGTATGTACTGTGTGATGTGTGGGGCCGGAGCGCGGTTCCGGCCCCACACATGTCCCTGCGGCAGCACGGATCTGGCGGCACCCTTCACCTGCCGGATCCGTGCTGCCGCTAATGTGAAAGCGGCCTTAGTAATAAATCTGGAAACTCATTAACATAGATAAACATGCCCATATTTCAAAACTTGATTGAGTGGTGTAAAAATGCAAAAAGTTGCAAAATTTTTCCACAAGTTAGTCCAAAAAGTCGAAAAAGCCTTATTTTGCAACTCTTTGAAGGCATGATAGTTATAATTTTAAAAAAATGAACCAAAAAAATCCTGATTTACAAGGTGAGGATGTGAGTGGACAAGAAGTAGCCAACATTATGTTTGTTCTCTCAGTGCTGATCGTTATCTCTGGGGGTAATGAATATTTTTTGCTATATCAGCACGTCTATATGGATCGCAGATTGCTCCAGCAGTTTATGGCATTTGTGACTTGGTGAGTTGGTTATCTGAGTTGGAGAGACGCGAGCGTCTTTTAATAAAACTGAAAGGGTCTTAATCCACCACTTTGGATTATGAACATGTGCAGACTAGATTAGCCTAATCAAAGCCCCATGTCTGACCAGATGCAGTGTCGGGACAATCACAAACCTGATTAATACTTGTCAAGGGCTTAATCACTCCACTGTCTGCTGAGGTTTAATACCAGGCAATGCTGGTGCCGTCACCCTGCGGGCTGCCATCACTGCACTGCAGGAATGTAAAGGGTGCAATCTTCCTTTAATAAAACTCTCCCTATTAATAAGTTTATTAACATATGTTCAGTATACCATACCTAAGATGGATGCAAACACCATTCATATTTAAAGAGGTTCTCCACCTAACACCTACTTAAAGAAGAACTCCCGCAAAAAATTTTATTCCATGTCCTGCTAGAAATGTACATGATATAATCAGTAGTGAATGTCATTTTCTTACCAGTGTCTGTATTTTTGACTTATATCATCCTGAAGTTTATTATCTGTGTCATGTGACTAGGAATTAGACCCACCAACTCACACAGCACCTTATGTGTGGACAGGAAGTCTAATTCTCTATGTATTCCTATGGGAGCCTCACTTTCAGTCTCATAGGAATGAATAGAGCAGTGACTGGCTTCCTGTCCTGGGTCAGTTGGAGGTCAGGAGTTGGTCACATGACCCTGTTACAATAAGAAGAGCGGTTATTACTCAGAATTACATTCTCTGATAAGATGATTACATTCACTACAGATTATATCATGCACCTTTCTAACAGGTCAGAGAAAAAAAATTTTTAGCGGGAGTTCTTCTTTAAAGATGTTATCAAGTGACAGCTTTAACTTCATAAATAGTCAGTCAGTTCACTACAAAATTTCTCCAGGGCTAAGATGTATTTTTCGTAAAATCTGATTAGTATGTGCATTAGATGTGGGTGGTGTGATTAGACACCTACCAAACTGCATCTCTGCTGACTTGATGTTAAAGGATACACTGCCTAATGCCTTATTTAGACTGCCCAATTGTTGGGAATATTGTCAGGAACAAACATTCCCATGAACGCCCGTTCCTGATAATCTGCCCATCTAAAGGTGCCACAGATCAGCCGGTGATTGAGTCTTTTCATTCATCAAATGATTGTTGGTGTGGAAACCTCAATCATCGTTTTTGGGCAGCTGTATCAGGACAAGTGATAGGAGTAGCCATTGCTCTTCGTCATACTGTACAGGGGATCGCAGCATCCCTTCACCTCCAATAACAAGCATTACCTCCTAACAATCACATTAAATTTGGAAAAACCCTCCCAAAAATGTCCCTTTTTTTATTGTAGATTTTTAGTATGTGTCTGAAATAAATCTTGTTGGTGTACAACTCAAGGGACACAATTGCATTTTGTGTCCTTTTAGTGACACAATTAATTTTAGGCTTAAGGACCAGTAACATTTTCTCCCTTCAGTCTTAAATTTTTATTTTATTTCTTCTAATTTTTATTTTGCGGGATTAGTTTTAGGTTTTGTAAGACCCATATTGGGGTATATACATGTATAATGTATTAACTAACTTTTATTAATTTATTTCTAGGGGGCAAGATAAAAAAAATGGCAATTTTCACATTATTAATTTGCTGTGTTCACTGTGTGGTATAAATAACATAACTTGGGTCACTACAACGATGATAATGACACATTTCTATATCATTTTTATTATTTTTCCGTTCCTCCTGCAGGCTGTCAGTTCCCCAGCTGCCCCCCTGTCTTTCAGACTGAAGGGAGAGGGGCAACTACTTTAGCTGCTCATATCTGTGGATCTAAAGATTTGGGCTAAGTATTGTTTGACGACTGACATTCACTTCACCACATGGGAAGATATCACTGTTAGAAATCGTGATGCAGTGAATGCAGCTGAAAGTAAAAGCAGGTTTTTACCCCGTTTATTCCTGACTCGATTTCTAACAGTGATATCTCCTGGTTCTGTTGTGCTAATGCTGGCAGCTTTCAAACATAACCAGTCCTGTGTCTCTGGCTGCTACTAATCAGGAGATATGAGCAGTTAAAGCTGCCCCACTTCCCCTTCTGACCGAGAGCTGGACTCTGATACTGATGACCTATCCTCTGGGCTGATCATCAGTATATGATTGGTGGAAGTCTAACTGCCAGGACTCCCATCGGTCAGCTGTTTGTGAAGACACCTGCACTCGCAGTAACGCCGCGTCCTTCTCTCAGCAAACCAAGCACAGTGCCGTACGTTGTATTGGCATCGCAGCTCAGCCTTATTCTCTTCTTGGAAGGCTTCAGCGCTACCGTGAGTGCCAATGTCTTTTCAAATAGCTGATTGAATACAGAATACAGTGCCAAAATTTTGGTGCCTTTTTTGGCGCATCTTAAAGGGAGTCTGTCACCATCTTTTTACATTATAACTGGCCCCTGGTTTGCTGTAGATTACATTGACAGTATCCCAGACATACCTTTTTGTTGGTATATATCGTTCCTTGTTTCCCGCAAAAAAGATCTTTATTCCAATATGCAAATTAGCTGAAAAGAGTCCAAGGGGCAGTACCCTTGGGCTTTGGAGCCCAGCCACTCCCATTAGAATGGATGCCTGCTTCTCCCATCTTCAACCTCGCTACACTACCCTCCGCTCCTGACGTCCAAAACCCAGTGCTTGAAATCTCACGCAGGCGCATATCACACATCTGTATGTGCCTGTGCTGTGTTCTCCCTTCGGTGATATTGGTGTCATCGACCCTTCCAGTGCATGTGCTCCACATCTGATGGTGGCTCAAATTGCACCAGAATCCTGGCACATTTTCATTAGTAAATGTCCCCTGCTGATATCAGGCAGCAAATTCTTATTAAATGAATCTTTATATTTAGATGTACTGTATTTATTTGGTACCAACATGCAGGCCCATGCTGTATCATGATTAATCTTTCTGTCCTGTCTTCTTCCACTTTCTGAGTCTTGTTTAGCAGTAGATATTCCACTTTTGGGTTGAGATGCTGCCGAACAGAATAATATAGATAATGTACTGTACTGATTTTATTATCTGCTTGTGCTTGTTATTCTATCCTAGTCTTCAATGCTGTGGAAACATACCCCTCTACATTTATAGTTCCTGTATCATTAAATAAAAACATAACATCTGGTTTTTCTCAGTAAAGTAGTAGTATTAACTGGTTCCTTGGTACCAATACTGTAATGTAATATAAAATTTAATTGCCTCTAAGTACAGAGCAAACAACAGTGTTAACATCCTCTTAAAATGTCAATGTAATGTTAAATGTGATTTTTCTCTTGTATTTTTTTTAGCGTGCTTTACTTGTATTTTTCATTCATTTAGGTATATGCGTGTGCATCAATGGTTAGAACCATTGATTAAATTGATGTCAAAATCCTATTAGGATCGATGGTGTGTAACAATCAGTGTAGGCCATATCCTATACACTAGGATAAACACTTGTGAATGGGTTATAAGCCAGTTTGGCAGTTCTTTTATCTGGCTTAGTGTAAAAAGAACACCTGTCATCGGTAGTGACGTCATTGAGACTGACTCCCAGTGGCTGGTATTTCTGAAAGAGGCATTTGTAGGAGTTTATGCCAACTCTTTATTTCTGATGGATATCAGATAAATAGCTCTCCCATGGATCTCAGATAAATCCCATATCAATAGATGAATCTGAAATACAACCCAGATAGATCTCACGGCCTAGAGAAAAATAGAGATCTGAGTATCTGTCTATATGTTGGTAACTACAATGATGATGATGGCAAGTTTCTATATATTTTTATAATTTGTCCTTTCCTTCTGCAGGCTGTCGGCTCCTGAACTGCCCCCCTCCTCCTCCAGACTGAATGGGAGGGGGGCAGCTACTTTAGCTGTTCATGTCTATGGATCTTAGAGATATGGGCTTTATATTGTTTGGAAGTGGACATTCCAAGCTTTCAAACAATACCAAAATCACAGCATTATCTTCACTACATGAGAAGATATTACTGTTAAAAGCAGTAAAAGCATGTTTTTACCCCGTTTATTCTCGACTAGGTTTCTTACTGTGATATCTCCTGCCTCTGTTGTGCTAATGCTGCCAGCTTTCAAACATAACCAGTCCCATGGGTATTCAAATTAACTGAGGAACAATCTGAGCACTTACATCTTGATTTCCTTTTCATCTTTTTAGTTGAAGATCTGCCAATTCTCAGGCTTCTCATCTCCCATCCGACATGGCCACACTGCTTCTCAGACTATCTGGTGCACACTGTGTAACGGTGACCCTAGAGTCTAGTTGCGTTCTACTTTTCCAGCCTTGCTCTTGGATTGGCCAGCACTGGTCACGTAAGCAGTGCTGGCCAATACAAAGGTAGCAGGAAGTGTCTTGGACTATCAAATGCCTAGAGTTAATCAGATCTGAGAAGCTGTATGGCCATCGTTGAGGTCAGAATAGGAGTTTGGGAACTGAAAGCTCTGCAGCTAAAAAAGATGAAAAGGAGGGCACGATATAAATGTTCTGTTTGTTCCTGAAAAAAAAAAATTCTTGAACAGGAGGACTGCATTAAGTTGACTGCTTGAGAACCTTTTATTCCACCTCTTGTATGGGTTACGCTTAGACATTCTTGTAACTGGGCATTAACTCAGTATCATTGGATTAATGTTCTTTTCCCTTTACAGGACTAGTACAGATACCAGTCAGCATGTACCAGACGGTGGTCACGAGCCTAACGCAGGGTAATGGACCAGTGCAAGTTGCCATGGCCCCAGTCACTGCAAGGATATCGGATTCTACGGTCACGGTGGATGGGCAGGCGGTAGAGGTGGTTACTTTAGAACAGTGATGTTCTCGCCAAAGAAGATTTTTGATGTCATTTCCCGTCTCACTCGTGTTCCCAGTGTTATGAACAGAGTGGTTTTAGAGACTTCTGCAGACCCTGCCATTGCTTGGACCCCTGTGCTGTTGAAGTGGTCTTCAGTGCCCCCACTTTATTTTTCTCATCCATGGAAAGTGCTTGACCATGTAATAATCTGTTTTTTCCTCGTTTAATTTATTTCAATAATAGAAGCATCAAGCGTATGTGTATTTGACACCTTCAGGTTACATCGGGCATGCAGTGCACTGTGGAGGAACACCTTGATGACTGTTTACTTTGGTTCTTAACTGACTGTTTCATCCCATTGATATGATGGACTACTACGGAATGAAAGACTTTTCTGGTTTTATTGTTCCTCATTGTTGGACTATTGATGATTTCTAAAAAGAGGAATCCCACTGTTCTCCGCTTGCTGCTGGTACTTGTAGTTAAAGAATGTGGCGGCCCTGGTTTGCCTAATCTTGGGAGAGTGTTTGCTGCAAAAAAATGTCCAGAAGGGTTCCTACAACATTACAACCTTCACAAATCCAGGACTTTCACAAAGCATCTTAATCATAATGTTTTGACTCTGTGGAAGAAGATTATGGAACTTGCCTAAGCGTTGTCCTTTGGTGGTGCCTGGGATAAGGAGATGCATGTGTATACCCTAAAAAAACCCTCTTTTGGGGAGGAAACCATTAACCCCAAGCATTCTGACTCCACTCACACGTTGTAATGTGTCCCCATGGATGTTCTAGCATTTTTGTGATAGTCTATTACTATTAATTCTTTGCCATCACTGCTGCTCATTTGATACTCATCGTTCTTCTGGTTTACTTTTAGATGTTTATTTGCCATACATGTATTGACATAGGACATTTGTAGTGTATCTACAGGGTTTAACAGTTTAGTTATTTTAAAATTTATCTTCTAATGTACAAGTGGAATAGTTATATAGCTGAAAGTTTAACCTGCCTTGAACAAGACTCTTGGGAGATTTATCAAGATTGGCGTGTGGCACATCGGTCTTTATACTCCTTGCGCTGCCGGAGGATGCACTTAATTTAAGACCAGGTCCAGACCTAGTCTTAAATTAGGTGCATCCTACGTCAGTCCATGTACCTAAATTGAAATCAATGGCAGCTTGTAGCGGCCATAGATTTCAGTCTGCTTTTACGCCACAAAGGAGACATAAAAGATGATAAATATGCCCACTGGTCCTGCCCTCACCACACCCCTTTCTTGGAAGGTGGTGAGGGTGGAGTAAAAACGCCATTTTCAACTAAATTTAGTCGCAGTTCTGTTTAAAAAGTCCTACACACTCGGTTTGCAATTTTTTTTTTTTTAACCTAAAAAATGACGAGGGAATTATAAATTCCCCCCCACTGTCTCCAGGATTCGAATACATCTGTCATAAGACTTCTGATAAATACCCCTGTCACATGGGATGTGCAGTATGATCTTTCAGATCCTTGTTCTATGGCATGGGAAAACTGAACAGATATATAGTTACTTGTAATTTATTCATGTATATCTGTGCCTTAGGAGTCCAGTGGGCGGTCCTGATCAGGGATTGACAGCTGTCTCCATGCACATTTGTACAGGAAAGGTGGGTAATCACTGAGTAGAACCGCACAGTCTGTCTATGCTTAGCACTCCTAAGCACAGAAAGAGCAGAGATTTAATTGAATGAAATTCAAGTTATAGCGAATATTGTACCCATACAGGTATATTTCAATCTGTTCCGCATTACTGCACATTGATTGCAGGTTTCCTTTACGCTGATATATAGGTTAGACATTGGGGGCGTATCAACAGCCAATGACTAATCATGTGGCTGCCCGGAAACAAAGTAGCACAATGTTATCTTAGCATCACACCCACTTTGTTCTGTCGATTGCCATAGATTTGTTCTTGACCTGTTGGACATTGGTGGCATATCCTAAGACAGTGCTAAGTGAGCCATCTGCTTACTCACTGGAGCAGGGATCAGCAACCTGCGCACTCTGGCAGTGCTGAAACTACAACTCCCAGAATGCCCCATTCTCTTCTAGTAGCTATAAAAACAGCTGAGCAAGTGTGCCTGCTGGGATCTGTAGTTCTAGAGTGCTGAACTAAACCCATGCACTTTGAGACATGTCTGTTTTAATAGCTTCATGCATTCCCCATGTAATAACAAGTCTGGAACATCTATTCTTATTGCTCTATGTTGTGCCATTCCTTTATTATTTCTACTAGAAGTTATGAATGAATTGCTAGCAGTCTGCAGTAAGGGTACAGAGGGGAGGTAACCAGTTGGGGTGTATCTGCACATTCTGAACATGACAGTACTGATTGGATAGAGTCAGTCTGTGCAGGTACACACCCCCAACTGGTCACCTCCCCTCTGTACCCTTACTACAGACTGCTAGAAATGCATTCATAACTTCTAGTAGAAATAATAAAGGAATGGTACAACATAGAAAAGAAAAGAATAGATGTTCCAGAATTGTTATTACATGGGGAATGCATGAAGCGAATAATACAGACATGTCCGGAGTGGTGAAAGGTCCTCTTTAAATTGAAGACTCAAGCTATGTGCACACGATACAGGCGAAAACTGTGCTGGCATGCAGTGTTACCACAAATCAGCATAGTTTTTAATCTGAGCCACACTCTGTCCACCCCGTGTGTTCAGTATTAGGTGTCATTCAGACGGCCGTAACGTGGGTGCGTTTTCGTGTCCATGTTAATCGCAAATCCTGACTGATGGTCTAATGAGCTGAACTTAGTGTCATAAATCTCTATGATGCTGTTAGTTTGGGTCATTAGACTTGGGCTGGAATTTACGGCTACAATGCTCCCACTTCTCTGCCACCTATATGAGGTCTTGGAGTTACCGTGATTCAGAAACCACCACTTGAGTGGGCCTAAGCAGTGTGCAGAATAAGGCCTCGTGCACATAACCGTGTCTGTTTAGCATTCTGCGAATCGCATATCTGAAAACATGGATACCTGCCATGAGCATCCAGGGTTTTCCCATTCCATATGTTCCACCCTATGTTAAAAATTTCCTCTTGTCCACAAGACAGACAAGAATACCATGTGTTTCATCTTTTTTTTTACAGAACGGACATATGTGAATAGCAAATGGCGTCCTGTCCTCATTTTTTGGGGATTGAATGCAGACCATAAATACAGTTGTGTGCATGGGGCTCAATAATGTGGTTCTAGGGTGGTAGTGCTAATGAATACACTTTAATCCATTCATTTCATAAGTGGACGCGTTTCATGTCATTCTGTATGATATCCTATAACTTACAATATCATCATGCCAAAGATATTTGCAGCAGTACTGTCGTTTTTTTATCTTGGCACTCCTTTGCAGTTTAAAGTTATGGGCATATATTTGGATGTGATTTTTAGCTTGGAGGTTACCTGATTTACTATTTCCTGTATATTTTTAGCTCTCTATGCCATTTTGTTTTAAATATTTAATCATGAAATGAAACCCATGTTGGTGTTAATCGCAATCATTGTGTTTTTGGTGAGCACAGGTTAGTTGCTTTTTCAGGATTTTCCATGTAAGGGCCCAACAATGAAATTTCTGCAAAGCTCCGTGAATAAACCTTATGTGTTTTATATTGTAAATACATTGTGAATAGAATGGTATAATCCTAAAATGTTTTACACCCCAATGATTGTGGTAAGTTTTTTTTTTTTTTTTTTTTTTTTTTTTTTTTAGGATGATGGTTAAAAGAAATCTGAAAGTGAAGCTCTGCCATTTGATTTGCATTCACTTCATTATCAGATGTAAAGTCTAACACCTTAGAAGTACATTCTTGTGTGAAACTGTCAACAAGCAGGGTAAAGTTGATGGATGTTTTGCAGCTAATATGATTATCTGGAAAGCCATACTCCATTAGCAAAGCCACCATCATTTTCATTCTTGAAACAATCCTCTATTTCAAGAAAAGCAATACTGGGGAATGAACATAACACTTACATAGTGCCTGCCTTTCATCTTTTCAGCTGCCCATCCACTTGCTCTTCTTTTGTCATACAAGATGGCTGCTTCGCTTCTCAGGCTCTGGTGCACGCTCTGCATTTGGTTGTCCGAACCACGTCCTGCTTGTTCAGCCCTGCGCTCAGATTGGCCGACACTTTTCATGTGAACATGGCCGATCCAAGGGCGTTGGGAAGTGTCTTGGATGACCTAATACATGGTGTGCATCAGGCAGTCTGAGAAGCGGTGCAGCCATCTTGGATGACAGAAGAGGAGTTCAGGAACTGGCAGATCTGCAGCTGCAAATTGAGAAGGAGGGCACCGTGTAAGTGTTCTGTTCGTTCCCCAGTTAATATTTTTTTTTTTTCTTGAGCCGGAGAGTTGCTTTAATAAGTCCCGACACACTTAGGGTACTGCCACATGGTCAGGTTTCTGGAGGAGAAGTTGTATCTCTCATTTTATGATCCACTCCTGATTTTGGCTTCCAAAACCGCATCAGGAAACCTAACCGTGTGGCCCTACCTTTATTCTCTAATACTAGAGGACCTTTCATTGGATTATGTGTTATAAACTAGTATGCTTACCAGATAGTGTGGCCCCTGGTGATGCAAGCACTTTTTAAGCATGATCCAATCGCAGCGTAGCGCGTCACAGCCAGGGAAAAAAAACAGCTCACCTTCTCCCTGGCTGTGACGTGGTCCGCCCATTGAGAAAATCAAATCTCTCCTCCTCCCTGTACCAATGGTTAACACACTGTATCAGGTGGCAAAACAGCGGGAGGCAGCAGCGGAACGGGTATTTTTGAAAAAAAAAATGCTGGCATCTGTAGGGGCCGCACTATGTGGTTAACATACCAGTTTGTAATACATAATCCCATGAAAGGTCCTCTTTAATGCATATTTCATACTTTCAGGAGCCACCATTATGCACTGAGAGTATCAAAGATTCGGTATAACTTCTGACAGCAGCAGCTTGATGGTAGATTCCATGCAGCAACAAAATATTTTTTAGCTATAAAATAATAAATTCCATATAACAGATGCTAGATTATCATTTGTTGTACTATACATCCAAGGTTTATCAGTGTGACACGTTCAGTCATCATGCTTGTGTGAGTGCTGTATTGAGTGGGTTTGGAGGGTCTCTTCACCCCAAGTTTCCCGTATTGCTCCCATTGTTGTGTGCTTGTGGTAACTCTCCTAACTCCAGAAGTTACTGCAGATTTGAGTGTTTTACTCCCAGGGATGAAGGATATTTCAGCACTCTTGGATGTGTATATTGTCACCTGTATGGTCCGTGTCTTTCTTTGCTTCATGAAATGTATGTTATCTAGGGAAACCTTTATACATAGGCCTATAGCTTGTACAAGATTTTATTTTATATCTGTGTTTTATTCCAGATAACTTATGTTTTTGTTACCAGAACCCAGTTGTCCTTCTTCAAAATGGCAATGAAATTGAGCGCTGTACATTGACAATGACTTGCGTTATATGCTCTGTGTGAGCAGCATTGAGCAAATAAATTGTTTAACATGTTTGTGTCTTATTTATTACCCACAGATTTTAAAACCCCTCCACACACTTCTGCGGTACACACATGCACAGATGTGCTTGAAAGTTTGAATCTAATATATAAAGCTGAGTGTATGTATGTATGTATGTCCGCTAAAGGAATCCACACCGTCGCAGCTACAATCACGAAATTTGGCACGCAGGTACAACAGGTGTCCGGGAAGGTTTTAGAACGGGTCTCCGCTCTCCAGGACGTACCGTTCCTGAGATTCCCAAAAAATGCATTAGCCAATAGAAGCTCGCAGACCGTTAGTCTATATAGATATATATATATATATATATATATATATATATATATATATATATATATATACACACACACACCAGGTTTCCATAACAACCCAGCCATTTTTCTTCTGCTGTAGGTGCAGGGCGCTGTGGATGACACTGTTAAAGGGGTATTCTGGTTACCATAAATATAACTTATTTGTTAAATTAATTTATTATCTATCATTACCTAATATAATGTAAATTTCACATAATTACTGTTCAGCAGTAATAAAAGATGTTTTCTTCCACTGCTACCCATTGTGTTTCCTCATAAATTACCATGGCATCGACCTGTAATTCAGGCCACCCTCAAAAGGACTTAAAATCCCAACCCCCAGGTTCCTTCAAGCCACACCCCTGACCTGGTCAGGCCATGCCAACCTTCCCACTCCGCAGCTGACGGGAATTTTAAAAAAATTAAGTTAAAAATCAAGTTCTGTCAGCTGCAGGGGAGGGAGGGTGACCTTCTCCCTGCAGCTCATGCTCAGACTGCACAGTGCTGCTGTCTGAGAGTGAGCTGTTCAAAAGGACATCCCTGTGTCCATCCAAGCCCTATGGAGGACGGCCTACTAAAACCGGACCTCTGGCCACCCTAGAGGCAGGGTGCCGTTAGTGTGGCCAGACGTCCGATTTTCTGGCTCCCTGGATGGACGCAGGGATATCCACCCTTTCAGTAGCTCATGCTCAGACAGCAGCGTTGTGCTGTCTGAGCGTGATCTGCAGCAACTGACTGAAGCTTTTCTCAACCCCAGTCAGTCACTATAGCCCACAGACATGGCTCCCTGTGGCTGACTTAGGGGGAGAGAAGCACCGGGCCGGCCCTAGCTCACCTTCAGGTCAGGAACTACTTCTCCATGTCTTCATTGAGCTGGGGGTGTGGCTGGTGAAGCCAGTGGCCAACCTAGCTGCTGTGGAGGTCACAGTTAAGGGAGGAGGGGACTGTGGAGGCCACTATTAAAGGGGCAGTGGGGTACTGTGAGGTCACTGTTAAGGGAGAGGGGTACTGTGACAGTCACTGTTAAGGAAGAGGGGTACTGTGACAGTCACTGTTAAAGGAGCAGTTGCTGTGGAGGTCTCTGTCAAGGGGGCCAGGAATGGTGGAGTTGAGTTAAGGGGACTGTAACCTATGGTCAGTGTTGATGGGTTGGGTGCTGTAGAGGTCACTGTCAAGGAGGTGGGGGTCACTGTCAAGGGGGTGAGGTGCTGTGAAACTCACTGTTAAAAGGGCAGGCTGCTGTGAAAGTCAAAGTTAAGGGGGTGGGCTGCTATGGAGATCCCATTTTAAGGAGACGGCGAACTGTGTGGGGGGGTGGAAATCACTGTTAAGGAGGCAGGGTGCTGTAGATATCTTTTAACGACACACACAAACCTTAAATGAAATAGATGAAGTATACCCGGGCGAAGCCGGATCCTTCTGCTAGTTTTTTATATTTCTAAATAAATTTGACTTGAAACTGCATCAGATTTTCAGACAAGTAACATAGTTTATTAGGCCGAAAAAAGACATCTGTCCATCCAGTTCGGCCTGTTATCCTGCAAGTTGATCCAGAGGAAGGCAAAAAACCCCTGTGAGGAAGAAGCTAATTTTCCTCACTTTAGGGGGAAAAAGTCCTTCCTGACTCCAATCAGGCAATCAGAATAACTCCCTGGATCAATGACCCCCTCTCTAGTAACTATAACCTGTAATATTATTACCCTCCAGAAATGCATCCAGGCCCCTCTTGAACTCTTTTAGTGAACTCACCATCACCACCTCCTCAGGCAGAGAGTTCCATAGTCTCACTGTTCTTACCATAAAGAACCCTCTTCTATGTTTGTGTACAAACCTTCTTTCCTCCAGACACAGAGGATGTCCCCTCGTCACAGTCCTGGGGATAAATAGATGATGGGAGAGATCTCTGTACTGACCCCTGATATATTTATACATAGTTATTAGATCTCCCCTCAGTCGTCTTTTTTCTAAAGTGAATAACCCTAATTTTGATAATCTTTCTTGGTACTGTAGTCCACCAATTCCAGTTATTACTTTAGTTGCCCTCCTCTGAACCCTCTCCAGCTCTGCTATGTCTGCCTTGTTCACAGGAGCCCAGAACTGTACACTACTCCATGTGTGGTCTGACTAGTGATTTGTAAAGTGGCAGGACTATGTTCTCATCACGGGCATCTATGCCTCTTTTGATGCAACCCATTATCTTATTGGCCTTGGCAGCAGCTGTCTGACACTGGTTTCGTCAGCTTAGTTTGCTGTTCACTAAAATTCCTAGGTCCTTTTCCATGTCAGAGTTACCCAATGTTTTACCATTCAATATGTACTGTTGACTTGCATTATTCCTTCCCATATGCATAACCTTATATTTGTCAGTGTTAAACCTCATCTGCCACTTCTCTGCCCAAGCCTCCAATCTATCCAGATCCATCTGTAGCAGTGTACTGTCCTCTTCTGTGTTAATTACTTTACACAGTTTAGTGTCATCTGCAAAAATTGATATTTTACTGTGCAAGCCTTCTACAAGATCATTAATAAATATATTGAAGAGAATAGGGCCCAATACTGACCCCTGTGGTACCCCACTAGTGACAGTGACCCAATCTGAGTATGTATCGTTAATAACCACACTCTGTTTTCTATCACTGAGCCAGTTACTTACCCACATACAGACATTTTCTCCCAGGCCAAGCATTCTCATTTTATATACTAACCTTTTATGTGGTACAGTGTCAGATGCTTTGGAGAAGTCCAGATATACGACATCCATTGATTCGCAGCGGTTAAGTCTAGAACTTACCTCCTCATAGAAACTAATTAAATTGGTTTGACATGACCGATCCCTCATCAAGCCATGCTGATATGGAGTTATTTGCTTATTTTCATTGAGGTACTCCAAGATAGCATCTCTCAGAAAACCTTCAAACAGTTTACCCACGACAGATGTTAAACTTACCGGCCTATAGTTCCCGGGCTCTGTTTTTGGACCCTTTTTGAATATTGGCACCACATTTGCTATGCGCCAATCTTGTGGAACACTCCCTGTCAATATAGAGTCCTTAAATATCAGAAATAAGGGTCTGGCTATGACATTACTTAATTCTCTTAGGATACGGGGGTGTATGCCATCCGGTCCTGGCGATTTGTCTATTTTAAACTTTTTAAGACGTCGCTGTACTTCTTCCTGGGTCAGACAGGGCACTTTTAATGGGGAGTTTACTTTTATATTCTGCATTTCATCTGACAGTTTATTTCCTCAGTGAATACAGTGGAGAAAAAGATATTTAGTAGCTTTGCTTTCTCCTCATCGCTCTCTGCAACATTACTCTGTAAGGGGCCGACCTTCAGGTTTATACTTTTTAGTATTTATATAAGGGCTCGTTCACATCTCCGTTCAGCCCTTCCGTTCTCCTGCTCCGTTATAGGAGCAGGAGAACGGAAAGGACGGATTCGGGACATAACTGAGCCTAAGGGACCCCATAGACTATAATGGGGTCCGTTAGGTTTCCGCTCAGAAGATGATTTTTGAAGCGGAGACAAAAGTTGTGCATGCAGGAGCCTGTAGCCGACAGAGAAGACGGCCTAGTTCTCCAAGAACCCAAATCCCTCCCTACACCAGTTCTTGAGCCACTTGTTTACCTCCCTAATCTCCCGCTGCCTTTCTTGTGTGGCTCGTGGTACAGGCAGTATTTCAAGTAGATGGAGATAACAAAAACAAACAAATGAGTCAAAAATATTACACTTGATTATTTATTGAGGAAAATGATCACGTGTCTGTGAGAGGCAAAAGTATGTGAGCCATTAGGATTAGCAGATAATTTGAAGGTGTAATTAGGTGTTTTCAGACAATTGGGTAACTTGTGACATGTTTTATTTAAAGACCAGGGATCTATCAAAGTCGAGCCACATTATTATGACCTCCAGGTAATATCCAGAGTAACTGCTGTGTGCTGGGAGTGACTCAGTAAGGTCCTGGTAGATTGACATTGCAGAGCATTCCACAGCTCCTGGAGGATATGTGTGGCAGGATCTATAGAGCAAATGTGATCATCGAAGTGGTCCCACAGATGCTCAATTGCTAGTTTCACACTAGCGTTGCTACGGATCTGGCGAGTGAAGGGGATGCCGGATCCATAGTGAATGGATCCGGTTGTATTATCTTTAACATCTTTTAAACGGATCCGGAATGAACTCCATTAACCCTTTCAGTACCGGAGGTTTTTTCGGTCATGCATTTTCGTTTTGCGCTCCCTGCCTTCAAACAGCCATAACTCTTTTATTTTTCTGTTCACATAGCTGTATGATGGCTTGTTTTTTGCAGGACAAGTTGTACTTTCCAACGCCACCATTTAATATTGCATATGGTGTAGTGGGAAGCGGGAAAAAAATTCCAAATCAGGTGAAATTGCAAAAAAAACGCTATTCCGCTACAGTTCTACGGGTTTCTTATTTACAGCGTTCGATGTGCATTAAAACTGACCCGTTATTTTCATTCTACTGGTCAGTACGAATCCGGCAATACCTAATATGTATAGTTTTTCCTGCGTTTTGATAGTGAAAAAAAATTAGAAAGTTGCCCTTTTTTTTTTTTTCCTTGTCATATCTTGACCCCTATAACTTTTTGGTATTTATGTGTACAGAGCTGTATGGGGGCTCATTTTTTGCGGGACAATCTGAAGATTTTATTAATACCATTCTGGGGTGTGTATGACTTTTTGATCACTTTTTATTTAATTTTTTTTAGAAAAAAAAGCGCCAAAAAACGGCAAATCGCCATTTGGACGCTTTTTTCCGCCACACAATTCGCCGTATTGGATTTTTTTTTATATATTTTAAAAGTATGGGCGTTTTCGGTCACGGTGATACCCATGATGTCTATATTTATTGTTATTTAGGTATTTATTTTTTACTTATACGGAAAGGGGGGTGATTTGAACTTTTATATCTTTTTTATTTTTTATATATTTTTTAACATTTTGTTTTTATTTATTTTTTTACTATTTGAATGCTCAAATATGAGCTTATATATTGTGGCTTTTTAATTTTCTTTATGAGCAATCATGGATTTACTAGAGGCAGTTAAATCCATGAATTGCTCATTTCTTATCCTGGCCTGCCATCTAGTGGCCAGAATAAGAATTGCACTTTGAAAACTGTAATCCTCACCAGCGAGGATTACAGTTTTCATATGGTGTACAGACACCCCGATTGGCCACACGGGGTGTCTGTACACCACCCGGAAGCGAACGCTTCCGGGTTTAGACGCAACTAGATGCCGTGATCACGTGTGATCACGGCATCTAGTCACCCGGAAGACGCCGCCGATACAGTAGGTAGCGGCAAGTCTCTGCTGTTAGAAACAGCAGAGACTTGCCGGCCATGACGCCCGCCGCACCCGCGAGCGGGCGCCATGTGCCCGCATCGTACCAGCGCGGTACATGTACGGCGCTCGTACTGTAAGGGTTAAAAGTCAATGGAGCACGGATCCGTTTACCATTGTGTCACAACAAACGGATCCGTCCCCATTGACTTGCATTGGGGGTCATTCCGGATCTGTCTTGGTGCGGAGCCCCAGACCGGAGAGCAAACCGCAGCATGTTGCGGTTTGCTCTCCGGTCTGAAGACGGAACAGAATGCTTCTAGGAGCATTTCGTTGTCTTCAGTTCAGTTTTGTCCCCATTGACAATGAATGGGGACAAAACTGAAGCGTTTTATTCCGTTATTGAGCCCCTATGGTCATGCTCTTCCAACCAACGTTGGACATTTTTAGCGTTCGACTTGTCTCTTTGTGTTGCTGGAAGATCCCCTCCACCCCATGAAAGGCAATTAGCATGTATCAGTGTATGTTATCTATAAGGATAGAGTCATACCCAAATTGGTTGATAGGGTTTTCTACATGGATGAGTGGACCCAAAGAATGCCACAAAAACATGCAACAGCTTGTGTTCTTCTAGCAATAGTGCTGTCCCTAATGCCACCAGATGTAAGGCAGCTATCCAATAAGCCCACACCTCTTCTGCAAACAGCTTTTTCAGGGTGATTACCCCCTCATCAGTGTAGAGTAGAGAGTACTGGCTTAACTGGGTGAGAGGCCTGTCAGGATTTGGGGGGTACTATCTCTATTTGGGGAGAGAGCGCCTCAATCGGTGTGAGGAGACTAAGAGGCAGAGCTTGTTAAGAGCTCATTTGCATCCCTTTCTTCCCAGAATTCCAGAAGAGCAGGTATGGCCTATTAGTCTCCTCACGCCAATTAAGGCGCTCTCCCCAAGGAGAGATAATACCCCCCAAATCCTGACTTAGGCCTCTCACACAGATAAATGTAGTTTGTATAGTTAGATATAGCCATACTAGTATGATTACTAATAGAATGTATGTATATAAAATGTACTGTTCAGAAGATTTGCCTATTTGTATATCCATTGTCTTACACACATCAGTCAGGCTGTTGCTTCTAGTTACGGCCACTGCGGCCACGTAGTAGTGGTGGTTGGCTTGCTCCTTTTCAAACTCGCTCTGAGGTAACTTAGGTAATGAAAAGTTTCATTTCTTCCAATAAAATGTTGCTTTAACCCAAATTTTTCATTTTCATAAGGGGTAACAGGAGAAAAGCACCCCATAATTTGTTACCCATTTTCTCCTGAATACGGCAACACCCCATATGTGGTGGTAAACTGCTGTGGGGGCACATGGCAGGACTCAGAACGGAAGGGGCGTCATATGGATTTTGCAGAACAGATTTTGATGGATTGGTTTGCAGGAGCCATTGATTTTTTTTTTTTGAGTTATTGTCTTATGTGTGGGGTTCATTTTTTGCGGCATGAGGTGACGTTTTCATTGGTACCATTTTGGGGCACATAAGACTTTTTGATCGCTTGGTATTACACTTTTTGGGAGTCAATGTGAAAAAATAGCTGTTTTGGCATAGTTTTTTTAAAAAAATTTTTACAGCATTCACTCGAAAGTTCAAATCATGTGATATTTTTATAGAGCAGGTTGTTATGGCGATACCCAATATATCTAACATTTTTATTTTTGTTAAATTTTACACAGTAGTTGCATTTTTGAACAGAATTAAATCTTGTTTCTTCATTTTCAGAGAGCCATATTTTTTTTTTATTTTTTGGGCGATTGTCTTAGGTAGGGTATCAATTTCTGCGGAACGAGATTACGGTTTGATTGGTACCATTTTGGGTTACATACACTTTTTTTGATCTCGTGGTATTACACTTTTTGTGAGGCGAGGGGAAAAAATGGCTGTTTTGGTCTAGTTTTTTTAAATTTTTTTTACAGAATTCACCTGGTGGGCCATCTCATGTAATATTTTTATAGAGCAGGTTGTTACGGACGTGGTGATACCCAATATGTCTAACATTTTTATTTTTTACATTTTAAGTTTTACAAATTAGATGCATTTTTGAACAAAATAAAATCTTTTTTTGTGTTGCCATTTTCTGAGAGCCATATTTTTTTTATTTTTTGGGTGATTGTCTTATTGTCTTAGGTAGGGTATCATTTTTTGCGGGACGAGATGAAGATTTGATTGGTACCATTTTAAGGTAAATAGTAAATAGTATTACACTTTTTGTGGGGGAAGGTGACCAAAAAATGGCTGTTTTGGCACAGTTTTTTTTTTTTTTTTTACTGTGTTCACCTGGTGGGGTGGATGATGTGATATTTTTATAGAGCCAGTCGATACGGACGCGGCGATACCTAAAATGTATACTTCTGTATTGTAATGCATTGGCTGTAAGTGTATTACTGATAGTAATACACTTCCAGCTCACTGCCTGTGAGATCCAGGGGGCTGGATCTCACAGACTTCCGTAGATGGCAGCCGGATGCCTAAGGAAGGCATCCGGCTGCCATTCAAGCCATCGGGTCCCCGTCACAGCAGCGCGGGGACCCGATGGCATCCCTGCACATGCCGCACACCTCCTGTGCCGCATCACATGAAGGGTTAATGCACCTGCATCGGTGTTTTCACAGATGCCGGTGCAATCAGCAGGGGTCTGGCAAGTGGGCACAGCCGGACCCCCGCCGCTGATCGGGCTGGTCATCAAGCCCCTTCACACAGTGCCGTACTATTATGGACTGGGTGTGAAGGGGTTAAAGAGCTGAACATTGACTTATTGGATAGCTGCCTTACATCTAGTGGCATTGGAGGCAGAGCTTGTTAAGAGCTCATTTGCATCCCTTTCTTCCCAGAATTCCAGAAGAGCATGTATGGCCTATAAGTCTCCTCACGCCGATTAAGGCACTCTCTCCCCAAGGAGGGATTGTACCCCCCAAACCCCGAAAGGCCTCTCACCTAGTTGAGCTTTGCATGGATGAGGAGCAATCACGTTAAAACAGCTGTCTGCAGATGAGGTGTTGGCTTATTTAATATCTGAGTTGTGTATCAAGACTTGTTTAAAAAGCTAAAAATTGGCTTATTAGATAGTTGTCTTATATCTGGTGACATTAGAGGTAGAGCTTGTTAAGAGCTCATTTACAACTCTTTCTTTCCAGAGGAGCATGAATGGCCTATAAGTCTTCTCATGCTGTTTAAGGTGCTCTCTTCCCAGGGAGAGAGAGTACCTCTTCAATTCTAGTGATAGTTGTATGATGTCTGTTCTCTGATGTTTTTCAATTGACACAACAATGTCCATCTCTGGGGTGTTATCTGGGGTAGACCCTCGGCTTCGGCTGAGGGTTGCCCATTTTGGGCGTATTCCTGTAAAAAAAAAAAAGAAAAACAATTTCCATCTCTTTGATGAAGTAGGAAACTTGACTCATCGGAGAAGGCAACCCTTTGCAAATCAGCGGAGGTCCAATTTTGATACTGCTGTGAAAATTGAAGCCTTATATGACAATACAACTTTCCTGCTTTGCAGCCCAATACACAGTAGGGTTTGCTGAATTGTTTGACATGCCTACCGTAGTAGCCCCTGGTTCGTTTTAGTGGTGAGCTCCTTCACTGTAGTGTGTCTGTAGCACACCTTTGTAGCCAGTATGCATCTCTCACATCAATTGCATCGCTTATTCACAGTGGTGCCAGTTGATACACCTTCACCACTGCAGCACGCAAAGCAAATAATCATCACTTTTTGCAACTTTGATAAATTACCCATCACAGCAACGAGGGATATGTGTGCAGACAGCCTATCGCAGGCCTTATATGGGTATCAAGCTAGCTCACCATACGTGACTTCTTTCTTGGGCTATGTGCTGCTGACATTGAAAGTAGGAATTGGTCATAATAATGTGACTTTGTGACTGTGTATGGTTGTGGAAGTGTATCATGGCACTAACGAAGGAGATTTGTTAGTTTGGACTCCACAAAAACAACAGTCAAATATTTTGTATAAATGGAGGAATCATGCTAAGGCGCGTAATTGTCCGCAAGGTCACGAAGGTAGTCGTTAGGAAACGAAAGGGTTTTCTCACATTAGCTAATGTTAATGTTCATAAGTCCACCAAGGGGCGTTACCCCTGCTCCTAGAGGCTCTGTTGATTGACAGGCCCAGGCAGAGAAGAAACACTTCATTCACCATAGCTTGCAAGGACCTTCAATGATGTCATGACCATGTGATCAGTCACATGGTTAGGATCACACAAACAGCCTGTCTCCTCCTAAACCATGTGACTCTATCATATCACTATCATGGTCATGACATCATTGAAGGTCCTTGCAAGCTATGGTGAATGGAGTGTTTCTTCTCTGCCTGGTCCTGTCAATCAACAGAGCCTCTAGGAGCAGGGGTAATGCCCCTTGCACCTAGAGGCCTTATTAGCATAAAATAAAAGTTCATTTATATAAAAATGGGGGCACCAGTAAATAAAACAAATATATATTTGGAATCAGGTGACCTTAGCACATCTCTAATGTCAGCCTGATTCATACCGAAAAAACTGGTGACAGAAACCCTTTAATAAAATAGAAATCTTGTGGAAAGACCTGAAGACAGCAGATCATGGGAGGAAACCCACTAACATAAGAGTTGAAGCTGTTTTTTTATGGAGGAATGGGATAAATTTCCTCCAGGCCAATGTACAGCACTAATCAACAATTACCAGAAATATTTAGTTGCAATTATTGCTGCACAAGGGGCGTCACACCAGAAACTGAAAGCAAAGGTTCACATACTTGTGCCAGTTACAGACATGATAATGGATCATTTTCTTCAATAAATGAATGACAAATTCTGATATTTTTGGCTCATATATTTGATTTGGTTATCTTTATCCACTTTTAGGACGTGTAGTTTTAGGTCAAATTTATGCTGAAAGAGAAAATTCTGAAGGGTTCACAAGCTTTAAAAGCACCACTGTAAGCTTACAATATCTTTAGGATTTGTAAATCTGGGCCACAGTCAGCCATTGGCTCACACTGTAAAAAAAAATATGCTTTGCAGTATTTTTTTTCTTATGGTATACCACTGTATGGAAAAGCATGGATCAGCAACGCAACCTTCAGCACTCCCGCTGTTGTGAAACTACAACTCCAATGCATGCACACTTACTAGGCTGGTCTTGTAACTCCCACAGAAGTGAAAGGAGGATTCTGGGAGTTGTAGTTTCAGAACAGCTGGAGTGTCGGAGGTTGCTGATCCCTGCGCTACTCCATACTGCAATAAAAAGGTATATTGGCCTAATGGAAGCCAAAGGACCCGCTTTTGACCGCCATCCGGTGAATGGAGTGCTATGCATACATCTGATATATATGCTGGGAGCTTTTCCCTGTGTATACACCAATTGTAGCATTGTGACATAATTTGAACATGCTCTATCCCATTATAATCTTGCTATTTCCTTTTAAAATGCGTTCTTTCAATTGATATGTCACAAATAAGGATTTAAGTAAAAGCAATGTGATGTTTTCTCAGCTGCTACTCCACATAAGAATATAAAGCATTGTTTGCACCACTTGGCAGGTGATATGGAGAGGAGAATTATTCACCTGCTGCAGCCAGCCAATGAACAGAAACGTTAAGTGTTGACAGACCTACATGTAAAGATGTGGGTTATATACATGGTCCTCTGCTTGGATCTAAGCCCCAGGAAACTTCATGTGCTGGAGAAAACCACATACATCTACAACAGGCAGCGCCTCGGCATAAGGATATATATGGGATTCCATGGTTGTAGAAAACTAAACCTGAGCAAATGTCATTCTATCATTTAACATTAATTTGAAATTGAATGGTGCTTAACTTTTGCTTTATGCTTTTATAAGTATACGTTTATATTAGACTGGTATCACACACCTTGTTTGTTTCTGTTTTTCATGTTTTGTGCTTTTTGTAGGGTTTTTCGCAGGCATTTTTTTGCCACATTTTCTAATGTATTTTTCCACCAGTTCCAGATGCTGGTTTGTGCCATCATTAGACAGGACAAGCATTAAATACTACAAATAAATATAAGGATTTTTCTGCTAATTTTGTATATAATTATGTAAATAATTAAAGACTATGAAAAAAAATTAAAATTATTTAATTTATAGATTTAACCCAGGCATTTTCTTTTTTTAATTGTCTATTCACACATTGAGGACGATTTATCAAATCTGGTGTAAAGGTAAACTGGCTTATCTGCCCCTAGCAATCAATCAGATTCCATCTTTCATTTTCCAAAAGAGCTCTGAAACATGAAAGGATCTGATTGGATGGGCAACTAAGCCAGTTTTCCGTTACATCAGTTTTAATAAATCTGCCCATTTTCTAGGACTTATACAAGTTGTATAAGTCCTAGAAAATGGGCAGATTTATTAAAAGATTTATTTTCTTCATATGACAGCTGATTTTTGTTTTCTTTTTTTATTTTAGATTTCCTAGTAATCCTGTATTATGAACATTGGATAATGATGATTTTGTGTGTGTATATATTATGGTGTACTCTGTTTATAAAGTTCTTTTTTTTATATTTTTTCAAAACAAATAAAAATATTGAAGCAAAAAAAAGATTAAGGATAATTTTTCTGGTTGTGTATTCTCAGGACCATATTTTCCCTTATGCACAAGAGGCTCATACCCAAGGGTGACCCTGCCGAGATGAAGCACTTACTTACTTATGCAGAAGTCTCTACTCAGTATACATGTACATCTCAATAAATTAGAATATCATCGAAAAATTGATTTATTTCAGTAATTAATTTCAAAGCGTGAAACACTATATAGATTCATTACACACAGTGATATATATTCAAGCCTTTATTTCTTTTAACATTGATGATTATGGCTTACAACTGATAGGCTGTTCACAGAATGCTGTAGCCATGCATATTAATGGAAAGTTCAGTGGAAGGAAGAAGTATGGTAAAAGAGGTGCACACGCAGCAGGGATAAGCACAGCCTTGACAGGGTTGTTCATGAATATGGGGGGGGGGGGGATTCACAAGCAGTGGACTGTGGCTGGAGTGCTTCAAAAGCCACCACACACAGATGAATCCAGGACATTGGCTACAGTGGAAGGAAACAGCATGGTAGAAAAAGGTGCACAAACAACATGGATAACTACAGCCTTGAAAGAAAAGGCCATTCAAGAATATAGGGGAGATTCATAAGCATTGTGGCTAGAGTCAGTGTTTCAGGACCAACCACACACAGACACATCTGGAACATGGGCTACAACTGTCACAGTCTTTGTGCCAAGCTGCTCATGACCCAGAGACAATGTCAGAAGCGTCTTACCTGGGCTAAGGAGAAAAAGGACTGGACTGTTGCTCAGTTTTCCAAAGTTCTGTTTTCAGATGAAAGTAAATTTTGCATTTCATTTGGAAATCAAGGTTCCAAAGTCTGGAGGAAGAGTGGAGAGGCACACAGTCCAAGTTGTTTGAGGTCCAGTGTGACATGTCCACAGGCAGTGATGGTTTGGGGAGCCATGTCATCTGCTGGTATTGGTCCACTGTGTTTTATCAAGACCAAAGTCAGTGCAGCCGTCTACCAGGAAATTTTAGAGCACTTCATGCTTCCCTCAGCTGACAAGCTTTATGGAGATGCTGATTTTATTTTTCAGCAGGACTTGGCACCTGTCCACACTGCCAAAAGTACCAATACCTGGTTTAATAATCACAGTGTAGCACGGTGCTTGATTGGCTAGAAAAATTGCCTGACCTAGACCCTATAATCTATTGTCAAGGGGTATTGTCAAGAGGAAAATGAGAGACACCAGACCCAACAATGCAGATTAGCTGAAGGCTACTATCAAAGCTCAGCAGTGCCACAGGCTGATCGCCTCCATGCCACCTGCATTGATGCAGTAATTCATGCAGTAGGAGCCTTGACCAAGTATTGAGTGCATGTACTGTACTACAGTGCCTACAAGTAGTATTCAACCCCCTGCAGATTTAGCTGGTTTGATAAGATGCAAATAAGTTAGAGCCTTCAAGCTTCAAACAAGAGCAGGATTTATTAACAGATGCATAAATCTTACAAACCAAAAAGTTATGTTGCTCAGTTAAATTTTAATAAATTTTAAACATAAAAGTGTGGGTCAATTATTATTCAACCCCTCAAACCACCAGAATTCTGTTTGGTTCCCCTAAAGTATTAAGAAGTAGTTCAGGCACAAAGAACAATGAGCTTCACATGTTTGGATTAATTATCTGTTTTTCCAGCCTTTTCTGACTATTTAAGACCCTCCCCAAACTTGTGAACAGCACTCATACATGGTCAACATGGGAAAGACAAAGGAGCATTCCAAGGCCATCAGAGACAAGATCGTGGAGGGTCACAAGGCTGGCAAGGGGTACAAAACCCTTTCCAAGGAGTTGGGTCTACCTGTCTCCACTGTTGGGAGCATCATCCGGAAGTGGAAGGCTTATGGAACTACTGTTAGCCTTCCATGGCCTGGACAGCCTTTGAAAGTTTCCTCCCGTGCCAAGGCCAGGCTTGTCCGAAGAGTCAAGGCTAACCCGAGGACAACAAGGAAGGAGCTCCGGGAAGATCTCATGGCAGTGGGGACATTGGTTTCAGTCAATACCATAAGTAACGTACTCCACCGCAATGGTCTCCGTTCCAGACGAGCCCATAAGGTACCTTTACTTTCAAAGCGTCATGTCAAGGCTCGTTTACAGTTTGCTCATGATCACTTGGAGGACTCTGAGACAGACTGGTTCAAGGTTCTCGGGTCTGATGAGACCAAGATCGAGATCTTTGGTGCCAACCACACACGTGACGTTTGGAGACTGGATGGCACTGCATACGACCCCAAGAATACCATCCCTACAGTCAAGCATGGTGGTGGCAGCATCATGCTGTGGGGCTGCTTCTCAGCCAAGGGGCCTGGCCATCTGGTCCGCATCCATGGGAAGATGGATAGCACGGCCTACCTGGAGATTTTGGCCAAGAACCTCCGCTCCTCCATCAAGGATCTTAAGATGGGTCGTCATTTCATCTTCCAACAAGACAACGACCCAAAGCACACAGCCAAGAAAACCAAGGCCTGGTTCAAGAGGGAAAAAATCAAGGTGTTGCAGTGGCCTAGTCAGTCTCCTGACCTTAACCCAATTGAAAACTTGTGGAAGGAGCTCAAGATTAAAGTCCACATGAGACACCCAAAGAACCTAGATAACTTGGAGAAGATCTGCATGGAGAAGTGGGCCAAGATAACTCCAGAGACCTGTGCCGGCCTGATCAGGTCTTATAAAAGACGATTATTAGCTGTAATTGCAAACAAGGGTTATTCCAAAATATTAAACCTAGGGGTTGAATAATAATTGACCCACACTTTTATGTTTAAAATTTATTAAAATTTAACTGAGCAACATAACTTTTTGGTTTGTAAGATTTATGCATCTGTTAATAAATCCTGCTCTTGTTTGAAGTTTGAAGGCTCTAACTTATTTGCATCTTATCAAACCAGCTAAATCTAAATACATTTCTGTATTAAAAATCATTTGTTAATTGGTCTTATATAGTTTTTTAATTTTCTGAGATACTGACTTTTGGGTTTTCATTAGCTGTAAGTTAAAAAAAAGTTTTTAAAAAATCAACACTTGATATAGATCACTCTGTGTGTAATGAATCTATATAATGTATGTTTCACTTTTTGAATTGAATCAATGACATTCTACACCATGTTCCAAATTATTATGCAAATTATATTTATCTCTGATTTTCCTAAATGGTCGGTGCAAATGACAGTCAGTATAATAAAAGTCATCACCCGTTAGAGTATACATCAAATTTTATTGAACAAACCTCCCAATAATAACAGTATATTCTTCAAAAATTAAAAAAACTCAAAATGTTTTTAAGAACTGAAAATGCTCATTTGTGGAATTTGCAGCATTAGGAGGTCACATTCACTGAAATAAAAAGCTATTTAAATCCAAAACATCCTAACAGGCCAAGTTACATATTAACATAAGAACCCTTCTTTCATATCACCTTCACAATTCTTGCATCCATTGAACTTGTGAGTTTTTGGAGAGTTTCTGCTTGAATTTCTTTGCATGATGTCAGAATAGCCTCCCAGAGCTACTCTGGAGGGGGCATTACTACTCTGGAGGGGGGACAGGGGACATTCCTACTCTGGAGGGGACACAGAGCCAGAGGGCATTACTACAATGAAAGGGGCACAGACGGCATTATTACTGTGAAGGGGGCACAATGGGGATTATTACTGTGAAGGGGCACAACGAGGGCATTACAAGTGTGAGGGGGCACAATGTGGGCATAACTACTGTTGCTGGGTACAATGCGGGCATAACTACTGTGAGGGGGCACACATCTGTACAAAATTACTGTGAAGTTTGTACAATGAGGGCAATACTATTGTGAGGGGGTACAATTTTTTTAATGTATTGAAGGAGAGGGGGTGTGCCAGAGAAATGACCCTCCCCGGATGTGAAACACCCTAGGCACGCCACTGAGTCTGTCACCTAATTTTCACCAATATAACTAAGAGCACTGCACCACAGAAGATTGCATACACATCCCAGACATACCTATGTGCACTGTGTGTCTGTATTACATGTCACATCCCAGACATACCTGTGTGCACTGTGTGTCTGTATTACATGTCACATCCAAGACATACCTGTGTGCGCTGTGTGTCTGTGTTACATGTCACATCCCAGACATACCTGTGTGCACTGTGTGTCTGTATTACATGTCACATCCCAGACATACCTGTGTGCACTGTGTGTCTGTATTACATGTCACATCCCAGACATACCTGTGCGCACTTTGTGTCTGTATTCCATGTCCAGGAAGATCACTTTTATTCTGCAGGAAAACAGTTCCCAAGTGCCCGGCTGAAAGTGACAGTAAAAACAGCTTTCTCTCCAGACTCGATTTCTAACAGCTATATCTTCTGATATACTGGATATAATGCTGTGATTTTAGTATAATTTGAAAGCTTGAATGCCAGCTTTCATAGAAGGAACCATTTTTCTATCTGCTACCAATCCCAAGATATGAGCAGCAAAAGCAGCTCTCCCCTTTTCAGTCTGGTTTGCAGCAGCAGCAGAGCTGGGCACTTGGGAGCTGTTTTCCAGCAGAATAAGGCTACTTTCACCTTGTGTTTGCAGGATCCATTTGTGAGATCCCCCTAGGCTCTCACAAACGGATCCGTCATGATAATACAACCGTCTGCATCCGTTCTGAACGGATCCGTTTGTATTATCTTTTAGCCAAGACGGATCATTGTGAGCCATGGACAGATACATTGTGAGTCATGATGGATCTGTTTGGATCAGTTTCCACCAAGTGGACACCAAAACGCTGCAGGCAGCGTTTTAGTGTCTGCCTCCAAAACGGAATGGAGACTGAACTGAAGAAAACTGATGCATTCTGAACGGATCCTTTTCCATTCAGAATGCATTAGGGAAAAACCGATCAGTTCAGGACCGTTTATGAGAGCCTGTGACGGATCTCACAAACGGATCCTGCAAACGCAAGTGTGAAAGTAGCCTAAAAGTGCTTTTCCTGGACATGGAATACAGACACACAGTGCACACATGTATGTCTGGGATGTGTATGCAATCTTCTTTGGGGCACTGCTGTTATTTATATAGGTGAAAAACAGGTGACAGACTCCCTTTAAATCCTGGAAAACCCCATAAATTTGATCAGATTGCGGTGTACAGGCTCCTGAGATCGCTCAAGGTTACAGTTCTATATAGGTATCTCAATGAACTTTTGATGTTTAAAGAATTGCTGGGTAAGAAGAAAGTTTGTTGATGCCATTATCTAGTTTTACACAGGAGAACCAGTGTATGTACAGTATATACAAGACTTTTATTGGCTTGGAAGCCAAAGTAATTTGACTTTTTGATACTGTGTCTGCAGTTTCTTCTCCATACTCGTATAATTCAGTCTCTCTGCAGTCTTGTTTATGGACAAATTTCATGACTTTACAGTGATACGTGTACATATAGGATCAAACAGTCAAATTACTGACTAAAAGCAACATACCAAGGACTCCAGAGCATTGTGGAGACCAAGGGATGTGTGGTCCCATTGGGTCTGGATGGAGCAATTATGGGCATCTGTTTATTAATTTAAATACAACATATAGTTCTATATAGGTCTATACAGGTCTGCAGACCTCACTTTGGTACTTGTTCTCATTGGGACTCGCAATCTAAATTCCAAATGAAGCAATCCGTATGTGGCCTTGATAAGAAAAAATGTATGTTCTAGAATTTGAGCTATTTGTACTTTCCCCCCACAAAATCCTTTCATTGTGAATATAAAATGGATGCCCCTTCTATGCTTTTAATAAATCATGCATAAAAATATGCAGAGTGGATGTCCTAAGAGGCTTTGTGGTAGGAGAATCTGTTGTCAGTTGTTCACTAACCTATCTTGAATTGAACCAACCGTTATGGTAGGGCTGCGCGATTAATCAAATTAATTCTATTAATTATTAAATTTTATTAATTTGCTCGTTTTGTGGCTGATGATGTCAGTTTTTGCATAATTGCCAAATTCAATTTTGCAATACAACTAGTTAAAAAGGCGGTTGCCATGTTTCTGGCAGGAGGGTGATTCCACATTTTCTATTCCTCCTGCCCACATCGGGATGAGTCACTGGGGGCATGGTTTGGCCACAATGCTGTGAAGAGGCAGCAGCATGGAGCTCCATCTCAATGCAAAGTAATTCTCCTTTCTTGCCCAGAACACCTAATAAACAGGTACATGGTGTGTTCTGTGCCATCCTGCCACATAGCTGCCTGCTGTCTGTAATTACAAGTGCAGCACCTTACAGGGACATAAATCTAATACCCAGGATTCAGCTTCAAGTGCAGATATACTGGTATAGGGAGATTTATGAAACTGTCCAATTTCCTAAAATATATTAATATATGTTGGCTACTTACATAAAGAACATAGTGGATTTATTTGTGTTTTGGGCATGTTTTATAGTTAATTTAGCAATAATAATAATAATATTTATTTATATAGCGCCACCATATTCCGCAACGCTTTACAAATTCATAGGGTTCTTGTACAATACAAAAATGACTGGCTAATTTACAACTGAAACACTAGGAGTGAGGGCCCTGCTCGCAAGAACTTACAATCATTGAGGAATTGGGGGTGACACATAAGGTGGTTGATTGTGATAAGTAGGATTCGAGCCATAATTTTACTGAAAGGAGTGGTGCCAGCCGATCTGCTTCAGGTTTGGGACTGTTAGAGGATCGAGTTCAGGTCAGAGGAGTTAGTGGGGGAGAGGTTTAGTTAGGGAAAGGTCATTTTAGGAAGCTTGATAAGCCTGTCTGAAAAGATGTGTTTTTAGGGCACGTTTGAAGGTAGGGAAGTTGTGAATTGACCTGATATTCCGGGGCAGGGTATTCCAAAGAGTAGGTGTAGCTCGAGAAAAGTCTTGAAGACGGGAATGAGAGGTAAGAATTATGGAGGGTGTCGTCAGCATAGAGATGGTACCGAAAGCTGAATCTACTGTCTATCCAATGGGGGCTGTATAGAGGGAGAAGAGTAGAGGACCTAGTACTGAGCCCTGAGGAATGCCAACATCAAGAGGGAGAGGAGAAGAAGAAGAGCCAGCGAAGGATACACTACAGGAGCGGCCAGAGAGATAGGAAGAGAACCAAGCGAGAGCAGTGTCTTTAAGGCCAATTGAGTGGAGCATGGTGAGGAGGAGTCTATGGGCTTAGCTTATTAAGCGAGAGTAGACAAGACGTTCAAGGAGTTTAGAGATGAAAGGGAGGTTAGAAACCGGTCGGTAGTTAGCAGCACAGGTCGGGTTAAGAGATGTTTTTTTTAGTAGTGGGGTTATAACAGAGTGTTTGAAAGAGGAAGGAAAGATACCAGAAGAGAGAGAGAGAGGTTAAAAATTGTAGTTAGGTGAGTGATGACAGCCGGGGAAAGGGACTGGAGGAGGTGTGATGGAATCGAAGTTGAGCGAAGCAAGCTTTGGATGCTCTATCCGAAGTTGATTTGTTCAAAACTTTGGAATAGTACTGTACAGAGGTCTGTCTCCGTACAGTATTAGAATGTATGGGCTCTGATGAGCTGAAGTAAGTTATTCCGCAAAGTCGTGCGTGACTTCATTGAATAACTTCGGTAGTTGATTATTAAAGTGGAAAACCACTTTAAAGTTTGAAACTGAACTTGGCTTCAGTTCAAACTAGCACTTTGGAACCAAAGCAAAGTTTGGTTTCAAGTTTTAAAGTGGTTTTCCACTTTACAAATCAATTACCGAAGTTATTCAACAAAGTCACGCACGACTTTGCAGAATAACTAACTTCGGCTCATCAATACTGTACAGTATTATTCCAAAGTTTTGAACAAAGCAACTTTGGATTAAGCATCTGAAGCTCATTTCAAGTAAACAACCCAGCTTTTTTTTAAGGGTATCTGCCCCCAATATATGCCCCTAGATAGGACAGCATAAAACTGGTGACAGGTCTGGCACATACGCAGTGCTAATAATGACATCAGACTGAAGTAGAAAATGCTGAGCAGGAGTAGACTGGTCAAGCACAGGATGCTTCCATGGAGTCTGCACCATAAAATGAGGCATGAGAGCAATCAATAACAAATGGAAGGGTGGCTGAGGCTTGCTATCCACTGTATGACGTCATAAAAACATGCCACAGCGCCAAAAACCATAACAGCCACTGTTTATAGCTGGAGCTGCGCCAAACAGAAAAGAACTGTAGAAAAGGAATCTTGAATAATTTATATATCATATACCTTAGATTGTGAAGACAGCAAGTGATGGTAATTTCTGTTAAGCGCTCAGGAATATGTCAGCGCTATATAAGTGAGTATAATATATCAGAAACAATACATGACATACTGCTTTAGGGCTCATGCACACGAATGTATTTTCTTTCCGTGTCCGTTCTGTTTTTTTTGCGGACTGTATGCGGAACCATTCATTTCAATGGGTCCGCAAAAAAAACGGAAGTTACTTCCTGTGCATTCCATTTCCGTATGTCCATATTTCCGTTCCGCTAAAGAATAGAACATGTCCTATTATTGTCCGCATTACAGACAAGGATAGGACTGTTCTATTAGGGGCCAGCTGTTCAGTTCCGCAAAATACAGAATGCATATGGATGGCATCTGTATTTTTTGTTGATACGTTTTTTGCGGACCGCAAAATGCATACGGTTTTGAACATGAGCCCTTAGACTACAGTATAGTTTAAGCATATGATCAATGGAACCACCAGTGATCCCGAGAATGGGATTCCCTGGATTGAATGAAGCGCTGGTTACTGTGTATCCCCTTTATTTCCAGTCGTGAAACTTCTATGATTGTACTTCTATCTCCTATCCCGTTATCACACGACACTGACCATGATCTACTCATCCCTATAATCTTTGTTTTTCAAAAATGTCAAGAGACATTGGGGTGGATTTCCCTCCTTGCATCTTGTGTTTGTTTTTTGTTTGTTTGTTTTTGTTTTTACATACTTTCCAGCTATTATAACTTGATATTATGGATTCACCATGTTCATAGAGGACTTTAAAAAAAAAAAAGAAATTAGTTACTTTACTGATTGATAATTATCCCCCGATTTTATATTCCTTGCATGGGGTTATGCACGTTCAGCGCTGTGAAATTCAGTTTTCCATTTCAGCTGTTGTTGCACCTTCTTCATTGATGTTATTATACAATGTGCTTCGACATGCTAGTTTGAAGAGGAGGAAGGGGGTGGGGAGTCCTCTTGTCAACAGATGAATGGTGACTTTAATCTTCACTAATCGCTATTAAATGAGAGGGTCAGGCCCACCTGCTGGCTTCCACCTTCTGCTCATTGTACAACCCTTGTTTAATCCAGAGTGGGGTTTAAATAGCTGAGGAACAAAGCTAAGTAATGTGCACCACAAGCGTGGCAGGGAGGGAGCGTGATCTGAGAGTGACACCCTGATACCAATGAATGTTTAATGGGTTCATCACAAGAACTTCCAAAATAGGCATGACAATATGATTATCTACCCAACAAGAGACAATCATCATATCATCTGCTTGAGACCAGATACAGTCTCCTGCCTGTTTTACCATAGTTTACTACAGCAGTGAATGAATTTGTGGTAGCTTTGGTTTTACTTGAGTTGCATAAGTGAAAAATACAAAAACACACACTTGGATGTGGAACATTTAACCAGAGCTTAAATGTATATGTAATATTTAGACAGCATCACATTAGATCAAGCAGTCTAAAGATATGCCAAATTTATCAAAGTGGCTTAGGCTGAATGGTACATTTGCAGCATCTTTAGACACATTTGTTGTTACTGTACACCTAATCTAATGAATGGCATACGCCAGGGATGCTCAACCTGCGGCTCTCCAGCTGTTGTGAAACTATAACTCCCATCATGCCCTGCTGTAGGCTGATAGCTGTAGGCTGTCCAGGCATGCTTGGAGTTGTAGTTTTGCAACAGCTGGAGGGCCATAGGTTGGGCATCCCTGGCATACACTGTTTCAAGATTTTAACATGTGCCTTTCCTCCCCAAACTAATTGAAGATGATTAGAAGGTCCGATGTATCACAAAATTGCATTAATAATTATAGCAAAAAAACAAGCCCTTAATCAGCTCCTTCAGCAGAAAAATGAAAATAAGGTATGGGGATCAGAATACAATGACAAAAAGCAATTTTTTAAAGAACATTTTAATTAAAAAAAAAAAAAAAAAAACAAATTAAAAAAACAAAGAAAACATCCACATTTAGTATCTCCATAATCCTACGGCATTTCAGTAAAAATGCTATTACTGAACACTGAAACACTGAAAACAGGATTGTGTTGTTTTTTCACACTGTTGCCCCCTAAATTTTTTTTAAAAAAGTTATACAATTGCCCTGATTTACCCAAAGAGGGTGCCAATAAAAATACAACTTTCCCTGCATAACACAAGCCCTCATATGGCTCATGATGGAAAATTAAACATTTTTAAATGCAAAGATCAAAAAACAACAAAAATAATCATAATCAACATACATGGAAATAAATGGAGCGGCCGAACTCATTCCCAACCAGCCACTCCGTTCATTTCAGGGGCTCCACATGGTAAGGGGCCCCCGTTCTTGTGATCAGTGGAGGTCCCAGTGGTAGGACCCCCACCAATCTAATAGTTATCCCCTATCCCGGGGATTAGTTATATTATATATATATATAAATATATATATATATATATATATATATATATATATATATATATATATTCACCACAGATGAGAGAAGCGGCGTTGTAGTTATTAACTTGACTTCTAAGAATTAAGACATTATGCCATCCGCTCCTGCACCTAAAATACCTGTGAGTCACACAGCGGAAGACAGGGCTTAAGACAAGCAGATGAGCAATGTGTGGGTAGCAGTTTACATTAAAGCTTCCTATTTTATGGTGTTTATTTTGAGTGCTAAGTAGAGCCTTAATGATTTAGGATTCAAAGGGAGGGCGTGCGCAATTTGAAAGGAAAAGTCATTTAATGTGGAGCCTTTTATAATGCGTCTTTCTCTGAACTGCTTTGAAAGCATGTACTTTTATGAACAGCACTAGGATAATTCAGATACTTATGGGACCGAGCACAGTAAAGAAAGTGAAAAAAATGGGTATAGATCTATAAGGAAGTCTGTTATCACATATCTAGCAAGATGTAACACAAAATTCATAAAGACGGGAAGTTTATCATTCGTCTATGCCAGTTTTTTTGGTGTTAAAACGTTGCAAAACCAAGTTTAGCAACTTTTTAAATACCATTGCTACTTTTTAGGTTGCAACTGTTTTGTTTTTTTCACTGCCCTTGCCAGTTTCTGAAAAGGGGGCTTGGTGAGGGAGAGGTACAGGTGAGACCATAGTCCATGGCACAAATAATAACTTTATGGCTATGAGCTGCCATAGATTTCAGACTGGCACATAGACTGCCTGGGATTTGTCATAATTTAAATGCCTGCTTAGGCATCACATGACAATCTTGATAAATCTGGACCAAACTGCCCGTGCAACTTTTGTGGTGTCCTTTTTATATGATCCATATGATTATACACATGGCTTCTGTCCCTACTGTCACAAGAGCAGCAAATAATTGAGGAGGACCTTAGGGTGCTTTCACACGTGACAGATTTTTTGCAGAAATTTTTGCAATTGAAAATCAATTCTGTTTATCTGAATGGGGTTGTCTTGGTGGCATGCACATGCGTTTCTGCAAGCAGGTGAATGGAACTGATATTTAGTTGCATAAAATGTCTGCAACAAAATCATTCATGTGTGAAGTCACCCTTACCACCATTCAGTGAATAGGAAATTGGGTAACAAGCAGCAAAACCTTCTGTTCATCAACCAGCAACATCATGGAACCTCATTTTGATATGGACAAGTAATTATACATAGACGTAGAACGAAATGAAATAAAAACTGGTTCCTTCAACACTCCTACATAAATGTGAGCGCTAAGAAGGTTTAGCCAATTACACTCCAGATCTTACATCTCAAATTCAGCTAAAGGTCTGAAAGTGTCCCAGTCTTGACCTAATTATCAGTTATAAACCCCTTAGTCTTCCAATCAGAGACAGTATTTTCAAGATGCACTTTTAGTACTGGTTTTTATAAGCCACATTTGTAGAAAATGGAAAAATCCTTTAAGGCATATGTGCTTTTTATGTTTTATCGCTCATAGCAAAGCACCAGATATCCTTCAAATACCATCATTTTTTTCTTGCATAATGATTTGTGCAGCAATCTCATGTACAGGAAGAAATACTCATGGCGTACTACCTGCATTGGCATGGTAAGGTTTGTTTTTCTTGATGTCTTTTGAGATATCAGGTGAAGCTGCTGAAATGGTGAAATATTAACCGATGCTATTTTGCCTCATAACTGGTAGATCACATTCTGGTAATAACCCATTATATAAAACATCTGTATAGAATATGTCTGACCAGGCTAATACATTTCAAACATCTCTTGGATTTTTTGTCTGTACATTCATTCTCTCAAATGACATAAAGGACAAAGCTAAAAAGTCACATTAGAGTGGGAGTTGTTGAAAAGAAAATGAGAAGTGAAAACCATTTCAGCTGCCAGCAGGTTATGTGTTCAGGTCCACTTCAGATATTTTAGTCTTACGTTATAATAGGAGATGAAAGCTTGAGCATGCATGTGAAAATTTTCCTTGGTTGATTCTATGATCCTCAGCTCCCAACTTTCTGAAGATTGCAAAGAAAAGACCACAAAACAAAAAGCAGCCAGGAGGGAACCAGTTTTGTAGAGGTAAGAATGGCCAGACTGGTTCAAGATGGCTGGAAGATGTCGATTGCCTTGAGCTACACCAGAGGTTTGCTTTAGAGCATCTCTAAATGCACATTATTCAACCTTGGAATGGAGGACATCTTTGTTGGCACATATTAGTCCCATACAACACGTTGAGCACTGTTTACATGCCACTGCCTGAGTATTGTTGTGTTCAGCAGGGTTGAAAAATGAGTAAAGTTTCACATATTTTGTGGAATAAGATATCCGAGAGAACAATGGTGGCCACAAGTGTCTACACTTTTGGGTTGTGTCATTGAGCAGATCAGCAATGCATCCATTTAGAAAGTTACTTGGCTTATTTGCTCTAGTTATTGTTTGAACTCAAGCTTATGAACAGCCTATAAACTATCTAGATTTACTACCTCAAAGTTGTGGAGTCCTGTAACTTCAGGTGTGCAGAGGATCACAAGTCAACACTCCTACTGCACTACCATCAGCCACTTATTGTTGAGGCTTTTGTATAGCAAGAATCTACAATAAAAATGGATCTAGCTTTCTTCCCAGCTGAATGGTGTTCATTGTTGGAATCATCTGGAGGTGAAAGAAACATCTTGTGCAACAGCTGAGAGCATTCGTCCCAGGCCATAGTTGGCAAGTCTAGAACCACCGGATCCACATAGCTCACCAGTGTGAGTTCTACCATTGCCAAACACTGCCGGAGAAGTCAGTCTTTTCTGTTTTAAACCTGAGGAGAAAAGTTGAACATGAAAGCATTTAATACACTACTATAAAAATGGTTGGCAGGCAGAGGATGAAATTCAGCATGTGTGGCCACCTCAGTGAGGTCGACAGAGAAATAAGCAAAAGAACAAACAGCAGATGGCGCTATACAGATACATTGTATTGTATAACTCAGTGGCTATACAAAATTTTTAATTACATGTAATCACAAAAGTATTCACATCCAGGTGCTGGTTCGAAAAATGTATTTTTGGTGGGACAACCCCTTTAACAGTGGAGCAGGATTTGGTTTACTGAATGTTGGATGGGCTTACACAGAGGATAGATTTTTTTTCTAGCTTTCAACACAGTTGTATAACTATAGCAGGTGCATGAGGATGGGCTTTAAAGGCCTCCATGACATATAGCAGTGCTATGCAGAACACTAGATGACTGAGGATACACATTTTCAAACAAGATTTAGTGTTCCAAGCTACACCTCTGCTGCAATACAGGGCATATTTACTAATATTGTCTAATAGTAAGGGTGCATTCACATCACCGTTAGGGCTTCCGTTCAGGCTTTCCGTTATAACATCGTTATAACGGAAAGAAACGGAATCCCTAGGACGGACATCAAAACGGACACCTTTAAGAGGCATTCCGTTTTGATCCGTCATAATAGAAGCCTATGGCCCTGCATAACGGATCCGTCTGGATGCCGTTATGCTGGACGGAAAACAAAGTCCTGTCGACAGGACTTTGTTTTCCGTCCAGCATAACGGCATCCAGACGGATCCGTTATGCAGGGCCATAGGCTTCTATTATGACGGATCAAAACGGAATGCCTCTTAAAGGTGTCCGTTTTGATGTCCGTCCTAGGGATTCCGTTTCTTTCCGTTATAACGATATTATAACGGAAAGCCTGAACGGAAGCCCTAACGGTGATGTGAACGAGCCCTAAGACTTAAACTGTGTCATAGTGGCTAATGTTGGATGATAGACCTGTCACATTTTAGACTGTCTAGTCTAGGTTTAGCTTAGTTTTATTCCAACAATGGTGCCAAAGATTGAATCATTGAGGCACATTAAAGCCATGACCTTTCCCATGAAGTCACACCCCAGGCACATTTTCAGTGGTAAGTCTGTCCCAATGTAATGCAAACAGAATGGAAATATCTGAACACAACAAATCTTTGCTAACTTAAAGGATCATGGTGCAAAGCTGATGTGTTGTGTTATACTTTCTGCATTGGGTTTGTTTGAATTCATGCGCCATGTGCTAAATTGCTAAAATTCTAATTGCCAATTTATTGTGGCACCTGAAAAGGTGGGAAAAGCCCACTATTTATACACCATCCATATGTTAATATAAAGCTTTGCACACATAGAAATTGTTCAACAGGATGCTGGTTATTATACAATGATCCCTCAAGATACAATGGCCTCAGGATACAATATTTTCAGCATACAATGGTCATTTCTGACCCATCGTAAGTTGAAACCAGACTCAGAATCAGATCCACCCAATCAAGACCACTTCTCTGGTAAAATAGCTGTATAAGGCCTCTTTCACACTAGTGGCAGTCCGGATCCGCAGGTGAAGGGTGCCATCGGATCCAGACTGCCGCAGAGACATGTGTGGGGCCGGAACCGCGTTCCGGCCCCACACATATCACAGTACCATATGCAGACATACATACACACACATACACACAAACACATACATACTTACATACTCCAGGCAGGCAGACACACACATACAGACTTACATACATACACACACATACACACACATACATACTTACATACTCCAGGCAGACAGGCCGCACGTCTTCACGCCCAGGAGGCGCGCAGCTATGACGATTCCCCACAGTGCCCTCTGCTGGGAGCTGTAGGGAATCGTCATAGCGGCGCGCCTCCTGGGCATGAAGACGTGCGGCCTGCCTGCCTGGAGTATGTAAGTATGTATGTGTGTGTATGTGTGTGTATGTATGTAAGTCTGTATGTGTGTAGGTTACGGATCTGTCCTGAACTCCATTGAAAGTCAATGGAGGGCGGATCCGTTTACCATTGTGGTCACACCAGACGGATCCATCCCCATTGACTTGCATTGGGGGTCATTCCGGATCCGTCTTGGTGCGTATGCCTGGACCGGAGAGAAAACCGCAGCATGCTGCGGTTTGTTCTCCGGTCTGAAGACGGAACGGAATGCTTTCAGTTTTGTCCCCATTGACAATGAATGGGGACAAAACTGAAGCGTTTTATTCCGGTATTGAGCCCCTATGACTTAGTTATCTGCTTAATTTTCATAAATCTTCATTTTCTCTTATCTTGGATGACAATGGTCGTCCTGGAACCAATTAATATTGTATCTTGAGGGACCACTGTAGATGAGAAGATTGCAGTCATCCTATGAAACTACGAGAAACACTATCATAGCCATGGAGCATCCTGGTGACAATTCTGGCTGGATTCAGGTCTGATGACAGTTCCAGCCTCACTAGCAGCTACTGCGGAGCAGCATCACACAGGGGTAAGATTTGCTACTAGCAATCATAACGCAACAACCAGCCACTGATGCTGTCTATACTACAGGCAACTAGCTACCAAAGTAATACGACTGACCATCATGTATGAGATGCTGATTACCAGTAAATAACTACACCATATGCACACCAGAACCCAGCATGAAGTCCCTTGTATCCGGCCAGCCCTTGCATGCACATCACAGGATACAGTAGGTTGCATAAACCTTCCCTTTCTCCCCAGTACATCATATGTCACTTAAATCCAACTATAAGAAAGACTCAAGTGACCTCTCAGCACATTTGCAGCTTGGAGACTTCCATTAGCTTTGATTTCACTGATCTGTGGTTCCATTTCTTGTGGTAAGAAACGCTAATCTAATGAATAGCACAGGCCAGACGTCAGTGGAAGTGGTACAGACAGATAGGAGATGGCCTTACTGCCTCCATCATATGGAAAATGACTCAATGTTCAAACCGTATTATTGATGAGAAGAGCTCGAAAATAATTTTTGCCATTTAAAGTGCATTCCTTGACCTCTTTAATGCACGTTAGGCATTAAGCATTGATGATAAACAAATTTGGAACATTATATTCAGCCAGGTCTGTGCATCAGCAAGGCTGGGAAGACTGGACTATGTCTCCTCCTAAAAAGCTGGCTCTAGCTCTTATTGATCTCTTCAAAAGGACATTGTATTACGTATATTATTATAGCTACGACGGGAACAGATTGGGACAGGTCTACAAAAGGCCTTCTAAATATTGAGACTGACAATTAATCACAGAAATAGTTTGAATTGCTTGCAATCATTTATGGAAGTGAATATAATAAGAAGGTGCTGACTAAGCATTATGTTTACTCTCTTGTAGTAGAACCACACTTTTTATGTCTGACAGTGGCATCACTCCTACTATATCAATATCTACTACATAGCAATATAAAGACAGTTCTATCTAGGACATCATACTGTGATTTTCTCTTCTACTCTACTCTTTGCCCCTCTTCAACATGGGTGCCGGGGACCAGGTAAGTATAATCCATACAAAGGGCCCAGGCATTGGGTTGGGGTCATGATAGGGGTTGGATAACCGCTTTAAAGCAGCTCTGTCACCCGGATCAACTCTACCCTACCAGGCATATAGCCTGATGGGGTTGATGACGCTGATTAAAATGATACCTGTCTTATGCCTGTCAGTGGTATCGTTGTGGAGAAAAATTAACTTTTAAAATTACGCAAATTAACTATTTGAGCACCGATCCAATGACACCCCTGGTGCTCCATAATGATGCCCCTCTGTCTTTCATTACACTCCCCCACCTTTTTGATTGACAGCACTAGACCACACTCGTGTCCAGAATGACACATCCGCACATCTTTGCTCGTCGGGATGAAGCAGAAGATGTTGTGCGCACACGTTTTTCTAGACACGAGTGCAGTCTAACACTGTCAATCTTAAAGCAGGTTGGCATGATGAAAAGCAGGGGGGTCATTATGGAGCACCAGGGGCGTCACTGGAGCGGTGCTCGAACCGCATAAGCCTGCCTCCAGGTGCTCGAATAGTTCATTTGCATAATTTTAAAAGTTTGTTTTTCTCCTGAACTATACAACCGACAGACATCAGGCTACTTTCACACTAGCGTTTTTGCTGGATCCGGCAGGGTTCAGCAATAACACAGCCATCTGCATCCGTTATGAACGGATCCGGTTGTATTATCTTTAACATTGCCGGGACGGATCCGTCATTAACTCCATTGAAAGTCAATGGAGGGCGGATTCGTTTTCTATTGTGTCAGACAAAATGGATCCCCTTGCTCTGGATCCCCAGGACAGAAAGCAAACTGCAACATGTTGTGGTTTGCTCTCCGGTCTGGGAACGCAACTAAACAGAACGGAATGTATTTTGGAGCACACCGTTCTGTTCAGTTCAGTTTTGTCCCCATTGACAATGAATGGGGACAAAACTGAAGCGTTTTTTTCTCGGTATTGAGCCCCTATGATGGAACTCAATACCGGAAAACTCTAACGCTAGTGTGAAAGTAGCCTAAGGCAGGTATCGTTTTAATCAGTGCCATCAACCCTGCCAGACTATATACCTGGTAGGGTAAGGTTTGTCCGGGTGACAGAATTGCTTTAAGGTAAGAATTCACTAATCGGAAATCGGAGTCTGTCTTCAGTCTGTCTTCTGTAGTGAGGAGAGACAGCACTCTGTGTGAAGGCTTCTCTCTCCTCACTCTATCTTTTGATGGGGGTTTCAGCAGTCAGACATTCACTAATCCAAACCTTTGATATGTGGCTATATCAAAAGTTTTTTTCTGAAGTACAGGGACACTTTAAATATCTTCCATCAATCATATTGTGCTTAACAATCAACAAAGCCCAGAATGGCAGGTTTTGGTTCCGCAAAAGTAACAAACCTAAACCAAACCTTGTGACTGTAATTGTAGCCAATACCATCGTTATTATTAATTTAGCAAAAATGATCTTGATAATAATTGATATTTTCCAAAACATTCCTGTTCAGTGATATAAAAGTAGGATAATCAAGGACGGTCAATACACACTCACTGACAAAAAAAAATAACGCACCAAGGAGGATTTGTTGGAATTGAATGTAACTTTGTGTGTGATTATAATATTAGAGTAAAAGATTAGTTTATTGGGGAAAACTATACAATTGAAAGGAGGAGCTAGCACCCTTATGTGCCGCCTCTAGCCTGGATACAAGATGATATATGGTTGGGTATGAAGGTATACATGTTGTATGGTGTCCTGCGGCACTTTTGCCCACAGTTGATGCAGCTGGGCCTATAGACCCTGCACACTCGTAGGGTGCAACAGCTGCCGTCCTAGCAGGTCCCATAAATGCTTGACTGGTGATAAAGCAGGACAAGGAAGCATTGTAATCTGGAGGAAACATTTCTGGGAATGTGGTGTGTAGGCAAGTATTAGCCTGCTAAAAAAAATGCTAGTTGGAAGCCCTGCCATAAGAGGCACCCCACGTGACTGCAGGATGTCCTGCACATATCACAGAGCTATGTCACTTATATCACTACTAAGGGTGACCAACTGTCATATATGATGGCTCCCCAGATCATCACACCAGCAGTTGAGGAAGTGTTTCGCTCCACCACAAAGGCAGGACTGAAGTGCTCACCACGAGGCCCCATATTCAAACCCAACAGTGTAATAATAATATGGTTCCAATCCATACCACTCCTGGTTTCTTCTTCAAGACACCGCTGCAGAGACAACGGTTGCTTGCTGTCAATGACACAATACGTAATAGGTGCTGTGACATCAAATTTCCTTCTGCTGGAGATTGCCCAGCAGACACAGGGGTGTGTAATGAAGGTGCCACCTGTGTCTGGCTGGTGGACAATGAAACTGAGGGAGTTGTTCATGCTTGTAGTTGGATAAAATGATCCACTATAATGGTGGTCTATCTGGACTGTCCAGAGAAGGGTTCTCCATGTGTGCATGTCCTCAAGTAATCACTGTTCCCACCACCTCCTAACAGCTAGGTCAGAGTCTATCAATTGGGCAAAATGTCCTCAAGTTCAATGTAGAAGCATATCTAGCAGTCAACAATCTCTCACTAAGAGGTACACTACCCAAAAGTAGCTTCTGAGGGCCTTTTATAGGGCAGCATGAAAAGCACTTCTATGTCCTCTTGTGGCAAGACCCAGATCCTATGACACCATACCTGTAATCATTTACATATCTGCCAGTAATTGCATGCTGAGTTTTGTAGCCATGTGACATTTCTATGTGGGTGCGTTATTTTTTTGCTCATTGAGTGTATTTGGATTATACTTTCAGTACTCACTGTCAGGTAACATCGGCCAGAATTCAGTATTACATCTATCAGCTGGAGTGGTTCCGAATTTAGCTGTAGTCTATTCTGCACTGTCCTATATTGGCACTACACATAATTGCTCAAAGTAGATGTACAAAAGCAAAAATGTGCTAGTGCCAAAGCAGGCCAGGCAGTGTGATCTTCAGCTGGTAAAGCCCAGAGATTAAGAAAAAAACACATTGTCATGATCATGAAAATGTCACATGAAGAGCACTGTGATGAGGATGGCTGGGTCAGTGCAAGTGACATAAGAAAACCAATGAGTATTGGTAATACCTATCGAAACAGATTCATGGCAGCAAATACAGGTTTTGAATTCTATTCATCTGTTTCATAGTTATATTAGTTTTCATTTTAAAAAATATAGCTACCATTAAAGGGGTTGTCTCACTTCAGTAAATGGCATTTATCATGTTGAGGAAGTTAATACTAGGCACTGACTAATGTATTGTGATTGTCCATATTGCTTCCTTTGCTGGCTGGATTCATTTTTCCATCACATTATACACTGCTCGTTTCCATGGTTACAGACCACCATGCCCTGGTGGTCGTGCTTGCACACTATAGGAAAAAGTGTCATGGTCGGGACCATCAGAGAGCACATAGGCTGGTGATTTTTCCTATATTGTGCAAGCACGACCACCACTGATGGATTGCAGGGTGGTCTGTAACTGTGGAAACGACCAGTGTATAATGTGATGGAAAAATGAATCCAGACAGCAAAGGAAGCAATATAGACAATCACAATACATTAGTAAGTGGCTTGTATTAACTTTCTCTACATGAAAAACTCTACTTACTGAAGTGAGACAACCCCTTTAATGCTTCCTTCAGGGATCATTATGAATGGCAAGCCTGTTAATAATCTGGGAAAGATGGGTGACAACCAGTGTACAGCATATGAATGGCTGGACAGAATTGATGAGGACAACTCAAATAACGTGTTTACTGGTGACTTTGTATATACACCGATCAGCCATAGCATTAAAACCAGGTAAAATGATTGACAGCTGCTATCATGATAAGATAATCAGTGTTAAAGGGCATAATATATTGGTTAGCAATTGAACAGTTAGTTCTTAGAGTTGATATGTTGGAAGAAGGAAAAGCAAGCGTAAAAATCTGAGCGTCTTTGACAAGAGCTAGAACGTGATAGCCAGAAGACTGGGTCAGAACCTCTGGTGCTCTTGGTATGCAATGTTTAGTACCCATGTAAAGTGGTCCATAAAAGGACAAATGATTACTAGAATCAGGTTCAATAATGGGCAGGATTAGCCTAGGCTGTCTGATTCAGTCCCACAGAAGTGCTACTATTGCAGAAAAAACTAATAGTGACTATGATAGAAAGGTGTCAGAACACAAAACCCATTTATAATTGCTGGCTCCATAGACACAGACTGGTCTGAGTGTCTATGCTGATCCCTATCTGCCATCAAATGTGGGCACATGAGCATCAGAACTGGACCATGGAGCAATGGTAGAAGCTGACCTGGTCTGAAGAATCAGATTTTTTTTACATCATGCCATCAGCTGGTTAAATGTGCATCACTTAACTGGGGATATGATGGCACCAGGATGCACTTTAAGAAGAAGGCAAGCCAGCAGAGGCAGTGTGATTCTCAGGGCAATGTTCTAGAAAACCTTGGTTCCTGTTAATCCTGTGGATGCTACTTTGACACATGCCACTTACTTAAACATTGTTACTGATCTAGTATGCCCTTTCATGTCAACAGTATTCTCTAATCTCATTGGCCTCTTTTAGCAGGATAATGGGCCCACGCCAAATTTTCAGGAATGGTTTGAGGAACATGACAAAGAGTTCAAGGTGTTGACTTGGACTCCCCACTTCTCAATCCAATGGAGCACCTGTGGAGTGTGTTGGAAAAACAAGTCTGGCCCATGCCAGCCCTACCTCGTAATTTTAGGGCTTCATAGGAAAGGGTTAGCCAGACCAAGAAATTGGTAGTGTGTGGGGGGGGATGTTACCTGGGAAGCATTGGAATGAAGGTGGCAGGGGGATTGGTAAAGGAAGTATGGCTCTTAAGTTTATACAGCATTTCCTTGTTTTTCATTCAGCCAGAGAAAACCTTTAAAGGCTCTGCTGATAAGGTCTTGGTGTCAGATACCACAGGACACCTTCAGCAGTCTTGTGAAGTCCATACCTAAATGATTCAAAGCTGTATTGGCAGCACAATATTAGGCAGGTGGTTTTCATGTTATGGCTGATCAGTTTTTCTCACTGAAGCCTCCTGTGGTTATTTCTCTGCTCTGTTTATGGCCCTATGGTAATTCACTGATTGTGTGTTTCACAGTGAATTCTACCAGTGCCATACACAGAACAGGAGGGATGCTCACCCAGTGGCAGCCTGTAAAGAAAGCAGGTGTTACTTGAGGTTGGCTCCTATACATTACGATTTGCAGTACAAATGTATACAGCCTTGTTATAAGCACAAATAGAAGCTGGAGAAAATATAAAACATTGCAATAAAGATATATTGTATGAGCTGCATCATTATCCTAAAACAGGGCAGAATGAATAATTTTGGGATTGCTTTATGCTCCATCAGTGATGCCACAATGATCTTTAGCAATAGAAAGCAATTAAACTAAAATGGTGTGTTGCTTTTGAAAAATGTTAGCTCTGTCAGTAACTGATGTCAAAGAACTATATGTTACAATTGTGAATAAGCTGCCAACTATGCTTTCTGATACAACACATTCTATGTGCACTCTATGCTCTTCTGGCATCTAATAAATATACTTCAAATATCAACAGCTGTAAACCTGGGGGGAGATATGATCTGATCATAGGATTATATTTACATTTGTATGAGCATACAAATTCTTATGTACAGTCACTTTACATAGTAAATCCTGTTGAAGGTTAAAAAAAATGGAGTAATGTTTATATTATTATTATTATTATTATTATTATTATTATTATTATTATTATTTCATCATAGTTATTTATATATTTACTGAATGTCCCTTGTCCAGTTAGACAATACTTCTATATTTATGGTATGTCCTATGTCCATTGAGACATTACTTCCATATTTGCTGAATGTCCTATGTCCTTTGACAACTTATATATTTACTGAATGTCCCATGTCCATTGAGACATTATTTTTATATTCACTGCACTTCCTATGTCCACTGACACATTACAGATATTCTATAGCTATCAATGGTGGCATTCCTGATGCCTAGTCTTTCCCAATAATATAAACTATTGCTGTAAAAACTACAAACAATTTCAGTAGTGTACAAATACAGAAGCCCTGCCCATTATTCTCTGGGCAGGGGGCACAATTAACAGAAATTACATGTCTGCTTCTGTCCTAATGTGGGAACATTGTTGTCACCAGCATTTTAGATCTGGTATTTTTGGCTTTTAGCAGAAAGAAAATCAAGAATGATCTATATGTCAGTTGTCAGGCTGTGTGCTCTCCATCTCCTAAAGTCAGATCATGGAGGGATACTACTCAGACAAAGGATGGAGTGCACCTCCCCTGATGAGTACCAGATTATCAGGAATGAAATGTCAATCTACTGCTCTGAACATACTCCAATAATCCTGACTTTCCATTAACATTAGTTAAAAAAAAGATGTCAAATTGCATAGGGAACAAGACAATAACTACCTGAAGGGGAATTACAAAGGAAAATTTCATAGATATCCTGAGGATAATTCGGTGCAGGATAACAAACTAAAAATCCAAATATGTTCATATTGTAAAATAAATAAATAAAAGTATTCCATTGGGGTTTTTTTTTTTTACATATTTGGATTTTCAGTTTGGATTGTTTTTCAGTTTCGTTTTCCTGCACCAAATTATCCTCAGGCCATCTCATAGAAAGCTGATCATTACAATTAATCAAGACGAATATTCAGAGGATAATGGTATTCAGAATTATAATTATTTTCCTTTTGTTGTGAAATTATTAGTAGTAATATCGGTAGGGGTATTAGTAGTAGTTGGAGTAGTAGTAGTAGTATTAGTATTAGCAGGAGTAGTAGTAACCTTAGTATGAGAAGATCTAAACGAAAATTCAAAACTGAATTGCCATTCTCATTTTCTAGCAATGAAAAAGTGCATAATTCTATAGTATGTGTATATTATGGTCTGAGGGCAATCAAAAGGCTTCCAATTTACCCCAAAATGTCATTCCCAATGGCTTCCACTATAAGGATTCGTAAAGTCATGTAGAGTGTAAATACCAGAACGATTTCCATTATGTGTATGCATTTATATATCTATACTTTCATTACCTTACCCCGTTTTATATTGGAATTACATTTTATAGCCACTAGGTGTGGTTGCCGCCCCCTGTTCAATCACATTTTAGTCGGGGACTAGTACTACAGAGCCCGTTATAAAAATCAAGCCCGATGAAATATCTCTCCTTGTATTTACCCTACAATGTATATATATATATATATATATATATATATATATATATATATATATATATATATTATATAACCTTTACATCTGTCAAACACTATCCGGATACAGTGTTAAGAGCTAGATTATACCACCTACTGAAAACTTTTTTAATTGTTGGTAATAAATTATAAAATCCTTATCAATAGAAATGACTCTATATAACTAATATGTAAGTATATAACTCTCTTCCAAACTCTGATACATATTATAAATGCGTCTGCAGCGTTTGATAACTGGGCCATCAGCAGTGTCCTTGGACTGACCTTGGTAGAGACATCGCCATCATGTACAGTCCCAGCATCAGGGACTATATATAATCTGCACATGCGCTTACACACCAGATATATACTGTCGCCAAGCTTAATATAAAATGGCCACATATTTTATCAAACAATAATTACGTTTTAAAATAATGTCCGGTGCACAACGTAGCTGACGTGGGGTTTATAACAGAATATATTATTGCATCGAATATCATTAACTGTCCTTCATATAAAGAATCATTTGTTGCATATATATACACATTCTTCAACGTTAACTAATTAAAAACATACGGAATTTTAGATCTATTTCATATATATCTATCTTTAGATTTTCTATTTATCTATTATATAGTGTCCACTGGATTATTGGTAGGCTGTTAGAACTTGACATCTGGCTTTCCTCTGACAGATCCTTCCTAAAATAGCCAGCATAGCCTCCAGTGTGTCCTGTACAGAACAAGGCTCGGCTCCAGTAGTGGGTCTGGACATGATAGCTGATTAAGACTGGGATATGAAATCTTTACCATAGTCATATAGAGGGCCATGAGGAGGAGGGTGTAGGCTGGCATGCATGCTTAGCACAGAGCCCAGGGTCAGTTTTCCATAGTACTGCAGGTAACCTGCTGCAGCCTCTTTTGTCCCCTGTAGTACATATCCCTTGCACACGATCTGTCAGCACTAGTCACTATATACTGTGTCCAGATGCCCCTTATCTTTGGAGACACAAAGCACCACTCATCTTCCTCCCCTATAGATATCTATAAGTGATGGGAGGCAGGTAAATGGCCCCCAGAGCAGGACATTTCCTGCAAAGATCAATATCCCCTAAAAGTAGTCAGGGTCATAAGGATAGAAAACAGCCCCCCTCCCCCATAGAGACCCCAGCTTCTGCCCCAGCCCCGGGCTTACTCATGGCAGCAATTAGGATCACTTAGGAAGATCAGACATGATTAATATTTAAAGATCTGGGAGCAGCACGATGCTACTTATCCTGCCCCCCTCCACCTCCCAGCACTGCGCCTTCTGTGCCCAGTATCCATCAGCCAAACTACTCCTCTATACCAGTACAAGACAACGAATATGTGCACTAACAGTCCATGTTATTCCATTTATCAATCACTTCACTAATAAGTTACACATTATCTATCTACCTATAGTTATATCTACCATCCATCCAGAGATACAGTATCTATCTATACCATCTATTTATCCTCTCCAGATTTTCTATCCATCCATCCATCTCCAGAATTTCTATATATCTATTTACTGTGTATCTATCCATCTCTAGATGTACCATCTACCTATAGATATATCTACCAATCATCCACATAGTAACTATCTATACCATCTATCATCTCCAGATTTTCTATCAATCTACTATCTCCAGAATTTCTACAAATCTATTTACTATGTATCTATCATCAATAGATTTCTATTTACTATCTATCTCATATCTATTTATTATTATTTATTTACTTATGTATTTATTTATCGATCTAATATTTAATTGTTTAAATCCATTAGGACAGTGTGACCGGGTGCAGCCACCATATACAGAACACTATAACTGACCATTGTATTCTAATAGAGATTTTGGTTTGTGTAATTTTTCTTTAGGGACAATTTGAGGGTATGTGCACCCTAATCTTTAGGGGGCATGAGCGATCTCATTTAACAGTGTCTATCTATCAATCTATCATCATTTTAGATTATCTATCTACATATCTATATATCTTTAGATGTTCTACTTATCTATTATATATGATCTAATATATATATATATATATATATATATATATATATATATATATATATATATATATATATAATTTTTTTCTTTTCTAGATGTTCTATCTGTCTATCTATCCATCTATCAAGGAATAGTTGATAAACAACTTTCATCAGGGTTATTACATTATACAAGGACACGTTTTCCTAAAGCAGAAGGCTCCATAGAAATATTAGTCACTTTCCATTTCAGTTTTAAAGTACAGGTAAAAAACACAGCACATAAACTCTGCAGATGGCACTGTAAGGGTTAATGGTGACAGCCAGTGACTGCGGAAGACGGGAATGCAGGGGCAGAATACAGGAAGATGGCAGCAGTGATTAATATCTCATGATAAATCATTGTCCTCCATCCTGCAGTTCTCCTCCACCACCCTGACAATACTTATATCTGACTTCACATTCTCCTTACCACCTACGTGCTATAAGGATACTTAGCAATCATCTGCTGCCATAATTGGTGCATAATATCAAGAGTCACTACATTGTATTATAAGAAAATCATTCCCAACAAGCAGATTTCATTCTTATGTGTACTTCTATAGCTGAGCCTGAGACTGCGGATTAGATGGGCTGCTGGCTGGTATTGTCGGCATAAACTGAGACTTGGTTCCACTCATCTTCTAGACGACATCTCCTGAATTTACCCTTGCATCATCCCCAGACTGTCTGCAGCAATGGTATAGATCAGCCCCTGTACCTGTGCCATCTAACAGGTCGTCCTGGCTGCAGAAGAAGACGCAGCTTTCACAGAGAATTGCAACAGATCATTTCATCAGCCAGCATTCTCCCTGTGCTACACGGATTACATGACACCCCCTGTGGGCATAGGATTAATGATGCCTCACTAGCCAGCTACCCAGCCTCTGCCACTCACACAACCTGCTATCTATCTCATATCTATGTATCATCTATCTATATATCTATCTATCAGTCTGATAACCTTGCAGCCTGTTGTGGACACCATTTAGATACTCACCACCTCCTGCCAAGGTGCAAGGACTTCACAAAGGACTGCATACAATGCTTATAAATGTTCAGTTCTTGTCATTTGGATGCTGAATGCACTAGACCCTCCCTATAATAATGGGGGAGGGGGAGGGGGGTCAGGTAGAGGTGACCTAAAGGTAATGACAGGTGTTTTTCATTGTCTTCTCTGTATAGTTTTTGCTATTATTTTTGTAAGGCATTCATAATCCAAACGATAAACCAGGCAGCTACCTCTCTGTAATCTGCTTTGAATTAACCCCTGCAAACCCAGCGGGTGATGCACCTGGACAGCCCTGCCCTGTCTGCCTCTTCCAAAGCAGAGATGGGAATTTGCTGATTTGAATCCCCATTCTGAAGCAGATACAGGGGGAACGTCAAACAAATTAGAGATTTAGTTAAATGGTTATGCAAAGAGTCTAGATGCAGATGACAGCCCCTGTCCTCCATGGTATGTCTATGGCGCAGGACCAAATGAACAGCAAAATGTCCCATAATAACCACAATCAGAGCCTGGATTCATGATGCCATCACCTGTGTCCATACTTACATACATTGCAGCCACTGCTATCCTCATAACACAAAGCAAATGAAAAAAATACTAAGTAAAAACACAATAACCTTGCCTTCATAGAAATTATTAGAAAATTAATTTCTTGCATGTCATCCTTCCCAACGATTTGGATTGTCCTGATAAATGGACAGAACATTGTCTGAAGGGGCTTGAGAAGTGCTGATCACTGATGATGATGATGATGATGATGCTATTCTATTTCACCAGAGAAGCTGGAGCCTGGTCCTGTCTAATCCCAGGCTGGATCCAGAATTCTGGAGATCGTTCATGATAGAGAATGTGCTGCAGCCTGATTTAACCCCTCCCGAACCAGCATCTCCCACCCTACAGAATGCGGTCTACTCCATCATAATCCATCTGCGCAGTTTAACTGAATGGAAATCTGCGAGTCTACTATATCATGTTCATTGTGAAGTTAGCTAACGAAATCATATACTAAGCTCAACAATTCCAATTCAGGAGAGCTGGACAATAGCGAGGTGTTCTAATTCTAGACAGGTATCGAGCAATCCCTCTGACATTCAGATCTCATCCTTACTTCCCATACCTTGCACCCTCAGATCTGATCCTTACATCCCATGCCTTGCACCCTCAGATCTGATCCGTACATCCCATGCCTTGCACCCTCAGATCTGACCCTTACATCCCATACCTTGCACCCTCAGATCTGATCCTTACATTTCATGCCCTGCAACCTTAGGTGTAAGATCCTTACATCCCATTCCCTGCACCCTCAGATCTGATCCTTACATCCCATGCCCTGCACCCTCAGATCTGATCCTTACACCCCATGCCCTACACCCTCAGATCTGATTCTTACATCCCATGCCCTGCACCCTCAGATCAGATCCATACATCCCATGCCCTGCACCCTCAGATCAGATCCTTACATCCCATGCCCAGCACCCTCAGATCTGATCCTTACATCCCATGCCCTGCACCCTCAGATCTGATCCTTACACCCCATGCCCTGCACCCTCAAATCTGATCCTTACACCCCTTACCCTGCACTCTCAGGAGTCAGATCCTTACATCCCATGCCCTGCACCATCAGGAGTCAGGCCTCCTCCTGCCCAGGATTTCAGGTGTAACACTGATTCTTTCATGACTCCAGGCTGCCTCCCTCCCTCCAGTCTGTGGAGATGGGCAGATCTGTAGGAAGATCAGAGAGACACAATAAAGAGCCCAGCTTCCATCAGCATAAAGTCCTCCCTGCTATCAGGTGTCCGCCTCGGGCAGTGTCTGCTCCATTACCTGTTGCTTGTGGCTGATGATGGAAACTCTTCATTACCTGCCTCCCCCCATCACTGTAATCTTCCCATGGCCATCCTCCTCCTCCTTCTAACCCTGGTGCCAGCCTGTGCCCTCATTGTGCCTACTTGAATCTTCCCCAGCCCCAGGGACAGATAATACCCCTCTAATCCCCTTACCTCTCCAGCCGGACATAATCCACACACAGCATGTGCCTGGAGGAGCCGCTCATTTTCCAATGTCACCGGCCCAGGTGCCTTTTAAGGTGGAGGCGCAGGAGGCCGGCTCACCTTCACAGTCACATGCTAATTGGCAAAAAGCTGGCAGGGGATTGGCTGCTGGGGGCGTGTCCTCCGGATAACCCATCCCCCTGTCTGATGTAATTTCCAAAGCCTTTTGACGGAGATCTGTTTGTCCATCTGAGCATCTCTCGGATACCTATAAAGCGCTTAACCTCTTCTAGGACGGCTGAGATACAGTGGTAGGCCTGCCGCCTGATAGACTGCAAGAGTGTCTACACAATGCATGGGGAGAACATAAGAACATGCCACCATGTCCTTTATAACTAACATGTAGGAAGTGGAAAGTAAAGATTTATTGTATTTACCTATAGAGATAAAATATCATTTACATAGGCAGTGTGAATATGATATATCAGGTGGACAGAGGAAAGGAAGAGAGAGAGAAAAAGAAAGGAAGATAGATAAAGAAAAGTAGAGAGAAAGAGAGACAGAAAGAGAGAAAGAAAATGGAATAGAAAAAAGAAAGAGAGAGAGAAAGAAAAAGAAAGACAAAAAGGAAGGAAGGGAGAGAAAGAAAGAAAAGAAGGATAGAAGTGTAGGGAAGGAAGGAAAGCAGGAACTTTAGTTACCCGTATGTGTACAACCTTTCTACACAGCTTTTATTCCCAAGTTTTGGGAGGTGAAACTGTTGCCTACATAAAGGCAAATAAAGTACCAGACTTTCTTCAATTCTGGGATCCTGCCATCTGTATTTCTAACAGTTTTTGTGTACATGATAGACATACTGTAGATAGATAGATAGACAGACAGATCGATCGATCGATAGATAGATAGATAGAAGAGAGATATATATGAGATACATAGATAGATAATAGATAGATAATATATAGATAGTAGATAATAGATAGATAATAGATAGATAATATATAGATAGTAGATAATGTAGGTAAACAGGCAGACAGCCATGTTGTCTCCTTGCAGTGAGCAGCCCCTGCTCAGCGCTCTCTACCTGTTCTGCTCTGGTAGATAAGGGGCAGCTCTGGAGACAATGGGGGATTGTGTGCCCGGCGCTGAGCTCTCCACACCACGCTGCCCTTACAGCCCCATTATCAGGGGTGCACCGGCAGAGAGGAAGGTTGGGGGGCTGGTGGTGGAGGACAGGTACAGGGAGAGCACACTGCAGGGTATTGTGCTGGGAGGGACGCACATCTGTCATCTCCCCCTCCCTCCTTCCTCTTCCCACCAAATATCAGTAGCAGCAAACAACTCCGACTTCATTCAGAAATGTCTGCCCCGGGGGTGAACGGCTCCCAGTTGTGACAGTGCACACGGTGCGTCCAGCGCTGCCTATGGGGGGATCTGAGGATGTATACACCATTTGCTAATATTAGGCTTTCAGACTTATTTGGGAATATTCACAATTATTGAGCCAGCTGATTATTTTACGGTTTTATAAAAGCAGAGAGAAATAGTGAAAACCTATGATTGCCAAATCCACACACAATTATAGTTTACTATCGCACAGTGATGCTCCTAGTAATGTACATCATGTGCACATGTACCTGTGTGTATAGGAGCTGCTGGACTGCAAGCTGATATACAATCCTATGCATGTCCAGTGTTGTCATGTCTGATAATTATTATTGCAATATAGTGTTAAAATGCTGCATATATAATACTGCAATATATTATTACATTTCTGCATATATAATACTGCAATATATTATAACAATACTGCATAGATAATACTACAATATATTGTTACAATGCTGCATATTTAATACTGCAATATCGTTTTACAATACTGCATATATAATACTGCAATATCGTATTACAATGCTGCATGTATAATACTGCAATATATTACAAAACAACTGCATATGTAATACTGCAATATATTGTTACAATACTGCATATATAATACTGCAATATATTATTACAATACTGCATATATAATACTGGAATATCGTATTACAATACTGCATATATAATACTACAATATATTACAAAAACTGCATATATAATATTGCAATATATTGTTACAATACTGCATATATAATACTGCAATATCTTATTACAATACTGCATATATAAAACTGCAATATCGTATTACAATACCGCATATATAAAACTGCAATATATTATTACAATGCTGCATATATAATGCTGCATATGTTAGTAAAAAGCTGCATATATAATGCTGCAATATCTCATTACAATGCTGCATATATAATACTGCAATATATTGTTACAATACTGCATATATGATACTGCGATGTATTACTACAGTACTGCATATATATAATACTGCAATATATTAGTACTACTATAACTGATGACATCATTACTGCGGCTGCACTATATTATCACTGTGCAGTATACTGGGGTATTAGGGTCACTATTGCATTATTTTATTACAGTGCTGTGTTATCTTTGATCTTGAGCTATCTGTCCATATATGTAGTTATGGGTATAGAACATATTAGAAATAATAGATGCTGATAAGGGGAAATAAATGGATTATTGTCTATGGAAAAAGATGGCTCCAACCCTTTCATTTCTGCTGCTGTCAACTGAGATCGTTCATACCCCTAGAGATTAGGGTGCACGCAGCCATTGTCCTAACGAAAAATTACAGAAACCAAAATCTGTATTAGAATACAGTGGTCAGTTCTAGTGTTCTGTATATGGTGGCTGCACCCGATCACACTGTCATAATGGATATAATAATAATAATAATAATAATAATAATAATAGATATGAGATAGATAGATAGATAGATAGATAGAAAGATAGATCTATTACTGACTATCTCTAACTAGATAAGCTGTTCTCCATTAGATGATATGGTGACAGTGTAGACTCCTGTATGTGATCTCTGTGCTGGTGGTGTGCTCCTCCCTCAGCAGCATATGTACATATTATACAGGGCTCTGCTCCTTTAAGAAAAGCTTCCTGCGTTCAGCAATTTAGGAGGATCAAGTGTCTACATCCAGATGGTCTGAACTGCATCAGGACATTCTCATCCAGCGGGTACATACACCCAGCTCTGAGACCCCTCCACCCCCAGCCCACCAACACCATATATTCCCTGCTAGATGTCTATTGTATATGTCTGTGTATATATATATATATATATATATATATATATATATATCTATCTTAGATGCTGGGGGTAGTAGTAGTAGTAGTGGAAGGTTTTCTCTTTGCTCATACCTGTTGTCCTTATTTTGAGAGCCTCCAGTCCCATTGAGGTCCATAGAGAAGAGGGCTATGCTGTGCTGAGGGGTCCCAGTGGAGGAATTTATACCAGTGGGCAGGAGGCAGACTCCTCCCTGCCCACTGCCCCGGGTACCTGCTGTTAGGTCTAATCCAGGCTGCCCACCTCCTCCTACCCGATCCAGCTGTGGCAGGAGTCTGCAGGGATCCAGTTACCAGCAAGTGAAAAGAAAGCCTGTAAGGGGATCTGATTGCCTTCATTAGGCAGGTTAACATTTGATCAGGAACAATCAGATAAGTAGCCCCTCACCCTCACACCCCCAGCCATCACTGCCATCTTTTGCCACATCCCTTGTTTATAGCTGATTAACTTTTGGAGAAGCTGAAACTTCATCTGAGTTTCAGATCTCAATGAAAGAACAGGAGAGCAGCAAAGCCCCTTGTGAATATTTCATGTGCTCCATGCTTGTGTGCCTAGACTGGCTTGTTCCACATGACGTCTGCCATTGTGCTGCCTGTCTGTCAGGCTAGGTGGGGGCATGTAACACTAGTACACCAGTGGCATCAGGTCTCCTTTGTTGCTGCTGTTGTGTGATACCTGTAGATGGGAAACTATTCAATGGGGGCAGACACAGCAGAAATAGCTAAGGCCCTGTTACTCTCTAATATACATACATGGTACTGGGGGTGATGGGTTATAGGTAGGTAACACATGACAGACATGTGTGGACAGACAGATAGATAGATATGAGATACCTAGATATGAGATAGACATATATAGATAGATAATAGATATGAGATAGAAAAACAGATATTTGATAGATATTAGATGATAGAGAGCTAGATAGATAGAGTATGGGTATAGTATGAAAGATATTAGGTAGATAGATAGATATGAGATATATACATATTAGATAGACAAATAGATATGAGATAGATAGATAAACATAAATAGCAAAAAGGCAGCACTTTTTTCGTCCTGCATGGGTGAATAAACTTTTCTTCTTTTTTTCTATTTGAGAGTGCTGCCTTTTTGCTATTTTTGTTTATCTGGGCAATAGTCTTGTCCCATTGGGCTTGCACCTCTCTTGTTTCCTTTTTTGTCTGGTGTTGCCATTTTTCTTCAATAGATAGATAGATAGATATTTGATATATCGATATTAGTTAGATAGATATTGGATAGATAACATAGTAACACAGTTTACCCAAGACAGATGTTAAACTTACCAGCCTATAGTTTCCGGGCTCAGTTTTTGGACCCTTTTGAATATTGGCACCAGATTTGCTATAAATAGATAGTTATTCATTAAATATTAAGTAGATAGATAAATATTAGATAGATAGATAGATAATAGATATGAAATATATAGATATATAGATATACAGTCATGGCCAAAAGTTTTGAGAATGACACAAATATTATATTTTCACATGATCTGCTGCCCTCTGGTTTTTATGTGTGTTTGTCAGATGTTTTTATCACATACAGAAATATAATTGCAATCATATTATGAGTAACAAAAGCTTATATTGACAGTTAGAATGAGTTAATGCAGCAAGTCAATATTTGCAGTGTTGACCCTTCTTCTTTAGGACCTCTGCAATTCTCCCTGGCATGCTCTCAATCAACTTCTGGACCAAATCCTGACTGATAGCAGTCCATTCTTGCACAATCAATGCTTGCATTTTGTCAGAATTTGTAGGTTTTTGTTTGTCCACCCGTCTCTTGATGATTGACCACAAGTTCTCAATGGGATTAAGATCTGGAGAGTTTCCAGGCCATGGACCCAAAATCTCTATGTTTTGTTCCCTGAGCCATTTAGTTATCACCTTTGCTTTATGGCAAGGTGCTCCATCATGCTGGAAAAGGCATTGTTGATCGCCAAACTGCTCTTGGACGGTTGGGAGAAGTTGCTCTCGGAGGACATTCTGGTACCATTCTTTATTCATGGCTGTGTTTTTAGGCAAGACTGTGAGAGAGCCGATTCCCTTGGCTGAGAAGCAACCCCACACATGAATGGTTTCAGGATGCTTTACAGTTGGCATGAGACAAGACTGGTGGTAGCGCTCACCTTGTCTTCTCCGAATAAGCTGTTTTCCAGATGTCCCAAACAATCAAAAAGGGGATTCATCAGAGAAAATGACTTTACCCCAGTCCTCAGCAGTCCACTCCCTGTACCTTTTGCAGAATATCAGTCTGTCCCTGATGTTTTTTTCTGGAGAGAAGTGGCTTCTTTGCTGCCCTCCTTGAGACCAGGCCTTGCTCCAAGAGTCTCCGCCTCACAGTGCATGCAGATGCACTCACAACTGCCTGCTGCCATTCCTGAGCAAGCTCTGCACTGCTGGTAGCCCGATCCCGCAGCTGAAACACTTTTAAGAGATGGTCCTGGCGCTTGCTGGTCTTTATTGGGCGCCCTGGAGCCTTTTTGGCAACCATGGAAACTCTCTCCTTGAAGTTCTTGATGATGCGATAGATTGTTGACTGAGGTGCAATCTTTCTAGCTGCGATACTCTTCCCTGTTAGGCCATTTTTGTGCAGTTCAATGATGACTGCACGTGTTTCTTTAGAGATAACCATGGTTAACAGAAGAGAAACAATGATGCCAAGCACCAGCCTCCTTTTAAAGTGTCCAGTGGTGTCATTCTTACTTAATCATGACAGATTGATCTCCAGCCCTGTCCTCATCAACACCCACACCTGTGTTAATGGAGCAATCACTGAAACGATGTTAGCTGGTCCTTTTAAGGTAGGGCTGCAATGATGTTGAAATGTGTTTTGTGGGATAAAGTTCATCTTCTAGGCAAATATTGACTTTGCAAGTAATTGCTGTTAAGCTGATCACTCTTTATAACATTCTGGAGTATATGCAAATTGCCATTATAAAAACTGAAGCAGTAGACTTTGTAAAAATTAATATTTGTATCATTCTCAAAACTTTTGGCCATGACTGTAGGTAGATAGATAGACAGATATTAGATAGATATGAGATAGATAGATATGAGATAGATAGATAGATAGATAATAGATTAAAAAAAAAATGAGATAGATAGATATGAGATAGATAGATAGATATGAGCTAGATAGAAGATAGATAGATGATAGATAGTAGATAGATAGATGATAGATAGTAGATAGATAGATAGCTCGCTCGGTCCTATTCCCAGGAAGTTTTTTTTTATAAAGTGGTATATATTTATATATATAATTATCTATGGAGATTACTACAACCTCATTTTTTAGGCTGTGATGACCTATTTCAGTCAGTGGATCCTGACAGAATATTAAATCCAATTATTGGTCTAGCAGAAACGTAGCATGTTCCTTTCAGGCAGAATTGATTCTTTGGACCTCTAGCAAAAATGCTAGACATTTTTATGGGGAAAAAGGGAGCAGCAATGGGATCAGTTGTGTCATCAGTTTACTTCTTACTTTTATATAAAAATACAGGGTGGGCCATTTATATGGATACACCTAAATAAAATGGGAATGGTTGGTGATATTAACTTCCTGTTTGTGGCACATTAGTATATGGGAGGGGGAAAACTTTTTAAGATGGGTGGTGACCATGGCGGCCATTTTGAAGTCGGCCATTTTGGATCCAACTTTAGATTTTTCAATGGGAAGAGTGAAACACATCATCATGTAGAAATTTCACATATCCCGATCTGATCCCCTTAGACTTTTTTCTTTGGGGTCATCTGAAGGCAATTGTCTATGCTGTGAAGATACGAGATGTGTAGCACCTGACACTATAGATACTGGAAGCCTATGCTAGCATTTCTTCTGCGGTGTTGCTATCAGTGTGTGAAGAGTGGGAGAAGAGGGTTGCAATGACAATCCAACACAATGAGCAGCACTTAGAACACATTTTATAAGTGTCAGAAACTTGTAAATAACTCATGAAAGAATAAAGTTATGTTAAAACCAAGCACACCATTGTTTTTCTTGTGAAATTTTCAATAAGTTTGATGTGTCACATGACCCTCTTCCCATTGAAAAAACTAAAGTTGGATCCAAAATGGCAGACTTCAAAATGGCCGCCATGGTCACCACGCATCTTGAAAAGTTTCCCCCCTCCCATATACTAATCTGCCACAAACAGGAAGTTAATATCACCAACCATTCCCATTTTATTTAGGTGTATCCATATAAATGGCCCACCTTGTACATTAGGAGCTTCAAGACATCATTATGTCTGGAATGAATTTCCATGGGAACACAGTAATAAGTATCATCAATATTTGTAAATATAGCCACAAACCTAATGAGTACAGTAATTTTAATGTGGATGGTTCCAATGGGTCATTGATTAAGGCGCCCTATAAATATATACAGCAATCCAGCAGAAAACGTCAGAGGGGAACTGAGCCAGAACTGATCCCATCCTTTTCTATACGATCGTTCACATAAATCCAGCGCATCAGTTGTGATACTGTATATCAGTGTACTGACGCCAGATCTGTGCTCTGAAGTGCAGTGTACATCTATCAGTTGTGTGTGGCTCCAGCATAAAACAACTGGCCAGGCACAACTGATAGATGTGGAGGTCGTCTAAAGCAGTCTTTCTCATTTTGTCCAGTTAGGTAGGTTATTATCAGTAACATATACATTTCTGAATTTATTTAAAGGGAGCACAAAACCGGACAACATTTAAGGAATAAACTACAACAAATAATTGAGCAGTACTTACCTAAAAGATCCAAGGCAGGGTTGACAACCGTCCAGAAATTTCTGGACAGTCCATAAAAACTGGCAACTTTTTTCCTGTGTTCGTGAAAAAAATAGATGTGTCCATGATTTTTTTTGAGGCTGGTGGTTCATGGCTGGATTATTTTGATGGTAATTATCATAATTTTCCAGCTCACAGTAAATGCTGTGATTTTGGGATAAAATGTCCATAAAAAAGAAAAATTCTGGTTGGCAAACCTGAAGGATGTTGATCCAGTTTTCCAGCATGATGTTGACAACAAATGATTGCTGCAACCAATCATTGGTCTGGGGTGATAAAACCAGTGACTGGTTCCAGCAGTCGAATGCTGCAGTCAGGGAAAAAAGCCTGGAGACAGGAGAACTGGAGCGACTGCACTGGACCTGTTAGGTAAGTATTATAGTTGTTCCCCAGTGTTGTCTGGTCTCTTGCTGAAACTGGACAACTCTTTTCAGGCTTCCATAGTTTTCTGAGGTTTATTCCTGCTTTTCTCAGCTTATTGGAGGGTCACCTTGTTTGTCTGCCTGTTTCTAACCCTGGGCAAGCTGTAATGTACACATGAACAGGATCATGTCCCTCAGGGCCTGTCACTGTCCTCCATCTCTGACACATAAAAAAGAAAAATGAAAGGAGATGAATGATCCATAGGAGAGACTTGCATCTACGATACTGTATTCTGGTGCCAGCCCAGCAGTAGACACCATTGGAGGCCACTAGTTCATCACTCAAAATAATGGTATCCGTCGGGTTTCCCGCAAGAATGATGGCTTTCTGCTGGAGAAAAAAAAGTAAAAACTGCTGCATGAAGCAGTTTTCCTGCAGAACGCTGGCATGCTTGCCAGAAGCCTGACGGATCCCATTATAGTAAATAGGGATCCGGCTGGCTCTGGCGGTGTCTGGCTATGCCACATACGATAGTTCAGGTAGTCTGATCTTCTACAGGAATACAGCACAGCAGATGTGGACATATGAAGTATTACCTGGGGTCAGGGGCGGACTGGGAGCTTAAAGTAGCCCTGGTAAAAAAATAAAATAAAAGTGGCCCCATGTTGGTTGTAGACGGGTACAAATTGACAGAATACAGGGAAATATAAGTAGGCAGAGCCAACAGAAGTAGGTGGGACCAGCAATACTGTAGTGCAGCACAAGATACTGCTCTAGCAGAACCACATACACAGTGCAGCACAAAGTATTGCCCCCTACTGCAGCATTCATCTCTGTCACTGTCCTGAGGATAGCAATACAGTTGAATGCAGGAGGGCACTTTCTTCTGCCAGCCAGGTGTATAAGTAGCTGATGCTCCTAGTATTAAAGAGGACCTTTTACCACTCCTGACATGCCTGTTTTAATAGCTTCATGCATTCCCCATTTAATAACAATTCTGGAACATCTATTCTTATGGCTCTATGTTGTGCCATTCCTTTATTATTTCTACTAGAAGTTATGAATGAATTGTCAGCAGTCTGCAGTAAGGGTACAGGGGGGAGGTAACTAGTTGGGGGTGTGTACCTGCACAGACACACTCTATACAATCGGTGCTGCCATTGTCAGACTGTGCAGGTACACCCCCCCAACTGGTTACCTCCCCTCTGTACCCTTACTGCAGACTGCTAGCCATTCATTCATAACTTCTAGTAGAAATAATAGAGGAATGACACAACATTGAGATATAAGAATAGATGTACCAGAATTGTTATTACATGGGGAATGCATGAAGCTATTAAAACAGTCATGTCAGGAGTGGTGAAAGGTCCTCTTTAATACTAGGAGCATCAGCTACTTATACACCTGGCTGGCAGAAGAAAGTGCCTGTTGGATCTATGACTAGTCTGCCCCTGCCTGGGGTAAGTAAGATACAGCATTTGAAGGTCCTGGAACAGGCACTATTAAGATATATCCTGAATAAGAAGGAAGTAAAACATTTTCTATACAGAGCTGGAAAGCCTGGCGCCATCCCAGGACAACAGCTGTTGGCCACAGGCCACTATTACTAGAAAGATCTGCCAAAGAAGAACGAAAGTGGTGCTTTTAACAGAATGCATTGTTGAAATGAGCGTTTCTTTGTTTTTTCAAAAATATGCCCTTTTTGCTCAGTTTAGCATCGAGGCAGGCATGGGCGGATCAACCTACATGGAAATCGCCTGGTGGTCCAATGCCCAGATGGCCACCCAAGCCCTCTTCTTGGCCACCAGTCAGGTACATAATGATCTAATTCTCTCAGCCTATTTGGTTCTGCTAGGACAGTATAGTGTTCTGCACTATGGTACTGCTGGCCCCACCTTCTGTTAATTTGGACCCACCTACAACATGGAGCCACTTTTTTTCAAGGCCACTTTAGGTTCCCAGTCTTCTCCTGGAGGCAGGGCAAGGTGGGTGGCTCAGAGACACCCTTTGAGTGGCTTTTATAAATAAGGAACAGACAGGAACATTTTAGTATTAGTATTCCCTCTATGCTCAGTCAAGGTCTTGAAGCCCTAAATAAATTAGTAACTATCCAAAGGCCATTTTTAATTATAGAAAAGCTTTATGACTTTAGAGCCAAGGCCTATTCCCGTTCATCTCTAAAGGCAGACATAGCAGTCAGATCACAATTGCTTTCGTGATACTGCAGCGAAAATTAGATACAGTCGTGAAAAGGAAGCAGTTCTGTGATGTAAATGTATAAAGTCAACTAATACATGTATACAGGGGCGGTCTTGGCATTTCTGGGGCCCTAAGCGAAGTTATGTCCGGGCCCCCCCCCCCAATGACGCATCAAGCCCCTGATGACACGCCCTCTGATGACACGCCCCCCCAATGACACGCCCCCCCACACATCAAAGACTTTTTTAACAATAAAATACTGTCAAACAATTAGCAATTAACTCACTGTTAAACAATGAAAGAATGTGTTTTTTCCACACTTATCGTATATCACTTTCCTATCTGTTTTTCACACACTTGTCGTATATGATTCTCCTATCTGTTTTTCACACACTTGTGGTATCTGACTCTCCTGTTTTTCACACACTTGTCATATTTGATTTTCCTGTTTGCCTCTGTGTCTCCTGTTTTATTTCTCTCTGTCCCTTCTCTATCACTATTCACTATATATTACAGTCAAGTCAACTACCCTGAGCTGGCTGTCTTTGTCACTGATGATCCAGCAGCTGCAGCTACAGCGTGCAGCAGCACTACTACTCCCAGTCCTCCTGGCTCCTGACTCTCTCTACTACAGTGCTGTGCTATATAATATTAAAATCAGATTCACACACAGCAGCAGCACAGCTCCCTAGCTCCTAACTACCTGGTCTGCACTAGACTAACATGGAGGATGCCCTCCTTGCGCTTTTTTACTAAAATTACATCTGCAGCATGTCCCAGCTCTTCGTTGGCTGAGCTGGGCCACGTGCTGCTGACCATCACTCACTGGAGGGGGGGGGGGTGAAGGTTGCCCACAGCCTATGGCGTGTCCCAGATTCCCAGCTCTCTATTGGCTGGGCGGGGACACGTGCTGGGACTAGAGATGAGCGAGCATGCTCGACCAAGCTTGCTTGGGTGGAATTTGCGTGCGCTTTTTCAAATCTGCACGCTAATTTATACGCATATTTTAGTATGTACACTAATGCGTACGCATTTTATAAATTAGTAAGCTAATGCGGCTGAGCATGCTCGCTCATCTCTAGCTGGGATGGGACACTGACGCGCAGCCACAGAGTTTGTGTTCTGCTGTGTGGACCGGCCTCTCTGCGGCTGCGTGAGCTTCCTGCTACACTTCTGGACTTGAGAGTGAGCGGGTGCAGTGCGCGCAGCCACAGTGAGCCCGGTCCACGGGGCGCGGCGGACAAATGCAGTAAGTGACAGCTGGGTCATGGGCACGGCACAAGAGCGGAGCGTGGGGGCCCCCTTGGACGTTGGGGGCCCTATGCAAGTGCATAGGATGCATGGTGCCTAAGACCGCCCCTGCATGTATACAAAGTGCATGACATTGTTGAAGACAGACACTGAATAATATATAGACAGTGGTAACTCCCTAGTGGGCTATCTGGCAGCGAGACATGCCAGGCAATGTAGTTCAATGATGCCATCATTAAGAGAGGAAGGAACTGCGTGCAGAAGATGTAGACCTCTCAGCCACCAATGTGACATACAGCTTATCTGTAGTCTAGGATTTCAGAATTTATACAGTTTAATTAAAAGACATCTATAGAAATTTTGTTATAGACCCTATGACTGTGATGGCTAACCTCCGCCACTCCAGCTATGGTAAGACTACGACTCCCAAGATGCACACTTGCTTGGCTGTTCTCAGAACTCCAAAGAAATTAATGAAGCATGCTGGGAGTTGTAGTTTCACCACACCTGGAGTGCCGGAGGTTAGCCATCACTGCCCTATGACAAATGCCTATTTTATTTTATATTTTTTTCCACCAGATCATTGAAAGTGTACTTCAAAGGGAATCTGTCAGCTCTAAAATATCCCCCAAACTAAAGTTAGCAATGTATAGTGTAAGTGGAGCAGAGTCCGGTTATGTCATTTTTATCTTCATACTGTGTGCTCCCACAAACCAGCAGTAAAATGAACTGAGCGGACTCCTCCTTGAGTCCTCTCCATTATGTGTGTGAGCTCAATGCAGTTTACTGCTGGTTTCTTGGAGCTAAGATAAAAATGACATAATCGGCATCACTTACACTATACAACGCTTACTGTAGATTGGGGGTTGTTTTGGCTCCAAAAGATTCCCTTTAAGGCCAAAAAATGTTTATTACCACTACACATATGAAATGTGCTGAAACTATGAAAAACACTATGCAAGCTTATGTGGACAATTCTTTCTTTCTAAATAAAATCTGACTCTATATAAATAAAAAATGAGTATTATTACATGAATATACAGGTGCATCTCAATAAATTAGAATATCATCGAAAAGCTCATTTATTTCAGTAATTCAATTCAAAAAGTGAAACTAATATATTCTGTAGATTCATTACACATAGAGTGATCTATTCCAATTATTTCTATTAATGTTGATGATTATGGCTTACAGCTAACGAAGACCCAAAAGTCAGTATCTCAGAAAATTAGAATATTATATAAGACCTATTAAAAAGATTTATAATACATAAATGTCGGCCTACTGTAAAGTATGTATGGTATATGCAGTCAATACTTGGTCAGGACTGCTTTTGCATGAATTACTACATCAGTGCTGGGTGGCATGGAGGCAGGGGCGGACAAACCGCCTGTGCAGTCGGTTCGGCTGCACTGGGGCCCGTTGCGGGAGGGGGACCCTTGAGAGGTTTGGCGGCAGGGCAGGGAGAGATTTGCGCTTCTAATATGGAAGCGCTCATCTCTCTATATTCATCTGTATCGCTGTCCTCAGGACGGCGATACAGATGGATGCTGCTCTCCCTTCCCCGGTCCTCTCATAGGCTGCAGGCCTAGTGCCTGTAGCCTATCAGAGGCCAGCGCAGGTGGCGCGATGACGTCATCGCACCGCCTGAGCCGTATAGTGCGGGACACAGGCCGGAAGAGGCCTGCATCACATCGCTGAAAGAGGCAAGGAGGTAAGTATTTAAGTTTATTTTTTTTATTTATGCTTTACTAGGGGCACTATCTGCCACTCATAGGGACATCTGCTGGGGCCCTCCACTATAGAGGAGGAAGAGCACTATGGGGGCATATTTTAAATACTGGCAGACATGGGGGGCAGTATTAAGGAGGATGATCACTATGGAGGCCTATTTTAAATGCTGGCAGACATGGGGGCACTGTAGAGGAGGAGGAGCATTATGGGGGCATATTTTAAGTACTGGCAGACATGGGGGGCACTATGTTATGTACTGGCACCCATGGGGGCACTATGGAGGGGGAGGAGCACTATGGGGGGCCCTATCTTATTTATTGTCACACATGGGGGCACTATGGAGGAGCACTATGGGGACATCTTCTGGGGCCCTATCTTATATACTGGCAGACATGGGGGGCACTATGGAGAAGGTGGGAGCACTATAGGGGCATCTACTGGGGACCCTATCTTATATACTGGCACACATGGGGGGCACTATGGAGAAGGGAGAGGAGCAGAGGAGTAATTATATAGGGGCATTTTACTGGCACACATTATGGGGGCATTTTATACTTCGCACAATTATTTTTGGGGAACATTATGTTTACACTGTTAGTATCAGGGACACTGTTTCCTGGGCACAGTTATTTTTTAGGACACTGTGTGACAGTAATTATTGAAGAGGATCTATCTGTGTGTAACTAGTATAGGAATCACAGGGGGCACAGTATTGGGGGTGACAGGATGGGGTGTTCAGAAGGTGGGAGGATGATGGAAAACTAGGAAACTAAGATGTCTATCTGTCAAACTCTGCAGAGACTATATGTGGCTGAAAGACATCATTATGGCAATCTGGTCTGAAAAGAGAAGATGAGGACAGAGAACGTCTACATCTAAGGAGACATCACTGGATGTAAGAGGTATGTGGCGCTGTATTAGGCTACTTTCACACTAGCGTTTTTAAATTCCGGTATTGAGTTCCGTCAAAGGGGCTCAATACCGGAAAAAAACGCTTCAGTTTTGTCCCCATTCATTGTCAATGGGGACAAAACTGAACTGAAGACAACGGAATGCTCCTGAAAGCATTCCGTTCCGTCTTCAGACCGGAGAACAAACCGCAGCATGCTGCGGTTTGCTCTCCGGTCCAGGCATCCGCACCAAGACGGATCCGGAATGACCCCCAATGGAAGTCAATTGGGATGGATCCGTTTGGTGTGGACACACCAGTAATCCGGATCTGTCCTCCATTGATTTCCAATGGGGGGTCATTCCGGATCCGGCATACATACACACAGACTACATACAAACAAACATACAGACATACATACAAACATACAGACATACATACATACTCACATACTCCCGGGACGCCGGCAGCAGGTCTTCACGCGCCTCCTGCACGCTGCGATGACGTTTCCCCACTGCGCCCAGCAGAGGGCGCTGTGGGGAATCGTCATCACTGCGCGCAGGAGGCGCGTGAAGACGTTCTGCCGGCGTCCCGGGAGTATGTGAGTATGTATGTATGTCTGTATGTTTGTATGTATGTCTGTATGTTTGTTTGTATGTAGTCTGTGTGTTGTTTTAATGTGTGTCATGTGTGGGGCCGGAGCGCTGCTCCGGCTCCACACATGTATAGCGTTAGCACGGATCCGTCGGCACCCTTTAGGTGCCGGATCCGTGCTAACGCTAGTGTGAAAGTAGCCTTAGGCTACTTTCCCATCTGAGTTAGTGATTCTGGTAGGCTGGTCCAGCAGAGAACAGCCTGTCAGAATTCACCGGCTCCGGCACTGCTGGATGCAGAATGCCCACCTGCTCTATTAACTATAATAGGGTCGGTAGAGATCCGGCCACAATCTGGTAAAAATGCAGAGAATCAGCGGGACACAAACCGCTGCATGCCTGAGTTTGTGTCCGGCCAATTCCTTGCATTCTCTGTCGGATCAGGTGGCCGGAGCCTAGTGCTGCAGGTGGGAAAGTAGCCTTACCCTGTATGTTTTGTATTGCTGTATGTAATGTAAGGATGGAATATGTTAGATTGAGAATTTGGCCGCCGGTAGGGAGGGGGGGCCCAGGCACATTTTTTGCACAGGGGCCCTCTGCTGTCTGTGTACGCCCCTGCATGGAGGCGATCAGCCTGTGGCACTGCAGAGGTGTTATGGAAGCCCAGGTTGCTTTGATAGCAGCCTTCAGCTCGTCTGCATTGTTGGGTCTGGTGTCTCTCATCTTCCTCTTGACAATATCTCATAGATTCTCTATGGGGTTTAGGTCAGGTGACTTTGCTGGCCAATCAAACACAGTGATACTGTGGTTATTAAACCAGGTATTGGTACTTTTGGCAGTGAGGGAAGTCCTGCTGGAAAATGAAATCAGTATCTCCAAAAAGCTTGTCAGCAGAGGGAAGAATGAAATGCTCTAAAATTTCCTGGTAGATGGCTGTACTGACTTTGGTCTTGATATAACACAGTGGACCTACACCAGCAGATGACATGGCTCTCTAAACTATCACTGACTATGGAAACTTCATACTGGACCTCAGGCAGCTTGGATTGAGTGCCTCTTCACTCTTCCTCTAGACTCTCGGACCTTGATTTCCAAATGAAATGGAAAATTTACTTTACAGTCCAGAAATTTTTCTCCTTAGCCCAGATAAGACACTTCTGAGGTTGTCTCTGGGTCTTGATTGGTTTGACACAAGGAATGCAATAGTTGTACCCCATATTCTGGATACATCTGTCTGTCGTGGCTCTTGAAGCAATGCCTCCAGCTGTAGTTCTCTCCTTGTGAATCTGCCCCAAATTCTTGAATGGCCTTTTCTTGACAATCCTTTCAAGTTATCCCTGTTGCTTTTGCACCTTTTTCTATCACCCTTTTCCTTCCACTCAACTTTCCATTAATTTGCTTGGATACAGCACTCTGTGAACAGCCAGCGACTTTAGTTATGACCTTTTGTGGCTTACTCTCCTTATGGAGGGTGAATATGACTGTCTTCTAGACAACTAGCAATCAGTCTTCTCCATGATTGTCTAGCCTAATGAAACAGGCCATTTAAAAACATAGGAAACATTTGCAGATGTTTTGTGTTGATAAGCTGATTAGAGTGTGACCATAAGTCTACAATATTGAGCTTTTTCATAATATTCTAATTTTCTGAGATACCGACTTTAGGGTTTTCATTAGCAGTAAGCTATAATCATCAACATTACAAGAAATAAAGACTTGAAATAGATCACTCTGTGTGTAATGAAACTATATAATGTATGCATTTCACTTTTTGAATTGAATTAGTGAAATAAATTAAATTTTCAATGATATTTTAATTATTAAGATGTACAGGTACATAACTACAGGGGAAGCATGGGAAGCGGTTGCTTCGGGGCCAGAGTTCAGAAGGGGCTCAGGAGCAGTGTCTTTTTTAGTACAATTCAGGCCAGACCAGGCCCCTTCCAGATAGAGTCACATTGGGGGCCCATGCATGTCGTAGGTGTACATATCAAAGTATGAAGGACCTTTGAGAAATAGTAATGTACAGTCATGGCCAAAAGTTTTGAGAATTACACAAATATTATATTTTCACATGATCTGCTGCCCTCTGGTTTTTATGTGTGTTTGTCAGATGTTTTTATCACATACAGAAATATAATTGCAATCATATTATGAGTAACAAAAGCTTATATTGACAGTTAGAATGAGTTAATGCAGCAAGTCAATATTTGCAGTGTTGACCCTTCTTCTTCAGGACCTCTGCAATTCTCCCTGGCATGCTCTCAATCAACTTCTGGACCAAATCCTGACTGATAGCAGTCCATTCTTGCACAATCAATGCTTGCATTTTGTCAGAATTTGTAGGTTTTTGTTTGTCCACCCGTCTCTTGATGATTGACCACAAGTTCTCAATGGGATTAAGATCTGGGGAGTTTCCAGGCCATGGACCCAAAATCTCTATGTTTTGTTCCCTGAGCCATTTAGTTATCACCTTTGCTTTATGGCAAGGTGTTCCGTCATGCTGGAAAAGGCATTGTTGATCGCCAAACTGCTCTTGGACGGTTGGGAGAAGTTGCTCTCGGAGGACATTCTGGTACCATTCTTTATTCATGGCTGTGTTTTTAGGCAAGACTGTGAGAGAGCCGATTCCCTTGGCTGAGAAGCAACCCCACACATGAATGGTTTCAGGATGCTTTACAGATGGCATGAGACAAGACTGGTGGTAGCGCTCACCTCTTCTTCTCCGAATAAGCTGTTTTCCAGATGTCCCAAACAATCGAAAAGGGGATTCATCAGAGAAAATGACTTTACCCCAGTCCTCAGCAGTCCACTCCCTGTACCTTTTGCAGAATATCAGTCTGTCCCTGATGTTTTTTCTGGAGAGAAGTGGCTTCTTTGCTGCCCTCCTTGAGACCAGGCCTTGCTCCAAGAGTCTCCGCCTCACAGTGCGTGCAGATGCACTCACACCTGCCTGCTGCCATTCCTGAGCAAGCTCTGCACTGCTGGTATCCCGATCCCGCAGCTGAAACACTTTTAAGAGACGTCCTGGCGCTTGCTGGTCTTTCTTGGGCGCCCTGGAGCCTTTTTGGCAACAATGGAACCTCTCTCCTTGAAGTTCTTGATGATGCGATGGATTGTTGACTGAGGTGCAATCTTTCTAGCTGCGATACTCTTTCCTGTTAGGCCATTTTTGTGCAGTGCAATGATGACTGCACGTGTTTCTTTAGAGATAACCATGGTTAACAGAAGAGAAACAATGATGCCAAGCACCAACCTCCTTTTAAAGTGTCCAGTGGTGTCATTCTTACTTAATCATGACAGATTGATCTCCAGCCCTGTCCTCATCAACACCCACACCTGTGTTAATGGAGCAATCACTGAAACGATGTTAGCTGGTCCTTTTAAGGCAGGGCTGCAATGATGTTGAAATGTGTTTTGGGGGATAAAGTTCATTTTCTAGGCAAATATTGACTTTGCAAGTAATTGCTGTTAAGCTGATCACTCGTTATAACATTCTGGAGTATATGCAAATTGCCATTATAAAAACTGAAGCAGTAGACTTTGTCAAAATTAATATTTGTATCATTCTCAAAACTTTTGGCCATGACTGTAGGCTAAAGAACCTTTGATGATGATCGCGATGATGATTGCAGGTCCTTTAGCCTCCAAAACACACCAGAGGAGAACAAAGAACCTGAAGCCTGTAAGTAAATAAGTATCTGTGTGTGTGTATGTAAGTGTTTTCTTATCTGTGTCAACATCTGCTTATTCTGTATATAGGAGATAGCACTCGTGTCTTAAATACCTGGATATGAGTAGTTGTGTATATATATATATATATATATATATATATATAAAGAATATGGGGATTATTGTGATTCCCTCTGTGCTGCCAGCAGATGCAACAAATTGATGTTGAGGCACAGGCATCTCATTAATAATTTTTTGCCTCCTCTGGCAGTCTGTGCAACATACTTAAAGGGGTTGTCCATTTTTTTATATTGTTATATTGATGACCTATCCTTTGGATAGGCCATCAATAGGGTTGAGTGAATCGAAGTATCTGAAGTGGACTTTGATCAGAATTTCAGAAAAAGTTTGATTTGCCATGAAGCGGTATTTCCATACGCCTCATGGTAACAAATCAAATTTTCCTAAAATCCCGTGTGGAAAAAATTAGATGTGTCCGTAATTATTTTGAGGCTGGTAGTGTTTGAGCAGGTCACTTTGACTGTAATTCTCAGCATTTTAGAGCTCACAGTAAGTGCTGGTAATGTGCTCATTATTACTATCTGACCTACAGACATGTATTACATAATATATATTAATTATAGTTCAGTATGTTTTTCCAATATGTCTGTAAAAAATGTTGGCTGTCCATAAATTTTGGATAAATTGGCCAGAAAAAATGAAAATTTAGGTTGGCAAAACTGACGCCCCTGCTTGTATATAACCCAGGTAAAACATTCTATAATGCTATACCTCTGACATCTAACACACAGGTAAGGTCAGAATGCGCTGCATTAAATCCGTTTTTTTTTTGTTAAACATATTGGCGGTCATTTATCAAACTGGTGTAATGTAGAACTGTCTTAGTTGCCCATAGCAACCAATCAGCTTCCACCTTTCATTTTCCAAAGGAGCTGTCCAAAATGACATGTGGAATCTGATTGGTTGCTATGGGCTTTACACCATTTTAGTGATTTTTTTAACTCCATGTCCCTATTTAAAAATATTTATCTAAAATCATGCAAATTTTTCCACTAAGGTATGTTTATTCGATGGATTTTGAAAATGTGCATACAAAATCTGTTGTGGTTTCTGATCCTTTTGTTAATTTTTTTTCCCCCAATGGACTTTTTCAGCTTTTGGTTTTTGGCATGGGTCCACGCCAAAAAATGCACTGAAGACACACAAAGAAATGCATGGACATGTACGGAACTATTTTTGATGCTTCCCATTCATTTTAATGGGAAATTTAGCAGGGATTCCACCCCACACTTTCCGTATGGAAAAAAAAACAATTGCTGCTTTTCATTGAATTGAATGGGTGGCTGTTTTGAGGTCTTTGGGGCTGAGTTTAAGGCAGAAATGCACCAAAAAAACTCCATGTGAACTGGCCCTTACGCTACATGAGAATCCAAATGGAAAAACCACTCATAATTCACACCGTGTGCAGGTAGCCTTAAAAGACTACTATATTCCCATTGCAAGAAATATGGTTTGGAAGACTGCATGTCAGTGACTAGCTACATATTTGTATATCTGCATATTTGTACATATTGGACATGACTTCCTGACATTTTAATGTTAAGTGAGTAGCGGGGGTCTAAGCAAGTGAGTGTTACTCACCTGTCTCCATATATCATGATGGCTCGGTGGTTAGCACTGGTGCCTTGCAGTGCTGGCACTTGGGTTCAAATCTGACCAAGGACAACATCTGCATAGTGTTTGCCTGGGTTTCCTCCAATACTCCAAAGACATACTGATAGGGAACTTAGATTGTGAGCTGCATTGGGGACAGTGTGATGCTTTGGCTATGGAAGAAATGTAAGTCCATCAATATAAACATTTTCAACCTTTTTTAGAGCTTTGATACATTATTATATCAATGTAAATAATATGATAAATGTATATATCCACTGATCCACTGAAAACTGGGGAGTCCAGGTAAGAGATTCACCTCAGTGTCACACTGAAGTTTCTTGGGCCCACAAGATGTGATAAAAATGTAATGGTCGTGTCCCTTTAATGAATTAATAACTTCTCTTGCAGATTCTACTCCATCAGTAACAGCCATGACAATAGTTAAAGGGGTATTCCAGTTTTTATTATTTTACATTTTTGTTTATATGATAGGAAATCATACAATATTCTAATGTATATGCATTTAAAATTCTGCTAATATTCTTTTCTTATATCAGACAGTTGACCCCTATATGTAGTAGAATGATATAACCCATGTATCAGTCCTATGTAATATAGACATGGCCTACAGGAAACATGGCATCAGTCACTTGATACTCTTTACATCTTGACATTTACATACATGTGCTGGGTCAGCATTCAGGACACATGCATGTCATAAGTAAATAGGACTAGTGATAGAATAATGATTTTTTTTATTGTGCTTAGTACCATAACTGCATCATTATGCTGCCTGTCTTTAGGTGATGTAAAATGGTTACCTGTCTTTAGGTGAGTTGCAAAATTGCTGACTGTTAAATGTAAATAAAAAAACACATCACACACAGAATTCTGCTTGTACAGAGACATTGAAAGACATGATGAGGTGCTGCTGCAGGTAGTAGTATTGTATATACTGTAAACCTGTTAGATACCTGAGCACATAACTGAAAGCCAGGTCACATGACACATATGAGGATCGCATAACTGATCGCATGACTGAAACCACGTTTAGTGCTATCGAGCTCTCCAGTAGACTCAGTTTATAGAACTAAAATAGGCTGGACCATTTTTTTCTTTAAAGAGAGGCTACTGTGTGGATATAATAAAAGTTTGCATGCAAAATTTTAAATACATGTATATTACAAAATTGTTTAACTGCCTATTCTCTAAACAAATAAACATAATCATTAAAACCGGAATACTTCTTTAACCATCCTTTACGTGCAAAAGATGCATTAGCATTTTCTTGACAAGATGGTGGTGGACTCCTTTTCGTACTAGATCCCTGTGCAGGTGCACATATGTGGAGTCCACCCCTGATCCATGATCAGCTCCAAATAAAATGTTCTTCTGCTAGGCTTTAGGGGCCCAGTTTTATAAGGTGTTCTTTATTGTCTCTGGGGCTCACGGATTTGGAAGTTCCCATGCAGTGAGTGCTACTGCCTCTTACTAGGGCTGTGATGTCATGTTTATAGGTCACATGATCTAAGTGCATCTCAGTCCCATTCATGTGAATGGGGCTGAGCTGCAATACGAAGCACAGCCACTATACAATGTATGGCGCTGTGTTTGGTAAGCTTTGAGGAGTTGGTACCCCTGACTATCTTATATTGATGACCTATTTTGAGGGTAGATCATAAATTTTAACTGGAAAACCCCTTTAAAAAAGTGAATTCTAAACAAAGGGAAAAAAAACACTTCTTATAATCAGGTTCATCTGAACGAGAACTAAGGCCTTGAGTACCAAAGCTATTTTCTTATTTTTCACTTGTGCAGATGAGAAGACACATTTTATATAATGGAAGATAAGGTATGAAGGAATGAGTGGTATTTTGACAATAGAAGGATCTTTTTCTTAGTAAGGGCACATGCATGACTGTATTTTGCATTCGTGTCCAATCTGCATTTTTTGCGGATTGCACATGGAACCATTCGTCAATATAGGTCTGCAAAAAAATTAAATAAAGAAAATGGATGTCATCCATGTGCATTCTGCATCCATATGTCCTTTCCACAAATTATACAACATGTCTTATTCTTGTCCGTCTTGCAAAAAAGAATAGTCATTTCTAGTAAGAAAAATGTGGATTGCACGTAGGATCTATATAGATCTATGGTTTACGGTCCACACTACGGACATGGTCATGTGGCCTAACACTTTGTCCTTTTGTTCTTGCTTTTTAATGATTGGCCTTATATCGAGCCTCTATTACCTATTTATAGCATATTCACCAGTTAGAAAAGGCTGTATGGCGCTCAGTTAAAAAAAAGTCTGCATTTTTGCAAAAAAAGTTTCAAATGGTTGTCAATGAGGCTGTCTGAAAGGTGCATATCACAGCACTATACCTTAGTTATTGATCACTCCTCCATACTGCAAGTGTCATCAGGAACTGAGCCGGCACCAAGTTTAATAACATAATTGTCCTGCTGACAGCCTCAAAGTTGAGCAAGATCAAAAGGAGATAACAAATCATTTCATATAACCTCATTATTATGCTCTCCATTAAAGAGGTTTGGATTTTGATATTTTGATATGGCCTGTCCTCAGGAAAGGTCATCAATATTTGGTCAGTGGGGACCCGACTCCCAGTATCCCGCTGGTCAGGTGTTTGAAGAGTCTGCAGTCTCTTCCTTGGCCAGTGATGCCACTTTCATAGGCACGTTAACTCTGCACAGCTCAGTTCCAATAAATTGAGTGGGGCTGTTTCAATACCAAGCAGAGCTGCTATAAAATATATACGTCACTGTGCTTGGTAAAATGAGAGGAGGAGGAGGTGCTGACCAAAGCACTGAAGCCTTCTCACACAGCTGATCGGCAGGGAGTGCTGAGAGTTGGACCTTCACTGATCAGATATTGATGCCCTATCCTGAATTGTGGAAAGGGTTAATGCACACCCAGTTCCAGCCTGTGCACCGAGAGCACCTCTGGATAGGTCATCAGTATCTGATTGGTGGTGGTCCGACACCTGCTGATCAGCTGTTTGAGAAGTCATGGACTCACAGTAGCACCACAACCTTCTCCAGCGTTTCTTGGGCCATGTGACATCACATTCACGGTCAAAAGTGAATGGGGCTGAGTGCGATACCAAGCACAGCCGCTGAACAATGTACAGCACTGTGCTTGGTAAACAGGGAGAAGGACGCAACGCTCACAGGAACGCCTGTACCAGGGATGCAGAGGTAGCAGTTGCTACCGGGCCCAGGAGTCTGAGGGGGCCCAAGGACCCTTGTGCCACATAAGAAGATACCGGTATTATAGAAAGTGTATGCTGGTCAAGTTACACCTCTGGCTGGGGGGAAGGGGATAGGTCAAGAATTTGGCATCATGGGGGGGAGGGTGCCAATTCAATTTTTGCCTCAGGCAGCAGGAAGGCTAGGTGCACTCCTTTCCCTGGCTGCAAAGCACCAAGGGAAGGGGGCCCAATCTAAACTGTTGCACCAGGACCGATGAGCCTTTAGTTACGCCCCTGGCCAGTACCTTCTCAAACACCCAACCGGCGGGGTCACGGGAGTCAGACTGCCACCATCAGATACTAATGACCTATCCAGAGGATAGTTTGCCAGTATTAAATTCTCAGAAAACCTTTTTAAATGGAGAGAGACATCTCTCAATTTTAGTTCTCTTGATATTTGGAGCAGCCACATCAGCTTGACAAAATATTGCAAGTATAAAAATCCCTTGAAGGATTTGAAGGCTGTTGAAATCAAGAAACGTATGTAAACACATCACTTTTTTTTATAGGTTTTTTTTTTCTGTAGTTTTATGGTAATTGTGGTAAAAAAGAAAGGAGACATGATTGCCTTCTAATTTTCTGGCATTTTGAAATGCCAGCTTTTTTAACTATGTTACAATCATTTTTAAATATCCCACTATACACTTTAATGTTCCCATACACTTAAACAGGTAAATGTATGTCAAAACAGTGACCTTCTTCCACACGTGAGTGGGATATATCTGGAACCAATGGAACTGCATAAAAAGGCAAACTGCATAGTTCCTCAATGTATAGACAAACAATTTAATATTTTTATCTATATGTTCCATTTGTTGGAAATAGTCCTACCAAACATAAGCTCAAAATGTGGTGTCAGTGTGCCTCATGTATTCTATAGATTCATTACACACAGAATGACCTATTTCATTTCTCTAAATGTTGATGATTATGTCTTACAGCCATTATGGCTTACATAAAAGTCAGTATCTCAGAAAATTAGAATATTAATAAGATCAATTAAAAAAAAAGATTTTTAATACAGAAATATTGGCCTACTGTAAAGTATGTCCAGTCAGGGGCGTAGCTATAGGGGGTGCAGAGGTAGCAGTCGCTACCGGGCCCAGGAGCCTGAGGGGGCCCAAAGACCCTTGTGCAGCATAAGAAGACACACAAAGCACTGAGGGAAGGGGGGCCCAAGCTGAACTCTTGCACCAGGGCCCATGAGCCTTTAGCTACGCTCCTGTGTCCAGTAAATGCACTCACTACTTGGTTGGGGCTCCTTTTACATGAATGACTGCATCAATGTGGCGTGGCATGGAGGCGATCAGCCTGTGGCACTGCAGAGGTGTTATGGAAGCCCAGGTTGCTTTGATAGCAGCCTTTAGCTCGTCTGCATTGTTGGGTCTGGTGTCTCTCATCTTCCTCTTGACAATACCACATAGATTCTCTATGGGGTTAAGGTCAGGCGAGTTTGCTGGCCAATCAAGCACAGTGATACTGTGGTTATTAAACCAGGTATTGGTACTTTTGGCAGTGTGGACAGGTGCCAAGTCCTGCTAGAAAATAAAATCAGCATCTCCATAAAGCTTGTCAGCAGAGGGAAGCATGAAGTGCTCTAAAACTTCCTGGTAGACGGCTGCACTGACTTTGGTCTTGATAAAACACAGTGAACCTACACCAGCAGATGACATGGCTCCCCAAACCATCACTGACAGTGTAAACTTCACACTGGACCTCAAGCAGCTTGGATTGAGTGCCTCTCCACTCTTCCTCCAGACTTTGGGACCTTGATTTCCAAATGCAAAATTTACTTTCATCTGAAAACAGGACCACTGAGCAACAGTCCAGACCTTTTTCTCCTTAGCCTAGGTAAGACACTTCTGACATTGTCTCTGGGTCATGAGTGGCTTAACACAAGGGATGTGACAGTTGTAGCCCATGTCCTGGATGCGTCTGTGTGTGTTTGGTCCTGAAGCACTGACTCTAGCTGCAATCCTTGTGAATCTCCTCCAAATTTTTGAATGGCCTTTTCTTTCAAGGCTGCGGTTCTTCCTGTTGCTTGTGCACCTTTTTCTACCGCACTTTTTCTTCCACTCAACTTTCCATTAATATGCTCGGATACAGCACTCTGTGAACTGACATACTCTTTAGCAATGACCTTTTGTGGCTTACCTTCATTGTGGAGGGTGTCAATGACTATCTTCTGGACAACTGGCAAGTCATCAGTCTTCTCCATGATTGTCTAGCCTACTGAACCAGACCATTTAAAGGCTTAGGAAACATTTGCAGGTGTTTTGTGTTGATTAGCTAGTGTATGACACCATCAGTCTACAACAGGAATGCTTAACCTGTGGCCCTGCAGCTGTTGTAAAACTACAACTCCCACCATGCCCTGCTGTAGGCTGTCCGGGCATGCTTGGAGTTGTAGTTTTGCAACAGCTGGAGGGCTGCAGGTTGGGCATCCCTGGTCTACAATATTCAACCGTTTCACAATATTATAATTTTCTGAGATAATGACTTTAGGGTTTTCGCTAGCCATAATCATCAACATCAAAAGAAATAAAGGCGTGAAGTAGATCATTGCACTGTGTGCAATGAAACTATATAATATATGAGTTTCACTTTTGGAATTGAATTACTGAAATAAATTAACATTTCAATGATATTCTAATTTATTGAGATGCACCTATAAATCTCCTGGGTCAGTAACCTGCTGTCATAGCACTGGTACAGTGTATTTGAAGTGCCATTAGTTCCAGGGTGATGTAAAATATGAAAAGGGGCTTACATACATGATACAATACAAAAACAAGTAAGGTAAGCATGAACTGAATAGACTGAACAGATAAGGAGAGGATCCTGTCAGCGAGGGCTTACAATCTAGAAAGGAAAGGAAAGGAGACAGTAGGTCGGGGTGGAAGCTGATCATGTGGCTCTGCAGTGACAGCAGTGTTATTATAGCTTGTAGGTTATCCTGAAGGGGTGGGTTTTCAGGTTGCTTTTGAAAGTTTGGATGTTGGGGAAGAGTCTGATGTGTTGGGGTAATAAGTTCCAGAGTATGGGGGATGCATGTGAGAAGTTTTAGAGACGACATTGTGGGGAGCAGACAAGAGGAGAGCAAAGAAGGATGTCTTGTGAGGATCAGAGATTACATGTGGGGAGGTAGCAGGGAATGCAGATTAGATCATAAGATATATGGAGGGGACAGATTGTGGACATCCTTGTATGTTATTGTTAATATTTTATCCTGATTTTTTAGGCAATGTGGAGCCATTGAAGGCATTTGCAGAGGGGATAAGTGAAGAAGAAATGAGAGAAGATGTGGATTAACCAGGCAGCAGAGTTGAGGATCGACACTGGAGGGGTGCAAGAGTGTTAGATGGGGGCCACACAGAAGGATGTTGTAGTGGTCTATGTGGTAGATGATAAAGGGTGTGCATCAACACACTCCGGGCTGAGGAAAAAGTTTTTTGAGGTGGGGATGGCAGGAGATGGTAATGGCTTGATAATTTCATCAATTCAATACTTTCCACAAAAACACCACTATATAAATGTGGTAGTTTGGCCATAAATAAACATAAGATATTCCAATATATCAAGTGACTCATTTTGCTCCCTACACAGTGGGGGAAAAAAGTATTTAGTCAGCCACCAATTGTGCAAGTTCTCCCACTTAAAAATATGAGAGAGGCCTGTAATTGACATCATAGGTAGACCTCAACTATGGGAGACAAAATGAGAAAACAAATCCAGAAAATCACATTGTCTGATTTTTAAAGAATTTATTTCCAAATTATGGTGGAAAATAAGTATCTGGTCAATAACAATACTTTGTTATATATCCTTTGTTGGCAATGACAGAGGTCAAACGTTTTCTGTAAGTCTTCACAAGGTTGGCACACACTGTTGGTATGTTGGCCCATTCCTCCATGCAGATCTCCTCTAGAGCAGTGATGTTTTGGGGCTGTTGGGCAACACGGACTTTCAACTCCCTCCAAAGGTTTTCTATGGGGTTGAGATCTAGAGCCTGGCTAGGCCACTCCAGGACCTTGAAATGCTGCTTATGAAGCAGCTCCTTCGTTGCCCTGGTGGTGTGCTTGGGATCATTGTCATGTTGAAAGACCCAGCCACGTTTCATCTTCAATGCCCTTGCTGATGGAAGGAGGTTTGCACTCAAAATCTCATGATATATGGCCCCATTTATACTTCATGTACACGGATCAGAGAAACAGCCCCAAAGCATGATGTTGCCCCCCCCTGCTTCACAGTAGGTATGGTGTTCTTTGGATGCAACTCAGCATTCACTCTCCTCCAAACACGACAAATTGTGTTTCTACCAAACAGTTCTACTTTGGTTTAATCTGACCATATGACATTCTCCCAATACTCTTCTGGAACATCCAAATGTTCTCTAGCAAACTTCAGACGGGCCTGGATATGTACTGGCTTAAGCAGGGGGACACGTCTGGCACTGCAGGATCTGAGTCCCTGGCGGCATAGTGCGTTACTGACGATAGCCTTTGTTACATTGGTCCCAGCTTTCTGCAGGTCATTCACTAGGTCCCGCCGTGTGGTTCTGGGATTTTTGCTCACAGTTCTTATGATCATTTTGACTCCATGGGGTGAGATCTTTTGTGGAGCCCCAGATCAAGGGAGATTATCAGTGGTCTTATATGTCTTCTATTTTCTAGTTATTGCTCCCACAGTTGATTGCAAATTCAGTCTTCCCAGCCTGGTGCAGGTCTACAATTTTTTTTCTGGTGTCCTTTGACAGCTCTTTGGTCTTCACTATAGTGGAGTTTGGAGTGTGACTGTTTGAGGTTGTGGACAGGTGTCTTTTATACTGATAACAAGTTCAAACAGGTGCCATTACTACAGGTAATGAGTGGAGGACAGAGGAGCCTCTTAAAGAAGTTACAGTCTGTGAGAGCCAGAAATCTTGCTTGTTTATAGGTGACCAAATACTTATTTTCCACCATAATTTGCAAATAAATTCTTTAAAAATCAGACAATGTGATTTTCTGGATTTGTTTTCTCATTTTGTCTCTAATAATTGAGGTCTAACTATGATGTCAATTACAGGCCTCTCTCATCTTTTTAAGTGGGAGAACTTGCACAATTGGTGGCTGACTAAATACTTTTTTTCCCCACTGTACATATGTTTAGACCTCAGTAGACACCTACCTATGATATGAATCCATGTTGTAGGTGACACTATACATGGAACAGATTCTGCACCTCTATGGTTGATATAATCTTCTGCTGATATTTCACAAGATACATCCCTAGGGCGTGACAGAAGCATGTTTGGAACAGCTGAGCTTATAGCAACCAAAGGATATCATTAACAGAACACATCAGAAGCATCCACGGTGCAAGGCAAAACTTCCACTTCTATACACTGCATTTTTCCTGTCATTTTAGTCACTGTCCACAATCTTTAATAAAAGTGATACAATAATAATATAGACAGAAGCATAGAAACAATTTTCAATCACAACATTACATTTACTTTCTATGTAGAATTAAAAAAAAAAAAAAATAGTAAGAAAATGAAATCTTATTTCTGACTGCTTCATCCACAGCCTCGCAGACAAAATGCGTCCAGAAGGGAATTTGGGATGTGGGATAATAAAACCAGTTTGACCAGTTTTTGCAAGGTCTGCCAGCACTAGGATCATATTGCTAAAAGCCAGCAACCTGGGATTACGACCAAGTCTTCCCAACCCCCTCATAGTGCAATCACTATCCTAGAGTCCCTCTGCAAGGCTGCTCCTGTTTTAGGTTTCTAGATCACAGCCCAGCTGACATGGATAATCCTACAAGCTGGGAAAAGAGGTCAGGGAAACATGGACACTGCAGTATTGTTCTTAACCCTTGTTATGGCACGAGAGGAAGTAACAGGTTACCAATGGACTCTGTAAAACACAGTATTTATTTCCTATCCACATAAACACGCCTATATGTGAGACACGCTAGGCATGTCATACTGGTGTGGAATATTACATAACAAAACTTAACGACTGATACATTGGATACATCATACGTTATATTCTACCCAATTTCTATGTTTTCTTCTTCTACGAGAGTAATATTGTAAGTAGTAGGATGACTAGGAATTGTTATAGGAGACTAGGTCTTTAGTAAACCTGTTATAGCATGCCTCAAGCTCTATTCTGCAAGGCCATATTTTCTAGTCAGTAATAATGGCTTGCATACATCGGTGAGTGGAATTATTAAAGGGCGTTTGTATAGATTACCCAGAGAAAGGCTAGATCCTATTTTATAAACTGTTTACAAAGGGGTGAGCTAGTATATTTTCCAGGACACCACCTTTTGCTTTGTACACATTTTAGTCACTGTATAGTGGATCAATCAACCCCATAAGAAATCTTCAAGGCCATGTGTGTAGCAATGAAAGTTTCCATTCTCTTCCAATCTGTTCAGGTCAAAAAAGAACCTGACATAAAATTTTATGTTAGAACAGAAAAATGACAGAAAAAATACAGTGTTCCTTGTATCCTGAATTCCTGACGCCAGGGAATCCCTCAGACTCTTTCATTGAAATTAAAACTGCCCATACACATTGGATTAATATTAGCTGCCAATCTAATGTGTATGTCAGCATCCAGCTGTCCCCAGATGGCAGGGGAATCAAAGACGGATGGGGAATACCGGATTTTGTGGGCCCATTGAAATAAACATGTATGCTGTGTAAAGCCAAGTATACATGTTGATGGGGATGTCGGTGGAGACAGCTGGTAGCCATCAGCTATATGTATTTCCAGAATATGTTACAGATTCTTAGTGTACTATTGATGACTTGGTACCAAATATAGTATTTATCAGTAACAAGCAAGAACCAAGAGGTGTATTTGGACTATACATAAAATCTACCATTATGCCAGTGAGTTTTACAGTATTGGCAAAATGATGATATGTTAAGAATTCTTATTGAAATACTACAAAAAATATGCAGCGTAAACTGGCCTTCAGATGTTAAATCTGCAATGCATTGATCACCATATTAAATCTTCCTACAAAGAGGAATGCTTTACTGTCAGCGTAATTTCTATAAGAACAAAAAGAAATTGACAGCAACAACAAAAACAATTCTATAGATATATAATGAGGTATCAGGATTCCAAATATATAAGTATGGTTAAAACCATAAAGAGGACCTTTCACCGCTCCTGACATGCCTGTTTTAACAGCTTAATGCATTCCCCAGGTAATAACAATTCTGGAACATCTATTCTTATGTGTCTATGTTGTGCCATTCATGTATTGTTTGTACTAGAAGTTATGAATGAATTGCTAGCAGTCTGCAGTAAGGGTACAGAGGGGAGGTAACCAGTTGGTGGTGTGTCCCTGCACAGACTCACTCTGTCCAATCAGTGCTGCCATTTTCAGACTGTGCAGGTACAACCCCCCCCCCAACTTGTTACCTCCCCTCTGTTCCCTTACTGCAGACTGCTAGAAATTCATTCATAACTTCTAGTAGAAATAATAAGGGAATAGCACAACAAAGAGCCATAAGAATAGATGCCTCAGAATTGTTATTACATGGGGAATGCACAAAGCTATTAAAACCAGACATGTCAGGAGTGGTGAAAGGTCCTCTATAAATATGCCACTTGAAATGTCTATGTTAATAATATAGACAAAGGTTTACATTGATAATATACACAGATCAGCCCTAGCATTACAACCACCAGCAGGTGAATATCTGATTATCTTGTGACAATGGCACCTGTGAAAGGGTCGGGTATATTAGGCAGCAAGTGAACAGTCACTTCTTGAAGTTCATGGGCAAGTGTAAGGATCTGAAAAAGGTCAAATTGTGAAGGCTAGACAATTGGCTCAGAACACCTGCAAAAGGCAGGTCATATGGGGTGTTTCTGGTACACAGTGGTTACTACCTACCAAAAGTGGCAGAATAAAGAACCATCTGTGAACTGGTGACAGGCTCATGGGTGCCCAAGGCTCATTGATGTGCTTGAGCAGCAAAGGCTAGCCCATCTGGTTCCATCTCACAAAAGAGCTACTAAAGTACAAATTGATGCAAGCTATGATAGAAAGGTGTCAGATTACAATGTACATCACATCACAGCTTGCTGCATAGGAGACTGAGTAGCCACAAACCGGTCACAGTGCCCATGCTGGCCCCTGTCTAGTGCCAAAAGCGCTTACAATCTGCAAGTGAGCACCAGAGAATAGAGCAACGGAAAACGCTTGATCTGATTAATCTCATTTTCTTTACATCATATGGATGTTCAGATTTCTGTGTGTCACTTACCTAGGGAAGCGATATTGCAGATGCACCATGGGAAGAAAGTAAGCGTGATTGTCTGGGCAATGTCCGGCTGGGAAACCTAGGGTTCTGGCACTCCGGTGGATAACATGTACCACCCACCTAAAAAATGCTATAGACCAAGTACACCAGTTCATGGTAACACTATTCTCTAATGAAACATGCAAAGAGTTTAAAGAGTTGACTTGGTCTCCAAATTACCCTGATCTCGATCTCAGTTTCATTGAGTATCTGTGAGATGTACTGGAAAACAGGTTTGATCCATGGAGGCACCACTTCACAACTTACTGCACCTAAAGCGATTGTCAGGTTGATTTTTGTTGGCATGCTGACCTACATCAATCCTCTACCATTCCAGGGGTTGTCTCACTTCAGCAAGTGGCGTTTATCAAGGCCCTTTACTAATGTATTGTGATTGTCCATGTTGCTTCCTTTGCTGGCTTAATTCATTTTTCCATCACATTATACACTGTGCGTTTCCATGGTTAAGACCACCCTGTAATCCATCTGCGGTGGTCATGATTGCACACTATATGAAAAAGCGCCGGCCTCTCTGGTGGCCTGAACCGTAGGAGCTCACATAGACTAGCGCTTTTTCCTATAGTGTACAAGCATGACCACCGCTGCTGGATTGCAGGGTGGGCATAACCATGGAAACAAGCAGGGTATAATGTCATGGAAAAATTAATCCTGCCAGCAAAGGAGGCAATATGGACAATCATTAGTAAGTGGTTTGTATTACCTTCCTCTACATGATAAATGCTATTTGCTAAAGTGAGACAACCCCTTTAAAGGGAGTCTGTCACCTCATTTTCACCAATATAGCTAACAGCACTGCCCCACAGACGATTGCACACACAACCCAGACAAACCTGTGTGCACTTTGTGTTTGTATTACATGTCCTGGAAAAGCACTTTTATTCTGCAGGAAAACAGCTCCCAAGTGCCTGGCTCTGCTGCTGCTGCAAACCAGACTGAAGAGGGGAGGGCTGCTTTAGCTGCTCATATATTGGGATTGGTAGCAGATAGAAAAATGGTTCTGAGCTTCTTTGAAAGCTGACATTCCAAGCTTTAAAATGATACCATAATCAGAGAAAGCTCAGAGAAAGAGAGAAAGCTGTTTTTAGTTTCACTTTCAGCCGGGCACTTGGGAGCTGTTTTCCTGCAGAATAAAGGTGCTTTTTCTGGACATGTAATACAGACACACAGTGCACACAGGTATGTCTGGGATGTGACATGTAATTAGGGTGGCCATCCGTCCGTTTTTTGGCCGGACAGTTCGGTTTTTGGACTCCTGGTCCTCCGTCCGGCTAAAGGCCAGGACGGACGGCCAGAAGTCCTCCTTTTTAGGGGCGCAGGAAGCAATGAGCGCTTCCATCAATACAGATGGAAGCGCTCATTGCTGGAGCGCAGGAGCTGGGTCCTGGTACTCACCGCTCAGCTCTTGCGCTCCGGTACCTTCATTGCTGGTCTGTCAGCGTTGCCTGCACACGCCTGACTGGTACAGCGTCAGGACGTAGTGCGCGCACTCTGACCTGACGCTGCACGCAGTCAGGTGACAGAGCAGCGCGGGCAGTGAAGAGAGAAGAGCGTCGAAGCGGAGCTGTAGCCCAGGAGAGGTAAGTTTTTTTGTTTTTTTTTATGGGGCACAGTGGGCTGATCTGAGGTCTGAAGGGGGCACTACAGGCTGATCTGAGGTCTGAAGGGGGCACTACAGGCTGATCTGAGGTCTGAAGGGGGCACTACAGGCTGATCTGAGATCTGAAGGGGCACTACAGGCTAATCTGAGGTCTGAAGGGGGCACTACAGGCTAATCTGAGGTCTGAAGGGGGCACTACAGACTGATCTGAGGTCTGAAGGGGGCACTACAGGCTGATCTGAGGTCTGAAGGGGGCACTACAGGCTGATCTGAGGTCTGAAGGGGGCACTACAGGTTAATCTGAGGTCTGAAGGGGGCACTACAGGCTGATCTGAGGTCTGAAGGGGGCACTACAGGCTAATCTGAGGTCTGATGCTGGCACTGTGGGCTGATCTGAGGTCTGATGCTGGCACTGTGGGCTGATCTGTGGTCTGAAGGGGGCACAGTGGGCTGATGTGAGGTCTGATGGGGGCACAGTGGGGCTGATGTGAGGTCTGAAGGAGGCCCTGTGGGCGGATCTGAGGTCTGAAGGGGGCACAGTGGGCTGATGTGAAGTCTGAAGGAGGCCCTGTGGGCTGATCTGAAGTCTGATGGGGGCACTGTGGGCTGATCTGAAGTCTGAAGGGGGCATAGTGGGCTGATGTGAGGTCTGATGGGGGCACAGTGGGCTGATGTGAGGTCTGAATGAGGCCCTGTGGGCGGATCTGAGGTCTGAAGGGGGCACAGTGGGCTGATGTGAGGTCTGAAGGAGGCCATGGGGGCTGATGTGAGGTCTGATGGGGGCACTGTGGGCTGATGTGAGGTCTGATGGGGGCACAGTGGGCTGATGTGAGGTCTGAAGGAGGCCCTGTGGGCTGATCTGAGGTCTGATGGGGGCACTGTGGGCTGATGTGAGTTCTGATGGGGGCACAGTGGGCTGATGTGAGGTCTGATGGGGGCACAGTGGGATGATGTGAGGTCTGATGGGGGCACAGTGGGCTGATGTGAGGTCTGATGGGGGCACAGTGGGATGATTTGAGGACCATTACAGCGGGTCCTTATTATTTCTGGGAGCACTACTGGAGGCACTATGGGAAAATGGTTTCTATTATGGGGAATTATTACTACTACCAGGGGTACTATTGGGGGTGTTACTATTATTAGTGCAATATGGAGGGCACTACTGCTAAAAAGGGATACTGGTGGAGCATTATCACTATTGGGGCACTATTACTAATGGGACACTCTAGGAGAGAATTATTAGTGGGAGCACGGTGACTATATGGGGTCCTACCTATATGGCACTGTTATATCTACAGTATAGTATTTGGGGACATTGGGGAGCACAGTGGGCGCAGTATTTTAGGCAGCAGCAGGATAACAGTAAAAGTGGGTAATCTATGATGTCTTTGTGGCAGAGAGAAGATGGAGCTGAAAGAAGTGTCATGGTGGTGTGGGCCAAATAGAGAAGATGAGAAAAGAGAAGATCTACATCAGGAAGACGTCACTGGATGTAAGAGGTAAGTGGTGCTGTATCATCTGGTATGTCTGGTGCTGGTGAATGTAATGTCCATCCAGATATGTGTCACCTGCCGGTATATGGTATGTTACTGCTGCAGCCAATCAGTGCTCTAATGCTGAGAACTGTCTGCAGTGGTCACAGGCCATACACCTGCCCATCAGTGTGCACATCACCAGCACTATGACAGATGTGCACACTCGCCCATTACATGCCTGTCAGTCTTTGTTTACGTGGCAGCAGCAATGATGCCAGAAAGTCCAGCGTGTCACAGGCGTCACCACTGCAGCCATATAACCAAAGCATTCAATGGCAGGGAGGGAACAGCTGAGAATTGTGGATTTCTTTTCCATCTGCCATATTTTATTTTTAATTACTGAACAATCCTCTTTATTCTAACCATACTAGAGCGGTATTTTTATATTTAGGCTTGCTGGCTTGAATTTTCACGTGGTGGGGGTGCCAGATCCCCATCCAACCTGTGTATGTGTGGTAAGAGCCAGGGGAGGTGTGATGGGTGACGGTGTACGAGCCGATTGGGGGGCATGGTTTAGCAGATTGGGGGGGGCGTGGTTTAGAAGATTGGGGTGTGGGTTAACATGTTGGGGGTGTGGCCGAAAATGTCCTCCTTTTTGAGATGAAGCCGGTGGCCACCCTACATGTAATACAGACACACAGTGCACACAGGTATGTCTGGGATGTGTATGCAATCTTCTGTGGGGCACTGCTGTTAGTTATATAGGTGAAAATGAGGTGACAGACTCCCTTTAAGGCTTGCTGGTTCTGCATTGCTTTCTGCTTCCTGGTGCCTCTCGTATGAGATAATAAAAAATCTTGGACAAGCCCTGCAATAGCCTAAAATTAAACAGCATCTTATACTTACCCCTGTCTCCAGTGCCATTTTCTGTGGCAATAGTCTGGTTGTTTGCAAACTGCAGTGGTGCTATACCATTACATGGCATGTGACCACTGCAGCCAATCACTGTCCTCACTGTTAGATTTTTAATTATCTCAGACAGCCCCTTTATTATCCCAAGCTATAGAAATCCCTAGGAGGAGGATGCAGTATTGAAGGTATCAGCTCCTCTGTACAGGGAATCCTGGGATCCCATCTCATTTTTGCATTCATTACTAGACTGGCCCACCAGAGTACCACAGGATCCTCCAGCTGGCCCACGCTGTGATACTATAATGGGCCCCAAAGATCCAGGAGAAGAAACACATTTGACGTTGCCTTTGAAGCCAGTCACTTGGATCTATTCCCAAAACCTAATAAACTGTATTGATGATATAGGGGTTGGGCCTCTAGAACAAATTCCTCCTGTAGGCCCTGGGAATCCCAATCCAATACTGCTTGCATTTATTGATGTAGGCCTCATTTGTATGGCCTATTACATTATTTTATGCCCATATTAGTTCATACATATAGAGCTAATATCGATTAGGGCTCGTTCACATCACCGTTAGGGATTCCGTTCTAGCTTTCCATTATAACATCGTTATAACGGAAAATAACTGAATCCATTGGAAGGAAATCAAAACAGACACCTTTAAGAGGCATTCCGTTTTGATACGTCATAATAGAAGCCTATGGGAAAGCATAACAGATCTGTCGGGTTTTCCATAGGCTTCTATTATGACGGATCAAAACGGAATGCCTCTTAAAGGTGTCCGTTTTGATTTCCGTCCTATGAATTCCGTTATTTTCCGTTATAACGATGTTGTGAACGAGCCCTTAGCGATTCACTATATTCACACAGTCAGTTTTTTAAATACGCAGCGTGGTCTCTATTGCTGAGCTACTAATCTTCATAAATTCGGATTCTGTCCCAAAATGGCAGCCTCCACTGTTTTCAGATGACAGGTGTTCTTTAACTCCTAGCAACTCAATTTCAGCACACTGTCTATCCCTCCAGGGGATTTCCTTTTCCTTTCTCAGGGGTTTAGAGTGATGCAAATGTTACACATATGAAATTCATTTGTTTGTCCAGTAAACAAATGTTAAATGGAAAAAAAAACCTGATTCTCAAATAAAACATGTATGTGCGCTTGTACACACATAAACATCGATGTACACCAGTATAATTTATACCGCCAGTCCAGAAGATATGTACTGTAAATTAGTATTTGTCGGTAAGCCAGCATGACAATTCATTTATGTGTTTGATATACAGGAAAATCAGAATATTCTTAAATGTTACTCAGCTCAATCAAGATTGCTTACATGCTTGGTCATTTATTTTAATTAATTTATTTTAATAACCATTTCGCTTGTATCTTTTCCAGTCAAAACGGCTACTAAAGGAATTTTCCAATTTACTGTCCCGAAACCCTTGCAGCGCCACCGCTGTTCTCCTCCCTGCCGCTGCAGCTGTGATGTAATGGCGAGTCGTATACTGTATGTGACTGCCATGGCCAATCACTGAGCTCAGTGGTATATGGCAGGACACCACTGAGGCCAGTGATTGGCTGCAGGGGTCATGTGGATTATACAGGCCTGCAGTAAGGAGGCCCAGAGCGGCGTGGAGCAGATAACTATGAATCTTCTATATCAGGGGGCACTTGCTTAAAAATCAATATGACCAGAAAACCCCTTTAAGATTCTAAAGTCCTTATAGGGATTCTCGACTGTAGATCCATCCTTTTTAGAAGGGTCATTGACAATAAGCTGATTACAAAATCAGCTCAGATCAGCTATAATCTGTAGGGAATCCTAATATCCCTACAGCATTACACAGTGCCCATCAAAATCAATGGGTCAGATGTACTAATCCTAAAGATGGCGTAAACTTCTACAGACTGCCTAGGCCTGCACCAAATTTATCCCATGGGCTCAGGCTGGAGGAGAAATCTGCTGCAGGGACAGAGATTTTGAGAGAGATTTATATAAACTGGTGTAAAAGAAAACTGGCTTAGTTGCCCATAGCAACCAATCAGATTCATCCTTTCATTTTTCAGAGCCCCTTTGAAAAATGAACGGTGGAATCTGATTGGTTGCTATGGGCAACTAAGCCAGTTTTCTTTTACACCAGTTTTTATAAATTCCCCCTTTGTCTGATTTGTCTAGTTGACTTACTTTGAGACAGCATTTACACCAGAATTGTGGTGCAATCTTAGCACTTAATTAATTAGGATACACCATTTCCCCCATAAAGCCATGTCCCCTTTTTGGGGTATGCACAGATTATTTCTCAAACCATAGATGTGACAAATTGTGCCACCCTTTGATGCAATTTTATGCCAGAATCTAGGTGCACTCACATTACTTAATGTGGGCCAATAGGTTGTTTGTGTAATGCAGGACGGGACGGGTCCTCCAAAGTGAGATATTCTATTTGTAGCTGCTCTTTCTGGCCAAGAGACAAAGATTAAAATTAGTTCTCTAATCTGGGCAACCCATGTACAATTTCAATTCTGTTTTGACTTATAATACCTACTGTTGGTGGAGATCAAACAGACATGAACAACATAGAGACACATCTAACTTTGTATTCCTTTGTTTTATTAATTGGCCTTTTCATTCCAGAGGTTCAAATTCCTGAGTCCCAAAGTAAAATCCATAACTGGGTCTCCGCCTACCATGTACCAACTATTGGGGGCATAAATATAATTCATAGGGCCCCATAGCAAAATAAGATGAGGCCTCCACCACCTAGTATAAGAAAATAAAAACAGCAGCAGTAACAACAATTAAAGGCATGTATAGTAGCACCATATATCAGAAACTCCACATTATAGCAAAAAGGTGCAATGTTCTTGTACCTTATAGGACTCAAAGCCCCCCAAAAACAAACAGAAAACCACAAGATTCAAGACAGCATCTAAATCCTTATTAGTTAATCATTGTCATGATAAAAAATATCTAAAACCATTTTCCTTGGCATGGGAAGGATTTGAATACTAAACTAAATTGTGTCACCTCCTACCATACTGTTCATTTAATTATGGAGAGCTGCTGGAGAGCACCTCTGGTTTGGAGAAGAAAATTGTATATATAGAACATTCTCAATTCCAGAGTATGCCATATAGTACAGTATTAGACCAAAAAAGTGGTCAATATGAAAAAAATCAGCATTCACATGGGACAAATAAAAGAGCGAGTCCAGAGGAAAGCCACCCCTAAATCCTATAGTGTGTATAATGAACCAGCCGATCCTACTGAAAATTGGCCCGCCATATTGTTCCAAATAGACAAACAGCAACCAACCATATTATTGCTGTCAGCTAACTGTCTGGGATAAAGTGTGCCAAGTGCTTAAAAATAAATACAAGAATACAGTACAGGGTGGTGGCGCACAAGTACCCTGACACAGGGGTGGACTGGGTACTTAAAGTGGCCCTGGAAAAAAAACCTAAATGTGGTCCCATGTTATAGGCAGGTCCAAATTGACAGAAGGCGGGGCAACACAAATAGGCAGTGTCAGCAATAGCATAGTGCAAAATACTGTCCCATCAGAAATGTATACCACAGTGGAGCACAATATATCGACCCAAAAGCTGTCCATCTGTGGTGGCCATCAATAGCTACCATCTTCTGTCCTCCTCCTCCAGTTCTCTCTGATTAAGATATGGAGCAGGGGCTTTTGTTGCTTAGGAGGTGAGGTGTGGACCACAGAAGTTGAATTCAGGAGAGCATGTGTGGTTGCTGGCCAGGTACACGAGTACCTCATTCTCACAGCATTAATTACTGTTGAGAGCTCATTATGTACCCGGTCAGTGGCAGAAAGGAGGGCTTGGGTGGCCCTCCTGGGTATTGGCCCACCGTGAAATTTCCCTGTAAAGTCTATGGTCAATCCGCCCCTGCCTCGACATATGTTTCGTCAACCTTCTTCACAGGGGTGTCACCTGGTAGGGCTCCCCAACCTCTCCCCGATCTCTGGGTCCCTTGGTTTGAGTGGAGGTAAAGTCTGCCGTTAGATATAAACATAAGAGTTTGAAGCCAAATGAGCATATGCCAAGTGGCTGCATAACAGTAAGAACTAGTGGCTGCTTTCAAGAAAATCATATCCTGGACTCACATCATCAATTAACTGGCAGTACTGTGATAGTGATGATGTTATACTACATCTCTGGACACTACTACTGGCTAGTATACATATATCACAAAAATTATTTTTATATATTTTTTTATTATATAAAAGTCAGATAGTAATGCAGATGCCCATGTGCCATTTAAAACACATCCTTCATCAGAGTCTATAGAAATCATTACATTAGGAGTCCCTACAAGACAGCTGTCATCATGCAGCAAAAGGGCACCAATCTGCTACTGATTCTTTCCTCTTACACATATATATTACACGTCTTGTAAAAGAGGTCATGTTCTCACCTTTTGTTTAAACTCCTAGAAGTGTTTTTTCAAATACTTGCCAGAAATATGAACCGCTTTTGTGCTTTACTGATAAGGTGAACCACAGTCAGGCACATTAGAAAATGAGATGATAACGTAGCATCAATATATAACTAAAGAGAAGCTGTGTGTTCAGCTTGACAGGTACAATATCTTTCTGCATTGCTTAAATGGCAAAATATGCTGGAAATACTAAAACTAGTGGCTGCATTCAGGAAAGAACCAGAGTTTAGGCAGCTGTATAATGTGTTCGCATCTACAGTGGTGCTTGAAAAGTTGGGAGCCCCTTAGCATTTTCTAGATTCTGCATAAATTTGACCTAAAACTACATCAGATCAGATCAGATTTAAAGTAAATAACAATAATCAAATCAAACAAATGAGTCAAAAATATTAAACTTTATATTTATTTTTTATTTATTGAGGAAAATGAATCACGTCTGTGAATGGTAAAGTATGTGAACCTTTGCTTTCAGTATCTGGTTTGACCATTGGATTTCTGGGAGTTTACTACTGATGACCTATCCTCAGGATAGGTCATCAGTATCTGATCGGTGGGGGTCCGACAACCAGGACCCCTGCCGATCAGTTGTTTGAGAAGGCGCCGGCGCTCCCGTGAGCGCTGTGGCCTTCTCTCAACTTTTCCTAGGCAAGTTAATGTGGCTGAGCGCGATACCAAGCACAGCTGCTGTACAATGTTTGGCGCTGTGCTTGGTGAGCAGGGAGAAGGTAGCGCCACTCAGGGGATAGGTCATCAGTAGTTAAATTCTGGAAAACCCCTTTAAGGTCCATACTTTGACTTGGCCATTCCAAAACTTTAACTTTATTCTTCTTTAACCATTCTTTGGTAGAACGACTCATGTGGTTAGGGTCATTGTCTTACTGCATGACATTTTCCTTTAGAATTTGCTGGTGTTATTCAGGATTCAATGTTTCATCAACAATGGTGAGCCATCTTGGACCAGGTGCATCAAAACAGGTCCCAACCATGATATTACCACCACCATGTTCCACAGATGGGGTATGGTTTTTATACTAGAGTGCAGTGTTTTCCTTTCTATAAACATAACACTTATCAGGTAAGCCAAAAAGTTATATTTTGGTCTCATCTGTCCACAAAACATTGTTCCAATAGCATTCTAGATTGTCCAGGTGATCTTTAACATACTGCAGATGGGAAGCAATGTTCTTTTTGTACAGCAGCGGCTTTCTCCTTTCAATCCTGCTATGTACACCATTGTTGTTTAGTGTTCTCCTGATGAACATTAACATTAGCTAAAAGGCCTTTAGATGCTGATAGGTTACCTTGGGTTCCTTGTGACATTGCTGACTATTACTTGCCTTGCTATACAGTATGTCTGACTGTGGATTGGTGGAATCCACACACTTTATAGATGGTTTTGTAACCTTTTCAGCCTCATGAGCTTTAACATCACTTCTTCTGAGGTCACTAACACATGAATCTTGTCCCCCCACACCTGACTCTAATTTCACCTTCAAATTATCTGCTAATCTTAAGGGCTCACATACTATTGCTACTCACAGACACTGGATCATTTCCCTCAATAAATAAATGACCAAGTTTAATATTTTGACTCATTCTTTTAATTTGGTTATCTTTATCTACAACCCCCATTCAAAAGTTGTGGCACTATGTAAAATGTAAATAAAAAGTCTCATAGACCCAAATTTTAATCACAATAGAACACATATCAGAATTTGAAAGTGAGACATTTTACAATTTCATGAAAAAATTAGGTCATATAGAACTTTCAAAAAAGTTGGAAGAGAGGCAACAAAAACCTGGAAAAGTAAGGGATACTAATAAAAAAAACAGCTGGAGGAGTAATTTGCAACTAAGTCATGTGACTGGGTATTAAAAGAGAGCATGTTAGAGACAAAGTCTCTCAGAAACAAAGATGGGCAAAGGCTCATCAATTTGTGAAAAAATGTGTCTTAAAATTTTGGAACAATTTCAGAAAAAAGTAAACATAAAATTGTGAAGAATTTGACATGACATCATCAAAAGAAATCCATACGTCCAAGGGACAAGGCCAACAGTCAATATTAGATGCTCATGATCTATGGACCCTCAGATGGTACCACATTAAAAACAGTCATGATTCTGTACTAGAAATCACTGCATGGGTCAGGATCAATTCCAGAGAACATTGTCTGTGAACACAGTTCGCTGTGCAATTCATAAATGCCAGTTAAAGTTGTGTCCTACAAGGTAGAATCCATGTGTCAACACAATCGAGAAACGCTGACATTTTCTCTGGGTCAAAGCTCATTCTAAATGGACTGAGGCAAAATGCAAAACTGTTCTATAGTCAGATGAATCAACATTTGTAATTCTTTTTGGAAACCACAGATGCCATGTTCTATGGACACAAGAGGAGAGGGACCATCCAGCTAGTTATGAGGGCACAGTTCAAAAGCCTGCCTCTGTGATGGTAGGGGGTTGAATTGGTGTCTACACATCTGGAAAGGCGCCATCAATGCTGAACAATATATAGAGGTTTTATAACAACATATGCTCCCATCCAGATCAGTTTCTTTCAGGAAGGGCCTTGAATATTTTGGCAAGACATTGCTAAACCACATACTGCATCCATCACAACAGCATGGCTCCTCAGAAGAAGAGTCCAGGTGCTGAACCTGCCCGCCTGCAGTCCAAACCTTTCGGCAGTAGAAAAGATTTAGCGCATCATGAAACAAAAAAAACAGCAAAGAAGCTCCAGTACTGTAGAGCAGCTAGAATCCTACATCAGTCAAGAATGGGACAACAACCCTCTTCCAAAACTCCAGCAATTGGTCTTCTCACTTCCCAGATGTTTACAGACTGTTCTTAAAGGAAGGGATGTCAAGAGAATGAGAATAGAGACTTTAGAAATGGCAAGGGAGGTGAAAAGAAAAAAAAATGCCTACATATATTGTTGCTACTTTAGAGTGTGCATACCCAATAACCAAAGACAATTACCTTTCCCAACTGGTTCAGGACCCCACTAGAGGGACGGCCATACTGGACTTAGTATTAACCAATAGACCGAACAATAGACAGAACAACAGATGTGCAGGTTGGGGGACACCTGGGAAATAGTGACCATAATATAATAACCTTCAAATTGTCATTCAAAAGAGCGTTTCTTCAGGGAGGAACAAATATACCAAACTTCAAAAAAGCTAAATTTAGCCAACTAAGAGAGGCCATAGGCCTAACTAACTGGGATAAAGTCCTCAAAAATAAAAATACAGCCACAAAATGGGATATTTTTAAAAGCATCCTAATATCTAATTGTGAGAGGTACATACTGTATAGGAATAAAATGATAAGAAACAAGAAAAAGACAATGTGGATAAATAGAACTGTAAAGAAAGCAATAAATGACAAAAAGAAAGCATTTTATGCGAGGAAGCATTGAAAAACTATAAGGAAAAAAATAAAATATGTAAAAGACAAATAAAAGCAGCCAAACTAGAGACCGAGAGATTAATCGCCAAAGAGAGTAAAACTAACCCTAAAATGTTCTTAAATTATATAAAAAGCAAAAACCTGAAGGTGTCGGCCCCTTACAGAGTAATGAGGGGGGAGTTGCAGAGAGCGATGAGGAGAAAGCGAAGCTACTAAATAACTTTTTCTCCACTGTATTCACTGAGGAAAATAAACTGTCAGATGAAATGCAGAGTATAAAAGTAAATTCCCCTTTAAAAGTGTCCTCTCTGACCCAAGAAGAGGTACAGCAACGTCTTAAAAAGATTAAAATAGACAAATCACCAGGACTGGATGGCATACACCCCCGTATCCTAAGAGAATTAAGTAATGTCATCGACAGACCCTTATTTCTGATATTTAAGGACTCTATACTGACGGGGAGTGTTCCACAGGATTGGCACATAGCAAATGTGGTGCCAATATTCAAAAAGGGTCCAAAAACAGAGCCTGGAAACTATAGGCCGGTAAGTTTAACTTCTGTTGTGGATAAACTGTTTGAAGGTTTTCTGAGAGATGCTATCTTGGAGTACCTCAATGAAAATAAGCAAATAACTCCGTATCAGCATGGCTTCATGAGGGATCGGTCATGTCAAACCAATTTAATCAGTTTCTATGAGGAGGTAAGTTCTAGACTTGACCGCGGCGACTCAATGGATGTCGTATATTTGGACTTCTCCAAAGCGTTTGACACAGTACCACATAAAAGGTTAGTATACAAAATGAGAATGCTTGACCTGGGAGAAAATGTCTGTATGTGGGTAAGTAACTGGCTCAGTGATAGAAAACAGAGGGTGGTTATTAACGGTAGATACTCAGATTGGGTCACTGTCACTAGTGGGGTACCACAGGGGTCTGTATTGGGTCCTATTCTCTTCAATATATTTATTAATGATATTGTAGAAGGTTTGCATAGTAAAATATCAATTTTTGCAGATGACACTGTATAAAGTAATTAACACAGAGGAGGACAGTACACTGCTACAGATGGATCTGGATAGACTGGAGGCTTGGTCAGAAAAGTGGCAGATGAGGTTTAACACTGACAAATGTAAGGTTATGCATATGGGAAGGAGTAATGCAAGTCACCAGTACATACTAAATGGTAAAGCATTGGGTAACTCTGACATGGAAAAGGACCTAGGAATTTTAGTGAACAGTAAACTAAGCTGTAGAAGCCAGTGCCAGACAGCTGCTGCCAAGGCCAATAAGATAATGGGTTGCATCAAAAGGGGCATAGATGCCCATGATGAGAACATAGTCCTGCCACTTTACAAATCACTAGTCAGACCACAGACCACACTAGTCAGGCCTGGATGTATTTTTGGAGGGTAATAATATTAGAGGTTATAGTTACTAGAGAGGGGTCGTTGATCCAGGGATTATTCTGATTGCCTGATTGGAGTCGGGAAGGAATTTTTCCCCCTAAAGTGAGGAAAATTGGCTTCTACCTCACAGGGTCTTTTTTCGGCCTTACAAACTATGTTACTATGTTACTATGTTACCCTGCAATAAGCCTGACCCCCATTCCAGCATCTAACCCAGGAAAGATACAAACTCCATAAAATCCATAATCCATAAAATCCATCCATGGGTTCCAGAGAGTCAAAAAGTCGAAGAATGATCTTGAGCCTCTGCTACCAGCAACTCCATTCTCCTGATGTGTTGAACCTTCACAGTCCATTCACAGAGAGAAGGTACCTCCAGTACCTCCGATCTCCAGTGCCTTAGGATCACCATTCTAGCTGCTGTGAGTAGGTGGCATAGTGCGCTTTTTGAACTTGAGCCATGTTCCCAGGAATCATAAAGGAGTGTACACTGAGGTGTGTTGGAGAGATGTTTCCCCAGAGAACCTACTATAGATTGCATTCTGTTTTTCTATACATTTATTTACATTTTACACAGTGTCCCAACTTTTGTGGAATTGGGGTTGTAGTTTTAGGACTTGTGAAATATATGCAGAAATATAGAATACTCTGATAAAGTTCCACTGGAACTGGAAATGACATTTGGAAGCATTGTAAACATGCTCTCTCTGTTGTCTGTTCTCAGCCAGTCAGCATAGTCAAGGAAAACCCTGGATTACCGATTGGTTGAGGGCAGTTGACTGACATTAAGTATCTCCCAATAGTCCTAAACTGTCATTTTCTAGGCATAGTATATTGAACCCAAAACTCTGGTTCTGAATGTGTATGAGCTCTAAGCACCCACCATGTTTTTGATACATTTTTTACTCTGTCAGCATCAACACTTCAGAAACACTGACGAGATGACCCAGTTTGTTAAAAATGTAAAGTTTGGATTTAGTTAATATTATTATCTGACATATACCCTTGTTCTCTCTCAAGGTTTCTTATACAAATTATAATTCCTATTTCATTGACTTTAATTCCTGTCAACGGCCAACTACATTTTTATGTAAAACATGGAAATATATGTGAAAAAAGCATGTCATTATATGAATCCTAGCTACCCTTAAATTAACTGTTAGACTACTGGAAAGAGCCAAAAAGACTTTACTTTGAAACTTTTTAGCATACTAGTTACAAAATGCAATATAAAATATCCAACTAAGTGAAAACAATTTTGTGCAAGAAAATAAAACATCTTCACTGTTTATGAATAGTGTGATACTGCAAAATGTGCAGCAACACATTGGGTTAAAACAGGTGAATGTTCCTCCCCCTCCCCCATAAACAAGTGCTTTGGGATAGATTTGAATCTTTACAAACTCAGCCATCCATACATTCAGAACAAGATCATTTCCATGACTGTGTTTATACTTGTGTGCAGGAGGCATGAACTCCCTCAGGTGTAGTGCTGATTCAGAGGTGTATGCAAAGGACCGTCCCAGACCAAAGGCTGCTTCTCATGCAACATCTGCTCTCTGCCATGACCGGGCTCTGGAGCGCTATGCTAGTGCAACCTTCTCAATATTATAGGTGTTGCAGCCTCAGGCAAGTGATGGCATGAATTGCCCCACCTAGTACTTTGCAGGGTAGACCACTAAATGAGTCATATCTATATAAATTGACAGGTTTTTTCATCTTTATGCAAATAATTTTAGTTTTCAAGATATGATGAACTGATTTTAAGGAAATGTAGTGAAAATACCTGATCATAAGCAGAATGCTTATCTACAGTAATTATACTAATAAAATTGGTGGAGCATCCTCTATAATTGCTCTTTCCTCCATCACTGGCTGTTCTGTTACATGTTATTACACCACACTATTTGTGCAGTAGATTCTTTAGTGTTACCCCAAGAGACCAATCACTTCTTCTATGATGATCCTCTTGGGAGGAGGAACTGGCAGAGCCAAGCACAGTTCTTTAGGGCACCTTCATGACACCATGTAAAAAAATAACACTGAAAAATATCTTTGCTATGGGGCCCTTACTTCTATATGTACGCCACTGATTGGTTCTTAAATGAGGGTAAGGCTGGGTTCACACCAGTCCTTCAATTTCTGTTATCCTGCTCCTTTATAGCAGCAGAACAACGAAAATAACAGAGCCTTAGAATGGCTGTAACCAATAGTGCCTGATGGACCCTACTGACTATAATGAGGAAAGGCGAGTGACAATATCTGTACAGTGCTGTGGAATACGTTGGCACTATTTAAATAAATAAAATAAATATTGTCTGGTTAGGTTCCACATTGTCTGTTATTTCAATTTCATGATAAAAAGATACAAAGGAAGTCAGTTGGGCTTACAGGACCAACTATATACACAAATTAAAAGTAACATGACAATACAATATGACAGTACCATACAAGAACGCCAACTCCAACCCATCTAAACCTCTGACAATGCTATATCAGTTGCCCCAGAAGTAGTTGATATCCAATATTCATTTGTCAGCAAAGACCTCCCAAAGGAGGAGGCCTCCCCCAAACGCTGGAAAAATATATAAAGAAATGAAATGTCCCTTGTAGGCATAGACTGCTCATAAATAAAGGGGAGGGAGTCAGAGAGCACCTGAACAATTACCTCTACACACAACAAAGAATAAAACAAGTATAGAAGAAATGAAAGAGGAAATGTCAGAATGGAAGGCATTTGAGAAAAATAAAGAAAAAAGAAGGAGAGAAGGAGAAAAACAAAATAAATTTGGGCGAGACTGGGAGTGGCGGTAGGTAATGGAGAAGGGATGAGGTGACCACAAGAATATTGGACTCAAACTGAACATTTGGGGCGACTTACCAAAGGTCCAGCGTAAACAATATCTGAAAGTCTGGCAAACCCACGAAAAAGCTGCCAGACCTGCAGAAATTTATCACTTTAGCTTGATGCTTCAGCAGATAATTCCTCAATGTGATGTAACTGAGACATTTCTGCTTGCCACTCTGACAAAGAGACATGAGGAGATCTCCAGCAGTCGGTATAATTGCTGTTGCAGTGGTCAAGCAACATTTTAGACGCCAATAGAACCAATAGAGCCTGGGAGCAAAGATAATAGTAATATTGTGGACAAAATCCCAACCAAAAGTGCTCCAACTGGTCACAGAAATATAGCATAAACCAAAAGAAGCTCCGCTTATCGGTGAAATAAGTAATATCTCACATACAATGACTTATGTATTGTACCCTAAGTACATGCCTATGGCCGGGAACTATACAAATACCTATACAAATTAACCAGACCGCATTAAATTTATATCCTTTATTTGCAAATGTACATGTAAAAATACAAATAGAAAAACATGTGCAGGGAAATGGCGGCATTAATCGTGTGGGGGAACAGTGGTAACAATTCATATATGTCCAACAATCATAAGAAATAATAAATAAAGTGCAAGTGCAAAATATACTCAATTGTATGAAAGACAGAATCCATTACCCATGTGTGCCTCCTCCGGGTTGGCGTCATGGTGCCTCTCCCTGACCCACAATGCCAACCTGTTTTACAGAATTGTAGGATAAATCAAATGTAACCTTGCCGGGACTTGCTACCAAAAAGTTCATATTTGGAGTAAAAAATGGAGCATGTCATTGATAGCTCATGAGTAAAGTAAAAAGGAATACATTCTGTCTGTCTGAGAGAGAAAATGTACGGTAATACCGAGCTCCAGTTCCCATGTTGTAAGAAATCCTGGTGGCACTCCATCCAAATCTGCTGTGAGTTTAAAAATCAGTGAGATTACGTGGGTAGGCACAGACCCCAACAGAAAGAGCTTCTCAAATGGCATAAGAGGAGACATAAGAGAGGCCGACTCTCAAAGGAAGAATAAATGGGCGAATTTGTATGCATTCTAGCTAAGAAAAGCCAAGGGTAGGATGGCAGGCTTGATGCTTAGATACTGGACAGAGATTGGGACCCACAAGGATTAGCTGAAGCACAGATTATGCTTCACCCTCCAAAGAAAGATTCTTGACGAAGCCCTGGTGGGATAGAAGATTGAAGAATAAGTGAGTAAGCATGCGAAACAGTCTGGATACTACTGTCCACTCCAAAACTTCAGAAAAATGTGTGTAAGATGTGCATGATTGTAATTTGGAGACCTTCAGAAGGTTGTATCCGAGGGATGGTTTTAAGCGGTGTTGCTATGACATTATGTTCCAAAGCCAGCGACTGTTTCACCTGTGCCCCAATATGCCAATATAGAAGGCAGATGAAAACAGAAGCCAAATCATAGACGTAGCTAAAGGCTCATAGGCTCCGGTGCAAGAGTTCATCTTGGGCCCTCTTTCCCTCAGTGCTTTGTGACCAGGAGCATAGAAGCACATAGCCTTCATGCTGCATGAGGCAAAATTTAAATGCCCCCCTCCATGACAAATTCTTGACCTACCCCCTTCCCTGCAGCCAGAGGTGTAACTTGACCAACAAGCACTTTCTATAATACTGGTGTCTTCTTATGTGGCACAAGGGTTTTTGGGCCCCCTCAGGCTCCTGGGCCCGGTAGAGACTGCTACCTCTGCACCCCCTATAGCTACGCCCCTGAGCCAAATGGTACTGAGAGCTGTGCTCCACTCTTGGCTTTAGGAGTAATGAGAATACACAAGCCCACCATAAGCATTGATCTTTTTCAGATAAAACTGAAGGAGTGCTGTCTGTAATCCATATTTCTGTATTGGCACATTCTGTATAAAGTTATGGACCCTCGAAGTGTCTTATTGTGCTGGGATCACGGGGAGGGACATTTTTTATGGTACACACCAGATCCTTAGTGTAGTCCAGCCTACTGCAGATTAAAACAATATTACTAAGTAACATTACACAAATGTTGTGTCTAGGTAAACAAATACTTGTATGGGTAGCTTAAGGTAATAAAAAAGCTAGTAGGTTGTGGTTGAATACATACATGGATTGGGAGAGGGGGACCGAAGGACAGTGGGTTCATCCATAAAGTTGGTCAATTTCCTCAAGGTCTCAAGTCACTAGTGGGTCCCTTGGTTGGCACAGACTGGATCCCTAAGGATTGCTGGATACCAATGCTACTGAAACTGTTTGATAATAGATTACAATTGAAGGAAACTAAAACTAGTGGCCATGTCAGTATTCAGACACTTTCTTAGACCTCTCAACCTCAAAAACCAACCATGACAACAATCAGTGAGTACCCCAATGCCAGTAAAATCAGCTAACAAGGCAACCTAAATATTTCCTACTTTTGCCTAACATATGCTATTTTGATTCTGCCAAATTAACTTATACTATTCTGCAACTACATTATCTGGACAATTGTATCAGGACACACCTCTTTATCACTGAATTAATGTGTTTCATTCAGTCCCATTGCCACAGGTTTATAAAATCCATCACCTATCCATGCTGTCTGCCTTTACAAACATATGTCAAAAAATCGGTTGTTCTAAAGAGCTCACAGATTTCCAGCGTGGTACTGTAATGCAACGCCACTGCTGCAACAAATCAGTTTCTGAAATGTCTTCTCTCCTAGATTTTCCACAATCAACCACATAAAGGTACAGAACAGGGTGAACTAAGGCTTATAGTGCATAGAAATCACCAATAACTGATTCAATAACTGCAGAGCTCTAAACCTCCTCTGGTATTAACATCTGCATTGGGAGCTTCATGGCATGGATTTCCATGGCTGAGCAGCTCCATGCAAGCCTTACATCATCAAGCACATTGCCAGGTGTCAGATGGAGTGGTGTAAAGCACACCACCACTGGACCTGGAGAAATGAAAACATGTTCTGTGGAGAGATCATGCTTATCTGGCAGTCTGATAGGTAAGTCTGAGTTTGACAAATGCCAAGAGAATGTTACCTTACTGCATTGGGCTAATAATAATGCTATGAGGTTTATTTTTCAGGGGTTGGTCTAGGACCCTTTGTTCCAGTGAAGGGAAATATTAATGCTTCAGCATAACAAGACATTTTGGACAATAGTATACTTCCAACGTGTGGGGAAGGTTTCAGGAATACTGCCCGAGTGCACAAAGCAAGGTCCATAAAGACATGGTTGGGCGAGTTTAGATTGGAAGAACTTGACTGCATCACACAGAACACTGACCTCAACCTCATCAAACACCTTTGAAATGAACTAGAATGGAGATTGGGAGCCAGGTCCTCTTGTCCAACATTAGTGCGTGACCTCACAAATGTTCTTCTGGATGAATGGTCAAAAATTCTCACACACACTCCAAAATCTTGTAGAAAGCCTTCCCGGAAGACTGGAAACTGTTGTGATTGCAAAGGGGGGCCAAGTCCATATTATTGCCTATGAATTTAGAATGGGATGACATAAAAGCTACTGTAGGTGTTCCAATACTTTTACCATTCCATAATAATATGTTCTTAATATTTAATGGGACTGTGAATTCTAATAATTTGTTACATTTCTGTTCTACTAGATCTATTTCAGTCTAATGTACATGTTACTGTGAAGTGGAAAAATCTGCCAATTGACTCTGGACAGGGGTAGATTGTGATCTTATAGTGGGGCCAAAAGGTGGGGCCAGCAACACCATAATGCAGCACAACATACCACTCCGGTAGAAATGCAGCAGAAAATACTGTCCTGGCACAACCAAATACCACAGTGCAGCATAAAATACTGCCCCGGCACAATGAAATACCACAGTAGAGCACAAAGCAGTGCCAAATAGAAGTACAAAATGCCTCCTCATAAGTAGTCCCTCTGTGGTCACCAGCGCCATCTGCCATGTTCTGTCCTTATCTAACTCTACTTGTCTCTAATTAAGATATGGAAAAGGGGCTTAGGAAGTGATGGTGGCTCTTCTGATGTAGACATTTTTTTTCTCATCTTTTCATTCAGCCTAAACCACCATGATGACTTCAACCACGTCTTAGGTTCCTCCATCATCCTCCCTACCGTTTCAACACAAATTCTCCTCCTGTTGCTCCAGCAGTGTCATCCTGCTGCCATCCCAAATACTGCACCTGCTATGTTCCCCAATACACCCTAATACTGGACAAAAAAATAGTGCCATACAGGTAGCCACCCTGAAAATACTAGTACCATACAAAAATAACTGTGGCATGCTGAGTGCCCTCAATAGTTATAGTGCTCCCTTATAGTGCCCCCAGCAGTATTAATGCCCTCCAATATTGGCCCCAGTAAAATACTCCCCAAGTGGCTCAGGAAAGAAAAAAAAATACTTACCTGACTCCTATTCCAATCTACCATCTGTGGTGCAGGTCAAAGGTCTCTTCTGGCCTGTGACCTGAGATGCCCCCAGTGCTATTCATATACCACCCCATATGCTTAAGGGCTAGAGACCCTTGAGGGTGTACAGAGGGGTGAGCCACGCCCCATACAGTACTCAGTTGCATTGGTATCCTGAGGATGGCAGTACTGTTGAATTCAGGAGGGCAACCTGTGGATCACCTCCCAGACCTATCTGGCCAGGTGCATAAATACCTAATGTTTCCAGAGTTAAAGGGGTTGTCCCATCTCAGACAATGGGGGCATTGTCCTATATTGAGAACAGAGCGGGGAGCTCTGTGCCTGGAGGACCCCAGGTACCCCGGGTCCAGCCACCACCAGGCGCATCTGCTCCCATAGATATGAATGGGAGCGCAGAGCAAGCGCGGCGACTGCTCCCATTCATTTCTATGGAGCCAACAGAAATAGCCGAGCCAGCGCTTGGCTATTTTCGGCGGCCCCATAGAAATGAATGGAGGGTGGCTGCACATATGCACATGCGCAGTGTGCCCTACTTCACTTTTGGGGCCCCGTTCTCAATATAGGAGCAGGTCCCAGCAGTGGGACCCACACCTATAAGACAATGGGGGCATATCCTAGCTATATGCCCCCATTGTCTGAGATGGGACAGCCCCTTTAAGGAACACTGGGAGAGCCAAGGCATTCTGTACCTAGCCAGTGGCTGTGACAAGGGTGCTGTCAGTTTGCGCAGCCACCTGGGCATCAGCCACCCGGATGTTTCTCAGTGGCATCAATGGCCAGTCCAACTCTAATGGGCAAATATATTTGGCAAATGACCTGATAAAACTGCCTACCAGAAAGCCTACATTTGGAGGAGGAGGTGTAATGGTATATGGTGTTTTTTATGGTTTCGAGGGTTTTGCAGCATGCTCATACTTTATAGGTGTTATAGTCAAGTGTCCACGTATTTCTAGCCATATAGTGTAGATGGTAAGAGAAACATGATTTCAAAATTACACATATAAATGTTACATTTATATACTAAGAACATGAGCTTCCCGCCATCTTTTTATCACTGTAATAAGAACAGGATAGTGATCCCGGCAGATTGTTTAGTAATGATACCAGTTGGGCTCGCTTTATATTCAGCCTTTATCCATCTGCAGAGACAACCAGGTAACAAAATACTTGAGAACTGGCATTATCACAGACAGATACTATGACACAGGCTCCGTCTCATGTTAAGCCCTTACTGCAACATTTATAAGTTGCATGGTTTCAGGTTGGCAGGCCTCATATAAGACAATGTAACCAAAGAACAAGACCTAAATTATAGTTAGAAGCAAATTAACTTATTTCTAGTTGTCATTGCCTACTGTATGTGACCGCAGTCCATAATTCATTTCCCACATAAGAATGAGGAAAAGTTCAACCAAAAGGTTATTCTAGGCAAAACTGAAAAAGAGTTTTGTACAGAGTGTTTTTTCTTTTTTCGCTCCCCCACTTTTAAATTTTATTATTATGGCACCGCATGTTTCTGAGTATGTATGTAATGGCACTATGACAATATTATATATATATATATATATATATATATATATATATAGTACCATGCAGAAGTTTTAGGCAGGTGTGGGAAAAATGATGCAAAAATAAAGTAAGAATGCTGTCACAAATAGAAGTTTTAATAGTTTATTTTTATCAAATAACAAAATGCAAAGTGAATGAACAAAAGAGAAATCTAAATCAAATCAATATTTGGTGTGGCCATCCTTTTCTTTCAAAACATCATCAATTCTAGGTACACCTGCACATGGTTTTTGAAGGAACTCAACAGGTGGGCTGTTCCAAATATCTTGGAGAAATACCCATGTATCTCCTGTGGATGTAGGCTTGCTCAAATCCTTCTGTCTCTTCATGTAATAAAAGACAAACTTGGAAATATTGACATCAGAGTTCTTTGGGGACCATACCATGACATCTGTCAGCAGATTTGTACCTATGACACTGGCTGACCTGTGCGCTTGGCAGCTAAAGGCATCTGTGCTGGCTCAGTGTTCCTATTTGCCCACATTACTAGGGAAAATTATGCTTTAATATATACAAACGAGCCTCTAGGAGCAATGGGGGCATTGCATTCACACCTAGAGGCTCAGATCTCTCTGCAGCAGCCCTTTATATTTTGATTGACAGGGCCAGGCAATGAAAACATTTTGGCATAGTAAAGCAATCATAAAAAAGATTATCTGTAATTTTTGCCACATTTGGCAGTAAAAAACTGAAATTAGGGTTGGCAATGGCAAACCTACCAGCTAGTAGGCTGACATTAAGGCAATGTTGCTGGGTAAAGTATGTAAAATACATATGTAAAATAACTCTCCCCTATATGTGAAGTCGTTTAAACGTATATACCTCTTTGCACCATCAGTTATAAGATATTGTTACACCACCAGCACTTTCTTTTAGAAACTATATTACGGCTTAAAGCGGTTCTCCGGGTTCAGGGCTAAACCTGTATATAGGCTCTTCTTTATTCTTTTACTATATACGAGTGGAGCATCGGAGCATGTCCTTGCTCTGATGCTCCCCCTTGTCATGCTGCATCGCACAGATGCATCACTGGCACTGATGGGCGGTCTATAGCGCTGCCCTAGGCTGTTTTCGAGGTGGGTACTATGCAAAGGAGCATAATACCCACCTCCGGTAGCGCTATAGACCGCCCATCTGTGCCAGTGACATCACCAGGCTTACTGCTTTGTGGAAGTCTCTGCTTAGCATAGTGATGTGAAGCCCGGTACATCACCGGCAGTAAACAAACACAGGCTTGCTCTGCGCGATGCAGCGAGGAAAGGGGGAGCTTTGGAGCAAGGAAATGCTTTGATGCTCCACTCAAAGGTAGTCAGGGAATAAATAACAGCTTATATCTGGCTTCAGCCCTGATCCTGTAGAACCCTTTTAATGATCCAACTTATATTTAATCATCTGTCTAAGGCAGGGGCGGACATACTGCCTGTGCAGCCAATTCAGCTGCACACGGGCCCATGGTGGGAGGGGGCCCATTCATGAATACCAGTGAGCGCTTCCATTATGGAAATGCTCACTAGTCTCTAGGAGGTGGGAGAGTGAAACGCTGTGAGCGCTGTACATTCCCCTCCTCTTTGTCTTCTCCAGGCCGCGCTGCACTGTCCTGACTAACACTGCACGCAGTCAGGTGACGGTGCGGCAAGGGCCGGAGGTGATTAGTGAGCAGGGACAGCAGGAGAGGACACCGGACATGGAGAGCAGCAGTGGAGCAGGAGAGGTAAGTTTATTTATTTTAAGTCTGATATCTCATATTGGGGTCTGAGCATCGATATGGGGGCCTGAGCATCTGATATGGGGGTCTGAGGATCTGATATGTGGGTCTGAGTATCTGATAAGGGGGTCTGAGGATGTGATAAGGGGGTCTGAGTATCTGATAAGGGGGTCTGCGGATCTGATAAGAAGGTCTGAAGATCTGATAAGGAGGTCTGAGGATCTCATATGGGGGTCTCAGGATCTCATATGGCGGGGGTCTGATATGAAAAGAAGGGGGGTATTTTTGTACTGGTGCACATTATAAGGGGGCATTTTTCTACTGGCACACATTTTAGGGAGAATTATTACTACCGGGGAACATGATTACTAGTATGGGCACATTAGGGATATTATTACTTTTGGGAGCACTGTTAACACTGAGTGCACTCTGGCAGATAATTATTTCTATTGGTGGGACTTTGGGAAGCACTATTACTGTGGAGGGCACCCTGGCACAATATCAGCTTATTGCAATTATTTTTGGGGGACATTATGGATACACTATTAGTGTCAAAATTTTTATTTTGTTAGTTTGTTATTTTACTTATTTATCATCTTTTAGTTAAACTCTGCAGAGATGAGAGATGGATGAAAAAAGTAATCATGGCAGTTTGGGCTAAATGGAGAAGATGAGGAAAGAGAATTTCTACATCAGAGAAGACATCACTGGGTGTAAGAGGTATGTGTGCTGTATTCTCCTGTATGTTTGTAGCGCTGTATGTAATGGTTTCCAAATATGCCTTTAACAGTAGGGCTGGAGGGAAGGGGTTAGGTTGAGAATTTAAATTTTTGCCTCTGGCAGCAGAAGGACTAGGTACACCCATGTCCCTTGCCCCAAAGCACTGAGGGAAGGGGAAGGGGAGTGCAGGCAAATTCTTTGCCTCAGAGCCCTCTGCTGTCTGTGTCCGCCCTGGTCTAAGGGTATAAGAATAACTGTTTACACTTGACTGAAAGCTTGAGACATACATCCCAAGTTTCTGGTTGATGCTAAGAGGAATCCTTAAAAATATATTGCCATAAACACACGTTTTACAACCAAAACTACATGCATATTATATGCACGGTTCATTACCTGATCATTGAGCAGAGATGATAGCTGCATTTACCTGCAGCAGTCATCTTCTCTGTATGGGGATGAGTGATTACTACAATGATCTCTCGTCCCCATTCATATTCATTGTTTCTGGGCAGTAGATCTCACCCGCTGGAACAGCCTGCCAGAGAACGTTGCCTCTAATGTGAAAGTAGCCTTACACAGGACAATCTGCTGCTGGCAAATGACGATTTTAAACATTGCCTCACACAGTGCCCACTGCAATGTGCCCCTAAAATATGGCAGCTACTACAGTTTAAACTCATCTTCTTGACCTTGCCATAGTGATTTCCTACTCTTTTGCTCACATGCATGGACAGACTGGGAACAGTGGCCTTGGAAAAAACTAAACTAAAAGAGGCTCCATGCTATAGGTGGATCCAAACTGACAGAAGGCGGGGAAGCACAAGTAGTTGGAACCAGCAATACCGTAGTGCAGCACAAAATGCCACCCCAGCAGAACAAATACCACAGTGCAACACTAAATATTGTCACCCGCGCAATATTTCACTGTATCAATGTCCTGGGGATGGCAATACAGCTGAATGCAGGAGGGTACCTGCAGCTGCCAGCCAAGTGCATAAGTGCCTGATGCTCCTGACATTAATTACTACTGCTAGCATGAGTTCATTATTTATCCAGCTGGCAGCCACGAGGGGGGCTTGGGCAGCCCACAGGGCTTCAGCCCACTGGAAAATTTCCCTGTAAGGTCTTTGGCCAGTCCACCTCTGCTCACATGCCTTAACTGCAAAGTCAGCCCTGCAATGAGGAATTACCAAGAGAAGCAAAATGTAATAGATCCTCTAGACAGATGAGTGGCATCTATGACGTGCCATTCATCTCTGTATACTTACTCAAAACTCGCATAGAAGTGAATGGAGCATTCTGGGAGTTGTAGTTTCAGAACATCTGAAAATAACCCCATTTACACCAGTAAAATGGATTTTTAGAAGCTTTCTGACTAGAGTTGAGCGAATCCTAAAAGATTCGGGGATTCGGAATTCGGCCCGAATTTTTCGCGGGATTCGTTGGTTCGGGCCGAATCACGAATTCCATTAAAGTCTATGGGAGACCCGAATATTTTTGTAGGGGCCAAAGGTTCTGCACAGTCAAGTTTGCCCCAACATCTGAAAACCTCAGAAAATGATGGAAACACCTTGGAAATGCATAGGAAACACCAGGGGCAGCATGTAGGGATGCCTCTGAGGCTCCCTAATTGCACCATTTTTTCTAAATCTGGCCAATAGTCTGGTGATGACCCCAAGGCAATTTTCAGGGACACGGTAATGGTGACCCACTTAAAAATGCTGCCTGACAACCTGGTGGTGAACCCCTGATTGTCTGTCTTTCAATAAGATTGCAGTGTAAAGCATGGTGGTGAGCCTCAGTAATAAGATTGCAGTGTAAAGCATGGTGGTGAGCCTCAGTATGACTTTTTGGATGGAGATTGCATGTGGTCACGTACTCCCTGGAACCCCATAGTCACCCCTTCTCTGATATGCTACCCCAGAACATTCTCTGCCCCAATTCGCAAGACCTTTTGCAGTCTCAGTGTGCTGACAGTGGGGATTTACCAGTGTTGTCTGAGGAGGTGGTGGACATAGGCGAGACACAGGTGTCAGGGGGTGAGGTAGTTGTATGGGAAGCAAGTTACAGTGGGGACTCCTTGGGGGGACTTTCTCATGATGGGACAGATTCAATTGTGTTTAGAAAGGCTGATGGGCTTCCATCAGCACTGTGTGTATAGAACCCCATGGCCTTTCATAAAAAATTTGGTTACAAAGCCGCATGACTCCTGAAAAATTGTTTTTAGAAAGCCGGATGACTTTCCTGAAAAATTGTTAGTAGAAAGACGGATGACTTTCCTGAAAAATTGTTAGTAGGAAGCCGGATGACTTTCCTGAAAAATTGTTGCATATGCAACTCAGATGAAGAGGAGGAGGAAAGCAAGCAATTTATGAGGTAGCCTGAGGTGGGGATGAGAACTGGGGGGATATCCATGACCTGTTCATCTTGATGAACTTGAGGATGTCGGCGTTGTCGGTGGACAGGCGCGTCCGTTTGTCCGTAATGATACCCCCGGCGGCACTAAAAACCCTTTCAGACAGTACACTTGCAGCAGGGCAGGCAAGCACCTCAAGAGCTAACTGCGTAAGTTCTGGCCACCTGTCCAGCTTGGCCAGCCAGTAATTATATGGCGTGGAGTTATCGGTCAGGACGTTGGTCTGGTCCGCGACATACTCCCTCACCATCTTGCGGTACTGTTCCGCCCTGCTCTGCCTGCCCTGTGGCTGTGTCGTACTGTCTTGCTGGGGTTTAAGAAACTTGGCAAAAGCATGGAATAGTGTACCCCTGCCCTTGGCGCCTACACTGACTTTCCCCCTCCTCTCCTCTCCAACTTCAGCCACTGCAGTCCGCCCCCTGTTGCTCGACTGGTCTGGAAAGGCCTGTAGCAGTTTCTGAACCAGGGCCTTGTGGTAGAAAGTGACTCGGGTGCTCCTTTCCTCCACGGGTATAAGTTGGGCAAAGTTGTCCTTGTAGCGTGGGTCAAGGAGGGTGTACACCCAATAGTCATTGGTGGACAGTAGCCTCTTGACCCGGGGATCACGACAAAGACAGCCAAGCATAAAGTCTGCCATGTGCCCTACTGTGCCAACACGCAAGCCTTCAGCCTCCTCACTTAGCGGACTCTCCATCTCCTCCTCCCCCCTTCCTCCGACCCCAATTCATCCTCCTCAGCCCATACCCGCTCAACAGGTAGCATGGAATCACCCCCTGATGCATGGTGCCCAAGAGTTTCTTCCTCCTCCTCAGCCTCCTCCTCCTCCTCAGTTTCGCGCTGCGAAACTGACAACAGGGTGCTCTGAATGTCACTGTCTTCCCCCACCTCCTGTGACACTGCTGAATCCTCAGATCTTAGGTTCCTCAAGGAGTTCTGGATGAGGCACAACAGAGGGATGGTGACACTGATGATGTGTGCATCACCACTGACCATCTCTGTTGCCTCCTCAAAGGGACCTAAGACCTGGCAGATGCCAGCCATCCACGTCCACTCCTCAGCATAGACATGAGGAAGCTGACTGGCCTGACTACCACCTCGGGGGATCAGCTGGCAGTCTACAACTGCCCTGCGTTGTTGGTACACCCTGGCTAGCATGTGTAACGTCGAATTCCAATGCGTGGGAACGTCACACAGCAGCCGGTGAACATGGAGTTGTAGCCACCCTTGCACAGTCCTGAGGGTCGCGGCATCGGTGGTGGACTTGCGAAAATGGGCGCATATGCGCCGCACCTTGGTGAGCAACTCACTCAACTGGGGGTAGGTCTTGAGGAACCGCTGGACCACCAAGTTGAGCACGTGGGCCATGCATGGCACGTGAGTCAGCCCACCAAGATGCAGAGCCGCCACCAGGTTACGCCCATTATCGCAGACCACCATTCCTGGCTGAAGGTTCAGCGGCGCCAGCCACACATTGGTCTGCCCCCTGATGCCCTGTAAGAGCTCTTCAGCCGTGTGCCTCTTATCCCCCAGGCTCAGCAGTTTCAGGACTGCCTGCTGCCGCTTCCCTACCACAGTGCTGAAACTGCTGGCCATCGAGGAAATGAGACTTGACGATTGGGGCATCACTGCCACTTTGGAGGAGGAGGAGGTGGAGGAGGAGGTGGAGGCATAATGTGCCAGAGACACACAGACGGAACTATGTCCCGCAATTCGTGGTGTGGGTAGCACATGTGCAGCCCCACGAGCAGTCTCTGCCTTAGCCTCCACCAGATTGACCCAATGTGCCGTGAGGGAGATGTAATGTCCCTGGCTACCGGTACTCGTCCACGTATCTGTGGTCATGTGGACTTTACCACAAACCGCGTTTTTGAGAGAGTGGGTGATGTTCTCAGACACATGCCAGTGCAGGGCGGGGACCGCACATCGGCCAAAATAGTGTCAGCTGGGGACAGAGTAACGGGGGGCTGCCGCCTCCATAAGGTTGCGGAAGGATTCTGTCTCCACAAGCCTGTACGACAACATTTCCAAACTAATCAGCTTGGCGATGTGCACATTTAGAGCTTGCGCATGAGGGTGGGTGGCTGCGTACTTGCGCTTGCGTTCAAATGTCTGCGGTAGAGACAGTTGAACGCCGCACTGGGACACATGAGTGGAGGAGAGGGAGGAAGATGGAGCTGGAGGGGTCCTTTCGGGGCTGGAGGCTGCAACGTCCTGGCTTGGACGAGACACAGTTGCTGGACTAACTGTGTCAACGTCACCAGCTGACAGAAGTGCAAACCATTTGGTGGGGTGTTTTCTCTCCAAAAATTTGCGCAGGCTACTAGTGGTCAGGTTGTTGCGTTTTGAACCCCTTCTCATTGACGTGTGGCACAGCTTGCACACCGCCAAACGAGGATTGGCCTCATCATCCTTAAAGTACTCCCAAACTAAGGAGTGGTGCATAGTACGGGCTGGAGCGTGACCTCTAGGAGCACTTGGGGAAGTAGTGACTCGGCCCTTCTCCCTCGTCGCAGCCCTCTAACTCTCTCAACAGATTGTGGTGCTGATGTCATCTCACAGTCTGAACCACTGCATCCTGTTGCCTCATCCACCCAAGTAGGATCTGTCCCCTCATCATCCCCCAGGTCTTCCTCAGACTCCACAGTGACGTCCCCGACAACAGTGTCTCGTCGTCATCTTCCACCAGCTCCTCAGACACCACTGCTAACTCCCCACTCTCATAACCCGGAGACTGCAAAAGGTCCTGAGAATCAGGGCATAGCAGCTCGTCCACTGGCACATCAGGGAAGTGGTGGCTGAAGAGTTCCATGGATAAATTTTGTCCGTGGGACATACCCCTAGAGGGTTCTGGCTGGGGAGAAGGAGGGCGAGTTGGAGGACAGACACCCTGGCTCAGAGAAGTCGACTGGCTGGATGAGGGCGCAGACGAAGCGTGGCTGGACGTGCTCTCTGCAATCCACTGAACCACCTCCTGTTGTTGTTTGGGGTCTGTCAGAGTTGTAGGATGCTGCCCTACCAACTTCTGGAATTGACCAGGCACCCTGACCTTATGTGTTTCCACTGTACCCACAGCAGCCGGCACTGTGTCACCATGCACACCACGGTCATCACCGCTGACCACTGCACCACCACGATTCCCACCTCTCCCTCCACGACCACCTCTTCCACCTCTCCCAGCTCTTCCCCCTCTCCCCCTGACCCTGGGGTTCTCCATGTGCACAGTAGCAGTATTATATTATTATAATTGTAAAGGATCAATACGGTATCTATAGACTCTGAGGTATATAGCAGGCTGATGAAATGTATTCACTAGTCACTGCACCGTGTATTACGGATCAGTGAAATTAAACGGACAATGTAGATAGATATGCAGGTACGATTATTTTCAGACCTATCCAAAAAAAGATGTACGCAGTTTGCGCAAATAAAACGGGAATCCACAGATCAATACGGAATCTATAGACTCTGAGGTATATAGCACGCTGATGAAATGTATTCTCTAGTCACTGCAACGTGTATTACGGATCAGTGAAATTAAACGGACAATGTAGATAGATATGCAGGTACGATTATTTTCAGACCTATCCAAAAAAAGATGTACGCAGTTTGCGCAAATAAAACGGGAATCCACAGATCAATACGGTATCTATAGACTCTGAGGTATATAGCAGGCTGATGAAATGTATTCACTAGTCACTGCACCGTGTATTACGGATCAGTGAAATTAAACGGACACTGTAGATAGATATGCAGGTACGATTATTTTCAGACCTATCCAAAAAAAGATGTACGCAGTTTGCGCAAATAAAACGGGAATCCACAGATCAATACGGTATCTATAGACTCTGAGGTATATAGCACGCTGATAAAATGTATTCACTAGTCACTGCACCGTGTATTACGGATCAGTGAAATTAAACGGACAATGTAGATAGATATGCAGGTACGATTATTTTCAGACCTATCCAAAAAAAGATGTACGCAGTTTGCGCAAATAAAACGGGAATCCACAGATCAATACGAAATCTATAGACTCTGAGGTATATAGCAGGCTGATGAAATGTATTCACTAGTCACTGCAACGTGTATTACGGATCAGTGAAATTAAACGGACAATGTAGATAGATATGCATCTGTTTAGATATGTATAATTTGATCTATGTGGCTGGACAAGGTGTACCAGGCACAGCTCTGCACAGAATGCAGGCTTACAGCATATACTGTATAGTTTTCTTCAGAGAATCAATTGGTTTTTAAAAGACTATTGTGGCTTCCTATTCCTACACAGAATACAGGCTTACAGTATATACTGTATACTGTTTTTCAGAGTATAAATAGTCTTTAAAAAGACTGTTGAGGCTTCCTATCCTAACTCCTAACTGCTTGCTGCACACACTACACGAGCTAACATTGTCTCTGTCTGTCTCTTCTCCTTCCCAAAAGCACAATGAGGCTGATGCTGCAGGTCCCTTCCTTATGTAAATTTGGGTCACATGTCACTGCCAGCCAATCACTGCTGGGGAGGTATAGGGGATGTTACATCACAGCAGGCGTTCCCACAGGCTTCCCTTTGATGCTGATTGGCTGAAAAAAACGGGCATTTCAAACTGGCAGTGACGCGCGAATCATCACGAGTCCGCGCTGGCTCGGGATGCCGAGCCGAAGCGGGCAATATTCGTGCGAATCCCGAATATTGCCGCTTCGGCTCGCTCATCACTATTTCTGACCTCAAATTAAAGGGATTTCCCATCTAATAAAGTGATGATTGGTGGGGTCCAACCTCTGGAACCCCTACTGATCCTCAGAATGAATTTCTTATCACTGTTTTTCCCTGCACAGTGGTACACCTGCAGCACTAGCCATTCTAATGTACGGGACTAGCTGCAGTTCCTGCACTGTCACCCAGGTGGCCTTGGGGGCGACTGTGCAGGAAAAAACTACAAGAGGCTTCAGCACTACGCTGGCACTGCAGCTCCTTCTTCAATTCTTAGGACTGTGTGGTCAGATCTCTCCCATGCTAGAGATATGCCATCATGGTAGGGGTGTAACTACCATAGCGGTAAAAAATTTGGTCAGGACTCTACCCTCTAAAGGAACAACTTTTAGCAAATGGTCCAAGGGTCATTGAAAAGGGTTTAGGCAGAAACCCTTCTGTCCTCTGTTTGGGGCCTGGTTTAATCCTTGCTATGGGGCCCTTACTTCTTTATGTACGCCACTGCATCATGATATAGTACCCCTTTAAATAATGTTGTTGTACTGTACGTACACCTTAACATTCATGTAGCCTCTACAGAAAATACCACCACATGTATCTATGAACGTCATTAACATGTTGCAGCTAATTTCCTCTGTGTGATGGTGGAAATATCAAGAATTTGATTTGGCCATCTGTTTTTTTCCACAATATTCAGAGAATCAGTCATAAGATTTAATGTTGTTGTCCTTCTATTAATTGCAGCTGAATTAATTGAAGCCATCCATTAAAGGATGAAGACACCCAAGTGACTCGTGACTGTTACGCCTCAGCCATCCCACGCCATCTTTTACTTTTCTATACATGTTATTGTCACAAGTTATTTCAGCAGAACGGATCTGGACTAGAAGGTGGAATATTCATACTCATATTTAGGCCCCATGTACACGACTGTATCACGAGCAAATCGTGGATCCGCAACATGAAATGAATCCAGCCAGCAAAGGAAGCAACATGGACAGTCACAATACATTAGTAACTGCCTTGCAATAACTTTCTCTACATGATAAATGCTGTTTGTGAATTGACAAAACCCCTTTAACACTACTAGTAATATATAGGAATGGCAGATACTGCATCCAGTCTTAGGCCTCATGCACACGGCCATACTTTTGGTCTGCATTCAATCCACATTTTATGCAGATAGGATGCGAACCAATTCCTCTCATTCATCTCTATGTGCAGTCCTCATCTGTTAGGGCTCGTTCACGCAACTGTTTTTTTCTTTCCGTGTCCGTTTGTTTTTTTTGCGGTCTATATGCGGAACCATTCATTTCAATGGTTCCGTACGCAAAAATATAGAACGTCCTATTATTGTCAGCATTACGGACAAGGATAGGACTGTTCTATTAGGGGCCAGCTGTTGCGTTCCGCAAAATACGGAATGCACACGGACATCATCCGTATTTTTTGCGGACCGCAAAATACAAACGGTCGTGTGAACAAGGCCTTAGTCTGTTGGCCCTGCAATAAAATAGAACATCTCTATTTTGCGGACAAGAATATGATTTTTCTTGAGATGGGGAAAAAGGTGGCATGCTCACAGCTGGGATCCATATTTCGCGGATCTGCTATTTGTGGACCACAAAATATGGCTCTGTGCATCAGCAACATATTTCTCTGCTCTGTGCAGAGGTTATCACTCACAACACTCACATTTAAACCCAGGACCCCAGTGCTGGTGGGCAAATGTACTGTACAAGAAGCTGAGCATATTACAAAATAGTTTTTGTATCCTGCAGATAGTAGAGGAAGGTCTAAAATGTGCACTAAACCAACAGTCCTGGTATAACAATGTCACATATCCAGTATGAAACCCCAAGGACATTTTTTCTTCACATACAGTGCATTAGGAAAGTCTTCAGACTTTCTCCTTTTTCACATTTTATGTTGCGGCCTTGTGCTAAAATAAAAACAAATAAAAAGTTTTTTCCCCAATCTTTCTGTACTCAATACCTCATAATGAAAAAGTAAAAACAGAATGTTCAAAATCTTTGCTAATTTATTGAAGAGAAAAAATGTAAAATCTTACATTGACGTAAGTATTCAGCCCCTTTACTAAGGACTTAGTTGAAGCCCCTTTGGCAGTGATTACAGCCTCCAGTCTTCTTGGGTATGATGCCACAAGGTTTGCACATCTGGATTTGGGGATTTTCTGCCATTCTTCTCTGCAGATTCTCTCTAGCTCTGTCAGGTTGGATGGGGACCGTTGGTGGACAACCATTTTCAGGTCTCCAGAGATGTTCGTGCTGTGTTGTTTTGGCTGTTTGCTTAGGGTCATTGTCTTGTAAGAAGGTGAACCTGGATTAGAGATGAGCGAATTATCCAAAATTCGCTTCACCGAATATTCGTCGAACTTTTCATAAGATTTGTATATTCTACTAATCTATTTGTCGAATCTGCGTACAGATCATACGTTATTATGTGGTGTTTTGCGAACATTCGCGCACTAATAGCGAACATTCAGTTTTAAAAGGTATGCAACTTCTGTGAATATGTACGCATGAGCATGCAAATTGCGTATGAAAATGATGGGCTTTGCTGGAGCGGAATGGTGGAGCAGGAGGAACACTCTGAGTCTGACCCCTAGCTACATACGGATACTGTATCAGCTGATGACAGCAGATCATCAGGGTGTGACTGAGATGAGATGAAACTGGACCCCTTTTGCTTATCCATTCCAGACATTTTTCACTTGACTCTGTGGCCCTGCAGATGTTCTTTTTCTCTCTCCCTGTCTCTTTCCCTGTCTCTCTCCCTGCCTGATTAATTACTAGCCCTGCACTGGCCCTGCACTTGCCCTGCAGTATCCCTGATAAGTGTAATATGGATTCCCAGAACAATTACACCCCAATTTTAACAAAACAGGTCTCATTCTCTCAGAACTACACACACAGTGCTTCTGCTCATCTCAGCAGTCGCAGCATAACTGATGCGTCACTGGCTTACCAAGTCTGAGCCAATCAGAGCAAGCCCTGCCCACTAGGTCAGGTGACCGCTTTCTTCCCGGGCTTTTGCCGAACGAATAACAAACAGTAAAAGTTAGCTAATTAATTGAATTTGTACGCAACAGCGTATAGAGTAACTTATACGTAGCATTAGCATACAATTTGTCGGACAAGTACGTAGCGAATGCGTAGAAAGCCTTAAGAACATTTTCGAATCTAACAGAGTGAATCTCAAAAAATTCGGATTCGCTTTGCAGCGGAAAGTTTCCAAGATTCGTATTGAATCTACAAAGCGGAGAATAGATTCGCTCATCTCTAACCTGGATCATTCTTTCATTAAGAACATCTCTTTACTTTTCTCCATTCAGCTTTACCCCAATCCTGCCTGACCAGTCTCCCTGTTCTAGCCACTACAAAACACCCCCACAGCATGATTCTGCCACCACTATCCTTCAATGTTGGGATGGTATTGGGCAAGTGATGAGCAGTGTCTGGTTTGTGCATTGGCATGGCCGTTTACTATCTTTTTATATATATATAGGACAATGGTTTACATTGTTTTAGTGGGCCTTCTTTTGCAAACTATTTGTAATTATATTTTGACGGCATCATCCTCTATACTCCGTCATTTCTACTTGGAAGTCATACTACCACGCTTTACCTCTGATTAGGACACTACACAGTACTACATCCCACTTCCTTCTACTCTTTATTACTTGTTAGGTCAGGGACTTTAAGGTCTAGATCCGATGACAGTGGGATCGCTTTAGGAAGGGTGAGAAAGCGTCCCCAGGGTATTTTCATCTCCACTCTGAGTCTACCCATGTAGCCCACAAGATCAGTTGTAGACTCCATAGTGACTACCAATCTCCAGCTTTTCATCCCAGTAAAAGTGGTGATCAATAATTTATTTCAGGGAGGGTTTTTGTTGTTTTTTCTGTGAAATTAGTTGCTGCAGGGGAGCCAACAGGCTGCTACCTCTTGGAAAAGTCCTTGTGTAGTTGACAGATGACCCACAGGGGGTCAGAAACACTGGTGTAAAGCACCAACGGATCAGGCAACTCACAGAACCAGGCTGAAGTAGGCAGAGTACATGTGAATCTGAGAAACAGTACCAGGACCAGAACAGACTAGGGAAACAGGCACAGGTCAGGTCAGACAGCAGACAGACAGACTAGGGAGTCAGATTGAACATGGTCTACAGACAGACAAATGGATTATAGCTCCTACACAGGATCCAGCAGACTAGAAAGCTCAGACAAAACCTATTGCTCAGGCCAGGGGTGGGAAACACCACACAGAATATATAGCAGGACTGATTAGCCCATTAGTCAAGCAGGTGCACAAAGAAACATTAACTATTGCAGTGCTGCAAGTGAGATGAGACACAATGAACAATGGCTCTAACTCAGCCAGTGCTCGTGTGCACGGGACAGCAGTGACCATGAACTGCCATTGTAAAAAGTATGTATTACCTCCTGTCCCCTGCGCTTATCGATGTTTGCACATTGACATAAGTGCTGACAGACTCCCTTTAGGGCAGGGATGCTCAACCTGCGGCCCTCCAGCTGTTGCAAAACTACAATTCCCAGCATGCTTGAACAGCCTACAGTTATTAGGGCATGCTGGGAGTTGTAGTTTTGCAACAACTGGAGGGGCGGAGGTTGTGCATCCCTGCTTTAGGGTGTAGGTTTTCTAAGAGATGCTATCTTGGAGTACCTCAATGAAAATAAGCAAATAACTCCATATCAGCATGGCTTCATGAGGGATCGGTCATGTCAAACCAATTTAATCAGTTTCTATGAGGAGGTAAGTTCTAGACTTGACCGCAGCGAATCAATGGATGTCGTATATCTAGACTTCTCCAAAGCATTTGACACTGTACCACATAAAAGGTTAGTATATAAAATGAGAATGCTTGGCCTGGGAGAAAATGTCTGTATGTGGGTAAGTAACTGGCTCAATGACAGAAAACAGAGGGTGGTTATTAACGGCATATACTCAGATTGGGTCACTGTCACTAGTGGGGTACCACAGGGGTCAGTATTGGGCCCTATTCTTTTCAATATATTTATTAATGATCTTGTAGAAGGCTTGCACAGTAAAATATCAATTTTTGCAGATGACACTAAACTGTGTAAAGTAATTAACACAGAAGAGGACAGTACACTGCTACAGATGGATCTGGATAGACTGGAGGCTTGGGCAGAGAAGTGGCAGATGAGGTTTAACACTGACAAATGTAAGGTTATGCATATGGGAAGGAATAATACAAGTCACTAGTACATACTAAATGGTAAAACACTGGGTAACACTGACATGGAAAAGGACCTAGGAATTTTAGTGAACAGCAAACTAAGCTGTAGAAACCAGTGTCAGACAGCTGCTGCCAAGGCCAATAAGATAATGGGTTGCATCAAAAGAGGCATAGATGCCTATGATGAGAACATAGTCCTGCCACTTTACAAATCACTAGTCAGACCACACATGGAGTACTGTGTACAGTTCTGGGCTCCTGTGAACAAGGGAGACATAGCAGAGCTGGAGAGGGTTCAGAGGAGGGCAACTAAAGTCATATTAAGTGCCATAGCGCCTAGCGAAGGCGCTTTTGACTGAAGAGACCGCAGGGCAGTAAGGGGTTAACTTCCATGGCTTCACTTGCTGCACTTTGCACTTTCCGAAGGGGTGTTTTTGTGCCATTGTGGTTGGTTATCCAGTATTAGTGTTATAGGTCACTCCCCCCTCCTCCCCCTGCTAGAGTTTTACAATGGGTCAGCTCCCGCCCTAGAGTTAATAAAGAGGAGGGTTTACCTTGTTTTGGTCTCTTTCCACCGGCACCTTCAGCAGGATTTGTCCCGCCCTCCTGCCCTTTGTGTTTTTCTATACACATGTTTGACACTATTTTTCTGTTACAGTTGCAGTATTTAGGTCACAGCTGGAGGTCATTTGAAAATACATGCTGATACCGGAGGAGAAGGCGGACTTGCCCACTGTGGTTAGGTGGCGGGATAACGCTTCTTATTCTCCTGGAAGAGGTTTTTCTTGGTTTAACAAAGTTGGTGGTTACTTGAGAGTTTTAAAAAATAAATAAATAAAGCTGTGACCGACCTTCAACCCAACAGAACTTGTGCCTGTGTTTTTATTGTGGACTCAGTAAGGGAAGACATGCTCTTCATGTTTAGGTGTTGTTCTCAGCAGTCTAACTGGAATGGGTGCACTACAGTAACCAGAAAGATTATCAAAATTAGGGTTATTTACTTTAGAAAAAAGACGACTGAGGGGAGATCTAATAACTATGTATAACTATATCAGGGGTCAGTACAGAGATTTCTCCCATGATCTATTTATCCCGAGGACTGTGACTGTGACGAGGGGACATCCTCTGCGTCTGGAGGAAAGAAGGTTTGTACACAAACATAGAAGAGGATTCTTTACGGTAAGAACAGTGAGACTATGGAACTCTCTGCCCGAGGAGGTGGTGATGGTAAGTTCACTAAAAGAGTTCAAGAGAGGCCTGGATTCATTTCTGGAGGGTAATAATATTACAGGTTGTAGTTACTAGAGATGGGTCGTTGAGTAATTCTGATTGCCTGATTGGAGTCTGGAAGGAATTTTTTCCCCTAAAGTGGGGAAAATTGGCTTCTACCTCACAGGGGTTTTTTGCCTTCCTCTGGATCAACTTGCAGGATAACAGGGCGAACTGGATGGACAGATATCTTTTTTTGGCCTTATAAACTATGTTACTGTGTTACTATGTATTCACAGGAACGTATGAAAGCATTCAATCCACAATTTTGCGGATCGGTGTGGACCCATTTATTTCAATGGGGCCTCAAAAGATGTGGACAGCACACTGTGTCTTGTCAGCATTCGTAGTTCTGTTCCGCACCCCCCGCAAAAGTATAGAGCAAATCCTATTCTTGTCCACAATCGTGGACAAGAATAGGCATTTTCTATATAGCGCTGGCCATGTGCGGTCCGCTAAACACTTACAGTCGCGTGAATGCAGCCTTAGAACGAGTGCCTGGATAAATCTACACAGACTGATTACCTGGCATAAAATGCCATGGTTGTTACGCAGTGTATTTATAACTGTTCAGTTAAAGAGGCTCTGTCACTACCTCCTAACCTATGTATTAAAATACATAGGTGGGTAGTGGCCTCACAATGAATTCAAATCATACCTGTAATTCCCTTGTAGATGCAGCGGTTGATGTGTAATTTGAAGTTTAAAAGTATGCAAATGAGCCTTCGGACCACCGGGGGGCGGGCTTTTCCCTTTGCCCTCCCGGGTCCTAGGCACACCCTCCAGTGTTTAGAAACTCCCCTATCCTTTATGATTGACAGCGCTAGACCATTCAGCGCATCTGAACGATGTCCCAGGCATGCGCAGTAGCGCTTGCAGTGCTGAACACTGTAAGCGCTTGGATTCAACTGCGCACGCGCCGTCACTTCGCCGTACCCGGAAGTGACGGTGCGCGCTTCTTGTCAGCTGAGAGGAGGCAGGAGCGAGCTCGGCGAAGTGACTGCGCGCGCGCAATTGAATCCAAGCGCTTGCAGTGTTCGGCACTGCAAGCGCCACTGCGCATGCCTGGGACATCGTTCAGATGCGCCGAACGGTCTAGAGCTGTCAATCATAAAGGGTAGGGGAGTTTCTAAACACTGGAGGGCGTGCCTAGGACCCGGGAGGGCGGTGAAGATAGGGTGCTCAGAAGGGAAAAGCCCGCCCTCCGGTGCTCCGAAGGCTCATTTGCATACTTTTAAACTTCAAATTACACATCAACCGCTGCATCTACAAGGGAATTACAGGTATGAATTGAATTCATTGTGAGGCCACTACCCACCTATGTATTTTAATACATAGGTTAGGAGGTAGTGACAGAGCCTCTTTAAGCGCTGGATCTGCACAGTGTCCGCTGCACAGGAGAGGAATGCAGCTTTGCAATGATGGGGTAACACCCATACCCCCACCCTGCCTGGAGTATTAATAAAATAGATAGACAGCCTACTCAGCCTTTTTTTTGATAAATGCATCAAAACTATTTACTCCTTTCATAAATTACAATGTCATTTGGATTAAAGTAATGGTTGCCATAAAGCATCAGAATCTCACTATTAACTGATAGAGTCATAATTTTACATCTAAAACAATCTCTTAAGTATTTCACAAATTAAACTTTTTAGAACACTGTATATATATATATATATATATATATATATAGTTATTTATTTATTTATTTTAACAGGTCCCACATTTTTTTGTTGTATTTAACCAAAGATCCGGGAAAAGGAAGAAAGCTGATGTCCTATTTAATATGAGCAGTGTATCATAATGCAATTATTCTACATTGTTTATTACAAACAAACAACATATGAAGATTTTATATCAGCAACGTGTTGTCAGCGAATTAAAATACCAGACAGATGGAAGATTGTGAAGCATGACAACAAAATTGACAGTGTCTGTGTAATGGCAGCAGAAAGCAGTAATGGATTCAAGGTTACTTAGCTTCCATGCGTAGAAGGACAAGAACTAAATAGCAAGGGAATAGAAACATGGATGCAATAGACACATATAGAGGGAGTAAGAGCCAAAAGGGTGTGACTTGGTAAATGAGATGACTGCAACATATGAGGCTCCTTGCCTGCGTCTAGAACATGGTGCAATGCCTGTGTACTTGCAGCATACAAGTGTTCATGGCATTATACACTTTTAAATTCTGTTGTATCGACCTTGAGGTAAAAGTGAAATGAGAACCTAAGAAAGAAAACAATAGCATTGACTCTTAAGAGGCAGAATGAAAAGACGTAGCATTCATTGAGGTACAGGGTCTAATCTGCTTGATGCACCATAGTATAACCGAGCTTTGAAAGAGTTAATAATATGAAGAAGGATTAGCCTAGTACAGCCATGTCATTATAAGCCTAGGCACGTGATCAGTTCATCTTAATTTTATCCAATAGGATCCGAAAGGGGCTATTTGTGTCTCATTACATCACCCTTATCAAACAGGCCTTTGACTCCCCTCCCTTAGAGCACGCACTGCAGTCCAGAAGCCCATGAATAAGTTATGTGGAGCTGATGTTGCACCGACCCCTTCTGGGGTCTATTGACCCTTTGTGGATTGGGCATTTTTCCATTTTTATTTCCTGATTCGGTCCAGCATGAGAAAAGTTCTGTTTTGTAATATGAGATGCAAACAATCTACTAACAGTCAATGAGTCTATGGCATCAGTAGGCATCCTGGGGGACATGGTGCAGGAAATGGGTGGGCCCCATAAAGCATGCCCTTTACCGCCTTACACCAGCTCCAGGAACCCACTAGCTCATTACATGCATTTTAATAGACAATAGGATGTTGCTAGTTGCTTTTACTGTGACAGAGCGTCCCCTTACCCGCTGAACAGGTTGCATAAATGGTATGTCTGCCACTTGATCAATGTAGCTTAGCCAAAATTCTTCAAATGAGACAGTAATGGTAACCCTTTGCCTATGAGTGGCTACATAAACCAGTTATGTTACAATATGAATTAGGTCATGAGTTATACAGTCATTTTTTTTATTTCAGTAATATTCAGACACAGTACATGGGTGTAATAGTAAAATGGACATATTACAATATTCAGATTACATACAAATAATATCTATTTCTCCTTTGTGTCAATCAATGTAGAAACTGAATATGTTTACTTTCCTACATACCCAAATTGAAAGCAATATTGATACATAAGCAGACAACTTTAAGTTTAAATCGAATATTAAATTAATAATTTAATCAAGCATTTTTACAGTCACATGTTTACAGTACATTACTGCTTCAGCAAAGGCTCAACTTAAAGGGATTGTCCAATTTAAAAAAAATCTACATTTTTCAAAGCAGCACATGGTTCTCATACATGCTTAATTTCATCCTCTAACTGCCACCAGCCAAGTCCACTGTGTCTACAGTCGACAGCAATGAAAGGACACACACCCTGAGAAAGGACACTCCCTCTGAGCTGTGATAAGGAGAGAGCTGCAGCAGAAAGGACATGTCCCCTGAGAAAGGACATGCCATCTGAGCTGCCAGCGTGATATAAATCTAGCAGAGCAATGAAGGGGGAGATCTCTGGATCCATGTGGGGTACAGGGCTGGTTCTAGCTTTGTTAGAAAGAGATTGTCATGTACTAGATTATGTGTGATTTTTTATATTAATCATGAGATACCCCTTTAAGACACCTTTTAATTAACCAGGTGAAAACCCACATTGTAGATGTGAAAGTGATCCTAGCCAGATCACTACAATGTCCACCTAACAACAGCTCCTTAAATTTTAGCATTAGTTATGTCACATGAGTTTTTATTTATTTATTTATTTATTTATTTACTTTATTATAGATAAAGCTTAAAGGAAAACTACAATAAGACTAGTTTTAGCCACATCAATATAGATTAATAATGTGTAAGTTGTCAGAGGTGCAAGTTGTGGGCCAGAGAAGAGTTTCCGCTCCTGAGTCCCCAAACTCAGCTCCATATTTTCCTGGAGATATTGGGTTTTATGGCAACAAATCTGAATATAGTTTTAATTTTTCTATCAAAGGTGACAAAACAAAATAAAAGAGATCTAATTTAGTATTATAAGGCCGAGTATCTCTATAGTAAACTGCCAATCAAAAAATAAAAAATTGAGCCATTAAATATTCAGTCAAAAAAAGGAAGAATAAATCAAAATGATCGCCAGCATTCCATGACTAATCAAATATCCAAATGTTATTGAGAATAAAAAAACATATACAGAACACACTAAAAAAAAACTATAGACATTTTACCAATTGATCACCACAAGTGATGAGTGAATTTTCAAAAATTCGTTTTGGGTCTGATTCGGCTGCATCAACTACCCAAATCGTTTAAGAACAAAGTACTCTGACTGCCTGGAAAAATCTCCCTCTCTCATGCTCCTTGAGTCTCCCAAATTGAATCACACAAAAAATGGGTTAAGTAGAAAAACAGGACTTTTTGAAAAATTCAGGTCGAATTTCCACATAGAATTGATTTACTCATTTCTAATCACAACCAAATAAACCCAATGGTTTCCTATAAAATGAACTTAACCCTGAAAACGCGAGATGCAACAGCACTCTGCAAACACTGAATATATGGATCATAAGATATACAAATGATATATTCACTATAGAAATAAATATGAGGCACTTATCAAATATTTTGACCAAAATAGAGGATCTCATGGGTCATTTTAGCAGGGGGTACAACTATAGGAGGTTACCTTCCTCCATTCATGTGCTATTCTCCTGTGGGCAAGGAATTTTTACTTTGGATTTCTAAGCTGTGGTCTTGTGATCATTGTGTTTGTGTGCATCAAAAGATCCTTTTCATGGGGGACTATGTCTGTATTATTCTTATTTATAAAATGTTCACACATTTTTCCTTATGGTTACCTATTTTGGATGTCATACCATCATGTTATATTCAAAAGACTGGTATTTCTTCTTGTAAGCTGCCTATTTATCTTGATTTTCTTATATATTGTCCCTAAGTTGTGTTGATCATAGCTGGTTTTTCAGGGTGCCATGTGTATGTTTATGTATACTTTATAAAATGTGGATTTTTTACTATTTCTGGAATGCAGGAGAGCATTTTCAGTACCTCTCCTTTCCTCTTCCTTTTTTGAGTCTACAGTAAAGTTGATCTGGGTCAAGCAGTATTGTCATGGGGAAAGGCGAGGAAGCTTTTCTCACAGGAGACTGTCATCCACTGAAATGTTTCCTTGCATGGGACTTCCTTTATGTAATACAGCAAAAATAGTGCTTTCATGCAGTAATACATGAGGTATTAAAACCAATTCCCTATGAGAACCTTGTTCATGTCCAGGGCGGCTTTCTTCTTTACATGTGCTTCCTTCTCACTGATCCATACAACCTGTTTTTTGTTTCTTGTGTCTTGCAACAGTGTTACAATTTATATGTACTATTTAAGAACATTGCTGTTTGCTGTACACATCCAATCCGTACAATGTCAGTTACTTTTATACTGAAAGGGAGTATACAGTCTAACAAAATGAATCTGCTATATAAGCAATTTTTTGTATATTGTGACAAGTGTAGCTCCAATGTATAAAAACCTTTTAAACACCAACATAGGCCACAGTGCTGACATCCTAGAATTTCTTAGTCTTTAGTGATTATAAATGTATGAAGCACGTAGTTTATGACTGTGTAATGTACACATCAGTGTACAATAAGGAAAGATTTGGTAATTTTATTCTTATCCATAGACTATATTTTTAGTATCTTCTAGGGTACAGCCATGCGGTCGGGTTTCTTGATGCAGTTTTGGAAGCCAACATCAGAAGTGAATCATAAAATGAGAGAAAGTATAAAGTACAGATACGTCTCCTCTTTTTTTTAATTCACTCCTAGTTTTTGCTTCCAAAACTGCACCAGGAAACCTGACCGTGTGGACGTACCCTTATTGAATCTATTTTTATATCTGAACTCTCATTTAGTTAAAGGACATCTCTCCGGTCTGGAAATCTGTATCCAACAGAGCCATCCTGCAAGAGTCAGGATCCTGTCTTTGCTTCACCTTGGACATTTATGGCACTTTATTATACCACCACAGGCTAGTTAAAGAGGACCTTTCATTGTTTTAACTTACAGTAGCTAAATACCTTTAGTGGTAGGGCACCCCCCCCCCCCCCCCCCCCCCCCGCTGATGCCGCCACCCTACCAATAAAGGTATTTAGATAACAACAAGATAGATTACACAAGTTAAAACAATGAAAGGTCCTCTTTAAAGGGTTATTCTCATTTTAGACAATGGGGGCATATCGCTAGGATATGCCCCCATTGTCTTATAGGTGCGGGTCCCACCGCTGGGACCCGCACCTATTTCCAGAACGGAGCCCCTGAAGTGAATGAGGGCGCACTGCGCATGCGCAGCCGCCCTCCATTCATTTCTATGGGGCCGCCAGCGCTCGGCTACTTCCGTCGGCTCCATAGAAATGAATGGGAGCGCACCGCGCATGCACGGCCCGACTCCCATTCATTTCTATGAGCGGCGCGGGGAGCTGCGCCTGGTGGTGGCCGCTCCGTTCTGGATATAGGTGCGGGTCCCAGCGGTGGGACCCGCACCTATAAGACAATGGGGGCATATCCTAGCGATATGCCCCCATTGTCTAAGATGAGAATACCCCTTTAAGCTTGTATTAGACTGGCCGATTATACTGGCTCGTTAGTAATGATCTGGCAGTCTAATAGTGCTACCAATTACCTTATGAACACGCAAACGCTCATTCATTGGACAATCCAGATTTTTAAGGTTTCTTAAAAATCATTGTTTGCCGATGGCAGAACATGCTATGTAATCACGATCTGCTGCTGGCAAACAACTAGACAGCATGGGGACGAGTAATGACATACCATACTGTGGAGGAGATCGCTGCATGTAATAGCAGTTGTCTCCTCCTCTAGCGAGCAGGCGATTGCCTGGAAGGAACGCTTTCCTCCTGACAATCGCCTGCTAATACAACCTATAGTCTGTTTGTGTATAGATGAGTTTATATCATATGATTAAATCACCAAAAACTCAGATCTTTCCATTGTGTTTTGTATTGTCATGCTCTATATCTGCTGCTGGATTCTTCTATACTTTTATTACCTTTGGATACACTTTTTCTTGTGCTGCAGTATTTTGTTGCAGGCAATACATACGGGCCCAATTATATTCCATTATATATTACATATGATTTATATATCATATTATATGCTGTTTATTTTCTGTAATGCATTTATTCTACTATTTTAACTGTAAACAGTAAATATTTATTTCAATATTTGTGATCGTTGCTTCATATATAGTCCTATTCTGAAGAGGAGCCCTAGTAATGAAACTGTGTCAGACCCCCACCAATCAGATATTGATGACCTATCTTGATATTGAGCTCCCTTTTTAATGTTGAAATCAGCCTACAAGTAAGTGACTTATGGTATCTACAAATGCATTAAACTAAGCAAGATGTGGTCTTTGTATTTAGTTTATACAAATGCCTGTAGCAGTATTCTAGGTCATAGGGATGTAGTATCATGTATCATTACACAAGCGCCATCTAGAGTGCAAAAATGTGAATTTCTTTGAATATCCAAGGTAAGTAAACCTTCATATTGGTACTAAGACTCACATATATCTGGCCCTTCAACTGTATGGCTCCAGGGAGAGATATTTTGGAATATGCCGCTAAGGTAACAGAGCAAAGTTGAAAAGACATACGTCCATCTAGTTAAACCAGAGGCGTAGCTAGAGGTTCAGCACAGGGGGGGCGAAACATACTTGAGTGGGCCCCCCACTTGGCTTCCCAAACGCACGTTTCCAACTTCACAGGCACATACTACTAGTTGTGGTTATAATATTGTATTAGAAAGATGACTATATAAACTGCTAGATAATCTATGCTGTTAAGTACAGTACAATAGACTTTCTACATACCCTACTGTAAATACACTACCATATAATGCAGTAAAATATAGGAGTAATAGGATTAAAAAACAACGGGACTCCTATGTTAAAGGAAACCTGTCCCCAGTTTTTACATCACTAAACTAACAGTCCCCTGCCCCCATCAGACCTCAGATCATCAGAATGTGCCCCCATCAGACCTCAGATCATCAGAATGTGCCCCCATCAGACCTCACATCAGCGTATTGTGCCCCCATCAGACCTCAGATCAGCGTATTGTGCCCCCATCAGATCTCAGATCAGCGTATTGTGCCCCCATCAGACCTTGGATCAGCCTACTGTGCCCCCATCAGACCTCACATCAGCCTACTGTGCCCCCATCAGACCTCACATCAGCCTACTGTGCCCCCATCAGACCTCAGATCAGCCTACTGTGCCCCCATCAGACCTCACATCAGCCTACTGTGCCCCCATCAGACCTCAGATCAGCGTATTGTGCCCCCCACCAGACCTCAGATCAGCGTATTGTGCCCCCATCAGACCTCAGATCAGCGTATTGTACCTCCATCAGACCTCAGACCAGCTTATTGTGCCCCATCAGACCTCAGACCAGCGTATTGTGCCCCCATCAGACCTCAGATCAGCGTATTGTGCCCCCATCAGATCTCAGATCAGCGTATTGTGCCCCCATCAGACCTCACATCAGCCTACTGTGCCCCCATCAGACCTCACATCAGCCTACTGTGCCCCCATCAGACCTCAGATCAGCTTAATGTGCTCCCATCAGACCTCAGATCAGCGTATTGTGCCCCCATCAGACCTCACATCAGCCTACTGTGCCCCCATCAGACCTCAGATCAGCGTATTGTGCCCCCCACCAGACCTCAGATCAGCGTATTGTGCCCCCATCAGACCTCAGATCAGCGTATTGTGCCTCCATCAGACCTCAGACCAGCTTATTGTGCCCCATCAGACCTCAGACCAGCGTATTGTGCCCCCATCAGACCTCAGATCAGCGTATTGTGCCCCCATCAGATCTCAGATCAGCGTATTGTGCCCCCATCAGACCTCACATCAGCCTACTGTGCCCCCATCAGACCTCACATCAGCGTATTGTGCCCCCATCAGACCTCAGATCAGCTTAATGTGCTCCCATCAGACCTCAGATCAGCGTATTGTGCCTCCATCAGACCTCAGATCAGCGTATTGTGCCCCCATCAGACCTCAGATCAGCAGACTGTGCCCCCATCAGACCTTATATCAGCCTACTGTGCCCCCATCAGACCTCAGATCAGCGTATTGTGCCCCCATCAGACCTCAGATCAGCGTATTGTGCCCCCATCAGACCTCAGTTCAGCGTATTGTGCCCCATCAGACCTCAGATCAGCATATTGTGCACCCATCAGACCTCAGATCAGCAGAATGTGCCCCCATCAGACCTCACATCAGCCTACTGTGCCCCCATCAGACCTCAGATCAGCGTATTGTGCCCCCCACCAGACCTCAGATCAGCGTATTGTGCCCCCATCAGACCTCAGATCAGCGTATTGTACCTCCATCAGACCTCAGACCAGCTTATTGTGCCCCATCAGACCTCAGACCAGCGTATTGTGCCCCCATCAGACCTCAGATCAGCGTATTGTGCCCCCATCAGATCTCAGATCAGCGTATTGTGCCCCCATCAGACCTCACATCAGCCTACTGTGCCCCCATCAGACCTCACATCAGCCTACTGTGCCCCCATCAGACCTCAGATCAGCTTAATGTGCTCCCATCAGACCTCAGATCAGCGTATTGTGCCCCATCAGACCTCACATCAGCCTACTGTGCCCCCATCAGACCTCAGATCAGCGTATTGTGCCCCCCACCAGACCTCAGATCAGCGTATTGTGCCCCCATCAGACCTCAGATCAGCGTATTGTGCCTCCATCAGACCTCAGACCAGCTTATTGTGCCCCATCAGACCTCAGACCAGCGTATTGTGCCCCCATCAGACCTCAGATCAGCGTATTGTGCCCCCATCAGATCTCAGATCAGCGTATTGTGCCCCCATCAGACCTCACATCAGCCTACTGTGCCCCCATCAGACCTCACATCAGCGTATTGTGCCCCCATCAGACCTCAGATCAGCTTAATGTGCTCCCATCAGACCTCAGATCAGCGTATTGTGCCTCCATCAGACCTCAGATCAGCGTATTGTGCCCCCATCAGACCTCAGATCAGCAGACTGTGCCCCCATCAGACCTTATATCAGCCTACTGTGCCCCCATCAGACCTCAGATCAGCGTATTGTGCCCCCATCAGACCTCAGATCAGCGTATTGTGCCCCATCAGACCTCAGTTCAGCGTATTGTGCCCCCATCAGACCTCAGATCAGCGTATTGTGCCCCCATCAGACCTCAGATCAGCGTATTGTGCCCCCATCAGACCTCATATCAGCCTACTGTGCCCCTATCAGACCTCAGATCAGCGTATTGTGCCCCCATCAGACCTCAGATCAGCCCACCCAGCCACATAGGATTAAAATAAAAAACCTTACTTACCTGTTCTGCTCTGCGGCTGCCCTCCGGTCCGCGCTCTGCTCTCTTCCCTGGCCCGCGCACACTATGACCTGACGCTGCGTGCAGCGTCAGGTCATAGTGCGCGCCACCAGGGAAGAGAGCAGAGCGCGGACCGGAGGGCAGCCCAGCGCAGAACAGGTAAGTAAGGTTTTTTATTTTAATCCTATGTGGCTGGGTGGGCTGATCTGAGGTCTGATGGGGGTCCCTAAATACAAGTGAGCGCTTCCATAATGGAAGCGCTCACTTGTATTCGCCTGATTCTGGGCCCCCCTGAGTCACTGGGCCCGGAGCCGTCGCCCCCCCTGCCCCCCGGTAGCTACGCCACTGAGTTAAACCCATTCTATGACAATGTTGATTCAGAAGAAGGCAAAATCCCCCATGAGGCACAAAGCAATACTCTTAACCTTCATGAAAAAAATTCTTACGGAGTCCAAATGGAGTGAAGTGAACAGTTCCATTTCCAACCTACCCTTCACCCCATAAAAAGCAGGCCCATAACGGACTTTACAAAAAGGTCTATGCAGGGGCGTACCATAGTACCATAGCGGCAGACCATGTGACTGCTATGGGGCCTAGGGCAAGAGGGGGCCCAGTCTTAGTTGGGATTATCTCTTCTTCTACTGGAGGTGAAAACTTGGTCAGGACTCTACCCTCTAAAGGAACAACTTTTAGTAAATGAGGCAGTGGAAAAAATGGCCCAGGTGTCATTGAAAGGGGTTTAGGCAGAAACCCTTCTGTCCTGTGTGGGGGCCTGGTTTGATCCTTGCTATGGGGCCCTTACTTCTCTATGTATGCCACTGGGTGTATGACAACTATGCCTGACATAGATCAACTCCATTTCCTACTTCCATGTCTCTTTTAGCCAGCTCATAGGTTGAGGCAAACAAATCCTGGGATTCACCACACCACACACCACACCAGACAGATACCTGTTTTCCCAGACCATCCTCTTCACTTTCTCACAATACTAATGCCAGAAGCCTGACTAATAAAACTGGTGAACTGGAATTAGTGATGTGTGAGGAGGACTAGGACATAGTGGGAATAACTGAGACATGGCTAGATGATAGCTATGACTGGGCAATTAATATACAGGGTTACAGTCTGTTTAGAAAGGATCGTCAAAACCGGAGAGGGGGAGCGGTCTGCCTTTATGTAAAGTCCTGTCTAAGGCTACTTTCACACTAGCGTTTTTAAATTCCGGTATTGAGTTCCGTCATAGGGGCTCAATACCGGAAAAAAACGCTTCAGTTTTGTCCCCATTCATTGTCAATGGGGACAAAACTGAACTGAAGACAACGGAATGCTCCTGAAAGCATTCCGTTCCGTCTTCAGACCGGAAAAAAAACCGCAGCATGCTCTCCGGTCCAGGCATCCGCACCAAGACGGATCCGGAATGACCCCCAATGCAAGTCAATAGGGACAGATCCGTTTGGTGTGGACACACCAGTAATCCGGATCTGTTCTCCATTGACTTGCAATGGGGGGTCATTCCGGATCCGGCTACAGAGATATAGACAGGCATACATACATACATATACACACAAACACATACATACTCACATTCTCCAGCCAGGGACGCCGGCAGCATGTCTTCACGCGCCTCCTGTGCGCAGCTGTGATGTTTCCCCACTGCGCCCAGCAGAGGGCGCTGTGGGGAATCGTCATCACTGCGCGCAGGAGGCGCGTGAAGATGTGCTGCCGGTGTCCCTGGCTGGAGTATGTAAGTATGTATGTATGTATGTATGTGTATGTATGTATGTATGTATGTTTGTCTGTGTCTTGTCCCAAAGTGTGTGTCAACATGTGTGGGGCCGGACAGCTGCTCCGGCTCCACACATGTATCAGCGGCAGTATGGATCCGTCGGCACTCTTTAGGTGCCGGATCCGTGCTGCCGCTAGTGTGAAAGTAGCCTAAAGCCCACACTGCAGGAAGATAGAAGTGAAGATGTGGAGTCACTGTGGGTAGAAATACATGGAGGAAAAAACAATAATAAAATACTAATAGGATTTTATTATAAACCACCTAATATACCAGATTTAACAGAAAATCTACTTCTAAGCGAAATAGACAAGGCGGGAAATCATAATGAGGTCATTATTATGGGGGACTTCAACTACCCAGATATAAACTGGGAAACTGAAACCTGTATATCTCATAAACGAAACAGGTTCTTGGCAATAACGAAAGACAAGTGTTTCTTTACGGAGGTACAAAAATACCAAACTTCCAAAAAACTAAATTTGACCAGCTAAAAGAGACCATTAGCCTAACTAACTGGGACAATGTCCTCAAAAATAAAAATACAGCCACAAAATGGGATATTTTTAAAAACATCCTATAATCTAATTGTGAGCGGTACATACCTTATGGGAATAGAAGGGTAAGGAACAAGAAAAAAACTATGTGGATAAATAGAAATGTAAAGGAAGCAATAAATGACAAAAAGAAAGCATTTAAATCACTAAAACAGGAGGGTGGCGAGGAAGCAATGAAAAACTATAAGGAAAAAAATAGAATATGTAAAAGACAAATAAAAACAGCCAAACTAGAGACCGAGAGATTAATCACCAAAGAGAGTAAAACTAACCCTAAAATGTTCTTCAATTATATAAATGGTAAAAAGTATAAATATGAAGGTGCCGGCCCTTTACCGAGTAATGAGGGGAAGTTGCAGACAGTGATGAGGAGAAAGCAAAGCTATTAAATATTTTTTCTCCACTGTATTCACTGAGGAAAATAAACTGTCAGATGAAATGCAGAATATAAAAGTAAATTCCCCATTAAAAGTGCCCTGTCTGACCCAGGAAGAAGTAGAGCTGCGTCTTAAAAAGATTAAAATAGACAAATCGCCAGGACCGGATGGCATACACCCCCATATCCTAAGAGAATTAAGTAATGTCATAGCCAGACCCTTATTTCTGATAGTTCTGATATTTTAAGACTCTATATTGACAGCGGGTGTTAGACTGGATTGGCACATAGCAAATGTGGCGCCAATAATGAAAAAAGGGTTAAAAGCAGAGTCTGGAAACTATAGGTTGGTAAGTTTAACATCTGTCATGGGTAAACTGTTTAAAGGTTTTCTAAGAGATGCTATCTTGGAGTACCTCAATGAAAATAAGAAAATAACTCCATATCACCATGTCTTCATGAGGCATCGGTCATGTCAAATTTATACCTCATACCTTACATATCAGTACACTGCTGACCAGCAACAGGTAGTGCGAGGGGCTATGAATGGGGCATGGGGTCCAATTTAGATTCTTGCTCTGGGGACCAGTGACTTTTATGTATGCTCCTGTTTAGCCCAAAGCCAAACTGGTTAGCTGGTACAGTGGGTCCACACCCACTGTCTGTAACAGTAAGCTCAGGCCATGGACCCCACTGACCCATCCCCAGTGGGCTTGTCAGAACTTTTCCAAGAAATCAATCGGCAAAGCACAAGTTAAAGGGTTTCTGTCACCAGTTTTGGGCATATAAAACAGGATGACATTTGCAATGTGCAAATGTCACCTGATGCCCAAACTGGTGATCATTTTTTTACTGGTGCCCCCGTTTTTGAAATAAATCAACTTTTGTCGTATGCAAATGAAGCTTACTAGGTGCAAGGGGCGGTAACCCTGCACCTAGTAAGCGCCGTTTCCCTACCTTTATTCACGCCCCCTTTGTTGTGATGGACAGGGCCAGGCAGCTCGCTCTATCTGCTCCTGGCCCTGTCCGTGCTGAAAATCCCGTGCCTGCGCCGTTCGGACTTCATTCGGCGCAGGCGCAGTGAGTGCCGATTGCTGCCGGGCTCCCGGCTTCCTCACTGCGCCTGCGCCGCCTTCTCTTCTGGGTGTTCTGTGACGTCATCGGCGCAGGCGCAGTGAGGAAGCCGGGAGCCCGGCAGCAATCGGCACTCACTGCGCCTGCGCCGAATGAAGTCCGAACGGCGCAGGCGCGGGATTTTCAGCACGGACAGGGCCAGGAGCAGCTAGAGCGAGCTGCCTGGCCCTGTCTATCACAACAAAGGGGGCGTGAATAAAGGTAGGGAAACGGCGCTTACTAGGTGCAGGGTTACCGCCCCTTGCACCTAGTAAGCTTCATTTGCATACGACAAAAGTTGATTTATTTCAAAAACGGGGGCACCAGTAAAAAAATGATCACCAGTTTGGGCATCAGGTGACATTTGCACATTGCAAATGTCATCCTGTTTTATATGCCCAAAACTGGTGACAGAAACCCTTTAAAGACAGATATTGTCCTATTTACTCCTGCCATAGAAGTACTATAACCACTGACAGCTGCTCCTACTCCACATGTTGCACTGATGGGAGAATTTGGTCCCCAGTTATCTGCTCCTCTTTGGTATGATGGAGATCCTAAACAATTGACATGGTTTTATAAACTAGTGTACTCTGCACTTTGAACGGCTGTCCCACTGTTTTGTTACCGATCGTTCCAAGGTTGCCTTTATGATGTCCCACCTCTCTGGTGAGGCTCTGGCCTGGATCAACCCACTGTGGGAGAGGAATGATCCCCTTACTAACAACTTAACGGACTTCTTCAAGACCTTACGCGATGGTATTCGATGAGTAAGGACATACCACTTCGGCAGCTTCCTCTGTTACGCATTCGCCAGGGCAGCTTATCCATGGGCCAATACACTATCCAGTTCAGAACACTGGCCTCGGAACTGGGATGGAATAATGAAGCATTGGTTGCAGCCTTCTGGGAGGGGCTCTCTGGTAGAATAAAGAATGAGTTGGCTGTCTGGGACATACCTACCTGCTTGGAAACTCTGGTAACCCTGGCTTTCAGGATTGACATGTGGTTTCCCGAATATGCCCAGGACACAGTAGAGGACAGAAGACAAATAATTCCTACTTCTTTGTCCATGTCTAAACCCACTCTGGTGATTAAAGGAAGGCTGTCTGAAGAGGAACGTAACCACAGATTTATTAATGGATGGTGTCTGTATTGTGGAGGCAATGGTCATTTTGCTCACTCTTGTTCTTAGAAGCCAGCTAACCTACGTTGGAGTCCGTTGGAGAGGCGGCCATAGGTGAAGATCTGAACTCTCCACAACTGTTATTGCCTGTGACATTGTCCTCTGGCGGTATCCAGTTTACCATGTTGGCCTTCCTTGATTTCTGGTTCGGCAGGTAACTTCCTGCTTCAGGCCGTGGTGAATCAGTACCGGATACCAGTGCGACGTCTTAAAAGACCCTTGGTTGTGACGTCCATTGATGGGAGGGCTCTGTCTGAGTCGGTGCAATACATCATTGAACCTTTGTATCTGCAAGTTGGAGTACTTAATTATGAGAATATATCTATTATGGTACTTCCTAAACAGCCTGCCTGTCCTCCATCTGTACCTCTGAATTTGGAAGGCTTACAAGCTCACTACCATCAGTTTGCTGTTGTATTTGACAAGAAGGAGGCAGAGGTCTTGCCATACGATTGTCCTAATGATCTCGGTCCAGGAACTACTCTCCCTAGAGGTCGTGTCTACCTGTTGTTAGTACCTGACACCCAAGCCATGTCTGAATACATTAAAGAGAACCTTGAGAGAGGTTTCATCTGAAAGACCTCATCCCCAGCTGGAGCCGGGTTTTTCTTCGTAAAAAAGAAAGATGAATAACTCTGACCCTGCATTGATTATTGGGGATTAAACAAGATCACTGTAAAAAAAATCAAAATCCCCTACCTCTAATCTCTGAACTATTTGATCATCTGCAGGGAGCCAGAGTTTTCTTGAAGCTGGAACCTACAATTTGATATGTATCCAGGAGGGCTACGAATGGAAGACCGCCTTTAATAGGAGGGTTAGCCATTATGAGTACTTGGTCCTGCTCTATGGGCTCAACATGGCCCCTGCAGTCTTCCAGGAATTTGTGAATGATATCTTCCAAGACCTCATGTACACCTGTGTAGTTATTTATCTAGATGACATCCTGATTTATTCTCCAAATGTATCTAGCCATCGCAGGTACATGCTGTTTTAGAAGACCTCCCTTCCGTTTTTAGGGTACATCATATCCATCCATGGTGTACAGATGGACCCAGAGAAGCTGCCATCTTGAATTGGCCCCAACCCACCGTCCTGCAGGCCATACAGCACTTTCTAGGGTTTGCAGACTATTACAGGCAGTTCATTCCTAATTTCTCTACTCTGACTGCACCTATCTCTGCCCTGACCAGGAAAGGAATGAATCTCAAGATATGGACTTCTGAGGCTGAATCTACTTTTCAAACACTCAAACAGGTATTCGTAAAAAGCCCCAGCACTGCAGTCCTGAACAGTTCTTCCTGGGGGTGGATGTTTCCTCCATTGGAGCTGGAGCAAAGTGTAGGCAAAATGATCACTTGTGGCTTTTTCGCAAAGGCCTTTTCTAATGCTGAACGCAACTACTCCATTGGAGACAGGGAGTTGTTGGCCATCAAGTTAGCCTTGGAAGAGTGAAGCCATTTGCTATAGGGTGCCATTCATCCCATCATTATATATACAGATTATATATACATTCATGGCCAAAAGTTTTGAGAATGATACAAATATTAATTTTTACAAAGTCTACTGCTTCAGTTTTTATAATGGCAATTTGCATATACTCCAGAATGTTATAAAGAGTGATCAGCTTAACAGCAATTACCTGCAAAGTCAATATTTGCCTAGAAAATGAACTTTATCCCCCAAAACACATTTCAACATCATTGCAGCCCTGCCTTAAAAGGACCAGCTAACATCGTTTCAGTGATTGTTCCATTAACACAGGTGTGGGTGTTGATGAGGACAGGGCTGGAGATCAATCTGTCATGATTAAGTAAGAATGACACCACTGGACACTTTAAAAGGAGGCTGGTGCTTGGCATCATTGTTTCTCTTCTGTTAACCATGGTTATCTCTAAAGAAACACATGCAGTCATCATTGCACTGCACAAAAATGGCCTAACAGGGAAGAGTATCGCAGCTAAAATGATTGCACATCAGTCAACAGTCTATCGCATTATCAATAACTTCAAGGAGAGAGGTTCCATTGTTGCCAAAAAGGCTCCAGGGCGCCCAAGAAAGACCAGCAAGCGCCAGGACCGTCTCTTAAAAGTGTTTCAGCTGCGGGATTGGGCTACCAGCAGTGCAGAGCTTGCTCAGGAATGGCAGCAGGCAGGTGTGAGTGCATCTGCGTCAGGCGGAGACTCTTGGAGCAAGGCCTGGTCTCAAGGAGGGCAGCAAAGAAGCCACTTCTCTCCAGAAAAAACATCAGGGACAGACTGATATTCTGCAAAAGGTACAGGGAGTGGACTGCTGAGGACTGGGGTAAAGTCATTTTCTCTGATGAATCCCCTTTTCGATTGTTTGGGACACCTGGAAAACAGCTTATTCGGAGAAGACGAGGTGAGCGCTACCACCAGTTTTGTCTCATGCCAACTGTAAAGCATCCTGAAACCATTCATGTGTGGGGTTGCTTCTCAGCCAAGGGAATCGGCTCTCTCACTGTCTTGCCTAAAAACACAGCCATGAATAAAGAATGGTACCAGAATGTCCTCCGAGAGCAACTTCTCCCAACTGTCCAAGAGCAGTTTGGCAATCAACAATGCCTTTTCCAGCATGATGGAGCACCTTGCCATAAAGCAAAGGTGATAACTAAATGGCTCAGGGAACAAAACATAGATATTTTGGGTCCATGGCCTGGACTGCAAAGACTGGGAAACCAAACCCAAAAACCCACATATCGGCTTGCAACAAAAAACCATCACACACTTCCTGTTGGGTGAAGAAAGGTCACAGCTTTATTCAACCATATTTCTATTAAACTCCAAACTTTGAACATTATCCACATAACTCCGAGAATCAGAAGCAGTATGCCCCACATCGTTCTCTCCGTGGGCAAGTCTGCCTTCTTCTTCCCCAACTTGCTTGAAACAACCTCCGCTGTGACTTCATAGGAGTGGAAATATCTGAAACAGACACTACAATTAAAACAAGAAGAGAAAAACACCTAAATGGGAGGGAGGGCGGGAAGCTGTCATGTAAGGTGCCGGAGAAAGAGGCCAGCCTACCCTCTGGCCCCTCCTTATATTAAGACCGGCCATACCACCTCCTAGCCAATGAGGGTACACGGGGGGGGGGGGTGTGAAAGGGCTGAATACACTTCTTTTTCAAAGAAAACCCCCCTTTTGGGGTAACACACTTCCACAGGCTGCAAGCCTTCCATTATCCTCCAATCTTCCCTCTCAGCCCTTTGCAGTCCAGGACGCCTTCACGTAATCCCCCTCGGCGTCCACTAGAAACTCCCCAGATCTTAATCCCATTGAGAACTTGTGGTCAATCATCAAGAGACGGGTGGACAAACAAAAACCTACAAATTCTGACAAAATGCAAGCATTGATTGTGCAAGAATGGACTGCTATCAGTCAGGATTTGGTCCAGAAGTTGATTGAGAGCATGCCAGGGAGAATTGCAGAGGTCCTGAAGAAGAAGGGTCAACACTGCAAATATTGACTTGCTGCATTAACTCATTCTAACTGTCAATATAAGCTTTTGTTACTCATAATATGATTGCAATTATATTTCTGTATGTGATAAAAACATCTGACAAACACACATAAAAACCAGAGGGCAGCAGATCATGTGAAAATATAATATTTGTGTCATTTTCAAAACTTTTGGCCATGACTGTACAGATCATAAAAACTTGACATTTCTGCAATCAGCTCAGAGATTTAACCCTTGTCAGGCACCGTGGTCCTTGTATTTTTCGCGTTTTACATTTTACAAATTAGTAGATTGCGGCCGCAATCTGTGACAGAAAAAAGCCAAAAATAGGTGAATTTCTGTTAGTAAATGACCTCCTTTGTTTCTGATAGAGGAGTACAATTCACTTCTAAATTCTGGAGGTCCCTCTGCAAGTAAAACTGGATTTCTCCTCTGCATATAATCCACAGACTAATGGGCAGGTAGAAAGAATTAACCAGGTTTCTGCCAAGTGAGACAACTAGGTATCTCTGCTTCCATGGGCTGAATTCTGTTATACCAATCACTCCAGTGAATATACTGACAAGTCTCCTTTCTTTGTTGTTTATGAGCAACATCCTAAGGTGCCTAAACCATATCAGCTATCCACTGATGTGCCAGCTACAGATGCCACAGCCAGGGACTTTTTCCAGATCTGGCAGGAGACGAAGGTTTCTCTTTTTCAGTATTCGATATCCATGAAGAAAGAGACAGATAAGAGAAGAAAAGATCCCCCTCAATTTTCGCCCGGTGACAAGGTCTGGTTATTGTCAAAAAATATTCATCTCAAGATGCCATCTTACAAATTTGCTCCTTGATTTTTGGGACTTTTTAAGATCACATCTCAAGTCAACCCTGTCTGTTACATGCTCTGTCTGCTGCCTTCTCTCTGCATTCCCAATTCCTCATGTATCTCTTCTCAAACCCCTGGTATTAAACTGCTACTCTAAGTCTTCTGTTGTTGCTCTTGTTCCTGTTGGTGCTGAAGATGAATTTGAAGTCAGCAATATTTTGGATATGAAGAAGGTAAGACCTTTTATCTTGTGGATTGGAAGGGTTTTGGTCAAGGGCGTTGCTAGGGTTTCAAAAGATCCAAGGTCCGAGCCCCAATACATATGTGCCATACTCTCAAAGTATCGGCCCTAAACACAAACACAAGCTCGCCCTAGGACTAAAGACATATTTTACTTGCTGCATGGACAGCCTGCCTGCTGACGTTTAGGCTAGGGCTACACAGCAACAGTCATCGCGCGACACCCGTCGCGGCCAGGATCCCTGAGTAGCGGGGATCCCATAGAAATGAATGGGATCACCACGGCAGTCACAAGAAATCCAACATGGTTGCCATGTAGCCCTAGCCTTAATGCTGCAGCCCTGCGCTCCCCAGCTTGCGCTCCAGAGTGAGCCCAACACAGAAATGCGGCCACAGTAATTTAACTGTATAAGTACCAGCAGGGCCGATTCTAGCTTTTCTGCTGCCTGAGGCGAAAAATGAAATAACTCCCCACTGGACCTCAGACCCCCCCATATCAGACGTTTAGACCCCCAATCAGACCTCGAACCCCTAATCAAAGCTCAGACCCTCAATCAGACCTCCAAACCCCCCCATATCAGACCCTCCATATCAGGCCTTCAGACCCCCAATCAGGCCTTCAGACCCCCAATCAGGCCTTCATACCCCTCATAACAGGCTTTAGACCCTCAATCAGACCTCCAGACCCCCTTTATCAGACAGACACCCCCTTATCAGACCTCAGACCCCCAATCAGACTCCCCTTATCAGACCTCAGACTCCCCTTATCAGACCTCAGACCCCCTTATCAGCCCTTCAGACCCCCTTATCAGACCTCAGACCACCAATCAGCCCTTCAGAATCCCCTTATCAGACCTCAGACCCCCCTTATCAGACCTCAGTCACATCTTGAAAAAGTCATAAACTTTGAGCAGAGAGTTGAGGGGTCCCTGCAGATGGTCTGAACAGGTTACTGATGAACTGCAAGGATTCCAGTAATAAATGTGTATTTATTATGCATTGCAGTGTATTTTGTGAGCCATTGATGACTGTGAAGAGTTAACTGCCTGGTCAGCCCTTCAGACTATTTTATCAGACCTCAGATCAGACTTAAAAAAAATAAATTAACTTACCTCTCCTGCTCCGCCGCTCCTCTCCTCTTCAGGCGGTCTCCCGTTCTCTTCTCAGCGCCCGCGCTGCAGTCACCTGACCTCCTGCAGCGTCAGGTCAGAGTGAGCTCTGTACATTGTGACGCTGCAGGCAGCCAGGACACAGCAGCGGGGGACCTGTGAGCAGGAGGAGGGGTAGGTACAGCACTCCCCCCCCCTGCCTCCTGCATACTACGGTGCTACTGGCAAGGGGGGCATGGGTCACAGGCAGCGCCGATGCCGCCCCTTCAAAGCCAGCAGCCTACCAGCCATAACATTTGGGGCCCTGGTCAAAACATCCGTGTCTCAAGCTTCGAATGTTTTGACCTGGCGACGCCCCTGGTTTTGGTCCTGAGGAGAGGTCTTGGGATCAATGCTCCTGTCATCCTGAAAAAATTCCTGGCACAAAGAGACCCTATGAAGAGGGAACGTAACGGAGGGTGTACTGTCACGCTGGCGGTCCATGCCTGCCACGGGCTTGCTGTCCCGGGCAGCTGCGGACATTGCTCTGCTCTGTGTGAATTGGAATTAGAGCTTTGTGAACTTTCCTTCAGCACTTAGAGAGTTAATGCTTTCCCCTGCCCCTGCACAGGAGCTGGTTAGGCTGCCCCTATTTTGCTGTGGTTCAACCTCCTCATCTGAGCTTTTAGGTAATTTCTTACTAGTAAAGTGAAGGTGATATTGTCTGGATATCTGTGCACTGAACCTTATTTGTCTTCCCATTCCGCTCTTTGAGACCTGAATTACGCTAGTATTCAGCCTGTCCTGACCTTGGAACTGCTATTTGGAATACGCAAGTACTCAGCCTGCCCTGACTATTGGACTGTGTTCAGACTATGCTTTTGCCTGAGTCCTTGGTGCTTGCATCGGTGTCTCTGACCCCCGTGGGCCAGCAGCCAACTACACCAGGACTACTCCAGGAGGTAGTGGCCTGGTTGGTTCCTTGCAGTGAATTCCAGATCCCTGTACAGAGGTAAAAGTGTGCATTCCATTTCCGTATGTCCGCATTTCCTTTCTGCAAAAAAATAGAACATGTTCTATTATTGTCCACATAAGGACTGTTCTATTAGGGGCCAGCTGTTCCATTCTGCAAAATACAGAATGTACACGGACATCATCTGTATTTTTTGAGGATCCGTGTTTTGCGCAGCGCAAAGTAGATATCGGCGTGTGTATGAGCCCTAACTGTCTAAAATAATTAACATGGAAGAGGAGAGTGTACTGCTACAGATGGATCTGGATAGATTGGAGGCTTGGGCACAGAAGTGGCAGATGAGGTTTAACACTGACAAATGTAAGGTTATGCATATGGGAAGGAATAATGCAAGTCACCAGTACATACTAAATGGTAAAACACTGGGTAACACTGACATGGAAAAGGACCTAGGAATTTTAGCGGACAGCAACCTAAGCTGTAGAAACCAGTGTCAGGCAGCTGCTGCCAATAAGATAATGGGTTGCATCAAAAGGGGCATAGATGCCCGTGATGAGAACATAGTCCTGCCACTTTACAAATCACTAGTCAGACCACACATGGAGTACTGTGTACAGTTCTGGGCTCCTGTGAACAAAGCAGACATAGCAGAGCTGGAGAGGGTTCAGAGGAGGACAACTAAAGTAATAACTGGAATGGGTGAACTACAGTACCCAGAATGATTATCAAAATTAGGCTTATTCACTTTAGAAAAAAGACAACTGAAGGGAGATCTAATAACTATGTATAAATATATCAGGGGTCAGTACAGAGATCTCTCCCATGATCTATTTATCCCCAGGACTGTGACTGTGACGAGGGGACATCCTCTGCGTCTGGAGGAAAGAAGGTTTGTACACAAACATAGAAGAGAATTCTTTACGGTAAGAGCAGTCAGACTATGGAACTCTCTGCCTGAGGAGGTGGTGATGGTAAGTTCACTAAAAGAGTTCAAGAGGGGCCTGAGTGTATTTCTGGAGTGTAATGATATTGTAGATTGTAGTGATTAGTTTTTTGGAGAAGGGTTGTTGACAGGGACCGACTGGCAACTTAAAGTGGCCCTGTAAAAATTAAAAGTGGCCTTATGTTGTAGGAGGGTTTAAAGTGACAGAAAGCGTGGCCAGCAATACCTTAGTGCAGCAAGAAATACCGCCCAGCAGAAACAAATACCACAGTGCAGCACAAAATACTGCTACCTCTGCAGTGTTCAACTGTATTATCGTCTTGAGGATGGCGATACAGTTGAATTCAGGAGAGGATCTGAGTCTGCTAGACTGTTATGTACCTGGCTGGCAGCAGTGAGGAGGGCTCAGGTGGTCCCCTGGGCAACAGCCCACCGGGAAATTTACCTGTAGGGTCTATGGTCAGTCTGCTCCTTTCGTTGATCCAGGGAGTTATTCTGATTGCCTGATTGGAGTCAGGAAGAGTTCCCCTAAAATGAGGAAAATTGGCTTCTACCAGGGATTTTTTTTCGCTCTGGATTAACTTGCAGGATAACAGGCTGAACTGAATGGACATGTCTTTTTTCAGCCTTTAAAACTACAATTATCTCACATAAGTGAGTACACCCCTCACATTTTTGTAAATATTTTATGATATCTTTTCATGGGACGACACTTTAGATGAACACTATAATACAATGTATCAGTGTACACTTTGTATAACAGTGTACATTTTGGACCCTCAGAATAACTCAACACATAACCATTAATGTCTAAATCACTGGCAACAAAAGTGAGTGCACCCCTAAGTGAAAATGGCCAAATTATGCCCAATTAGTCATTTTCCCTCCCCGGTCTGATGTGACTTAGTTTTACAAGGTCTCAGGTGTGGATGCGGAGCAGGTTTGTTAAATTTGGTATTTACCCTCTCACGCTCTTTCATACTGGTCAGTGGAAGTACAACATGGCTCCTCGTGGCAAAGAACTCTCTGAGGATCTGAAAAAAAGAATTGTTGCTGTACATAAAGATGACCTACGTCAGGGATGGCCAACCTGCGGCTCGCCAAGTATTGCAAAAGTACAACTCCCAGCATGCCCAGACAGCCTACAGCTATCAGTCTGCAGCAGGGCATGGTGGGAATTGTAGTTTTACAACAGCTGGAGGGCATCAGGTTTGCCATCCCTGGCCTAGACTATAAGAAGATTGCCAACACCCTGAGACTGGACTGCAGCACTGTGGCCAAGACCATGCAGCAGTTTAACAAGACAGGTTCCACTCAGAACAGGCTTCGCCATGGTTGACCATAGAAGTTGAGTGCACAAGCTCAGCATCATATCCAGAGGTTGTCTTTTCAAACTAGACATATGAGTGCTGCCAGAATTGCAGGGGTGGGGGCATCCTGTCAGTGCTCAAACCATACGCTGCACACTGCATCAAATTGGTCTGCATGGCTGTCGTCCCAGAAGGAAGCCTCTTCTAAAGATTATGCACAAGAAAGCCGACAAAGTTTACTGAAGACAAGCAGACTAAAGACATGGATTACTGGAACCATGTCCTGTGGTCTGATGAGGCAAGATAAACTTATTTGGTTCAGATGGTGTCAAGCCTGTGTGGCGGCAACCAGGTGGTGGGAGTGTCATGGCTTGGGGCTGCATGAGTGCTTCTGGCTTTTGAGAGCTACAGTTCATTGAGGTAACCATGAATTCCAACATGTACTGTGACATACTGATGCAGAGCATGATCCCCTCCCATCAGACTCTGGGCCGCAGGGCAGTATTCCAACATGATAACTACCCCAAACACACCTCCAAGACAACCACTACCTTGCTGAAGAACCTGAGGGTAAAGGTGGTGGACTGGCCAAGCATGTCTCCAGACCTAAAACCTATTGAGCATCTGTGGGGCATCCTCAAACGGAAGGTGGAGGAGCGCAAGGTCTCTAACCTCTACCAGCTACGTGATGTCAACATGGGGGAGTGGAAGAGGATTCCAGTGGCAACCTGTGAAGCTCTGGTAAACTCCATGCCCAAGAGCGTTAAGGCAGTGCTGGGCATGGAGATTTACTAATGTGTCTGTGGAGGACCAAAAATCTGTCTAAAAAGTTAGTACAGTAGTACCTCTGGCCGTTTGTCATTTATTTTTTTCTTTCATTCAATTTTCACAATTCTGTTGCAGTTGCACGCCTTCACCAAAATTTTATTCTGTACTGTGGTGTCAGTGCGTCCGGCCAGGTGCAAATGTTTTTTTTTTCTTAGAAGTTGAAATTGTCTTGCCAAAAATTATAAAAATTGTCTTGTCTCCCCTAAAATCTGTTCTCTCCAGAGTGCTTGCATATACCAAACCATCACTGTCTGCAAGCTCTATTGAGATTTCCCCACCGCCCCCCCAAAAAATGTTCTTGTCTTCCATTATTTCTCAAAAAAAGTCATCTATGATTTGTACTCTCATGTAGTGGAGAACACGGGCCGCTCCTAGGAATTGTCGCTGTGAGTCATGGTGCAAACCACCATGGACATGTAGAGCAGCTGATATGGACAGGGACAGTACTTGTCTTTCAGGACCCTGTTTTGTGCAGAAGCAGTGACGTCACACCACTGCAATGATCGTATTGACACCTCCATGTTTGTGCCAGTCTGGTTTCCACACCAGGGTCTTATCCAAATCTGATCCCCACATCCATCTCAGTGGGCTTCCTCCTGTTCTCAACAGAAACAGGCAAGAGTGTTGACTCCATACCCGCTCCTTCTTTCATATGTGTAAACTGAAGTGTTGCCATGCTGCCTTAGAACTGATGACAATGGGCAAGGGAAGACACACAGTGGATCCCAGCAAATTTACTACAGCTGGGCAAGGTTGTCAGCTACAATGGCATTTGGGGAAAATAAAATAACACAGGCTGATGCACGACAACACCACAGCAGGGAACAAGTGCTATTTTCAGCTCAGGCAGTATGGCAGCTCAACAGGGAGGCATTTCGTGTACTCAGACCCTTTAAAAAGGCTACCAGATTTGTGAGTAGGGACAACAGCAGCATTAACGATGTCACCCCCTGATATTTATATTAGAATAAATGCTCACACTGGTGCAACAAGGGATAGTGGAAAAAGAATAGCTTTTACATCTTGGTGGACTCTCTGTATATGTTATGGATCCACAGGAACAAAGCTCCATGGAGGAAAAAGTGCAGGAGGATGAAGAGCTACCACTGGAGGAGGAGTAGGAGGAGTTGGTGCAGGAAGATGAAGTTGATTATGATGACAATGACACTGGCCATGATGACACATCATCGCACTGGAGGCGGAGCTGGAAAGAGATGGGTCCTTTGACAAATTGGCAAGCATGGCAAGCTGTATACTTTCTTGCTCACATTCTGACAGGTATATTATAAGCATCAAGAAGACTAATGACTACTGGTAAGCCATGCTTTTAGACCCTCAGATTAGTTTTCAGTGAGCAGATGCCTGCCATCCGTCTGTCTGACCAGGAGGCTTTTTTTAACTCTGATAAATTGCCCCTTTTACCCATCACAGCAACAAGGGATATATGTGCAGACAGCCTATCAACACCTTATGTACCCACCAAGCCAGCTCATGACACCTTGTATACCCACCAAGCCAGCTCATGGCACCTTATATACCCACTGAGCCAGCTCATGCCACGTGAGTTAAAGGTCCTGATATCCAGGACCCCCGCCGATCAGCTGTTTTGAGAACGCACTGGCACTGCTGCCTTCTCACAGCTTACCAAGCACAGTGCCATACATTGTATAGCGGCTGTGCTTGGTAAAGCGCTCAGCTCCATTGAAGTGAATGAGGCTGAGCTGCGATACCAAGCACAGCCGCTATACAATGTACGGCACTGTGCTTGGTAAGCAGTGAGAAGGCTGTGGCACTCACAGGAGCGCCTTCTGAAACAGCTGATCGGTGGGTGTCGGACCCCCACCAATCAGATACTCAGATAGGTCATCAGTATCAAAATCTTGAAAAAACCCGTTTAACTGTTCAAACTTCATGAGCTACACACTGCAGAAATCAGAAGTAAGTGATCATAATAATGCGACTCGAGAGTGTATATAAACTCCTGCTCTGTATGATTTTTATTTAGCTTAAAGGGATTGCGCAGAAAAAGATGTTTTATTGTGTATGGAATCATTGAATCTAATAATGTATGTGTTCAAATCTGTAGCAATGCCCCGGTTTCAGCTCTCGTCTCCTGGTCTCAGGTCGCCGCAGCTCCACTTCCACGATGGTCCCGACTGTGGTAACCGGTTTTCCTGCCCCTCTGTGATGTGTTTGCAGAGCGCCAGCTGTCTGTCCCAGTTTAATAGCTAAGCTAGTTGTGATGGCTAGACCTGATTGTATGTTGTACGTTTAAAATTATGATTTGGGGAATTATCACAATTATTCACAAAACTGTTGCATATATATAAAAATGTATTTTCTATCCCAGAAATATTGCCAAATTAAAAAAAAAAATAATGCCAGCCTTATGTTTCCAAAATTGCACCCAGATGATATGAGTCTCCATGTGTTCAGAACATAGAATGACAAAATGAGCTAGATCTGAGGTTTGGGAAAAGGGATGACAAAGAATAGATTGCCAGGATTTGTGTCCAAAACCATAAGAATACCCATTAGAATTTACTCTTCATTTCAGCAACAGACTTTTTGTTCAAGAAAAATTATTGATACGAAGCTAGCAGGTAGTAATTGTTTCTTTAGGACAAGGGCTCCATCTAGTGGTTAGTGTGATGTGCTGCACCTGTATTGCAATACACACACAGATTACACAGATTTACTAAATAGATGGAATTAATTTAGACTGTTTAGACAGTCTAGAACTGCACAGATTTATCACAGTGGTTCAGGCTAGATAATAAATGTGTTTCGGGGTAGACAATTTTGTCTAACTTTATACTATTGGTTGGCTTACTTTGAGACAGAATTTTATGCCAGAATTGTGGTGCAAAATGTAGTATCTTAGGCCATGGCCCCTTTCCAGTGAAGCCCCAATCCCTTTGGAGCAGGACAGAAAAAGTATAGAAACTGTACTGCGCCAAATGGTACCACTTTTTAGACAGAATCCAGACACAGAGACATTAGTAAATCTGGACCACAGTGCTTTAAAATGTTTTCAGTGGCATTTTTTTTCTTTCTTTTGTTTTCACACATTTTTGGCCAAAAACACTGCAGCCAGATGTCAGTTTAAAGTCTATAGCAAAATACAAACATAGACACACACTAAAGATGTATCAAGTAAAATATCTCACAGTTTTCAAACCAGCACCTGGATCTGAATATTTTTGTAATTGCATGTAAATAAAAATTTAGTATAGCCACTGAGTATAGTGCCACCTGCTGTTTGTTGTTATTCTTATTTATTTGCCCTGCTCATTAAGAAGGCCACACATGCTCAGTTTCATCCTTCAACTGCCTCTTGAGCTGAGGGAGAGCTGAGACACACCCCCCTGAGCTGTGATAGGAAGAGCATCGACACGCCTCCTGAGCTGTGAGAGGGAGAGCTGAGACATGCCTCCTGAGCTGCAGCAGAAAAGACACTCCCCTGAGCTGCCAGCTTGATATAAATCCAGCAGAGCAATGAATGGGGAGATCTCTGGATCCATGTGAGGTACAGGGCTGGTTCTAGCTTTGTTAGGAAGAGACTGTCATGTACTATATGATGTCTGATTTTAAATTTTTACATTATTCATGGGATAACCCCTTTAATCAATGTATTTGTGCCTCTTTTGGGGCATTTCCCTGCATAATTGTGCTTTATCTGCTGTGCGACTTCATTTTTTTCATTGTCTCATTACAAGAGAAATAACTTAATTTTTTTTTGTCAATAGCTGTATGAGGGCTTGTTTTTTGTGGGATCAAGTTGTAGTTTTCATGACACTCTTTTTGGGGTACACACAATTAGTGATTAATTTTATTAACTCTTTCTGAGGAGGAATGGGATACTGCCATTTCCTTTTTACGCTGTAAATATTTCAACATTTACTTTGCAGCATAAATAACTTTATTCTCTAGGTCAGTACAACGATACCATATATATACATATATATATATATATATATATATATATATATATGTATATATATATAATGTAGAAAAAGGAAGGCAGCACTTCAATATAAAGTGGAAAACGTATATATATATATATATATATATATATTATATATATATATATATATATATATATATATATATATATATATATTAATGTTTCTGTGTGTCGTTGCAGAGAGAAAGTCAACCTCCCACCCATCCCTGCAGCTGACGTTGATTTTTACCTTCATTTTTTCAATCCCCATTGGCTGGGGAGTGGGAGGGGGCGTAACCTGACCGGGTCAGGGGCGTGGTTTAGCGGGACCTTGGGGGGGTTGCTTTTAACTCCTTCTTTTGAGGATGGCCAAGTCAATGTCATGGTAATTTATGAGAATACACAATGGGTAGCAGTGGAAGAAAACATCTTTTATTACTACTGAACGGTCTTTGTCTAAAATTAGTCTAAAACATAAGTTATATGTATGGTAACCGGAATACCCCCTTTAACAGTGTCATCCACAGCGCTCTGCCCCTTTAAAGCAGTGAATAGAAATGGCTGGGTTGTTAGTTAACTGAGCTCCTCTGGCTGCTAATTACCTGGCTATGTTGTTATGGAAACCTGCCCTCCCTGTGTGTGTCTGTGCAGAGAATGGCAGTTGGGGTTTGAAACCAAAGCTCCCAAGCTAATATTGGCTAATTCAGGTCATATTTTGGGAATATCTCAGGAACGGTATGTCCTAGAGAGCTGTGACCTGGTCTAAAATCTTCCCGGACACCTGATGTAGATGTGTGCCGAATTTGGTGAAAATCGGTCCAGTAGTTTGGTCGCGCATAGAGAACAGACAGACAGACTGACAGACAGAAACTCATTTTTATAATATTAAGGCCCCGTTCAGACGGCCGTATTTTTGCGGGTCCGCAAAAATACGGGGGCCACCCGGCGTGTGTTCCGCAGCGCTCGGAACACACGCCGGGCGGCCCCATTGAAAATGCCTATACTTGTCCGCGGCTCAGCAAGATAGCGTGCCGACCATAGAGGTGAACGGGCCCGCCCCTATTCCGCAAATTTGCAGAATAGGTGCGGACCCGTTCACACGGTTGTGTGAACGGGCCCTAAGAGATATATAAAATTATATATTTATTGCCTCCTCCCAAGAACTATAACTTTTTTATTTCTGTGGAGCTGGATGAGGACTGTTTTTTGCTGTATGGTTAGTTTTCATTGGTATAATTTTGCACTACATAAGACTTTTTGATCACTCTTTTTTCAATTAACTTGCGGCAAACAAGAAAAAACAGAAATTCTGCCTTTGTTTTTTTGTACAGCTTTCACTGTGTAGGATAAATGACATGATAATTATATAGCTCAGGTCATTACAGATACAGCAATACCAAATATGTAGAGGAGGTTTTTTCAGTTTTTTTCCATCCATGGTGTGTGTTTTTAACTTGGAGATTTTTTATTATTATAAAACTTTATTTAATTCTTAATTTTAAAATGTATTAGTCCCTTTAATATTCGCCCCTGTGATATATCACATAGTACTCAACACTACTTACAGTGCCTTCCGAAAGTATTCAGCCCCCTGGAACTTTTCAACCTTTTGCCCTATTTCAGGCTTCAAACAAAAATATATAACATTTAAAATTTTTGGTGAAGAATCAACAACAAGTGGGTCACAACTGTGAAGTGGAATGACATTTATTGGATCATTTAAACTTTTTTTGTAATAATAAAACTGAAAAGTGGGGCGTGCAAAATTATTCGGCCCATTTACTTTCAGTTAAGAAAACTCACTCCAGAAGTTCATTGAGGATCTCTGAATGATCCAATGTTGTCCTAAATGACTGATGAAGATAAATAGAATCCACCTGTGTGTAATCAAGTCTCCGTATAAATGCACCTGCTCTGTGATAGTCTCAGGGTTCTGCATCATGAAGACCAAGGAACACACCAGGCAGGTCCGTGATACTGTTGTGGAGAAGTTTAAAGCCGGATTTGGATACCAAAAGATTTCCCAAGCTTTAAACATCCCAAGGAGCACTGTGCAAGCGATCATATTGAAATGGAAGGAGTATCAGACCACTGCAAATCTACCAAGACCCGGCTGTCCCTCTAAACTTTCATCTCAAACAAGGAGAAGACTGATCAGAGATGCAGCCAAGAGGCCCATGATCACTCTGGATGAACTGCAGAGATCTACAGCTGAGGTGGGAGAGTCTGTCCGTAGGACAACAATCAGTCCAACACTTCACAAATCTGGCCTTTATGGAAGAGTGGCAAGAAGAAAGCCATTTCTCAAAGATATCCATAAAAAGTCTTGTTTACAGTTTGCCACAAGCCACCTGGGAGACACACCAAACATGTGGAAGAAGGTGCTCTGGTCAGATGAAACCAAAATCCAACTTTTTGCAAAACGATATGTTTGGCATAAAAGCAACACAGCTCATCACCCTGAACACACCATCCCCACTGTCAAACATGGTGGTGGCATCATGGTTTGGGCCTGCTTTTCATCAGCAGGGACAGGGAAGATGGTTAAAATTGATGGGAAGATGGATGGAGCCAAATACAGGACCATTCTGTATGAAAACCTGTTGGAGTCTGCAAAAGACCTGAGACTAGGACGGAGATTTATCTTCCAACAAGACAATGATCCCAAACATAAAGCAAAATCTACAATGGAACGGTTCAAAAATAAATGTATGAGAATATGTGGAAAGAGCTGAAAACTGCTGTTCACAAACGCTCTCCATCCAACCTCAAAGAGCTCAAGCTGTTTTGCAAGGAAGAATGGGCAAGAATTTCAGTCTGTAGATGTGCAAAACTGATAGAGACATACCCCAAGAGACCGCAGCTGTAATCGCAGCAAAAGGTGGCGCAACAAAGTATTAATGCAAGGGGGCCAAATAATTTTGCATGCCCCACTTTTCAGTTTTATTATTACAAAAAAAGTTTAAATGATCCAATAAATTTCGTTCCACTTCACAATTATGACCCACTTGTTGTTGTTTCTTTAAATGTTTAAATGTTATATCTTTTTTTTGAAGCCTGAAATGTGGCAAAAGGTTGAAAAGTTCCAGGGGGCCAAATTCTTTCGCAAGGCACTGTATGTAGTACAGTGTAGTATGCTGCCAGTAGAATCTATTAGGCTGCACCTCTGACCTTCATTGGACTATGAAGACATCAGCACTCCACAATCTCATTCGCAGAGGTGCTGATTGGTGACAGATGGCGCCTGCTCCGTCTGAAACCACTTAGATGTCGCACTCAATAGGGACCACAGCACCTCTCCGGGCCTTTACAGCAGGAGCCGAATACAGCACTTAGACTAGGTCACCTTAAAAATGAGGACGCCTAGTCTAAGGCCCCTTAGTGATCGCTGTAAAAAGGCGTATTGATGGTCACTAAGGGGTCAATAATTTGAAGGCATTTGTGACATGCACTTCAGTTTGTAAACATGATTCATCTATATCCCACTCAGACCCCGGCATAGATAAAATGCTATAATTTATATAGTATCTTCTGTGTGTGTCAGTCTTGCATCTAGCAGAGTAGGGAATGTGGACCACTTGCGGATTTGCCACCTAGGGTTTCCACTGCAAGTAGGTAGGGAAAGCGGGCTGGGTTCCAATTAGGGCTCACTGTCTGGGTATTGCAGCCTACTGTGCTGACAGACTCATACAATAAAACTAGTGCATTATTTATTTGGCACAGTAAACTATACCCCAAAGTGGTACCAATAAAACTACACAAAAGCCCTTACACAGCTTTGTCAATTGAAAGAAAAAATCTCCCAGAATATGGTGACATAAAAAAACTGTTTTTTTTTAAGTGAGCAGCAGAGCAGTCTCTCAGTGTTGTCTGTGAAGCAGTGAGTAATTGCAGCACTATCCTAAACCTTGTAAGAGAGTAGCATGGTGGCAGATGTATAGATGTGATGAATGTGTGACAAGGGTGAGTATCATGGGACCTGTACTTCTTTATATTGGCAATGCTGTATGCAGCAAGCCCTGGAAGCATCAAAATAACTGAGCTGCAGATATCTTTGTAAGATAATGAAAAATAATCACTTCTGAGCTCTGGTCGCATCATCTGGTGATCATGCAGACATAATTTAGCCATGACAATAAAGCACTGACAGGTAAAGTGAATAACAATAATTATTTTATGACAGTAACACCTGCTAAGGGGTGGGATATCGCAGCCTGCAAGTGAACAGCCAGTTCTTCAAGTTGATGTGTTAGAAGCCCAGTAAAAATGGATAAGTGTAGCAATCATTCTGACACCTAATGATGAGTCTGTCTCTGTGTTATTAGAGTTACATCTTAAGGTTTCACCATCTGTAATTAACAGATTAAATCAACTATACATTATTCTTAAGACTTATCTCACCCCAGTGCTCATGTATGGGAAGGGCAGATTCAGCAGATTGTAAAGGAGTCACAACCCTGGTGCACATTTGGACCGGTTCACCAATTGCAAAATTTTAAGCAGTGGTGAAGCAATTTGCAGACCGCAAAACACATACGGACGTGTGAATGAAGCCTAACAATGTCCTGAAGTCAAAGACGTGGAATATGCCTTCTTGGCCTACTGTCAGAGGAAAAGGGGACATGTCACATAAGAATCTTCCTAAGAGAATCACTCTTTCTGGTATGCAAGTGCATGTGGTACAGCACTCCAAGACTGAGTATGTAGAATCTAAAAGTTAATCAAATTTTTATCTCTTAGATAATCCAAGAAATATTAATGAATATTAAAGGGGTTTTCTGAGACTTTTATACTGATGACCTATCCTCTGGATACAGTAGGTAATCAGTACCAGATCAGTGGGGGTACAACACTCAGGACCACAGCTGACAGGGGCGGACTGGGAAAGTGGCCTTGGGAAGAATGCTAAAAGTGGCCCTATTTTGTGGTAGGGTCCAAATTGATGGAAGTCAGGGCCAACACAAGTAGGCGAGGCCAGCAATACCATATTGTGGCACATTATACACCCCAACAGAGCCAAATACCACAGTCCATCACAAAATACTGCCAGCAACACAAAATACATCCCCAAAAGCTTCCACTGGCCGGCCATGAGGAGGACTCAGGCGACCCCCGGGCATCGGCCTACCGTGAAATTTCCCTGTAAGGTCTATGGCCAATCCACCCCTGACAGCTGATCAGCTATTTGGGAAGGCACCGATGCTCGCAGTAGTGCCGCGGCCTTCTCTCAGCTCACCAAGTGCAGTGCTGTACATTGTATAGTGGCAGCGCTTGGTATCACGCTCAGCCCCATTCACTTCAATGGAGCTGAGCTGCACCTAGGCCATGTGACCAATAAACATGATGCTGTGAGAAGGCCTTTGTGCTACTGCGAGCACTGATGCCTTCTCAAAAAGATCATTGGCAGGGATCTCCGATGTTGGACCTCCACCGATCAGATACTGATGATACTGATCGTTCCAGGGGATAGGTCATCAGTATAAATAAAAGTTGTTCTGAAACTACAACTCCCAGCATGCTCCTTTCACTTCTGCGGGAGTTCAGAGAACAGGCAAGCAAGTGTGTAGTTTCACAACACCTGGAGTGCCAGAGGTTGTGGATCCCTGCCATAGAGAATTACTAAATGTAATTACCAGGCATATATTCCCTTCTGTTTGATACTATGGAGAGGTTAAGTACGCAGTCTACCTTGCTAGCCTCAATAATGTGCCGTCTCTGTCAGTGTTCCATTTGCACACAGTAAATTTGTTATGATTGTACCTATGCATGCGTTAAAGGGTTCTACAGCTGTTTTGTACTGATGACCTATCCTCAGGATAGGTCATAATTTTCTGATCAGTGGGGTCCGACACGCAGGAACCAATCAGCTGTTTGAGGAGGCCATGGCACGCCAGTGAGCACCACGGCTTTCTAGCAGCTTATCCTGGGTCACGTGGTCTAAGCACAGTTCAGTGAGATGTGATACTAAGCACAGCCGCTAAACAATTTATGGCGCTGTGCTTGCTAAGGATAAGTCATTAGTATAAAATAGTCGGAAAATTCCATTTAAAAAAATGGACAAGCATAAGTGAATCCGACGAGGGCCAAATAGTTATGGCTAGATGACTGGATGACAGCATCTCCAAAAAGTCAGGTGTTATGGGTTGTTCCTGGTATTCAGTAGTTAGTACTAAAAGTGGTGAAAGGAAAAGCAACTGGCGACAGGGTCATGGGCACCAAAGGCTCATTGTTGCATGTGAGGAGAGAAGGCAATCTCACAGAAGAGCTACTGTAGCAGAAACTGCTGGAAAAGTAACTGCTGGTTATGAAAGATGTCACAGCTTGCAGCTCGTGGGACTGTGTAACTGCAAACCAGTCAGGGGATCCATGCTGACCCCTTTCCACTGCCAAAAGCACCTACAATGGTAATGTGAATAACAGAACTGAACGATAGAGCAATTGAAGAAGATAGACTGGTCTGATGATTAATGTATTCTTTTAATCATGTGGACATCTAGGTGCATAGGCATCAATTACCTGGGGAAAAGACAGTACCAGCGGCTCATGGGCCCTGGTACAAGAGTTCAACTCGGTCCCTCTTACCTCAGTGTTTGGTCCAGGGGCAGGGGACCACATAGCCTATCTGCTGCCTGAGGCAAATGCTAAATTCTTGACCTAACCCCTTCCCTCCAGCCAGAGGTGTAACTTGACCTGCATGCACTTTCTATAATACCAGTGTCTTCTTATGCGGCACAAGGATCTTTGGGTCCTCTCGGGCTCCTGGGCCCAGTAGAGACTGATACCTCTACACCCCCTACAGCTACGCCCCTAAGCACCAGGATGCACTATAGGAAGAAGGCAAACCGGCGGATGCAGTGTGATGCTTTGGGCAATGTCCTTCTGGGTTCTAGCATTTTTGTACCACCTATCTAAACATTGTTGTATATCATGTTCACCCCTTCATGGCAACAGTATTCACTTCCAGCAGAAAAATGTGTTCTGCCACATTGCAAAAAGATCAAGGTGTTGACTTGGCCTCCAATTTCTCAAGATCTTAATCTATTTATGCATCCTTTGCTGAAAAAAACCCAATTATGACCCATGAATTACCAGATTAAAAAAAATCTGCTGCAAACATCTTAGAGGTCTTGTAGAATTGATGCCTGGACTGTTTTGGTGGCACCTATACAATATTAGGTAGGTGGTTATAATATTATGGCTGAGTGGTGTACATCAATACTTTAAATTGCGAGATAGGGTCTCCATGGATTGGACACGTTTTTCCAACACAGTCCACAGATACTCAATCAGATTGAGATCTTGGGAATTTGGAGGCCAAGTCAACACCTTGTCATGTTCCTCAAACTATTCCTGAATAATTTTTGCAAGGTGGCAGGTCCCATCACCCTGCTGAAATAGGTCACTGCATCAGGGAAATTGTTGCCATGAAAGAGTGCACTTGGTCTGCAACAATGTTTAGGTTTATAGTAACAAACACATAAACTGCTGATCTTGTGAGCATGAGCCTGGATCTCTATGGATTGTCTCCATCACATATTTCCATGCTACTAAGAATAAGTGAAAAGGTTGGGCCCTGCTCAGTTCTAGAAGTTTACTAAAGGGTCACACACTTTTTCAGTCCCTGTTAAATATAAGATATCTCTCTTTTATTTGTGGAAGTTATTGAGGTTTAGTCTTTGCTTCAAGACATGTATAACAACTGATTTCTTTAGCATGAGAAAAATATACTGTACCTCCCAGTGAATTCCTTTCCACTGAAGTTAGGACTAGTAAGAGTTAACATATCACATAACCATAAGTGGAAACGGGGCCATGGCTTGTTTTACACTTGAAGCTGTAACAGTAAAGTGTCCTTACAGTGGAAGAAATGGCATTGCTGGAAGAGCGAGCACACAATGTCCTCACGTTGTTGTTGTTCTCCGGAGCTGTATTTATATTTCAGAAAGCAGTGTATCCTAGACACCAGCAATATGAGCCGTGTGGGCATGCCCGGGGGTCAGGGAGAAAAAGTGTTCCTGGGAAGCTGATGTATCACTGAGAATTAACACAACAGAGACAGGAGATTGTTTCCATAATATGTTATTTAGCTGCATACTAAAGCATATCAATTCTAAATTGTGACAGAGAAAAATACATGGATTTAAATGGGTATTGATGCTGTGACAATCGTCTCATCATGCATGAAATAAAGTAATACATGGGCACTAGGGGCGGAATGGGAACTAAGTGGCCACATGTTGTAGGTAACATAGTAACCTACAACATGTGTAGTAACATAGTTGGCTGAAAAAAGACATCCGTCCATCCAGTTTGCCCTGTTATCCTGCAAGTTGATCCAGAGGAAGGCAAAAAAAACCTGTGAGGCAGAAGCCAATTTTCATCACTTTAGGGGAAAAAATTCCTTCCCGACTCCAATCAGGCAATCAGAATTACTCCCTGAATCAACGACCCATCTCTAGTAACTATAACCTGTAATATTATTACCTTCCAGAAATACATCCAGGCCCCTCTTGAACTCTTTTAGTGAACTTACCATCACCACCTCCTCAGGCAGAGAGTTCCATAGTCTCACTGCTCTTACCGTAAAGAATCCTCTTCTATGTTTGTGTACAAACCTTCTTTCCTCCAGACGCAGAGGATGTCCCCTCGTCACAGTCACAGTCCTGGGGATAAATAGATCATGGGAGAGATCTCTGTACTGACCCCTGATATATTTATACATAGTTATTACATTGCCCCTAGGTGGGCCCAAATTAACCAATTGTGGGGCAACACAAGTAAGCAGGGACAACATATGTAGGTTGGGCCATCAATTCCATAGTGCAGAACAAAATACCACAGTGCACCTCAAAAAATACTGCTGTCCACACCAAAGTATTCAACTATTTTGGCCGCTCTATGCATCTCGCCACCTGGAACTTTCCCTGCAGGGTCTATGGCCATTCTGCCCCTGCTTAAAATGACTTATCTATGTGCTGAGTTAAACAAAGAACACAGTGTTGCATTGGATGCTGGCATAATTTCCTTTATCCTCAGGATAGGTCATCAGTATCTGATAAGTGGGGGTCCGACACCCGGGACCCTGCCAATCAGCTGTTTTAGAAGGTAGCGGCATTCCTGTGACCACAGCTACCTTCTCACAGCTTACCAAGCACAGTGCTGTACATTGTACAGCGGCTGTGCTTGGTATCGCGCTCAGCCCCATTTACTTGAATGGGGCTGAGCTGCTCCTAGGACATGTGACCGATGAACATAACGTCACTGGCCTAGAAAAAGCTAAGAGAAGGCCGCGGCGCTCACAGGAGCGCTGGTCCTTTCTCAAACAGCTGTTGGACCTCCACCGATCAGATACTGATGACCTATCCTGAGGATAGGTCATCAGTAGTAAAATCCCGGAAAACCCCTTTAACATAGTTACTGTAAGTCACCATAAGCATCAGGCTATTATCATGCTTTTATCGCGTGGTAAGCATTGTGGTTGAAAGGTCATGTCTATTGACTGCAACATATACAAGCTTCCGACCTTGCTGGGTGTGCCATTTAGCCTGTATAAAAAAGATGTGGCTGGTTAACCTTGTGAGCAGCACAATAATGGGCATTTTCATTCAGATACATTTATCATAAAATAAATGTTTGTCCTATACTAATCCCAATTCGATCCATCCAAATTCAACAGCATACTGTTTTTATATTAGGTCAACTTAATACATACATAGATGGTGCCAACTGGGAGCTACTTAAATTGCTCCCTCTTCCTGTGCAGGAAATGCCACTCAGCTGATGCAGGTCACCACTGTGGCTAGCAATTGGCAAATCAGTCATTTCCTGCACATCAAGAGGGACCAGGAAGCAGAGAGCAGTGGGGGATGGGTAGAGGATCACCTTATTATTTTACACTGTTGAGAGCCTGCTTTAGAAACTTTTCATTGGCCTGACACAGGGCCGGGACTAGGGGTAGGCGGGGGAGGCGACCGCCTAGGGCGCCATCTGGAGGGGGGCGCAGCCACAGGGGATATCAAATGGGTCTGGACCCCCCCTAGAACCATTCACTTTTTTTTTTTTTTAATTCCTCAGGGCCGCACCGCCGATCGCCACAGGCGGTGCGGCCCTGGATCTAAGTGCAGTCGGTGTGTGGGGGCAGTAGGAGATGAGCGCTTCCATTGTGGAAGCGCTCATCTCTATATTCATCTGTATTGCCGTCCTCAGGACAGAAATACAGATGCCTGTGCTGCGGCAGGGGAGGGAGAGGCATCTCCCTTCCCTGTTCTTCTGATAGGCTGCAGGCACTAATGGCTGCGGCCTATCAGAGGCCAACTCAGGCAGCGCGATGACGTCATTATCATCGCGCCGCCTGAGCCGGGCAGCAAACAGCGCGGGACACAGGCCGGAAGAGGCCTGCACCTCATCGCTGCTGATGGAGGTAAGTATTAGTGGTTTTTTTTTTTTTCTTTTTTTTTTTTTTATAGATGCCATATTATAGGGGGCACCTGCTGGCAATTTCTCACTGGCCCATTTACTGGGGCATTTCTTACTGGCACATTAAGTGGGGGGCGGGCACCATGGGGGAGAGGAGCACTGTGGGGGCATCTGGGGGCCTTTTTTCGAGCACATTATGGGGGGCAATATAGGCGAGAGCTGGACTATGGGGCATCTGGTGGCACTATAGGGGCACTATGAGGGAGGGGAGCACTATGAGGGCTCTAAAGAGGCCTTTTTTGTTGGCACATTATGGGGGCACTATGGCATCTGGTGGCAATAAGGGGGCATTTTTTATAGGCACATGGGAGACACTATAAGGGAAGGGTGGCACTATGGGGCATCTGGTGGCATTATTTGGGGGCAGTATGGGGGAGTGGAGCACTATAGGGGCATCATTTGGGGGCACTATGGGGGAATCTGGTGGCTCTAAAGGGGCATTTTTTACAGGCACATTATAGGGGGCACTATGGCTTCTGGCACTAAGGGGGCATCTGGTAACTCTAAAGGGGCATTTTTTACTGGTACATTATAGGGGGCACTATGGCATCTGGCACTAAGGGGGCAATTTTTACTGGCACATTATGGGGGAGAGGAGCACTATAGGGGCATCTGGTGGGGCAGCAAGAAGGGGCATTTTTTACTGGCATATTATGGGGGACACTATGGGGGGATTTACTGGGGCACTATATAGGGGTATTTTATACTGGCATACATTATGGGGACATTAGCTCAACTGCAGGCACTAAGCGGGGGTATTTCTTGTTCTGTCATATTACAAGGTGAATTATTACTACTTGGGGGTATTATGGTGAGCTTTACTACTACTGGGGGCTATGGGGAACACGATGTCTAGTATGGGCACTATGGAGGCATTACTATTAAGTGTGCTCTGGCAGATAATTATTTCTATTGGTGGGATTTTGGGGAGCACTGTTACTTTGGGGGGCATCCTGGCACAGTATCAATTTAGCACAATTATTTTTGGGGGACATTATCTTTATACTATTAGTGTCCGGACGCAGTTATTTTTTAGGAGACTGCCAATAATTGTTGTAGGAGGCACTATCTGTGTGGTAGTTGTATTTTTCAGGGGACAGTTTCTGCAGTATAGTATTAGGGGGCACAGTATTGGAGGTGGCAGGATGAGGTGTTCAGAAGATGTGAAGATGATGGAAATATGGGAAACGAATGTCTGTTTGTATCTCTGCAGATACGAGAGATGGCTGAAAAATCATCATGGCGGTCTGGTCCGAATGGAGAAGATGAGGAAAGAGAACGTCTACAACAAAGGTGACATCACTGGATGTAAGAGGTATAGGGCGCTATGTAGGAGAGGAGATGCTCCGGCTCCTCACTCTGCCATTTGCAGAAGGAGGATTCAGAGCTGGGTGAGGACAGCCAAGGGGGGCAGCAGGTCACGGGTGGGTGGCAGATGGTGGTGGGGAACCACAGGCCTTGAGCAGGATCTGAGGAGAGGGAAGGAGCTTCCTTGCTGTAGCCTGCTGTTGTCTATTGTATAATGTGAGGCAGGCAGTGCAGCCAGGACACGTCCTCCCCTCTCTGTATGATGTGTACAGGCGGGACTCAACAATATCATTTCAGCTGTACAGTGTTTGCTGGGAGTGGCCTATTATATTTAGGAGGGGCTTATAATAATGGGCGGGGCCAATTTGGGGGGCGCCATTTGACTACTTTGCCTAGGGCACCAAACTGCCTAGTCCCGGCACTGGCCTGACAACCCTTTTAATAACATACCATAACAGAAACATATGTGCCAACAACAGCGGCCGTTTTATCTTCCCCTTAGTCAATAAATGGCCTCAGTGGTGACGTGTGTAGATGGCATGTCATATTTCTGGTCCAGCTGGAAGAAGGGAGCTTGGTGCTGGACCTGGAGCACTGGAGGCAGTTGAGTTTCCACCAAATGACTGCCCCCAACCAAACTTGCACCTTGTCTGGCTACCATACCTTGGAGAACTTTCTACAAAGGGTTGTCCAGAGTGGAAAGTGATTTCCATGGTGCCAGGCAAAAAAAAAACCCACAAAAAAAACATACAAATTACCTGTTCAACGTGTTCCCGGTCCAAGCTACCATTTCTGGTCCAGCAGGAAGTGTGATCTCGCATCAGCATGAACGTTGCAGCGATGATGCACCAAGAATGGTATGTGAACGCTGGGGCCATTGATAGGCCGGCAGGCATTGGAGCTCACTTTGTACAGGTTAATTTTTAAAAAACATATACTGTGCCCGGCCCCAATGAAATTACTTTCCACTCTCCGACAACCCTAAGTACTTACATGTAAACAGCTTACCAACTGCCATATAAATGTAGCTGTCTCATCATGTGCCTATAAAGATCAGAAGACAGATCATGTGCTAATTCTGGGAAATTGCCAAGAATCTAGCTCTGGTCTGCATCACAGAGTACTGGACAACTGAAAGGGGATTGTGTAGGAGCTACATGGCCCAAGAGCCGCATGTGTCATTGCATGGCATGTCTCACTCTCCTATGACTACACTGTTGTTTTTCTTCATCCGTCCATAGAATGGAACAATTTTATGACACACTAAGGCCACATGCACATGGTACAGAAAATGTTCAGCGTAATACAGTACCAGCTAAATCTGAGGTCTGATGGGGGACTAGTGGACTGATCTGAGGTGTGATGGGGGTCTGAGTGGGCTGATCTGAGGTCTGATGGGGGACTGAGTAGGCTGATCTGAGGTCTGATGGGGGACTGAGTAGGCTGATCTGAGGTCTGATGGGGGTCTGAGTGGGCTTATCTCAGGTCTGATGGGGGTCTGACAATGTTGGCTGATCTGGGGTCTGATGGGGGTCTGATAATGTTGGCTCATCTGAGGTCTGATGGGGGTCTGATAAAGTGGGTTTATCTGAGGTCTGATAGGGTTCGGACATGGGGTGCTCATCTGGGGTCTGATGGGGGTCTGACAATGTGGGCTGATATAAGGTCTGATGTGGGTCTGACAATGTGGGCTGATCTGAGGTGTGATGGGGGTCTGACAATGTGGACTGATCTGAGGTGTGATGGGGGTCTGACTATGTGGGCTGATCTGAGGTGTGATGGGGGCCTGAGTGGGCTGATCTGAGGTGTGATGGGGGTCTGAGTGGGCTGATCTGAGGTCTGACAAAGTGGGCTGATATGGGGTCTGACAATGTGGGCTGATCTGAGGTGTGATGGGGGTCTGACAATGTGGGCTGATCTGAGGTCTGATGGGGGTCTGAGTGGGCTGATCTGAGGTCTGATGGGGGTCTGAGTGGGCTGATCTGAGGTGTGATGGGGGTCTGAGTGGGCTGATCTGAGGTCTGATGGGGTCTGAGTGGGCTGATCTGAGGTCTGACAAAGTGGGCTGACAATTTGGGCTGATCTGAGGTCTGAGGGGGTTCTGACATGGAGGGCTGATGTGATGTCCTGATAAGGGGGGTCAGATGTAATGTCCTGATATGGTGTCTGATCTGATATCCTGATATTTATGGGAGCCTGATTTGATGTCCTAATATTTATGTGGGGTCTACTCTGAGGATCTGATATGAGGTCTGATGAAAAATCTTTTTTTCTTATTTTCCTCCTCTTAAACCTGGGGTGTGTCTTGTCATCGGGTGCGTCTTATAAAGCAAAAAATACGGTACATTGTTTGTGCAAACTTATCAGTGGAGATTTCACTCTTTGCAATGCAAGGAGTGAGATCTGGGACACATCTATAGCAAAATCCACAAGTACTATGCAGCTTTTGGTGCAGAAACAAGGAGAAAACTGAACACAAATCTGGCATTACTGCTATATGCATGCACCCTAAAAACCCACCCCCCAACCAAAAATAAAACCTTGCAGCTTTACATGAAGTAACTGTGTGTACTCTTTCGCTTGTATGCTCAGCTGTTTGCATTTCAGACTGCCTACAGTGTCTGACATAATCCACTTCCTTTCAGACAATTTTGGATCCTTTGGCCTCCCAAACAAAAGTCTGAATTTTTTTTCTCCCCTGGCAGCTAATCACTATGTAGAGCCCTGGCTGACTTCATCTAGTCTACTGATGATCACCCAAATAATGAACAACAAAACCTGTAGGCTATACTACTAGATCTTTAGAATTCCATCAGAAATGGTTCCAGTTATCACAGTGTCAATACAAGTATTTGCATATCTGACAATTGATATAAGAACGACGACTAGGAACTGAAAATGTATTTGTATTTGTAAGCCTAACACTTGTCATGCTGTTTTGGCACATGGTACACTATTTCTTGGGGTCAGGCATGTCAATAATAATCTCCAGCAACACTGCTTGGAGCGCAGAGGGAGAAATACAGAACACACCGAGACTGGAAGATTCAACTCAGGCAGCAAAATACAGGTCTCAGCTCTTGGAGAGCAGCATGCACTAGAAGACTTCCTGTCAATCCAGGAAAACGGGGAAGGACAGAAGTTGAAGGGGGTGTAACAAACTAGTGCTCGGAGGGCTCTGGCCAGCCCCTCGGTGCTCCAGTTAGGTCACTTGAGTATAAATAAAAAGATTAAAAATTACTCTTAATGGTAATTGGATTTTCCATTAGCCTCCACAACGGCATCACCTGGAAGATAGCCCACCTCCTCAAGGACAGGAAACAACCCGGAGATCAGTGCTTAAAAGACCCCTCTTCTTAACCTGCTCCAGTTAATAACCTAGGACCTGAAGGTAGATGCAACAAATTTAATATGATTAATTTACATAAGAGCAATTTTCATCTTTTCCACATGCTCCCACAACCTTATCACCTAGAGGACTAACAAAGAACTACTGTGTCTCTGGGGTGCGACAGCAGCAGACAAAACTTCATGTCCGAATGTTAAATCTGTATTTGAGAAAAACATGTAACTTGTAATGTTTAAAGGATTATTCCCATCTTAGACAATGGGGGCATATCGCTAGAATATGCCCCCATTGTCTTACACGTGTGGGTCCCACACCTATATAGAGAACGGAGCCCCCAAAGTAAAGGAGGGTGCACTGCGTATGCGCAGCCGCCTTCCATTCATTTCAATGGGGCCGCCAAAAATAGCCAAGCGCTGGCTTGGCTATTTCCGTTGGCTACATAGAAACGAATAGGAGCGGTGGCCGCGCTTGCGCGGTGTGCTCCCATTCATTTCCATGGGAGCAGCGGGGAGCTGTGTCTGGTGCTCCCCGCTCCGTTCTCGATATAGGTGCAGGTCCCAGCGGTGGGACCCGCACCTATAAGACAATGGGGGCATATCGCTAGGATATTTGTCTAAGATGGGAATACCCCTTTAAAGAAGGTTGGAGGATTCTACCAGGTGGCTGCCTGGCAAATCTGTTCTAGGGAAGCCAAGGCCACCTCTGACCAGGAAATAGATACGGCCCTGGTAGAGTGAGCCTTCAAACTCCCCAAGGGAGAAAAGTTCTTTATCCTTTAGCAGAGAATAATGTACAGTCTGATCCAATGTGCAATTGCGTTATTGCTTGCCGCTTTCCCTTTGTTCTTGCCCAAGTACCGGGCCAATAATTGGTCAGTTTTTCTGAAGTCTTTAATTATATGTAGATATTTTAGGACACATCTCCTAACATCCAGATTATGGTATCTCCGCTCATCCTCCAAGCTTGACTGAGAACAAAAAGAGGGAAGAGACACTTTTTGATGACAATGGAACTTTGAAATTACCTTAGGTAAAAACCTCGGGGAATGTTTTAAGACAATTCTATCATCAATATCGTTAAATATGGTGATATACAGGAGAACGCTTAAATTTCCCCTACTCTTCTTGCTGTTTTAAATAATAAAAGCCTAAGTGGAATCTTATTGGTTCATAAAGAGTTCCCATAAGGATCGAGAGGACCAGATTTAGGTTCCATGGAGGAACAGTGGATCTAAATGACGAATTCTTTTTGCTCGTTTAAAAAAATCTTCTAATTAAATTTAGATCTGCCAATTTTATCCCCATGAAGGCACTTAAAGAGTAACTAAAGTGTTTTACAATTTTCTATTAGACTGTTCTAAATGGCCCAAAAATCATTTTTGTAATATACTTTATTAACAAATCATTCTGTTTTCCATCCCAAAAAGGACCTAAAGTCCTGGATTTTACCAATTCTTAAAGGCATCATTCTGGTATAGCGCTGGCTTGTCAGCGCTGTATGGATTTAACTGTCTGCCGTGGAGAACGCTGCACAGGACAGAGCACAGACCGCTCAGCTCAAAGCTCTCTATAGCACATCGGTGCAAGAACCTTGAGTTGAGAGGCGCTCAGTTAAATCCTGGCAGAGAACATCGATACAGGGCACAGGTGTGCTGTGCCAGAATTAAGCCCAGCTTGAGGGCAGCATAGGCAGGAGCATCAATCCATGCTCCGTCCTGTACAGCATTCTCCACTGCAGCCAGTTAAATGCATAATCCAGTACAGCGCTGACAAGCCTGTACCAGAATGATAACTTTAAGAATTGGTCAAATCCAGGACTTTAGGTCCTTTTTGAGATGGAAAACAGCATAATTAATTAATACAGTATATTAGAAAAAGGATTTTTGGGCTATGTAGAAGAGTTTAAAAGAAAATTGTAAAATTGTCTAGTTACTCTTTGCTGCAATCTGTACTTTTATTGTACTCATTCTGAGCCCTTTGTCCAGACCTGCCTGCAAGAAATCAAGTATCAACTTTATATTTGGAGGCATAGATGGATCCCAGGCAACTGAAACAGATAACAGGAGCACTTTCCAGGATCCGAGGTAGGTTTTTGATGTCACCAGTTTTCTGCTCTGCATCAAAGTATTTATTACAGCATCAGATAGGCCTTTTCCTATCTGATGCTGTTCGTTCAACCTCCAGGCAGGAAAAGCTGAGATACATCTAGGTGTAGCACTGGACCCTGAGAGAGAAGATCTGGAAATTGTTCTTCGCCGGTGACATAAGGAGAGGAAACTAGGCCAGAAGGACGCTATTAGGATCAGTTGTGGTTTTCCTCCATAGCTTTTGTTAGAGTTCTGGAGAACAATGCCAAAGGAAAGCATGAAGGAGTCATGTTTTTGAGAATGCATCCACCTGTAGAGGTAGGTCTAGGTATTATGGGGAAAAGAAGCTCTTTACTTTCTTGTTTCTTTTTGACTCAAATAAGTCTATCCCTGCGATCCTCCATCTCCTACAACTTTGGTCGAACACTCTCTGATTTAAACTCCAATCTCCTTCTCTTAAGGTCTCTCTGCTGAGGTAGTTGGCTAGGTGATACTCCTCATCTTTTACAAGGACTGCTGTGAAATTAGGAACTTCTCTGCCCAAATATTTTTTCTGCTACTGCAGCTAGGGTCTAACTTCTCGTTTATGTATGCTACAGTAGTAATATTGTCTGAAAAAAAGCTTCACGTCTTGACTGGACTATCCAAGAAAAAACCTTTAGGGCCTGAAATACTGCTGCCAGTTCTCTCATGTTCGATGATGCCTGGCGAACATCTTCTCTCCATTTTCCTTGTTCTACTGAATTTTCCAAGTGTTCTCTCCAACCCTGTTTGCTCGCATCCGTTGTTATCACTACTTGTTTGAACCTGCATAATGGCACTTCAATAAGAAAATCATCCATATATGGGATTAGGAGAATACTTGACTGATGAAGGAATCCCGATACTTCAACCATTATATTTGTAAAGATCCTCAGGGCCGAGCAGAGCCCGAATGGTAGAACCTGAAAATGACAAACTTTTCCTTCCAAAAAAATTATGAGGAATTTCTGATGTTCTATATGGATCGGCACATGATAATATGCAACTGTTAGATCTACTGTTACCATAAAGTACTTTCTGTCCCTGAGGAGGCAGAGTATCCTCCAGATGATGACATTGTGGAGACAAGTGGAAAATGTATTTTTCTCAGCAATGGGCCCACGGATAGACATAATAAGGGTATTGTTTTTATCAGCATCATGAACCTTACCAGGCTGGTTTAATAGGGTAGATCATGTTAAAAGATGCTCTTTAAGAAGAATGGTATTTTTGGTGTGTCTATCATTTTAAAATTATTTTTTAGGCTATGCACAATTTTGCATAGCTTTTTGTGACACATTTTTGTTTTCTAATTTGGTTTGGTGAAGGACATGTTTTATCACATCAAGCTCAGAAACCATTTTGACCATGTGTTAAATGGGTTGCCCTCAGGATAGGTCATCAATATCATATCGGCGGGGGTACGACACTCAGCCCCTGACGATCAGCTGGTTGTTTACCTGCTCGCCAATGCAACAGCAGCAGTGAGCAGGTGTAATTACACCTAGGCGGTCCAATTCTCTTCAATGGGACGGCTCGTTCCTATGCTGTTGAATAGAAACGAGCCATCCCATTGAAGTGAATGGGACGGCTTCCTGTAGTTACACCTGCTCACCGCTGCTGTTACAACGGCGTGCAGGTAAACAATGAAGAGAAAGCAGCGCTGGCATGGCGCGGGCCTTCTCTTCAACCAGCTGAACGGTGGGGGTGCTAGGTGTCAATCTGATCTTGATGACCTGAGGATAGGTCATTAACAAAAATAACTTGGACAACCTCTTTAAAGGGAACCTGTCATCAAGTTTATGCTGCCCATACTAACGGCAGAATAAAGTAGAGACAGGTGAGTTGATTTCAGCGGTCTGTCATTTATACGTTAAAAGTAAGTGGTTGCCGAGAACCAGCATCACAAACATTGCAGATTGGGCCTGGAAAAGAGTCATGGCCACATGAGAAGAGTCCTCGTTATTCATGAATTCCTGCTCCCACTGCCCACCTGCTGATGACTGACAGGCTTCTACCTAGGTTTCTCCCTTTCTCTCTAGGAGAGAACTGTCAATCATCAGCAGATGGGCGGGGAGAGCAGGAGATTAGGAATAACCAGGACTCTTCTCAGGTAGATTTGACTCTCTTCAAGGCCTGTGCTGCAAGGATTATGATGCTGGTTCTCGGCAACAACTTACTTTTAGTTCATGAGTGACACACCGCTGAAATCAGCATTTCTGTCACTAATTTATAATGCTATCAGTGTGGTCAGCATAAAGTTCATGACAGGTTACCTTTAAGTACAGAAACACTAGGGCAGATTTACTAAGATTTAGATGGTGTAAACTTAGACTAGACAGTTTAAAAATGTGCCACGTTTATTACAGTGGTTGATGCTGGCTCATACATTTGGATTATATCTTTAGACTGTGTAATCTGTTTATACAATCTTTTTGTTAGATTACTGTATACCAGAATTTTGCACTAAAATTCTGGTGTAATTTTGGCACAAATTTGGTGTAATTTTTTAAATCAAAACTAGTTCATTTTTGTTTAGAGCTTCTTTGGAAAATGAAAGGATCAATAAAATGATTGGTTGCTATGGGCAACTAAGCCAGTTCCTCTTTGCACTTTGTTTTGACAAATCGCACCCACTTGCTGAGCAACGCCCAAAAATGCTTTTAAATATTGTGTCTGGCACATTTTCATTAGTAAATAGCCCTTTGCCACAAGATTGGAAGCACACAAGTCTATAAGGCCCTAAGATATTCATTTCTCTCTTTCACCAAATGTTACAGTACACATTTGAACACAAAGCATTTTCCTAGCAACAAGAGTAAAAAAAAAAAAAAAAAAAAAAAAAAAAAAAAGACACTTCCACCGTTCCTAATCCTAAATCCAAGGATGGCATGAGCCAACATCTAGTTATCTCACCAGCTGCTTGGCTATGCCAATCTCAACATGACTAATCTTTGGAAGGAAAAACTCTGTGTTTGTCAACACTGAATTAGTTAAAAAATAAAAAGGTCATAAAAAGACCAATAAGGATATTGTTTAAACAACATCTCTGCTTATCCCATACAGGGCGTCTGCCTGCCTAGGGTGCCCACTCACTATCTATGATGGGGGCGTAATCATGGCCGCATTTGTGGTAGTTCAGCCTTAGCATGTCCCGGCGCAGGAGCTAGGATATCATGTGGATTATCTGTGCCAGAACATGGCAACAGGGGCCATAGATTAGAAGAGGTCTGCTCCCTGCAGAGCAGATGGTGGCGGGGGAACGGGAGTGAGGTGTTTGATTTTGTTTTATAACTAAGCAGTGGTGTACTGAGGGCACAAAGGAGCATTATATACTGCCCCTACAGGGGGAGATGGAGGAGCATTATATACTAGTACTATGTGGGGATAATAGTATATTATGGGGAACGGAGGAGCATTATATACTGGAACTATCGGGGGAGCAATATATATTATTCACAAAAAGTTAGGGATATTTGGCTTGTGGGTGAAATTTCAGGTTGAACCTAAAATGTAGTCTAACCATTACAGGTGAATTTAATGTGACCTTCTCTAACCTTCTGAATGCACATGTTCAATGTTTCAGTACTTTTTGCACAACTCGCCCAATAAACTGGTTAAATTACAATTGTTATTTAAACAGCCCTCCTCATCATGCTGTTCACATTTTGACATCATGAGACCAAGACAACACCTAACAATTGATCAACTATACCTTGCCATTGCGAGGCTTCAAGCAGGATGTTCTCAGACATAAGTGGCCACTGAGCTTAGTGTGTCATCAGCAGGTTGTATTACAGATACAGAGAGACTGGAAGAGTCACAAAAAGGCTTAGTATTAGATGTTCTTTGGCCACATCCCACACTGATGACCGCTTCATTGTGAACAATGTCCTGCGGAACCAGAAGATGTACACCACACATCTCCAGGCACTTTAACGGAGGTGAGAGGCACCCAAGTGTCACGTCAGACCATTCTAGACCATTTACATCAGTGTGGTCTGAGTGCTAGATGACCTGCAAGGGTACCTGACCACAGGAGTCATTGTCTTGCATGGGCCAGGGAGCATCTACGTTGGACAAGGGACAAGTGGACCTCAGAGCTCTTAACTGATGAAAGTTGATTCACGCTGAGCAAAAATGATGGCCGCCAACTATGTTGGAGACGTCAAGGAGAGCGCTATGCATCAGCCACTGTTGTCACAAGACGAACCTTTGGTGGTGTTGTTACAGTGGGGGCAGGTGTTTCTAGTCAATACAAGACTATCCTACGCTTTGTGACTGGTACAGCGACAAGGCCATACTACGTGAAGAACATCATTAATCCAGTCATTGTGTCTCTGTGTGAACAACACAGGCCTAATTTCATCTTCATGGACAACAATGCGCCAGCTCATCAAGGTCGCATCATTAGGGAACGGCTGGGGACTGGGGGATGGAATGGCCTGCACTTTCTCCAGACCTGAATCCCATTGTAAACCTATGGGATCAGCTGAGTCGCTGTGTAGAGGCTCGTAACACTGTACCCCAGAACCTCAATGACCTGAGGGCCGCCTTTCAAGAAGAATGGGATGCCATGCCTCAGCAGACAGTAAGTCGACTTGTGAACAACATGAGACATCGTTGTCAACCTGTAATTGATGCTCAAGGCCACATGACAAGTTATTGAGACACTGACATATTTCTGGGGGTATATCCAGCACTGGTGTTGGCTTTTGTTTCAATAAATTGTTTGCGATGAGGAAATCCCCATTGCTGATTCTACTTACATGTCCTACTTTCATGATATATCACTGGAGCATGAACTTTTTACGTTTTCCATAAATTTTACCCAAAAGCCAAATATCCCTAACTTTTTATAAGTGTGTGCATTTTTACACACACACACTAATATATATATTTTGTGTGTGTGTGTGTAAAAATGCACATACTTATAAAAAGTTAGGGATATTTGGCTTTCGGGTAAAATTTATGGAAAATGTAAAAAGTTCATATACACATACATACATACACGTCGGGCCTCCCGCGGCGTGCACAGCATCATTGTAATCAATGATGTTGTGCGCACAATCGATGCCGCTCCAGGACATAGGGCCCACTCATGGACTGTATGTCTCGGAGGGCATACGGTCGTGTGAAAGGGGCCTTATAGTAACACTGGTGTCTTCTTATTTAGAGAGGGGGCAGCACATCCTTGACCAAAGACGTCTGCCTGTGATGATCTGGACCAAATGGAACAAGAAAAGGAAAGTGAAGAACTGAAATCTGCAGCACTATCACCTGTAAATTACTGGATCTGCCCTTGACTGCTTCTTTTAAATGTGTTTTAATCTTGTCGACGGGAACATGATAGACATCCTAGTGTCTTTGGTTTTAAAAAAGTATCTTTTCTTATATTGAAGGAAGCCTGGAAATAAACAGCTAGGACCACAACAGTAAAACTGGCTTGCCAACCATGCTTGTAAACCATCTGACATACAGCCAACAGAAAAAATAAAACCCCTTCTACCTCATTAGTCAGGGAACCTGTCACCTCCTGTAGCAAAAAAAAAAACTGTTAGCAGTACCTTAATTTAGAGGCCAGGGTGATGCTAAAGAAGGTCTTCATAAGGAGAAGAGATTCCTCTAACTGCCAGAAATTGGTCTTTTAATCCTCCTGAGCGTGCTGTCTTGACTCCGCTTGAAGTCAAGGGGGCAGCGGCCTCCTTGCTTCAAGTCAAGCAAATCACTCCCCTGGTCAACTTGACTGATAGGTTGCCGTTGAGCCGGGGATCGTGCAAGTTTCGCGCATGCGCGGTGCGCGATTTCTTCCAGCGCGATCCCGGCCCCGGCTCTTCACTTTGGCGGGCACTTTTCTCTCTACAGCGCATGCGCCACAGAAGCAAGCGAGCGCACTTGCCAGAGCGCGCCCGCCGTCCCCGCACGCAAGGGGTCATTGAAAGCGTCCTTACACCCGGCACGCACTGTAGAGAGAAAGGAGCTGGCAAAGTGAAGAGCCGGGGGTGGGATCGCGCAGGGAGAAATCGCGCACCGCGCATGCTCGAGACTTGCGCGATCCCCGGCCCAACGGCAACCTGTCAATCAAGTTGACCAGGGGAGTGGTTTGCTTGACTTGAAGCAAGGAGGCTGCTGCCCCCTTGACTTCAAGCGGAGTCAAGACAGCGAGCTCAGGAGGATTAAAAAACCAATTTCTGGCAGTTAGAGGAATCTCTTCTCCTTATGAAGACCTTCTTTAGCATCACCCTGGCCCCTAAATTAAGGTACTGCTAACAGTTTTTTTTTGCTACAGGACATTTAAGCTCACAACATGTAAGAAACTTGAGAAACAGATTGTCAGCTCAGAGAACAGGAGCAATAGGAAGTATACCATAATTATTTTATGCCATACGAGGCATTGAAAGATTTTCAGTATTCTCAGACGATCCAATTAAAGTACATGTCATATTTGTAGCAATTAGTGTATACAAGTCATATATTTGTATCTACTGGAAGCAATGTTCTCCATTATATTCTATGATTGATAGAATCACAAAGAAAGCAGGCTGATTATACAAGCTCTGTAGCTTGTGGCACGACTAGATCTGGCAGTGTCACCTGCCGCTGATCATATCTTTATAAGGGCTCACGCACATGACCGTAAACGTTTTTTGCAGTCCAGCTGTGTGTGTTCTGGATTTTGTGGAACAGATCTGGCTGGCCCATAATACAACAGTCCTATCCTTGTCTGTAATATGGACAAGAAGAATAGTAATATATATATATATTTTTTTATACACAAGTGGGTCAGCATCCGTTCTGCAAAAATGCAGATCAGATGCGGACTGAAAATACGGGTGTGTATGAGGCCTAAGCATCGCAAACAGAGTCTGTGTAAAAAGGCAGAACAAAACATTCAAAAGCTGAATTTAATAAAATCTGTTGTGGTATATGAGAAAACCACATGGTAGAAGAGAGGCTATTGCACGAGAACAGGGCATTCACATGCTCTAAAAACAGGGATACCCAACAAACCACAACTCCCAGCATGCCTGGACAGCCTACAGCTATTAGGGCATGCTGGGAGTTGTAGTTTTGCAACAGCTGGAGGGCCACAGGTTGAGCATGCCTATTCTAGAAAAATCCAAATGAAATAATAAGTGTGCCACTGCTATGGGCAACGTGATACAGCTTCATGTTGCAGCTGGCTGTATTAACTACAAAACAACAGTCCAGCATCCTTCTTAACCAGAGATCACAGATGTACAGGTAGATTTCACTCACAACTGAGGCCTCCATTCAGATATCCATAATGTGGGCACAGAGTGCAGATTACAAATCCTAATCCTAGGAAGGGTTTACTGTTGGGTTGTCATTGCTAGGCCCTTCTTATTCAACCCAATTGTATTTTCAATCAGGTAATCTCAAATGCTACCATACCGCAGTCAAACCATTGTAATGAACCATACCACTCCTCTCTTTCCAATATTGGAAGCACACAAGTTTAACAATATAGTTGTATAGGATTTCCCTTCACTGGACTAAGGCCAGACACAGAGAGTTCAGTGCAATAAACTCATAGCGTGTCAGTGTGTGGTCTCGTTCTGAACTCTGCTCCTTTGACAGGATCACATAACATTACAATGAATTATAATGCTGTGTGTCCCTGAGAGTCCTGGAATCTATTGAATTACACCATCATAATGCTGTCAGTTTAATTCAATGGATTCCAGGTCTCACAGGGACACACAGTATTATAAATCATTATAAGGCTACATTCACGCAACTGTTGTGTTTTGCAGATCCGCAAAACACTGATACCGGCCCATGTGCGTTCCACAATTTGTGGACCGCACATGCTGCAGCTATCATAGAAATGCCTATTCTTGTCCGCATGTTCTATTTTATTTTTTTTGCAGGGCCATGGTATGGAGCAACAGATGCGGACAGCACACAGTGTGCAGTCCGCATCTTTTGCAGCCCCATAGAAATGAATGGATCCCGATCTGAGCCGCAAAATATGCAACTTGGAGACTGTGAAAACAACGGCCGTGTGAATGTAGCCTAATGCTATGCCATCCTGTCACAGGAGCAGAGGTCAGAACGGGAACTCGCACTGAAACATGCGGTCAGTTTCTTGCACTGAATTGCTTGCCCCAGTGTGGTCTAAAAGCTCCAAAACCAAAATTAATCTTTTAGTAACAATCCAGCTGACAACACACATTTTCCTAGCATCCAAGTTTGTTACACAGACAGTAGACATCACTGCTGCCCGCCGGAGAATGGCCTCGGCAGGGATGTGTGCAGGCATGGCATGTAACTGCTGAGGCAATAGATTGGCTAGTAGCAGGGATGTGCATGTAGACAGCAGGTTGCACTTACTGGTCCAGTAGGGACCGGAACTGGAGGACAACCGTAGAACCAGCGACAGGCAATATGGCCATATGAAAAAAGGGTTCCCCCCGTCTCGGAAAATCCAATTAACATCTTATCATCTGCCTTCTGTGTTACAGTATTCCTGAGGTGATGATTCCAGAGTAAGAAACATTGCAAACAAGAACAGAAGTTACTCACCTTCAGCACTCAGAGCTACCATTTTGTGGCCAACTTTGAGGTCAAGCTGGTAGCTTCAGGATACTTTTAGGCTTACAATATCAACTCTTACAGTTGCCACAGGGAATAAGTCAGAAAAGAGGCAAGTGGACAAGCTCTTCAGTATGACCCATGCTATCGCTAATGTTTTTCAATGAAGATAGTGTGGCGGTATGCCTCATTTTCTGGCCCGGGTGAAAAAGGTATTACAGAGTCTGCAATCAACAATTATTCTTTGCACAATGAAGTGTTATACAATTGTCTAATGTATCTTTATCAATTCCTGGTGCTTGGCTTACTCAATGACACAGGGGACATACATACTCTGTAAAAAGCCACGTACTTGTGTGTCCCTTAGATCTTGATACTAGGAGGAACTTTTTTCCTCCGCTATTTTTAACGATTTCTGTGACGAGGCACCGAAAGGAACTTCCAACGCAGATGTGAACGAAGTCTTAAACTGAATCTGCCCATGCCCCATGAACAGGCCAAGATTTCAGCCATAATTTGAGCCCAGTCTGCACCATGCACCTCTTGCCAAACACCTACAAAGTTAAGGAGGCAAAAGAATGATAAAAAAAAAATAAAAATTGCAAAAAGTCTCAAATTACTGCATAAATCCATTTTTTTTTCAATTCCACAACTGTGGTGCAAATGTAATAAGGCAGGCTACAAGATGAAATTTGTTGCACGAGTCTATGGTGTCACACTCTGACATGCTGCAACTACACAACAGTCGCACAAAAATTCATCCAAGTTGGACTTTTGTGCGATTGTCGCATCACAGTGTGACACCATTGACTATAATTACCAAAAATGTTATGCGACATTTCACATGTCACAGGGTAGTTTTACCCTATTGTTGCACAACAAATGTCATCATATAGGTCAGGGATGGCCAACCTGCGGCTCTCCAGCTGTTGCAAAACTACAACTCCCAGCATGCAAAGACTGCCTACAGCTATCAGTGTACAGCAGGGCATGGTGGAAACTGTAGTTTTACAACAGCTGGAGAGCCGCAGGTTGGCCATCCCTGATATAGACATACCGTAAATGTCCCCCAAAGTGTTCAACTGCACCTCCTCAGCATTTCAAGGAGTCATGTGTAAAGACTTTTGGTGAAAGCCTTTTAAGACTGGGGCTACACAGAATCTTTTAGTAGCACCGCTGAATTACTTTGGAGTGACAGCTGTACGCCACAAGATTGTATGTATCACTCATTATTATTTAAAGAGCACCCGTCATCAGATTTGTACCTATGGAACTGGCTGACCTGCATCTGTGTTGGTCCCATGTTCATATGTGCCTGCATTGTTGAGAAAAATGAAGTTTTAATATATGTGGGCAAACGGGAACCTCAGAAGGAAGTAAAATGTGAGCCAAGAAGCTTGCAAACAGTGACCAGGACTGAGCTGAATCTCCACTATAAATGTGGCAGACAAACTTTTTGTGAATTAAGACGACATCTACAGCTAAAACGTTATGTGAGGTTTTAAGAGCACAGTGGACTTTCACAGGAGACAGGATTTATTTCTTCCTAGTGACAGCAATAGAACAGACAGCTCTAAAGCGGCCCATGTATGAAATCCTAGGTCAGGGCTGGCCAAACCGCAGCTGTCCAGCTTTTGCAAAACTACAACTCCCAGCATGCCCAGTCTGTCTACAACTATCAGCCTACAGCAGGGCATGGCGGGAGTTGTAGTTTTACAACAGCTGGAGAGACGCACATTGGCCAGCCCTGTCCTAGGTGAAAATCTTCTGTAGTTAGAAAATTGTCATGTATTTAGGTATGTTACCATACATTTCTTTATTGAGGGCTTAACTGAATGACAGACCTTGAAATTGAACCCTTCTGAATAAGGAGTAGATCTTAAATGGACACGACTGTAAAAATCCTTTTGCGTTACCGACACCACCGTGAGCTGAAAAACCGTGAATAATATCACACATATTTGAAGTTGTCTCTATATTTGAAAGTAAATTAGGTCATACAATTCACCACCCTCTTTTCTCTAAAGGGAAACAATAGCAATGGGTCACTTCACCACTGGTTCCGCACACCCCCAACCCCATCTCCAAATGAATCAACTCCTTCAAGATGGAACACATCACCGTATTATCAAATGAAACAGTCATACTCTCAGCCCTCTTGGCTTTAAAGAAGGGTGATAAATCAACATTAAAAAGGAAAAACTGTAATTAAAAACTGACACAGGCATGTATGAAACCCATTCATAGGGGCCATTTTAAGTTTTTTTTTTTAACTAAATTTGAATGTATTAAAACAAAAAAAGGGGGTTGGGAAGGGACAAGAGCAACACCAACTAGTGCCCCAAAAAGCACACATTCCATGGAAGTTTGTTTTCCTTGTGCACAATTTGCCTCAATGTACACCATATGGGTTTAGAGAACGTACTATTCCAGCAGAGTCCGAGGCATGATCCACTTGGCAGGGCGTTGGTAAAGAGAACAATACTACTTGAAAACTATGTATCACAGCAGTCAGAATTGTTATTTGCGTTCTTTTTCCTCAGTTCAAGTAGCGTACAACGTTGGACTGCTGAACTCATGCACACAGCTACCAAAATGGAATGTGGGGGGGAGGGGAGGGCATACGCTATGAACATTGGGTTGCAAAATGATCAGGAAAATCAAGACCTAAAGGGTGATGATATATCAATGCTATTATTCATAAAAACCTTGTTTAGTAATAAAAAAATTGCTTTGTTTAAATATGAATATTATAGTCTGCTTTTCAGGGTTAGGAAATAAGTCTTTGTATTTGTTTTTCGCTTCCGAAAAGCAGATTGTGTCTACTACAACTCCATGTCCTGGGCTTCATCTTCCGAGAAGTCAGACATTGAGCTTTCAGATGAGCTATCTCCTGTGCGCTCTTCTTGTTCTTTAAGCGCCTCTTCTGTTGCATATTTCTGGATGTACTCTAGAGAATTAAAGGAAAAAAAAAAAAAAAAAGGACAGATTAAATCTGGAGGTCGCTTGCATCATGAAGAAGTTTATAATCTCAATAAAAACACATCAAAAGGTTAAGGAAGGTACTTGTCACAAATGATGTGGATGCCAAATAGAATACTAGAGAAATGCTGTGCAAAGAAGCCCTCCCCACGAGCAAACTTCTACTAAACTCCTAGAAAAAAGTGGGGAGGTCGTTTCAGTAGCCACAATAAGTAGATAAAAATAGGTAGAATTCAGTGCCACAAAATGAGATCAAAACTCGGCTTTTATGGTCACAACCATAAGCTCTATATTTGCAGAGAAACCAAGGCATGTAGGTAGATCTCTGCTGCTAGGGAGAGTCAAAATTGATGGCAGGATAAATTCAACATCTTACCAGAAAATAATGAAAGAATTTGCACTCATTAGCCAGGACGCTGTGCATTGGCCCCACTTGGACTTTTTCACATGACAAATGATTCAACACAAGCCTAAGTAGACCAGTCAGTGGCTACAGCAGAACTAAAGGTTCTGCACTGGTCCTGACCTCAGCCCCATTGAACCACTCTGGGGAGAACTTAAACTTGCACTGCGCGCTATCAATTTACCATATCTAAAGGTTTTCTGCTTTGTCATATGACAAAATAAATGTAATAGTTTTAAATAGCAGACACCCAGTGGTAATGTATGCTATCGACAATAACATAGATTGCACATATTTAACCACTCAAATGCCATAGTCAAATGTGACCACAGCATCTTGGGAGTTCAAAAATCAGGAGTGCATGCACCCTAGCCTTCCCCCCCCTTCCTTCCCACTACACTTTATGAAACCATAAATGGAGCCATTAGAAAGAAAAACTTGTCCCACAAAAAACAAGACCTCATTCAGCTATGTGAATGGAAAAAAAATAAAATAAAATTATGTCAATGGGCAAAACAGAAAAAAAATGAAAAAAGGCAAAAACAGAAAACAGCCTGGTCCTGAAAGGGTTAAGAACTAAGGGGATGGGGAGAATTTATCAATCCGAACACTTCAGACTTCTGGCTCCAAAGCCATAAAATAGGGCCTATTTGTATAAAAATGTTGCTACAATTAGCATTTTAGCATTTTTACACCACTCACTCCAGTTTTGAAGTGTGTGGGAAAGTGGGGTTGTTCAGCCTGTCAAGCCGATTAAAAGACAGATTTATCAACTGCAACTTTTTAAAATATGTCACAAACATTATCTTGTTCTCACTTCAGTAACATCTCAAGACAGAACAACTGTCTGCACCAAATTTATCACTTTTAACACTTTGCAACATTTGATAAATGTGGCACAAATTACAGCTATGCATACTCTTGTAAAACTGATGGAAAAAATTCCACATGATCATTTTCTTCTTAAGGCCCAAAAAATGCAGATCTGCAATATATGGATGCAATCTGTATGCAGTCCGCTTTTTTTTTTTTTTTTTTTTTTTTTTTTTTTTTTTTGAGGACCCTTTGACTTCAGTGGGTCCATGGTCCGCATTTTCTTTGCAGGACAAAGATGATCCAAATGTTTTCCGCATCAGTGTCCATTCTGCAAAAAAATATAACATGTTCTATACCACAAAATATGGAACACGGACCCATTGAAGTCAATGGGTCCGCAAAAAATACAGATGCAACATGAACAGTATCCATATTTTGTGGACCCGCAAGGGGGTTTCCGGTAATAGTGATTATTAAGCAAATGCCTGCAGCCTTCCCCCTGAAACAAGAGATTGATACTTACCGGATCCATGTCGCAGATCCGCCTCACTGTCTCTGTTTGCTGCACTGCTTACATGCGACTGGCCACTGTCACATGCACTACGCCAGCCAATGACTGGCTTCAGAGGTGACATGCTGCTTGTGGCCACAACTCCGCTAAAGCCATAGGCTAGAGCAGTGCATGTCACCATGCTCGTGCACCACCGGATGCAAGAAGTTCGGGGACAGAAAGATGCAGACAGCAAAAGCAGTGCAGAGAACCAGAGAAGGTAAAAATGATTATTACCAGAAAACCCCTTTAACACCTTCCGTACCAGCACCGTACACAATATGACCACAGCAACTAAATGCTGAAAAACTGGAAGCTCCCTATGTGGATCAGAACGGCTCCTTCATGCAGCAGTCAGGGGAGATGTTCCTTCGCTCTGGTGTGCAGGGTCTCTCTGAAGAGACCCCGTCTATCAGAGCCGTGTGGGGAAAAAAAATTAAATCAAAAACAGCCGATTCGCCATCTTTATATTGCTTGCCAGAATTGAATAAACTGATCAAAAAGTCACACATCAAAAATAGCATCAATAAAAACTACAGATAGTCTCACAAGAAGTGAGCTCTCACACAGCTCCATAGACATAACTTTAAAAAAAAAATTATGGGCATCAGAATATGGCAATGAAAATATATATATATATATATATATATATATATATATATATATATATATATATATATATATATATATATATATATATATATATATATATATATATTTTTTTTTTCTAAATTTTTAAATTTTTTTCAGTAATAAAACACAAGAAAAACTACAGAAATGTGGCATCATTGCAAACATACTGACCCAGAGAATGAAGGGCACAGGTCGGTTTTACCGCATTTTTTTTTTCTCCCAGTTCCTCCCCTTTTGGAATTTTTTTCCCACACTACATCATGTGCAATATTAAACAAGCCCTCATGCGTCTATGTGAATGGTAGGGGGGGGATGGCACCAGTTATAGCTCCGGGAAGGCAGGGAGAAAAAGTGAAAATGCAAAAACTAAAAATCCGCTGGGACTCTAGGGGTTTAAGGGTATACAAAAGTTGGCTCTCTTGCAGGACTTCGGGTAATAACTTCAGAAATTAATTTCTACTGTTAAAAACCTTTTACCGAACTCGGTTTCCGAACCAGAGTTCCATAAAAGGTTTTTTACAGTGGAAATTAATTTCTGACGTTATTACCAAGTTCAGTAACAGGAGGGGGGCACATTTCTCCACCAAGAGCCCTATAGCAGGGATAAGCAACCTTTGACACTCCAGCTGTTATGAAACTTTACTCCCAGCATGCTCCTTTCACTTCTGTGGGAGTTCAGAGAACAGCCAAGCAAGGGTGAATGCTGGGAGATGGAGTTTCACAACACCTGGAGTGCTGGAGGTTGCTGATCCCTGCCCTACAGCAATGTCATATGGAATAGAGATAGACTGTTGAGTATTATGTTGGCAGTACCTTTTTCTTTTTTGCTTAAACATATTTCTAAGGCCTTGTTCAGACCTCAGTTATCAGATCAATTATTTCCATCAGTTTTGAGAGCCAATACCAGGAGTGCAGGCTACCCAGAGATAAGGTGTAATGAAAAGATCTGCACCTGTTTGCTGGTTTTGACCCACACCTGGTTTTGGCTCACAGTAACTGATGGAAATAACTGATCACATAACTGTGAACAAGCCCTTAAAGATGCACTTCCATTACTTCTAAATGCAAACTCACCTTTAATTTTCTGTTTGTACTCCTCTGGTCGATGCAGGTACATAGCTGCAGCATCTCCATTAAGTGGATCTATTGGATTGGGGTAGGCCAACAGCTGGGGCAAAAAGGACTCGAATATATTGGTAAGATCTGCAATAAGATAAAGAAGGGATTAGCTATCCCAATTACAGTACTTCTTCCAAAGATCAATTTTGCTGTGTTTGAAGACATGTAAACAGGGCTGTGGAGTCGGAGTCGGTCACGGTATAAAATGGACCGACTCCGACTCCTAAAATATATAATGAATTAGTACATTTAGTTCAGTGCTGAATATATTTTTATAAGAATTTGTGAAAATGATGAAATGTCCTATAAATGTCTGTTCTATTCCTGATCTAAGGATTTAGGCTTTTAGTTGAGATGACTGTGTACTGCCCTTTATGTCCAGTGCATGTTCTCTCTGTATGCTTTATGTTTCCTCTGAGCTCATGTTTGGAGAGGTTAGCTGCTCTCATGGCTTCTATCTGCTGATGTAAAACACCTAGAGCCTTATGTATGAAAACTGTCTAGGTGTAGAAGTTTCTTTGTAGTCCATAGCAACCAATCAGAGCTCCCCTTTCATTTCATATAGTGCTCTGGAGAAATGAAAGGGGAGCTCTGATTGGTTGCTATGGGCAACAAAAAAAAGTCTTAGACCTAGACAGTTTTCATACATCAGGCCCAGAGGCGTAGCTACTGGGGGGGGGGGAGGCAGGGGAGGCGATGCTCCGGGCCCAATACCTCTGGGGGGGCCCAGCAGGGATGGCCTTAGTACAATCAGGCGAATACAAGTGAGCGCTTCAATTATGGAGTCTGATGGGGGCACATTAAGCCGATCTGAGGTCTGATGGAGGTACAATACGCTGATCTGAGGTCTGATGGGGGCACAATACGCTGATCTGAGGTCTGATGGGGGCACAATACGCTGATCTGAGGTCTGATGGGGGCACAATACACTGATCTGAGGTCTGATGGGGGCACAATACGCTGATCTGAGGTCTGATGGGGGCACAATACGCTGATCTGAGGTCTGATGGGGGCACAATATGCTGATCTGAGGTCTGATGGGGGCACAATATGCTGATCTGAGGTCTGATGGGGGCACAATATGCTGATCTGAGGTCTGATGGGGGCAAGGGACTGTTAGTTTAGTGATGTAAAAGCTGGGGACAGATTTCCTTTAACATAGGAGTCCCCTTTTTTACTCCTATTAATCCTATATTTTACTGCATTATGTGGTAGAGTATTTAGAGTAGGGTATGTAGAAAGTCTATTGTACTGTACTTAACAGCATAGATGATCTAGCAGTTTATATAGTCATCTTGCTAATACAGTATTATAACCACAACTAGTAGTATGTGCCTGTGAAGTTGGAAATGTGCGTTTGGGAAGCCAATAAGTGGGGGGCCCACTCAAGTATGTTTCGCCCCCCATGTGCTGAACCTCTAGCTACGCCTCTGATCAGGCCCTTAGTGAGCTGTACTCAGAGAAGCCTGATAGATTACAAACTGTTTTTGTCATGACTTATCTGTACTATTGATTTTATGCAAATTTGTTTAAAGTTATCACTTAAACATGCTCCATGTATGAGGGAGTAGGAGTCGGGGTGAGGGGAAATTGAGGAGTCGGAGTCGGGGCTTTGGCTTACCGACTCCACAGCCCTGCATGTAAAAAGACAATTTGAAGTCACTTTTAAAAGGAGCAAGACATTATAAGATACTGAACAATGTGTATATACACACACACTTGTATTATACTACATGGGGCTATTCAGTGTTTGGCAGCCCACCCCTTTCTTCTGACCAGGATACCATGTGTATGGGGGTAGTTGGTGATTATACTGTAATTTTTAATTATTATACCAACTTATAGGGGTTGTCCAACCTACTTCAAAAACATCCCCCACACAGCGGTTGTGATCATATAAGAATGTAAAACTTTCCCATTTTATCCTCTGCTGCTGTGACTACATATTAATGACTGCAGAAATGACTTGCCCGTATACACCAGACACACAAACTAGTCTCAGTGCTATATGCCATAGGACCACTGAGGCAAGTGACTGGCAACAGCATTCATGTGGAGTATATGGGCAAGTCATTGCTGCAAGCTAACAAACCACCCAACGGGTAGGACTGGAGTGTCAGAGCGGGGTAAAAATGGGTAAGCATACATTGTTATTACTACTTATTTACAAGTGTTAGCATTCATTATTTTTTATAGAAGTGTGAACTGGCCGAAAACATACAGTGCACAAAATGTTGCTTTAGCTTACACAATGGGTTATGCAAAGAAACTCACCATACAGAGCTGTCCAGGTTTGATTGATGACATCTAGACAGACTGTACCTGATCTGTGGAGACAAGGATTTACGACATAAGTACATTCCTGTGCATGTCATGTAGTATTGTCTACCTCCTGAAATGTGTATGAACACACAGCGCTTTACTACAGAACCAGTAGCTTGGGTGGCCCTCTGCTCTCACCAAAAGCCACACCACAAAAACAGATCAACATGTGCAATTTTACCAACTACAAATATATTTCACTGTAACCTAATGCTTGAGCTTATAAAGGTTATATATTTCAACTCCTTAAGTGCTGGGCCCATTTTTGTTTTTTCCCTGTGTTCCAATAACCATAAATTCTTTTAAATTTTCCATTCATATGGAGGGCTTATGTTTTGCGGGATAAGTTGTATTTTTAATGGCACAATTTAATTTACCATATCTTGTATTGGAAAACGGGAAAAAAAAAAAATTCTTTCTGGGCTAAATTGTAAAAAAATAAATAAAAAAATAAAAAATTCCGACAAGGTTTTTTGGGTTTTGATATGACTGTATTCTCTGTGTGCGCTAAAAAGGACGTCCTTATTCTGCAGTTCAATACGATTGCAGCGATAGCAAACCTGTATAGTTTTACCACTTTTAAAATAAAAACCTTTATTTAAAAATAAATAAATCAACATTTTCTTTGCGCCGCCATTTTCTGACACTCTACAGAGCTGCATGTGGGCTTGAGTTTTGTGGGACGAACTGTAGTTTTTATTGGTACCATTTTTGGGGTGCAAACAACTTTTTGATCATTATTCAATTTTTTTTGTTGGGGGGGGGGAGGGTGAATAAGATGTACCTCCCCCCCCACAAAAAAAAAGGCAAATCGTGTATTTTTATTTCTTCCCTTTACGGTGGACACTGCGCAGGAAAATATTTTTATATTTTAATAGCCAAGACATTTTCAGACACTGTGATACCTGTTATGCCTATTTTTCATTGTTTAAATATTTTATATGTAAAATTGGAAAAATTGGGGTGATTTAATCTTTTGATCCCTTGCCCCATTCACCCCAATAAAGATCTATTAGGGTGAATGGCATTCTTTGTGCACAGATTAGCAGGATGCTTACCATGACAGGCCCAGGTAAGCAAATCAGAGCCCTGTGATTTCACAGCGGGGGCTCCAACTGTAAGGCAGAGGGAGCGGTCTCCCTCTGCCTAACCTCACAGATGCCACGATCGGTGTTAAACGTAGCATCTGAGGGGTTAAATGACTGGTTTTGGCATCATCGCTGGTCACCACACAAATCATAAACACATATACTTATAAGGGTTTGCCGAGATTTTAATACTGATGACATATCTCAGTATCGGAGGATAGTGGCTGTGCTGGGTATCGTGCTCAGCTCCAATCACTCCTATGAGGCTAAGCTGCTCCCAGGCCAATGAATGTGTCGTCGCTGGCCTAGGAAAATCTGCAAGGCCATCGCACTCACAGGAGCATCAGTGCCTTCTCAAACAGCTGATCTGCGGGGGCGGAGGGATCATCAGTATAAAAATCTCAGAAAACCCCTTTAAGTCACATACAAATTCACAGAATATGTGTTACACTGCAAAAAGCTTTCCACATACATTCTTTTTTGCAAATGTTTTGTCAGAATGTATTAAAAACATTCCAAAAGTAACTTACGCTTCATCGATGTTTGGGTGAAATATTTTGTTCATAAATCCTGAAAAGAAAAGTGAAATGCTCAAGCTTAGATTTGATAAAAATAGATATATAACACTTTCACTGCTGGGAGCATAATACATTATGACTTTCCATGACTAGAATGTAAGGGTTACAGTATATTACGCCTATACTAAGCATAGGTCACATATGTTACAGTCCAGGATACCCTTTTAATAGATTATTAGCACTTAGTTTCCTATAAGGCCAGTTTGATAATAAGTATTAATGCACAGGAGACTGTCCCCACAACTACCAATGTGGTACTGTACTTATAAAGCAAAGCATTCCTATGTACTAAAGTCTGGTAAACCGTTTCAGAAACGACTGTACATAAGGTACAACGATGTGGCAGAACTCTGCAAGAGCTTATTCTTTCACATTGTGCCTGCAATATCTGTTTTCGTCAGGAGGATTTCCTGAAAAACACTGATGTATGCGTTTAACAGACGCCGGTGAGTGGCATCCATCCCATGTGTTAAGGAGCACAATATACTTTTATTACTGGATGCCTCTGTATAAAACTGTGAAGTCTGTTACACTTAAAAAAAGAGGCAACCATAGTGTACACATTTAAAAATGTTAACCTCTTCCTGCCTGCCCCACAAATTAAATGGCTATTAAATAGATCAAAGAAACTGTCTGACCTGTTACATGTGCACTCGGCAGCTGAAGACATCTGTTGGTCCCATGTTCATATGTGCGGAGAAAAATGAAGTTTTAATATCTGCAAATGAGCCTCTAGGAGCAATGGGGGCGTTACCGTTACACCTAGAGGTCCAGCTTTCTCTGCTAGTGCCACGTCCTCTGCACTCTCACAGGGCCAGACAGAGACTCATTTGCACATATTAAAGAGGACCTTACACCACTTTGAAAAAATGAAACTGCACTATGTACCTGCGCCCCCACTGATGCCAGCAGCGTTGTTATTTTTTTTCAAATTGTCCCCCGGTGGCTTCACACGGGCCCCTCGTTCTTCTGCCGTACATAGGTACATAGTGCAGTTTCATTTTTTCAAAGTGGTTAAAGGTCCTCTTTAAAAAAATCATTTTTTTTAGCAATGTGAGCACATATGAACATGGGAGCAACACAGATGTCTTCAGCTGCCAAGTGCACAAGTAACAAAAAAAAAAAAATCTGTACATGGATGATAATGACATAGTAATGGGATCAAAAGCTTGTGTATGAGGTGGGAGAGAAACATGCAAAGTTAAAGGGGTTGTCCGGGTTCAGAGAAGAACCCGGACATACCTGCAATTTCACCCAGGCAGCCCGCCTGAAGAGGGCATCGGAGCATCTCATGCTCCGATGCCCCCCCTTGCCCTGCGCTAGATCGCGCAGGGCAAGGTCTCTTTTGTATGTAAACACTCGCTGCCGGGCATAGGATGCTCCGATGCCCTCTTCAAGCGGGCTGCCTGGGTGAAATTGCAGGTATGTCCGGGTTCTTCTCTGAACCCGGACAACCCCTTTAAGATTGAGCCCTTGTTTTTGGCACTATATCAATGTAATTTCACAATGAGCTCATATGTGGCTTCTTTATAAACGGGAGAACAAGAGGATACATTTTGGGGTAAAATAGTATTCATTGAACAACTACCTCAAAACCATGCAAATCTGAGGATTAATATGGTGAATATATATTAAACGAATATCAGCTTTAATTTAAAATAAAATTCAGTTTTTACAAAAATAAAAAACGGAGCAGAATAAATAAAAAAAAAAAAAAAAAAAAAAAAAGAAATTACTTTTAGGCCTCATGCACAAGGCTGTTGCTGGCCATGGCCCATATTGCTGTCCACAATATGCGGGCACCAGCCGTGTGCTCACTGCACCACAGATGTGGACCCATTCAAATCCTTAAGGTGCAGTGGAGAACGGAGGCACGGAACCCCACGGAAGCACTGGTTCCTCTCGGTGCTATTTTTATGCAGTGCGGATAGATCACGGACCCGTTCAAGTGGAATGGGTCTGGATCCATTGCGGCATCTGTAAGGACAGTGCCTGTGCATTGGGGACGACTAATTCCTAATGCACAGAACGGCGGTGTGCAAGAGGCCTTAGAATGCATCATTCTTAAAGGTGAATACCTGCTCTGGGAATGAATCTCCAAAACATCTGTATTCATGAAAGTTAAAAATAAATAAATTAAAGCAGTACCTACCTATAGAAGGAGACTTGAAAGGATATTTATCAGGAAGGTCAACTCTAACTTTCCACACTCCACCTTCATATGGTGCTGCCATAAAAAGAGAGAGCATGAGTATGACTAAAGCTTCCCATACCCATAATAAAGCAGCAAAGGAAATGATGTGGCGAATGAGCAAGTTAATACAGTCTGTATATGATGTCAGATAAAGAACAGTCAGAAGTATATCCAACACTTCTAAACTCAGCAGGGATATCAGTTACTATGAGAAAACTGTCCTCAGGAACTGGAACTACACAGCGTAATTCATGTATACTCGAAAGAACTGGTTACTGCTGCTCCCATTCACTTCAATCGTGCAGAAGATACTCAACACAGATTTCAGCAAAACGATTGGGTCAGTACAAAAAAAGTGACCTATGGTTTTGATCAGGGTCGCTTGTCACCACTTAGGGCTACAAAAAACTAGTGACAGATTCTCGTTCTTTTTTTTTTTTTTAATTCTTCTATACAGGACACACTTAATGCATAGAAGGTATATTAAAAAGCCTACTGAAGATTCCAAAATTCTACAATAATTTAATGTACAATACATGTATCTAGAATATTCATATGATAATTTAATCTACATGCAGCGGAACAATTTCAGGGCATGCTGAGGATTTTCATACCAGTAGCATGTAAATTTGTCACAGATTGTCATTGAGGATTTCACCCTCTTCAATCAGTGAATCCAGACTAAAGTAATAACGTAAAAAGTATGTGTAAAAGAAAAAAAAGAAAAAAATTAACCATTGTTCTCGGTTGGAAATACTCAATAAGGGCTCATTCACATAAACTTAAGCCATCCATGCCCGTGTAGCAGACCGCAAACAGCGGTTCTGCTATATATGGATATTGGACGTGTGAATTCCGTATCACAGATTTGGACCTGTTGACTTGACTAGGTCCGCAATCTGCAAAAGACGGAGCAGAGGCATGTATTGGAAGCCCACAGAAGAATTCGGACACACTTCTGTGGGCTTTTGGGCCCGTGGGATATGACATGTTCTATCTGTATTTAAGAAAAGATGATTGACCTCAGGGAGATCAACCATCATCACCACAGAGACACCATCACGAGTCTCAACGTTGGTGAATCTAAAACAATGAATTTAGATTCACCAACGTTGAGACTCGTGATGGTGTCTCTGTGGTGATGATGGTTGATCTCCCTGAGGTCAATCATCTTTTCTTAAATAATCTTCTACTAGGCATTGCTCCCACTAGCCAGATTCCTACTCCACACTGATGAGGGGCAAATACCCTGAAACAGCTGTCTGTGGATGGATACCATGCTTTGGCATAGGTGGTTTCCTTTTGGGGACTGCCCTTCCCTTGGTTGTTCCTTCCCGGTGAAAGGCCTGGATAGTTTTGAATGTCGTTGAGACATGTGATGGTGTCTCTGTGGTTTTCTTTTAATTTGCATGTTCTATCTGTAGACGTATATTGCAATATGGGATTCACACGGCCGGTGCCCTGCATTGTGGACCGCAGCATGGGCAGTTTACGTTCATGTGAATGAATGTCCTTAGACTGAAACACAGGCATCATGTAAGCTGTTAATAAATGAATAAACAAATTAAAATCAACATAAATCTAAGTCTGTGTATTGCAAAATGTATTCTAAAAAAAAAACATTGAACATTTTAGTGATGACCAAGTAAACTTGGTAGTGTGGTAGGTTTTTCCAAGCTGGCAATCCATTAAAGCTACCGCCACGTAGTGACTGTGAAACTGATCAATACAGATAATTGTGTGTTTTGACCCCAGAAAACGTTTTGGACTTTAGCATCCAGATAGCACAAAGCTTCTGTTTTTCTACCTTAGTAGTGACTCAGTAGTCACATGAAATATTCATTGTAAACATAAAGATGACCGGTCATCGGGGGTTGTCCTTTATATTAGCTTTCTGTAAGTACTGACCACTGGTAACTAGCTGCAGACCGGACTGACTGGAGTCTATGGCCATGGAATAGAAAATGACACGTCAAGAGCTGCAGCTAACCATAAGTACAAAGACATGTATGTGACCTCCATAGACTACTGAGCATGTGCAGGTCTGACCGACTAACACTGTCAGACTGAAATTAAAGGATGATACAATTTTTGACATTGGGGGGGGGGGGGGGGGGGGGGCTGCAATTAAACAATAGTGTTAATTGTATGCTTGGGGCCATTCTCTTAAAGGGTTATTCCCATCTCAGACAATGGGGGCATATCACTAGGATATGCCCCCATTGTCCTATAGGTGCAGGTCCCACCGCTGGGACCCGCACCTATATTGAGAACGGGGCCCCGAAAGTCAAGGAGGGCGCACCGCGCATGCGAGGCCACCCTCCATTCATTTGTATGGGGCCGGCAAAAATAGCAGAGCGCTGGCTTGGCTATTTCCAGCGGCCCCATACAAATGAATGGGAGCGCACCACGCATGCGCGGCCCAGCTCCCATTCATTTGTATAGAGCCGACGGAAATAGCCGAGCCAGCGCTCTGCTATTTTTGCCGGCAAACCACTATACAGCAAGGGGACGAGTGATTGCATAACAATTGCTCCTCTCCATGCTGCGGTGGAGAACGCTGCATGTAATAGCAGTGGTTCTCCTCCGCTAGTGAGCAGGCGATTGCCGGGAAGGAACGCTTCCCTGACGACAACTGCCTGCCACATTGGGCTGTGTAATACAGGCTTTACTTACAAACACAATATTGTGCCAAAAAGGGGCACAACGTTAATAAACGTTGTAGGTTATGACTTGTTAAAAAGGTTTCTCCGAGACCAGGAACACTTTTTTCACATAGGCAAGCAGGTTGCGGGAGTTTAAAGAGGACCTGTCACCACTCCTGACATGTCTGGTTTAATAGCTTCATGCATTCCCCATGTAATAACACTTCTGGAGCATCTATTCTTATGTCTGTATGTTGTGTCATTCCTTTACTATTTCTACTAGAAGTTATGGATGAATGGCTAGCAGTCTGCAGTAAGGGTACAGAGGGGAGGTGACCAGTTGGGGGTGTGTACCTGCAGTCTGAACATGGCAGCACTGATTGGACAGTGTGATTCTGTGCAGGGACACACCCCCAACTGGTTACCACCCCTCTGTACCCTTACTGTAGACTGCTTGCAATTCATTCATAACTTCTAGTAGAAATAATAAAGGAATGGCACAACATACAGACATAAGAATAGATGCTCCAGACTTATTACATGGGGAATGTATGAAGATATTAATGGTGGAACTGAAGCGCCGATAACAGACAAGTCCTTTTGCTTAAACATTGCATGCCCATATCAAAGGAGGTTCCAGGTCTCAGAAAACCCCTTTACCAGAAAACTGTCAAGATAGGCTTAAAAGTGTCTAAGGAACAAGTTTGGCAGACACACACACACAGTGTACTCCAGATTTTGATTTGAGCAGGAAAAATAACATGTTGGCCAATTGCCACTGTGGCATCATTACCAGGGCTGTGGAGTCGGTAAGCCAAAGCTCCGACTCCTCAATTTCCCCTGACTCCGACTCCCTCATACATGGAGCATGTTTAAGTGATAACTTAATAAACAAACTTTGCATAAATCAATAGTACAGATATGTCATGGCAAAAAGAGTTTGTGATCTATTTTTACTGGATATCTTTACTCTGAACTTTCAGTATCAGGCTTCTCTGGGTACAGCTCACTAAGGGCCTGATGTATGAAAACTGTCTAGGTCTAAGACTTTCTTTGTTGCCCATAGCAACCAATCAGAGCTCCCCTTTCATTTCTCCAGAGCACTATATGAAATGAAAGGGGAGCTCTGATTGGTTTCTATGGGCAACAAAGAAACTTCTACACCTAGACAGTTTTCATACATAAGGCCCTAGCAAAAGCAAACTAAAACAAAGCATATGGAGAGAACATGCACTGGACAAGTGATTTATGCACAGTTTATTGAAAATTTAGATATACTAAGAAGTACTTGCCTTAAAGGGGTTTTCTCAGCACATTGATCCACTAGCTGACAGGCAGTTTACACTTACTATGTCTCCTCAGGCTCTGGATGGGTCTCCAGCAGTTATTAGCATATATTAAAGGGGTTGTCTCACGAAAAATATTCTACAGTTTTTAAACCAGCACCTGGATCTGAATACTTTTGTAATTGCATGTCATTAAAAATTTTGTACAGCTACTGAGTTATTCAATAAAATGTATCTGTATAGTGCCACTTAATTTCTTACTTCTTTGACCTGGTCACTGAGCAGGCCGCACATGCTCAGTTTCAACTTTTAACTGCCTCCTGAGCTGTGATAGGCAGAGCATGGACACGCCCCCTGAGCTGCAGCAGAAAAGACACTCCCCTTGAGCTGTCAGCTTGATATGAATCTAGCAGAGCAATGAATGGGGAGATCTCTGGATCCATGTGAGGTACAGGGCTGGTTCTAGCTTTGTTAAAAAGAGGTTGTCATGTATTATATGATGTCTCATTTTCATTTTTTACATTATTCGTGGGATAACCCCTTTAACTTACCCTGACAGAGCAGGAGGAGATTGTGATCTCTAACACAATTACAGATAAAGCCATGCTTCTCAGTCCTCACAACACATTTTGCTTACTGAGGTAATCTCACTCAGAGCTCAGTCCCATCATTTCGTGGGGGTGAGGTCACTCCTGCTCTCAGCCAATCAGATAACGGTCTTTCTGGTCTGCAAGTTACCATAGAAACCTGTGTACAGTGAGAGACCTGCTGAACTGTCCATAGTTCATGAATAAAGTAAAATCTACTGACCACTGTATTTAGAAAATGTCTTAACTTTCCCTTTATGTTGAAAGATAATATTTGTAACTAGTGAGAAAACCCCTTTAATCCGGTTTTCTCTAGCAGATCTGAGATTAGTACAGCCATTCCTTCCCAGTGCCTTTTTTATCTGATCTGAGGAGCTTCACTACTGAGCATCTACATAAAGGGAAGCACACATTCATCTCAACTGAAAGCCTAGATCTTTAGTTCAGGAAAAGAACAGACATTTATAGGACATTTCCTCATTTTCCTAAATTGTTATGAAAATATATTCAGCACATACTGCATTGAACTAATTGTACCAATTTATGATATATTTTAGCAGTCTGAGTCGGTCCATTTTATACCGACTCCACCAAAATGGACACTGACTCCACAGCCCTGATCATTACAAACAAGACATCTTAGCATTTTAATGGATCCACCCCCCCAATTCAGATTGTACCTTTATTTAAGAAAATTATTGTTACCTTATATATGCCAACAACATCAATACAATAATACAGTAGTGACAGCACCACAATCAACCTTACCCTTAGGGCTTGTTCACACGGCCGTTGTGAGGCCGTGACAGTGCTGCGGACCACATGCACGGGCACCTACCGTGGTGCTTCCGCCTGCGGATCACGGACCCATTCACTTCAATGGGATCCGCGATCCGCATCCGACTGTCCGCACCGCAAAAAAATAGAACAAGTTCTATTTTTTGCGGTATGGAGGCAAGGACAGAAATACCACGGAAGCACTCCGTGTCGCACTACATCTCCGTGATTGTGGACCCATTCAAGTGAATGTGTCCGCGATCCATGATGCGGGGTGCACGCGGCCGGTGCCAGTGTATTGTGGACCCGCTGTATGCGGGCCGCGATACGACCACAGACGCACAACGGCCGTGTGAACAAACCCATTTTTTCTGTCAAAGCTAATAAATGGCTCCAAACGGCAGGAAAAAGAATACTTCTACTTACTACTGGTGGCACAAATACTTTCATGGGCACTATGAGCTTATTTTCAGCACTATTCGTGGCAGATATTTTCAGAGGACACCAAGGTGTTTATATTATTCCATATTAAAGGGGTTGTCCGGGTTCAGAGCTGAACCCGGACATACCCTTAATTTCACCCAGGCAGCCCGCCTGATGTTTGCATCGGAGCATCCTATGCGCCGATGCCCTCCTTTGCCCTGTGCTAATTAGCGCAGGGCAAAGGCATTTAGCCCGGTTCCGGTGACAAACCAGGCTCTGCCGGGCAGAGGCATCCGCCCAGCAGTGAGCCCGGTGAAGTCACCGGCGCTGATTGGTGGCCTTTAGCGCTGCCCTAGCCAGTAATACGGCTAGGGCAGCGCTAAAGCCAGCCCATTACCGAAGCTTCCGCCTGGCAGTGTGTTATGTAAACAGAAGAGCCCTTGAGATGCTCCGATGCTAACATCAGGCGGGCTGCCTGGGTGAATTTAAGGATATGTCCGGGTTCAACTCTGAACCCAGACAACCCCTTTAATATGCACCATGAATTTTGAATATTTCCAATATTGTGCTTTCTTTAAAGGAGGAATCATTTTGTGGTGTTACACTGTGAGAACCCAGCACATAACATCTTTACCAAATCTATTAAAACTTGAATCCCACATGTGCTTTGTTGTATGATGAAATGGCATCACATCACTAACCACCATCACCATGAGATTACATCTGGAAGGCAAGTGTTAATCCCAATAGTAATACTTACTTCCTTGTGGTCCATAAAATTTCACTATAAATTCATTTAGGCCTCCTAGGATAGTGACTTCATGTTTGCTTTCGATACTACAATAGCAAGTTAAGGCACACAAAACTAAAGTGAATGACAGCAGTCTCCAGTCACAGCCGCACAGAAAAGTTATACGCTTTTAAATTGCAGCTTTCATCTCAGTAAAGCTTAAAGGAGAACTCCAGCAATGTTTTATTTTTGCCTACATAGTGCAGCATAGGCTATCATACAGAAAAATCTAGAGGCTCTTTTGTATGCTTTACGTATACCCGTTATAGATGAAATGCCATTTATAGGCTGTCTGCCATCTTGGCTCCTCCTCCTACATGGATATGGTTTCCTTAACCACCTAACTGTTTTGCCTGAGTCCATCTCCAGCAGTGGTAAAAGCAGCTAACTGGAGGGGGGGGGGGCTGATTTACATGTTGCTACCTCCTGAAACGTAGCAGCTAGAAACACACAACTGGTCTTATTTGAAAGCAGACATTCCAAGCTTTCAGACCAAAATGACAGCAATATGTTCAGGACAGAGGAAGATATCACTGATAGAAATCAGGATGCTGTGAATGCAGCTGAAAGTGAAAGTAAAAACAGGTTTTACCTGTGATTATTCCCAACTTGATTTCTGACACTGATTTCACCTCTGTTGTTTGGACTTTAGCCGCCATTTGGTATGAAAGCCTGGACTGACAGCTTTCAAACAAGACAAGTTGCATGTTTCTAGCTGCTGCCATTTAGGAGCTAGCAGCATCTAAAGCTGCCCTCCCCCCATCTAGTTAGCTGCTTTTCACACTGCCAGAGCTGGACTCAGGCAAAACAGTTAGGTAGTTAATCAGGGTTTGTAGAGACAGAGGGTGGAGCCTCATCAAACTGCACTCGCTATCTGAAGGAGCCAGTGATAAGTCAGTGACAAATTTCTGCACATAAAGGCAAGTTTCAGACAAGCATGTTCAATGCATGAAACATGCTCCGTATGGGAGCAGGAATTCCTGTAGTGAACGGCAGGAATGCCTGCACGGCATTATAATGCTGTTTGTCACTGCCTGACCTCAGAGCAGAGACGCACAGAATTATAAATCATTACAATGCCCAGTGAATGAGGAAGAGCACACAGACCCATTTTAATCAGCTGAATGCAGTGGTGCTGGCAGTAGCGCCGCACCCTTCTCGTTGTTTCTTGCAGGCCCAGTGACGTCACGACTAGTATCAATGGCTAAGCCCTATTCTCTTCAATGGGATAATGAGTTCTCTAGGTCAAGATGAACAGTCATATGGATGGTCCTACCTCAGCGTAGAAGTTTCTCTATTACAAGGTATAGAAAGAATGCTTTGTTAGACATCTCACCCAAGGACTAGCTAATTGTGAATTGGCAGGATGGTTCTCTATGAAGACCCCTTAATCAACTGTCACCAGCATAATAAAGCCTTATTCACATGACGGTGAAAAATGACCATAACACGTCTTTTTTCTTCTTGAACAGATCCCGAATACCGTCTATCAAAAAATAGGACAAGTTCTGTGTTCATGGCCCGACAGCCATTCTTATAGCATTACCCTTGCTATAACTCTAACATACATGAATCAGAAAGCCAGACACATGATGTCCTCCTCCACACGTTGGACCCTCTCTATTCCAGGAATCTGCACTGCTGTCATTACACGACAGCCTGTATTCTCTGCTAGAAGAAGACCTACAGCATCAGCTAAAAATACAGCGACATGACAGAGCATTAACCCCATACACCGCAGCCATATGCCCCAATGTTCAACCCTGACCATACCAAGTCATCAGCTTCATATACAAGACAGGTTATAGACTCGCATCTCCCTGTCCACTTCATCTGTGGCAGAATCAGACCATTAAAAGCTGCAGTCTTCAGATACAGTAGAATTAAGATAAAATTCTGAATGAGCTTTGTGGATCTTAAAAAAAGAAAGCATTTCTGCTGGAAATTCACAGCATTTTTTTTTTAAGTTATGGTGAAATCCACTGCATAAACTGACACTGATATTGTGGATTTTTCTACAGTGTGCGGATGAGAATTGATAACGCAGTCACTTTTCTGGTACTGTATAGTGCTGCAGGTTAACCTCATGAAAAGATGCAGTGGAAAAGCCACAGCATTGCAGCCACGTGTGGACGTACCCTAGAAGTATACAGTAAAGCTCCCATTCCTTAGTTACAAGCTAAGAGCCTGAAAACTGAATAACACGACAGGGTATACACAGTCACTTTGACCACGTTCACATCTGGGACCTTCTGGTTTTCTCTTAAAGAACTCCTGCAAACATTTTTATTCTCTGACCTGTTAGAAAGGTGCATGATATAATCTGTAGTGATTGTCATCTTCTTATCAGTGACTGTTTCTGTGAGTAAAAACCTCTCTTCTTATTGTAGCTGGGTCATGTGACCAACTCCCTGACCTCCAACTGACCCAGGACAGGAAGCCAGTAACTGCTCTATTCATTCCTATGGGAGCCTCACTTTCAGTCTCATAGGAATACATAGAGAATTAGACTTCCTGTCCACACATAAGTCGATGTGTGAGTTGGTGGGTCTAATTGCTGGTCACATGACACAGATAAGAAACTTCAGGATGATAGTCAAAAATTCAGACACTGGTAGGAAAATGACATTCACTACAGATTACATCATGTACATTTCTAGCAGGACATGGAATAAAATTTTTGTCGGGAGTTCTTCTTTAAGTTCTAGGAAGTAAAAAAAACAAAAATGGCAGAGATGTGTCATATGAGGAACGGCCCCAAAAGGTCCTATTGACTGTAATGTGGTCTGTTGGGTTTCCATCAGGGAGCCTGGCGCTCTAGCGGACAAAACAGTTTGTCTCACTTTTTAAACAGAACATGCAATAATGGAGGCCCCCCGACTGTAAACTTTGCCTTTACATCACATAATCAAGTGTTTACTAAAAAGCTAAACCTTTAAAAGGGAAATTTCCATGCTGGACATGTATGGCATATCCACAGGATTTCTAAAATATCAGGAGAACAGGCATATGGTGACCCATGTTTACAGCTTTCAACAGGTAGGTAAATGAAGGTGACAACACTTGTGTACGGCCCTCCCCATTGTAGTCAATGGGCTAATGCACACGGTGGTAGTCATTTTCGTGGTTCGCAAAACATGGATACCAGCCGCGTGCATCCGCATTTTGCAGAACGGAACGCCCGGCCCATAACAGAACATTCCTATCGTTGAGAAAAACAGAATGTTCTATTCTTTTGTGGATAACATGGAACAGACATAAGGATGTGGACACTGAAGTGAATGGATCCGCAACCACGAAAAGCGCAGATCGAACGTGGACTAAGGCTAAGGCTGCGCTTTCCCTTTCCGGTATTGAGATCCGTCATAGTGGGGAAAACACTTCTATTTTGTCCCCATTCATTTTCAATGGGGACAAAACTGAACGAACCAGAATGCATCCCGTTCCGTTTGGTAGCATCCCCATCACGGACAGAATAATGCTGCAAGTGGCAGATGTGGTGCGGAGCAAGACGGATCCGTCACGAAACACAATGTAAGTCAACGGTGGCGGATCTGTTTCCTCTAATAGACAATGGCTCTGTCCCCCATTGACTTACAATGGTTTTAGAGACGGATCAGTTTTGGCTATTTTAGAGATAATACAACAGGATCCGTTCAGAACAGATGCAGACGGTTGTATTATGATGGAATCGTTTTTGCTGATTTATGACTGATCCAGCAAAAATGCTGATGTGAAAGTAGCCTAAAACAACGGTCGTGTGCAGAAACCACAACGCACATAATCTTTAAGACACAAGTTTAGTTCCACTGCGGTTTTCAGGACAACACAACAAACCTTGGAATCTAAAAGTTTTTTGTACATTTTGTTTTTTTATGTCAAAGCCAAACAGTATTTCCATCTTTTGGATCCCATCCCACATTTGACTGCTAAGTGCAGTTGTGAATCTAGTCTTTGAGAAGACGGGTTGACATTCTGTCACAAGGACATACTGCACCCCCTGTATTCCTGAAATTGGAACCCTATGATTATAAGCTCTGCATGCCTGCACATAAAAGGCAATGTAAATGAGGCGTTTCAGTATACTGTAGACTACATGCATCTGCAGGTAATGCAATCCTGAAAAAGCCTGCAGATTTAAGATTATGCCACATTATATACATATAATCTACATCTCTCTTTCATATTTAATATCTATCTGCACACACAGGAGGAGCCTGGGCCAATTTTTCACTTTTGAAAATGGAAAATAGATTACCTCATGTATGCAATGTATAAGGTCAGCAAAACCACCAGTGAACTGCGACGTTCAGCATAAGGGTCTTTTGTAGGTCAGTGCTGACAACCACAACCAAGAGCCTGAAAGCTTTGACAAGTAAATAGAGAACAGATGAGAGCTGCCCTCAGAGGCTTCTAAACCTACAACATAATAACAGTGGTAACAAAACGTATGCCTAGAACGAGCAACAATTAGGTGCCAAGATTCAAAGCACAACTTTTATTGGGCAAAAATGCAGTAATGGGACAACCAGGAAAATTTAAGAGGTTTTCAGAGACCCTCAAAAATGTGTAATAGCATGAAATTCTATTTAAAAAAAAAAAAAGCCTTAGTAACCTGTCCAATCCCTCCCCTGGCGTTCCGGCGCTCCTTATCCAGTGCTCCCTGTCGGTCTTTGTTTCCTGCACTGCAGTGTTGATGTACCCAACTACCACACGTGACCAGTGAGGCCAGCCCTAGTCACACAATATATATTGCTTTGCAGAGCTTTAAGATATTTTTTTTATTTTATATCATTCTAGTAACAATTATAGAATGGTCTACTAGTAACCTTTTTGGATGTATTTTAATGATTTAAACTGACCCTCTATGGTGCCAAAAGGAATCCCTAAAACACCAGATGTTACATATTGTGGCCAACTGTCCTAGATTACTGCGCTCCACCTGCACTGAGAGCAGGCGCATAAAGCCTTAAAGAAATCCCGACAAAAATTTTATTCCATGTCCTGCTAGAAATGTACATGATATAATCTGTAGTGAATGTCATTTTCTTACCAGTGTCTGAATTTTTGACTTCTATCATCCTGAAGTTTCTTATCTCTGTCATGTGACCAGCAATTAGACCCACCAACTCACACATAGACTTATGTGTGGACAGGAAGTCTAATTCTCTATGTATTCGTATGAGACTGAAAATGAGGCTCCCATAGGAATGAATAGAGCAGTTACTGGCTTTCTGTCCTGGGTCAGTTGGAGGTCAGGGAGTTGGTCACATGACCCAGCTACAATAAGAAGAGAGGTTTTTACTCACAGAAACAGTCACTGATAAGAAAATGACAATCACTACAGATTATATCATGCACCTTTCTAACAGGTCAGAGAATACAAATTTTTGCGGGAGTTCTTCTTTAAGAGCAAGTTCACACTTCAGTTATTTCCATCAGTGATTGTGAGCCAAAACCAGTAGTGAAGCCTCCTCAGAGATAAGGTGTAATGGAAACATTTCCTCCTGTTTTGTATTTTTGCCCACAATAAATAAATGACCAAATAACTGAAGTGTGAACGACCATATTTATGGCTGACTGGATGCGGACACTTTCATTTCAACGGGGCCGCAAAAAAATTCAGACAGCACACCATGTGCTGTTCGCATATGTATGTCCGTTTTGCAGTCCTGCAAAAAAGATAGAACATGTCATATTCTTGTCCGTTTGGTGGACAAGAGCAGGCATTGTTACAATGGGTCTGCAAAAAAACAGACCCAGCACGGATGTCATCCGTATTTTTTGCAGATCCACAGTTTACAAAATAGATACGGTTGTGCGAATGCACCCTAATTTATGTCCACTTGTGGGTATGCAGTGAAAATTTACCCACGACATGGATTTTAAAGAGGACCCATCACTGTCAACTACTCTATATTGTGCCGTTCTTCTGCTGACATAGGTACAGATGGTTGTTACCAGTTGACACTATCCAATCAGTGCTGCAGTGTCAGACTGTGCAGGAACACTGGTAGCACTCATCTGTACCTTTCGGGCTCATGCACAAGAACTTATTTTTTGTCCGCATTTCTTGCGGATTGGATGCAGACATAAAAAAATATGTACATTCTGGTCTGTATTATGGAGAAGGATAAGACTGTTCTATTAGGGGCCAGCTGTTCTGCAAAATGCAGAATGAACACCGGATTCATGTTCTGCAAATCTGCAATTTGCGGACCGCAAAACAGCCAACGGTTGTGTGCATGAGCCCTTATCCATAAACTTCTAGCAGGAATAAGAGAAGAATGGCACAACAGAGTCATAAGAATGGTAGTTAAGTAGTTACTAAAACTGATATGTCAGGAGTGGTGACAATTTATGCCATGGATTTCCAATGTGGGTTTTAATCTTTGAAATGCGTTGGATAACATGCTTGGCAACCAGAGGTCGCACTACATATTTTACAGAAGAGTAATAATCCTCCTCTGACCATTTTTGAGGATTATTTTTAGCAGAGGAGGAGTACGAAAGTTGCAGTAATACAAATACATAATACGTAGGCCTACACTTGCTCACATCTGCGTTGGAGGCTCTGTTCGGGACATCTGTTACAGATTCAGTCAAAAAGACCGGATAAAAAAAAAAATCCTCACATGCATAACTTTTTTTGTCTGGTAAAAAGACAGGATCCTGAACGGACTCCATCATAGTCAACAGGGTCTGTTCAGCTCTGTTTCTGTCAGTTAGGCTCGGTCTACATCACGTTTTTGTCATACATTTAACGGACACAAAAAAAGTACATGTTAACGGACGCCTCATACAGATGCCATTCTGTGGCATACATCACCATGGAGTTCCATTGTAAAAAAACAAACCAAAAAAAACTTTTTTTTTTTTGCTGGACAGGATGGAAAAAAAAAATGAAGATTACTTAAGGTAATTGGATTTTCCAGAACCCAGGACAGCACTCCGGAGAGATGGATCCGCCCCCAGAGACCGGAAACCTGCGCGAAATTTAAAGGCGGAGACTCACCTCCACCTCAGTGTAAGTATCCAAGCATGAGAGAAGAACTGGTTAAACAATGATAACTCAAACAATACACTTTATTTTATTGTTTTATGCACACCCGTGAACACACTAGAAAAGTACCACCACCAAGGAACGGAAAATAAAGGGTGCTGTCCTGGGTTCCGGAAAATCCAATTACCGCAAGTAATCTTCATTTTTCCCATTCACCCAGGACAGCACTCCAGAGATAATGTAGGGTGGGATGACCACAGATAGAAACTTTTCTCCAAAGACCAGGTCCGCAGGAGAGGACAGATCAACCCTATAGTGCTTAAAGAAAGTGGACGGAGAGGACCAGGTTGCAGCTCTACAAATGTCTTCAATAGAGACATTCCACCTCTCCGCCCAAGACGTAGAGACTTCCCTGGTAGGATGTGCTCTTAGATTTTCTGGAATAGAAAGCCCAGAGGATGAATATGCCAAGGAAATAGTTGGTGATCCACCTTGCAATGGAAGATTTTGTAGCCGCCTTCCCTTTGTTTGACCCCTGAAAAAGGCCAAAAAGAGAAGAGGACCTTCTCCAATCCTTAGTGCAAGTAATGTACTGCAAGACTGCTCTCCTGACATCTAAAACAGTGAAGACTTCCTTCCTCACTATATTTAGGATTCTGATAGAAGGCTGGCAAAACCACATCCTGAGATCTATGAAACTTGGAAACTACCTTGGGAAGAAAGGCTGGCTCTGGTCTCATCACGATCCTATCCTCCATAATGGTAGTGTAAGGAGGGCCTACTGACATAGCCTGGATCTCACCAATTCGTCTGGCTGAAGTAAGAGCAATCAGAAGACAAACCTTAAACGTCAAATTTCTTATAGGAATCTCATCTAGAGGCTACAAGGGAGGACTAGTCAAGGCATTTAAAACTACATTAAGATCCCAAGGAGGAATCCGCAGGGAAGAGATCGGGGCAGATCTATTAATAGCCTTGAAAAATCTAATTACCCAGGGGGAGCTAGCAATCTCCTGATTGAAAAGAACCGAAAGAGCGGACACAGGCACCTTAAGAGTATTAACGGCTAACCCCATGCCTAGCCCTTTCTGTAAGAATTCCAGAACCACATTTATCGGAACTATATCTGGAATGTCCCCAAAATCAATGCCAGAAAACTGCAAACATTTTATCCACACCCTATGGTAAATAGATACTGTGGAACACTTTTTATTCTTCAACAGAGTGGAAATCAATTTTTCTGAAAACCCCCTCCTTGCTAAAAGGTCCCTTTCAAATTCCACGCCGTCAGATGGAGGCTTCTTATTGACGGGTGGAATACTGGCCCCTGGCGTAGAAGATCCTGGTTCTCTGGAAGGACCCAGGGGTCCGAGATGGACATCTTCCTGAGCCATGTCCTTCTTGGCCAGAAAGGAGCTATCAAAATCACTCTTGCTTTCTCCTCCCTGATCTTCTTCAGAACCCTTGGTATTAAAGGAATTGGAGGGAAAGCGTAACTGAAGGAAAATTTCAATTCTGCATTAGGGTGTCTATCTCAGAAGGGGATCCCCTAGTGTCCAGGGAAAAATTTTTTTTTTGCAAGTTTCTTGTTGCTGGCTGTAGCAAAAAGGTCGATTACTGGTCGACCCCAGAGCTCTACAATCTGCTCGAAAATCTCCTGATTTAGCACCCATTCTGCCCGAGACAGGGAGTGTCTGCTTAGGAAATCTGCCTGATCGTTGTCTATTCCCCTGATATGCACTGCTGTTATAGATCGCAGCTTCTTTTCTGCAATGGAAAAAAAATTCTGGGCTTCTGACATTAGAATCCAATTTCTTGTGCCTCCCTCTCTATGCAAGATACTGTAGTCCTGTTGTCCGACAAAATTCTTACATCTGAACCTTCTAGAATGTGAAGAGCACCTGACACCGCCTTTCGCACTGCCGATAATTCTTGTAGATTGGAAGAACCTATTCTTTCTGACTCTTCCCACAAACCTTGCAGCAGATGTTCCTGAACATGAGCTCCCCAACCTCTTGGACTTGTAGCCGTTGAGACACACTAGATCTCCAAACTTCCAGGGAAGACCCCTGACTAGATTTTTTTCTTTCCAACCACCAGGCCAGATCCGCAATAGTCTGATCTGAGAGCCTGAACTTTTTCTCTGGGGCGTCCTGCCCCTCTCCCAGAAGGAGAGGATCTCCCACTGAAGGGATCTTGTATGAAACTGTGCCCACTTTACCGCAGGAATACATGCCGTCAGAGTACCTAGTATCGACATTCCCTGTCTCAGAGATATTTCCTGACGCCAAGAGAGAAGAAATGAGACGAAAGACATTTTGTATCTTTGCTTCTGTTAAAGTCCTCTGGAGTCCAAAAGAAGCCCCATGAAAATCTGATTCTGAGACTGGGAAGGACGGGATTTTTCCTCGTTCAAAATCCATCCTGAACTCTGTAGAATCTGAACTACTGCACCAACAGCCTGTCTGCACTTTACTTCTGATTCTGCGATTATTAAAAAATCATCCAGATATGGAACAAATATGATGTCCCTTTGTCTTATGTGGGCACTCACCTCTGCTACCACCTTTGTAAAAATGCGAGGGGCCATTGAAAGCTTGAATGGTATGGCCTGAAACTGCAGATGTAACAATACCCCCTTCACCTCTACCGCCACCCTCAGGAATCTCTGGTGTTGTGGACAAACAGGGATGTGAAAATATGCGTCCTTTAAGTCCAGGACTGCCATAAAACATGAAGGGAAGAGCAGATTTATGACTGATTTTATTGATTCCATCTTGAATCTTTGCAACCTTAGGTACAGATTTAACTAAGTTTAATAGTTCTGGCTTTTTTACCAGAAATAATGGGGAGTAGAATCCCTTCTCCTGCCGGTACTGGAATAAAGACTTTTTTTTTTTTAATTAATTTTACAACCTCTTCCTCCATGGCCGAGGTTCCGAGCTTTAAAGATTGTATTCTTGTCGAGACAAACCTTTCTGGTGGAAAAGAACGAAAGTCCAGTTTTAGACCCGACCCTATAACGCCTAGTATCCAAGAACTTCCCGATATATGGGACCAGGCAGGGAGAAACTTTTTTAACCTTCCCCCTACCTGACTCCTGGCGTCATTGGGGGGGGGGGGGGGGGGGGAAATCAGATTTTTTCTCATCTCCTCCTGACCGGTTGAAAAAGAAACCTCTTTCCTTTTTCTGTCCAAATCTGTCTTCTCTTTCCCTTTTATCTCTATTTCCCTTAAAGGGACGAAAGGAACGATTCTGTCTATTAGCAGAAAAGGAAGATCTAAAACCTGGAAATTTTTTCTTATTATCAGCGGCCCTATCCAGTAACTCATCTAGGGCCGATCCAAACAAAAATTCACCCTCACAAGGAACCCCACAAAGCCTCTGTTTAGAAGGGAGATCACCTTTCCAGTTTTTGAGCCATAACGCCCTCCGTGCGGAATTTGATAGTGCTGAGGACCTCGCAGCCAACCTTACTGAATCCGCTGATGCATCCACAAGGAAGTCAGCAGCTTTTTTAATCGTTGGGAGGGAGGCTAAAATCTCTTCCCTGGGTACTTTGTTACGTAGGTGGTAGCTAAGATAACCACACTATTAAAGACCTAGCCATAGAGTTAGAGGCTAGCCCTGGTCTAAATGAGGAGGTAGAGGCTTCCCATGCAGCTTTTAGAAACACCTCAGCTTTTTTGTCTAAGTGATCTTTTAATACTCCCGTATCTTCAAATGGCAGAGCAACTCTCCTAGAGACCTTAGAAATAGCCACATCAATTTTGGGTGCATTATTCCAGGTACCACAATCCTCCTCGTCAAACGGATATGTTCTCTTCAAATTTCTGGAAATAAACGCTTTTCTGTTAGACTTCTTCCACTCCCCCCTGATCAATTTAGTAATATTCTTGTGGACAGGGAAAGATCATGCTTTCTGCTCTCCAAACCACCAAACATAACGTCCTGCATAGACCTCTGCTCTCTTGACTCTATTCCCATCGTGGATCTTACAGCTTTTAAGAATTTATCTACATCCTGAGTGGGAAAACACGATCCCCCTCCCTTACTCTCATCTACGGACGAGAAATCGAAGAATCAGCGAAGAATCAGACAAAAGGATTCCTTCCTCTTCTGACTGAGAAGTTGAAGAAGACAGGATCTGCTGTGCGTCTTTACGTGAACATTTCTTTTCCACAGACTTCTTACTAGCTAAAGAAGAATCCACTTCGGATCTAACTAGCGCCTGCAGACACTTGTAGAAGGAGGGCGATTCCTCAGCAACAGTTTTATCAATACATGGCTGACAGAGCTTCTTATTCCAATCACGAGGAAATGCCACCCTGCACAAGGCACACTCCAAATTCTTCCTTTTTGAAATCCCTTTTTTTGGTCTTACCTAAGTACCAAAAAAAACACACAAAACTTATTGTCAAAGTACCTTCATCAGAAGAGCCGTATCACTCACCCAATCATATAGGTATCGGTGTAGGGGCTGGATTCACTCCTGTATCCTCAGCTACCTTATCCTCCTCCATTCTAGCTTCTTCAGAAGGTGAGGCGAAGAAATTGGGACCCCACTAGAGCGATACAAGCCTGCTCTAGACTGGCTTAAATGCAGGAAGCTCCTTCAGCATCGCGCTTCATCCTGGCGTCTGACGTCATCACAGCGTGCTCAGCACTGTGTTCCACAGACGTCACGCCCTCCGGTAATCCTCCTACCGCCGCTCAGGCCCGGAAGACTTACTCCTCCCCCTCAGGAAGCGACATCCACATGCTGTTTGATGGCTGAAAACTTCCCCAACGCCCAATAACTCCCTCTGGAGATTCAGTGATGCTGCCTGCACGAAGCCTGGGGGACTGCAGGTACTGGGAATCTGAAAGGGGGAAGCATCCAGGATCTCACCAACTGCAGGCTTCCACTCAGACAGGAAACCACACTGAGGTGGAGGAGAGTCTTCGCCTTTAAATTTCGTGCAGGTTTCCTGTCTCTGGCGGCGGCGGATTCATCTCTCTGGAGTGCTGTCCTGGGTGAACGGGAAAACGTGGTATACTACACTTTCCGACCCTGCAAAAAAGTTTTTTTAATGGAACTCTATGGTGATGTATGCCACAGTATGGCACCTGCCTGAGGCATCCGTTAACATACTTTGTGTCCGTTAAATGACATGACAAAAACCCAGTCTTATGTGCCCGATCCAGCACTTCTGTTATTTTCGTTGTTTTGCTCATCTAACAGAGCAGAATGGAAATAAATAGCAGTGGTGTGAACATGGCTTAAGAGGTGGGTATTTATGCAGGCAACCATTACTGGTCTAAACAGCAGGTAATAAATTATAGCCAAGTGATAAAGTCCAGTCCAATATACTGGATCTTCCCTGTACTTTATCACTTGGCTATAACAGCCTGCTGTGCATTCACTACAGACATACATTATCATATATGCAGTGCATTGTGAGATGTAAATACTGCAGTGTGTGAGATGTATAGAGGAGTGTGATGTATGTAGTGCAGAAATGTGATGTATAGAGGAGTGTGTGATGTATATAGTGCAGTGTGCGATGTAGATACGAGTTTGATGATCACACACTGCACTACATACATTATACCCTGTGCTGTCACTTCCAAGCTGTAGTTTTCCACCACTTCTCTTCAGCTCCACTGTCGCCATGTTCTCTAGTGTCCTCGGGCTCAGCACGCCGCTCCCCCTACTCTCCAGAGTACAGTGCCTGTCCAGGAGCTAGCCCCTTCTCCTTACAGCTCCCAACGCTGCAGGACACTATCACTCTGGCAGCCCGCCCGAATCAACCAATAACAAAGCTCCTTGCTGTACGGAGCTTTGCTATTGGTTATTGCAGGCACAGACTGCATCGCTGCACTGCCCGCGATGTTTACAGCACGCCCTATGCTGATTAATGGCAGGGAGCAGTCTGAGGCGTATTGGTACACCTTAAGACTTTTTTCAGGGAGTAAAATGGCCTGAACAGGCGTGTGACGCGTGAGACCTGTGTTTGCAACTCTGCATCAAATCCATATATATAACGTGTGCATTTTGCCCAACTTTGCCACATCCCTTGTGGCTGTATCCTAAATATGGCGCAGTCAGCTCATACAATTCCTGATCTGTCCCTGTTGCTATTATGGTGCAGCAGAAGCATACAGGAGTGACAGCCCAGCCACAAAGCGGTAGACCCTAGAGTGGTGAAGCAAACAAGGAGTTTAATAACAGAAGTGCTGGATCGGGCACATCAGACTGGGTTTTTGTCATGTCATTTAACGGACACAAAGTATGTTAACGGATGCCTCAGGCAGGTGCCATACTGTGGCATACATCACCATAGAGTTCCATTGAAAAAACTTTTTTGCAGGGTCGGAAAGTGTAGTATACCACGTTTTCCCGTTCACCCAGGACAGCACTCCAGAGAGATGAATCCGCCGCCAGAGACTACAGATTATATCATGCACCTGGATTATTGGAATGACTACGTTAGCACAATATCACGCTTTTCTGTTTGGAGGGCGAATAACGCCGCACATAGTTCTTTAAAATGAACAAACCCACAAACATGGATTCACAGTTTTTTTGGCAAGTCAACTTCACTGACTACGTTAGCACAATATCACGCTTTTCTGTTTGGATGGCGAATAACGCCGCAAATAGTTATTTAAAATGAACAAACCCACAAACACGGATTCACAGTTTTTTACAGGCCGAACTGGATGGACAGATGTTTTTTTTTCGGCCTTATAAACTATGTTACCTTTCTAACAGGTCAGAGAATAAATGATTTTGCAGGAGTTCTTCTTTAAGGCTCATGCACACAGCTGTTTGGCCATGCCCGTATTGCAGCCTACAAACAGCGGGCTGCATCGGCCATGTGCACCTATTCACTTGAATAGGTCTGCAACCTGGAAGCTCGGTGCGGAACGGCCCACAATGCACGGAACGGCTGGACCAGCTCAGGCTGGAGCAGGGATAGACACTTTTGTCTGACTTGATACCAACTATTGGTTGGCTTAACTTGAGATAGATTTTTATGCCAGAAAGATTTTGTTGCAAAATAGTGAATTTTAGGCCCTGCCACTTTCCCATAAAGCTCCAACCACTTTCTGCTAAGCACCACCCCCTTGTTGAGCATGTCGGAAGAAAAGTGTAGAAACCTTAGATGTGCCAAACTGCTCCAGTTACTTTATATCTGTGTCCGATGCCAAAAAAACGGAGCACACACGGATGTTATCTGTTTGTCTGTGCTGCAGAAGGATAGTACACGTCCTATCCTTGGCCGCAAAATGCGGACCACGGACCCATTGAAATCAATGGGTTCGACAAAAAAAAAACAAAAAAAAAAAACACACGGATGCAATGCGACATCATCCGTGTTTGGCAGACTGGTTGTGTTCGAGGCTTAAGGCATACATCTGCGGCCAGATTCCAGTATTACGATAGACTTGCCATCACCAGATGGATCCCATTCACTCTAATTAGGCCAGTCAGGTTACAGGCATAAATACTGGAATTTTGCCACACAAAACACTGCTGGAGCGATATGTAATTTTTTTTTCAAAATCCGCTGGAACCTCTGCCACAGATGTTAGCCTAGCCTTAGAAAATGCTACAGGTAAAATATTACTTAAGAGAACGGTAACTCAGATCTGGCTACAGCTGTATAATATTACACTGCGGACCTGCTGTGGCAGCACCTATATTTGGAAGCACTACTCCCCCCCGAGTACTAGCTCTATACTCACTGGTGCGAGGAGCACATTTGACCTGGGCAAGTTCAGGGGGCAAATGACTGGCAAACAGGTGTCCGAGATCCTGAACCCCCCCCCCCCGAAAAATTTCAGAGATAGTGGTAAAGATATAAATTTAGTGGATTACAAAAAAAACCCCATGCCTATAACTGCATCTGCAGAATATCAGCCAGGGTAATACATCTGCTTCTTTCCATACACTATACGTCACTCCCCTCACTACCAGCAAAACCCTTCACACCCACTTACAAGAAGCAGACCTCTTATCAAGCCTATTCATTTCAATAGTATTTTACATTTCCAATGAAGGTTGCAGTCACATTTTTTAATATGCATTTTTGCTCTACTGAAGAGTTTATTCTCAACCAGCAATGGATACATAAGGCTATTGTTAGGAGTCAAACTGACGCAGCCCGGCCTTAGGATCTGTTAGGGAAGTTACTAAATGGTCTTCACATCTGCAAAGCCTGAGGCCTTATCCCCATACCACCATTTGGTAAGGCCCTATTCCCACATCAGTGATTCACAGATGTGTGCTGTCCGTGTTCTCCAGACCGCACACGCACCCATACATTTTAAGGTGTGTATTCACACATCCGTGTAGTGGCATGGTCCATGGTTTTAGCACAGAATCATGCCCTATTTTTGCCATGTTTACAGATCCTTCGCCCATTATAGTCTATGGGTCCTTGAAAACATGGACACTTCCGTGTTTTGTCCGCGTTTCACTGACAATTTATAGGAGATACTGCACAGCTAACAATTAACTTTCAGAGTGTCAGTGAAACATGGATGACACACAGAGAGCAAAAAATGAACACACGGCTTGTTCATGGAAATTTTAACTGATGAATCACTGGCCATCTTGTCACAGATTTCATTACCGACACGGACGTGTGCATAAGGCCTAAGTGATTTCAATCAGTGATTGCAAGCCACAAATTAAAGGGGTATCCTCATCTTAGACAATAGGGGCATATCGCTAGGGACCCGCACCTATATGGAGAACGGGGCCCCCAAAGTAAAGGAGGGCACACTGCGCGTGCGCAGCCACTCTTCATTCATTTCTATGGGGCCGGCGAAAGTAACAGAGCGCTGGCTCAGCTATTTTGGTCGGCTACATAGAAATGAATGGGACCGGTGGCTGCGTTCATTTCTATGGGAGCAGCGGGGGAGCTGCACCTGGTGGTGGCCGGATCCTGGGGTCCTCCAGGCGCAGCGCTCTCCCCTCCAATCTTAATATAGGTGTGGGTCCCAGCGGTGGGATCCGCACCTATAAGACAATGGAGGCATAATACAAGCCCCCATTGTCTAGGATGAGAAAACCCCTTTAAGTGTATGCTCTGCTCCAAGGTATGGCTACACAGCAGCAAACGTCACAAAAATATGTGCAATTTGCTGTCGCGCGACTATTTTAGAGGTGGGATTTGGCTGTGAAAACAGTCGAGTCACGTAAAAAATCCAAAACCCAGCTTGTATATTTTGCAACCATGTTAATAAGTCCTCATGCCTCTTTCACACATCAGTGGTTTCCCATGGACCATGGGTCTGTGGTGACACCATGGAAGTACCCACTATTTTTGTCTGGGATTAATGATCCCTCCCGCTTATTATTGTCTATGGATCCATGAAAACCACTTACAATATCGATACCATCCCTGTTTGGTCCGTAGTTTTCATCGATCATTGCTAGGAGATGCCCTGGAAACCAACATTCAGCCTAGCAGTGCATGTGGAATACAAGTGACACATGAAGGGCAAAAAAATGGGCACGTGGACCAAACTGATTCTTCACGTACATCTTCAAGGATGAACCACTGACTGTTTTGTCAGATATCATCAGGGACACAGACAAGTGAAATCGGCCTTACTCCTGAAAAGATTTTAACCCCATTTACAATTCAAAACTTCCAAAAGGACTAGTTTATGCAGCATCTGATTTGGGCGATCCAGGTTTTAACAGCTGATTGGCAGGGGTGCAGAGTATCAGGACCTACATCAATCTTTTGGCCGATCCCAAAGACCTGGATAATCCCTTTAAAGGGGTCTTCGAGCCTTTTTTAAGGCTACTTTCACATTAGCGTTTTAAAATTCCGGTACTGAGTTCCGTCATAGGGGCTCAATACCGGAATAAAACGCTTCAGTTTTGTCCCCATTCATTGTCAATGGGGACAAAACTGAACTGAAGACAACGGAATGTTCCTGAAAGCATTCCGTTCCGTCTTCAGACTGGAGAACAATGTATCAGCATTCATCCACACATGTATCAGCGTTAGCAAGGATCCGTTGGCACCCTTTAGGTGCCGGATCCGTGCTAACGCTAGTGTGAAAGAGGCCTAAATAATGGCCTGTTCTCAGGATAAGTTACCACTAGCTGATTGGTGAGGGTCTGGCAACCTGCGCCCCCGCAATCGGCTTTTCAGGAGTGGCTGCCTTGTTGGAATCAGCGCCGGAACTGCACACAACGGTCAACATTGTAGTGGACAGTGCTTGTCACTGCACCCACATTTTTTGTAATATAGGAATTAATCCCAAATTAACGGTTTCACTTAGGCCAGTTTCAGACAAGTGTGTTCATTGCGTAAAACATGGTCAATGTGGGAGCCTGAATTGCCATAGTGAACTGTACTACTGTGACCGCATGGCATTATAATGCCTCTGCCCGACCTACACAGTAACAATACTCACATAAGGCTGTAAGTGCAAATTATTACAGTTGAGGGCGGGCAGAGACACACAGCATTAGAAATCAGTATATTGCAGTGTGGTCAGAGGAACAGAGTTCACTTCGCCAACTCACATTCCTACATGGAGCACATTTAACGCGGTGAACACTCTCGTCTGAAACTGGGTTTAGTGAAGCAGGTTTCAACACAAGGCTAAAAATCTAGTTTCATGCAAGTTGCATGTAAGTGTTATAAAAGTGACTCAACTCCTTCAACAGGTGTCACACAGCTGGACACACTATGCAGTCGTGGCCTAAAACGGTCAGCTCTCCCAGCATGTCGGAGCTGGCAATAACTTACAGCATATTGGGAATTGTGGACTTCATGCTCATTTTCTACCCACAAAACAAGCTTTAGATTAACAGTTACTGGGGGGGGTCATTTATCAGACTGGTGTTTTTCTTGGGCATCCTCAGGCAGTCTGTGACCCTTCGATTTCTGCGCCCAGAAAAAAAAAAGGGTAAATGTGAATTTGCAGGGCTGATAGCCTGGTCACGGCCACCCTCAAGTGGCAAGGATGGCAAAAATGCTTGTGCTTCAAAAACTGGCACAAACCATCTTGATAATGACCCCCACTGAGTTTTAATAAAATAAATTAAAGAAAAAAAAAAGGAAATGTTCTCCTACTGTTGAAGCAGAGCAAAGTAATGGATACAAAAGTCACGTGGGGGATGTGATACAATGGCACGTAAAGGAAATCCTGCAAGAGACTGAGGACATGGTTACAGGTTGCGAACTTTGTGAGAAAAGCTATTTTACTGTAATGTGCAAAAGCCAACAATTCTATAAAATTTACCGAGTAAGGCTCCATTCACACGTCCGTATTCTGCATCCGCATCCGTTTCCGCATTTGCGGACAATTATGCGGATCCATTCATTTCAATGGGTCCCGAAAAAATGCGGACATTGCACCGTATGTTGTCCGCATCCGTTTCTCTGTTCCGTTCCGCGGATCTGCAATCAGAAATCCTCCTGTCCTACTTTTCCTCCTGTTTTGCAGTCCGTAGCCCAATACAAGTCTATGGGACGTCCGTAAATGCGGAAGACATGCGGAAAGCGACACACGTCATATAGGGTACAACTACAATGCAACGTGTTGCAGTAATGTCGTGCGACATTTTATAATGCTAGTCTATGGTTCCACACTGCGACAAGACAGTTGCACAGAAACCTATATTGGATGGGTTTTTGCAACTGTCTCATTGTGACACCATAGACTAGCACTATAAAATATGTTATGCGACAAATTTAGTCATGTAGCCCTAGCCTAATACTCACCTTACCAAACCCCTGCCAATCTACTGTACTTGCCAGGTTCCCCACTTGTCTCCTGGCCTCCAGTGATGACATAGAGGTTACATGTCCATGTCAAAACATCATCGCTGGAGGCCAGAATACAGAGACGGGGGCAACTGAGGACACAGTCGCACTGCTGTGCTGGTGTGTCCCCCCCGCGCTACCAGAGGATTTCCCTTCCTTATGACAAGGCATGACTTTTTAATGCTATTGTTGTATATACCTTTAAAAAGTTATGAAAACGTTAATACATAAGAGGTAAGTAATCCGTGGGGGTGGTTTGGATTGCAACTCAATATACTGTAAACCCCCTCTGACAAATCAGCCCCCACTAATGGGTAGTGCCGCAAAAATGTTCGTAAAGAACCACCAATGGGCATGTGAGCAGTCAACATTCACTGGTGTGCGTACTAGACCTAAACTAGAATAAAACGTGCTGAAGCTCAATTCTTTTTTTTTTTCTGCCAAGAGGTGTCGCCGTTTGTCTCCTTCCCCCCCAGTCAAATATAAATGCCGGACCCCCTCATGCATCTCATGAGGAGGTTGGGAAACATAGCTGGTCTATACAATCACTGTGCCCAAGACCCTAGCATTACTATAGGATCACAGACTAGTCATATAAAGAAAAGCTTCCCAAAACTCAATTTACATATCCGGCCTGGAAATACACGGCTTTAGTTCAATCGTTACATAGGACACAATGCCATAAAACATGCAGCATCGCACGCAATCTTTCCGATGTGTCTCCACACTGTACGGTAAGTGTTAACTTCAGGTGATCACTTGGCAACACCAAAATGAATTTGCAGGTATGTCCACACATCCTGCAGACACAGAAGAGCTTCCTTTGTCAGGCGATCAGCTGTTTGCTTGGCCCGTCCTCTCTCCCTGCTTCCGGGTAGTAACAGAGCAGCCAATAATCTGACAGCGAGCTGACAAAACAAGCCGCTCGGCACTGCTCTAGTAATATGCAACAGTTTCACAAGGAAGTTACAGAAGGGGGTAGGGGGCCGCCTAGCACATACTCGGCAGGTCCTTTAAACCTTTACCCTACATGGGGGCTGAGCCGCCCAGGCTGCACTTGTGGAGACACCGTGCCCCGTTACAATAAGTCTTCTCCTGCCAACTAAATCACAACGTAAAACAAAGAAGCCCAAACTATAAAACAAACATATGGACAAAGTATCAAACACAATGCCACATCTATGGGGAGAAGAAGTCCAGGGCCAGCTGCATGGAGGGGGTGAACACCTCCCCATGACTCACAATTTCTGCAGGCTGGTTGTCATTACCAAGCCCTGAACATTTCCACCTCAGATCCACAAAAAGAAACAATGGAAGGTAGCCACACATTAACCCTCTCCTGGGACACTTGAAAACCCCACTGTGACCGAATTAAGGCCTGCGTTCAGATCGGATGGCTTGAGGAGACTCAAGGGTCACACATTCCTCCTCTGCTCCACCAAGTATCTTTAACAAGACCTCCTTTCACTATAAGCCCACCACCTTCATTTTTCAGGAGCAAAAACAAAACCATATAGTGTCCTCTCCCACTTAATACTCTTGGGCACAAGGACTTCTAGCAAAATAAAAGGGTGGAGAGGAATAACATTCGTACAAAACAGCTTCTGAGCCAAGAGCCCCCCTCCCTAAGCCTTAGCACAGCCCCTTTAAAGCCATTGGTGCCAGGCAGACCCCTAGGAAGCATACAAGGTCTGTAATCTGGATACCAAAGTTAACTTTACACACCAGAGCGGGGGGGGCAAGCTGCTCAATCTAGGCCCAATACAGCCTAATCCATTACTAATATACACCTTGAGCTGTCAGAGGCAGGTGACCCTTTCCTTCCAGGAGAGTCCTGCATTGCAGACCTGAAAAGTCCAATCGGATTCTTTGTGTTTCTTTAAGGCAATTTACTTTCAGAAATCCATGTCTGAAGCTACAGAGGAACAAAGAGGCAGCCACGTATTTAAAGCCTCTCGCCCAAACCGTACGTGAACACATCATGTACCCTGTGGTTAGCGATCTAATTTAAGCTGTAGGGTGAGGTACCTGTACACACCGCGCTTCATTAATCTACACAGAGACGAGGAAAAAAGGATCAGCAATGGGGGCCTGCCTTACCACAAATACTACTGCCTGCTCAGGGATAAAACACTGCCGAAATAAGGCGAGCACACCGAGACACAACCATGACTGATACCGCAGATTATTAATACACTACATGACACAATGCAGCCAGCAGGCCAACTAGTAGGGCCCGACAGAGAAAAGCACTGGAAATACAAAGGACCGACTATGATAGAGATCGATATGAGACAGATCGATAAGATAGATCATAGATATAGATAGGTAGATAGATATACATGAGAGATAGATCATAGTAGATAGCTATGAGATAAATAGATATAGATAGGTAAACAGAGGTAAAATATCACTAGAGAGGTCATAGTAGACATAGATAGGTAGAGAAATAGATATTATAGAGATAGGTACGTAGATAGATGTCACTAGATAGAGACAGATATAGATGTGAAATAGAGCACTAGACAGATCACAGCATATAGAAATAGACAGGGAGATAGAAAGATCTACAGATGAAAATAACTCCACAGAAGCTCCATGTCTACTACCCCCTCCCAGGATAACGGGCCCTACAGCCATGTCAGCCTTGGGACTCAGCAACTACTTGTAAACAGGATCCCAGGAGAATGAGAAGACGCCAGCTCCCCGGATATTATATTTATATATATATATATATATATATATATATATATATATATATATATATATATAGCGAGAGAGAGAGAGAGTTACATATAGTTCCCACAGCCCCTATAGAAAGTGGTCACCTCCAGCACCCCTGTACACTATGTGTGTAATCTATAGAATATATATATATATTTGTTACCTGCAGCACCCCAGGATATTATATGTATGTTATAGGTTTCCCCCAGCTGCTATATGATGTGGTCACCTCCAGCCCCCCTGGATATTATATGTATATAGATACTACATACATATATACATGAAGTGTTGACCTCCAGCCCCCCTGGATATTATATGTATATAGATACTACATACATATATACATGAAGTGTTGACCTCCAGCCCCCCTGGATATTATATGTATATAGATACTACATACATATATACATGAAGTGTTGACCTCCAGCCCCCCTGGATATTATATGTATATAGATACTACATACATATATACATGAAGTGTTGACCTCCAGCCCCCCTGGATATTATATGTATATAGATACTACATACATATATACATGAAGTGTTGACCTCCAGCCCCCCTGGATATTATATGTATATAGATACTACATACATATATACATGAAGTGTTGACCTCCAGCCCCCCTGGATATTATATGTATATAGATACTACATACATATATACATGAAGTGTTGACCTCCAGCCCCCCCTGGATATTATATGTATATAGATACTACATACATATATACATGAAGTGTTGACCTCCAGCCCCCCTGGATATTATATGTATATAGATACTACATACATATATACATGAAGTGTTGACCTCCAGCACCCCTGGATATTATATGTATGTTATACATAGATATTCTATACATATATGAAGTGGTCACCTCCAGCAGCAGTACGAGGCAGGACGTCCCCCATCCCCCAGTGTAAGCTCCTTATGGAGTACACAGCACCGAGGACACGGCCGTACCGCAGTCCACCCCGGGGTTAAAGAAGATTCTCGCTTCTCACCCCACTCCTGTGGTGGCCACCAGCCATGACAAGGTAAAATGGCAGACACAATGAAGGCTTTCCACACGCAGTTCCTGAAGCCAGCGTACACTACCTGACTTTACACCGCCCCAACACCCCGTTAACAGCACCCCGAGAAGGATACAGTTTGACAACATCCGTGTCCATCCGCCTCTTGCCCGGGCTGGGAGATGACATGGCTTCAGCTCCCCCCCGGGGTCTCCCACTCCGCTGGATGCAGTGCTGAGGGCTGTAAAATACGCTGGTCGTTGACAGAGAACGCGGGACTTATTTTTTTTTCCTCCCCGGAGGCTCAGCAAACCGGGGCTTTAGTCTCAATCGGTGTTTATATATGTGACTGAGGGGCTGGGCCTCAGTGTCGCTTCCCCCTTAGGCTCCGCTGTCGGTGCTGTCACTGCCACCGCCGGTGTCTTCGTTCGCTGGGGGACTCCTCTTGAACACATAAATAATACTACCGACTACGAGCACCGCTGTCACGTGACCTCGCCAAATAGTGACGCGCCGGTCGCGGAGGAAGACTTAAAAACAGAGAAGAGAGAGGAGGAGTCAGACTAGATGGGGCGGAGTGATCTATGTGCTTCTCAAGCCTCGCTCCCGAGAGCGTGTACCTGTTCTTCTTGTCTGCTTTTCTGTGAGGAAATTAGGCGGCCTTTATCGAAGATGGCGTTATGGAGAGACAGCCACGGAGCCTTCTGGGAGTTGTAGTCTAGTTGTTGGTGACAAAGTGTTACAGCATATTGCAGTGAGCAGGTGCAGAGGTTCTCCATAGGACACTTCTACCTATAGTGCAAGCATTGAATTTCAGTCATAACCTCTGGTGTAAGCAAAGCCTGAGGGTGTGAGCTTTACTTTTATGTATTAAAAGATATACGTGTCACCCGCAAATGTTATGGAAAACAATGTATTTGTGTGAACATTATTAGATATGTATCTTCTATACTTTTCAAGCTTATGAAAATGCAGGTCCAGACTTAAAGGGGTTGTCTCACTTCAGTAAGTGGCATTTATCATGTAGAGGAAGTTACTACAAGTCACTTACTAATGTTGTTATTATCCATATTGCCTCCTTTGCTGGCTGGATTCATTTTTCAATCACATTATACACTGCTTGTTTCCATGGTTATGACTGCCCTGCAATCCAGCAGCGGTGGTCGTGCTTGCACACTATAGAAAAAGTGACGGCTTCTCTGGTCGCCGGGACTGTGGGAGGTCACATAGGCTGGTGTTTTTTTCTATAGTGTGCAAGCACGACCACCACTGATGGATTGCAGGGTGGTTGTAACCATGGAAACGAGCAGTGTATAATGTGATGGAAAAATGAACCCAGCCAGCACAGGAAGCAATATGGAGAATCACAATACATTAGTAAGTGCCTTGTATTACTTTCTGTACATAATAAATGCTAATTGCTGAAGTGAGCCAACTCTTTAAAGGGGTTTTCCGGGATTTTACTACTGATGACCCATCCTCTGGATAGGTCATCAGTATCTGATCGGTGGAGGTCCGACACCCAGGACCCCCGCCGATCAGCTGTTTGAGAAGGCACCAGCACTCCCGTGATCACCGTGGCCTTCTCTTTGGTTTTCCTTTGCCAGTGACGTCATGTTCATCGGTCACATGGCCTAGGAGCAGTTCAGCCCCATTCAAGTGAATGGTGCGGAGTGCGATACCACGCACAGCTGCTGTACAATGTATGGCGATGTGCTTGGTAAGCTTCGAGAAGGTAGAGGTGCTCACAGGAGTGTCGGTATCTTCTCAAACAGCTGATCCTGAGGATAGGTCATCAGTAGTTAAATCCCGGAAAACCCCTTTAAGTGGGCCTTCCCTCAATGAGGTGGGCTTCTTCAGTCAGGGGTCCTCCACCTGCTGGGGAGGTAGTTTTTTTGTTTTTTTTTTAAGAGAAATTATTGTCCGTGTTTATACAAATTTGTAGTTTAGCCACATAACTGACTAGTAGTGTTGAGAGAAGCGAGCTTTGGACGTTTCATCCGAAGTCGCTTTGTTCAAAACTTCAGAATAATACTGTACGGAGTTTGGTTTCAAGTTTTAATTTGGTTTTCCACTTTAAAAATCAACTACCGAAGTTACTCAATGAAGTCTTGGCGTGTCTTCGTGAATAACTAACTTCGGCTCATCGGAGCCCATACATTCTAATACTGTACAGAGACGGATCTCCGTACAGTATTATTCCACAGTTTTGAACGAGGCGACTTCGGATGGAGTGTCCGAAGCTCGCTTCTTTAAACAGTTCTGGTTTTAAAGGGGCTGTGGCAAGTTTTGAAGTTATCCCCCAGTCTTGAGAGTGGGGATCCCGTTCTCCAGTCTGATGGAGTGGCAAGTTGGGCATGCATCCTGCTGCCTCATTCATGCTCGATGGGACCGCAGAGTGCTGTACTCAGCTGGGCCTCATAGGCCCAGCCATAGGCACACAATTGTCTGTATTGTAATGCATTGTAAAAGTGATCAGATCATCACAAGTGGAAGTCCCCTAGTTGGACAAAAAAAGTAAAAAAAACATAAAATGTATTTTATAAAAATAAAACTATAAATTTAAAAAGAAGTCCCCCCCCCCCCATCAAATAAATAGAAAAAATAGACATAATATTACATGGTATACTCTCAGGGGATGCAGTAAAAAAAAAAAAAAAAAACGTCAAAACCAGGGGCTTAACTACCATAGTGGCAGACCATGCGACTGCTATGGGGCCCAGGGAAAGAGGGGGCCCAGTCTTAGTTGGGATCATCTCCTCTTCTACTGGAGGTGAAAACTTGGTCAGGACTCTACCCTCTAAAGAAACAACTTTTAGCAAATGAGGCAGTGGAAAAATGGCCCAAGGGTCATTGAAAGGGGTTTAGGAGGAAACCCTTCGGTCCTGTGTGAGGGGCTTGGTTTCATCCTTGCTATTTGGCCCTTACTTCTCTATGTACGCCACTGGTCAAAACATACTTTTTTTGATGTTTAGGACAAAAAAAAATCATATCACACGATCAAAAAGTCATATGTATGCCAGAATATCCCAGAACAGACATTTTTTGGTTACGTTGGCCTCCAAAAAACATAATAACAAGCAATCAAAATTTTTTTCCCTAGGCCATTGACAACACATTCATCAGTCACATGGCCTAGATCTGTGATGGCTAACCTCCGGCACTCCAGCTATGGTAAAACTACAACTCCCAAGATGTACACTTGCTTGGCTGGAGTGCCGGAGGTTAGCCATCACTGGCCTAGGTGCAGTTCAACCCTCTTGAAGTGAATGGGGTTGAGCATGATACCAGGCACAGCTGGTGAACCATGTATGGCTCTGTGCTTGGTAAGCTGCGAGAAGGCCGTGGTGCTCAGAGGAGCGCCTTGGGATCCCCAGGGGTCAGACCTCCACCAATCACATACTGATGATTTATCCAGGAAACACTTTTAACATAATTGTTTACACTTTTAACATAATTTTTCCCTGCACGTTGTACTCCATAAAAACAAAAGTCAAAAACCAATAGCGAATTTGCTGCCTTTTCATCATCCTGTTTCCCAAAAAGCTAAATAAAAAGTGATCAAAAAGTCGGAAGTACCCCCTTAAATAGTACCAATGCTAATGGCTAATGGTCGCCAATGCGACTTAGAATTTACAAATGGCGACAAGACTTTTAAGTCTTGTTGCCATTTGCGCTTAGACCGGGCAGCCTAGTATCAGAGAACATGGTGTGCGCTGCTCTCAGCGCGCTCCATGTTCCCTCAGCAGCACAGGGGAGAAGGAAGCAGTCTGTCCCTCCCCCCTGTGCTGCTGCTACTGCTGCCACCAATGAGGAGGGGAGGGGCTGTGGCCGCTGCGCCACCAATGACAAGAGAGAGGGGAGGAGGAGGAGAGGGCACGCTGCGTCACCAGTGAACATAACTATGTTTAATACAAGTACAGGAGGTGGGTGCCATCGCACAATGAATCACATAGCCGACACCCGACCTGTATGACAGGGAGCTGCGATACGCCGCAGTTAACCCCACCGGGGCCACACCAGAGGGGTTAACTATCGGTGATCACAGCTCCCTGTCACACAGGTCGGGTGTCGGCTATGTGATTCTGCGCTGGCACCCGCCTCCTGTACTTGTATTAAACATAGTTATGTGCATTGGTGGCGCAGTGCACCCTACCCCTCCCAAGTAACAAATACATTGGTGGTGCAGAACGCTCCCCCCCCACCTCACCCCAGTATTAGTCATTGGTGGCACAGTGCGCCCCCACCCCCAACCCCCCCAGTATAATAATAATAATTGGTGGCTTTGGCCACAGGGTGTCCCCCCCTGTTCATTGGTGGCAGTGGCAGTTCCGATCGGAGCCCCAGCAGTGTAATCGCGGGGCTCCAATCGCTTACCATGGCAACCAGGACGCTACTAAAGTTGTGGCTGCCATGGTAAGCTCCCTTCTGCTGTGTGCACTAAGCACAGGGCAGCAGGGAGAGTGAGAAGTCCTATTCACCCTAATAGAGTTCTAGTAGGGTAAATAGGACAAGAGTTCTAGCCCCTAAGGGGGCTAATAGGAAATAAAAAGTTTAAAAAAAAAAACACCAATATATTACATTTAAGGGCCCTTTTACACAACCATGTGAATGCGCCCACATCTATTCCGTAATTTTGCGGAATAGATGCGGCCACATTCACTTCAATGGGCGGCGTGCGAACTTGCCAAGCCGTGGCTCCTTAAAGGGTTTCTGTCACCAGTTTTGGGCATATAAAACAGGATGACATTTGCAATGTGCAAATGTCACCTGATGCCCAAACTGGTGATAATTTTTTTATTGGTGCCCCCGTTTTTGAAATAAATCATCTTTTGTTGTATGCAAATGAAGCTTACTAGGTGCAAGGGGCGGTTACCTCGCACCTAGTAAGCTCCGTTTGCCCACCCGCGGTCACGCCTACCTTCACTTGATTGACAGGGCCAGGCAGCTTGTTGGATCCTCTGCCGGCCCTGTGCTCCATTCAAATCCCGCGCCTGCGCCCTGCGGAATAAAAGCGGCGCAGGCGCAGTGAGCGGCGCTGGCCGCCGGGCTCCCGGCTACCTCACTGCGCCTGCGCCGATGACGTCATGTGTACTCTGACGTCATCGGCGCAGGCGCAGTGAGGTAGCCGGGAGCCCGGCGGCCAGCGCCGCTCACTGCGCCTGCGCCGCTTTTATTCCGCAGGGCGCAGGCGCGGGATTTGAATGGAGCACAGGGCCGGCAGAGGATCCAACAAGCTGCCTGGCCCTGTCAATCAAGTGAAGGTAGGCGTGACCGCGGGTGGGCAAACGGAGCTTACTAGGTGCGAGGTAACCGCCCCTTGCACCTAGTAAGCTTCATTTGCATACAACAAAAGATGATTTATTTCAAAAACGGGGGCACCAATAAAAAAATTATCACCAGTTTGGGCATCAGGTGACATTTGCACATTGCAAATGTCATCCTGTTTTATATGCCCAAAACTGGTGACAGAAACCCTTTAAGAAATTACAGAAATGTCCTATTCTTGTCCGCAACAGTGGACAAGAATAGGCATTTTGAACGGGGTGCCCGGCCGTGTGTTCCGCAAATTCACACACACAGAGCGGCATCCGTGGTATTGCGGATCCACATTTTTGCGGATGCTCAATACTACAGCCCCTTAATCACCCCCTTTCCCAATTCTGAACTATTAAAATATAAAAAAAATATCTCCTATGTGGTGAACATGTAACAGAATGGAGGGCAAAAAGTGGACACACACCAAACGCTGATGTGTTAATAAGGCCTTATAATTTAAGGGGTGTGGTGAGTCTCAGATGGCACAAGCTGGGCACAACACATTGGGCACTAAAATGCCATATCTTTAAAAAACTTACAATTTTCTTTTTGCACCGTACCCGGCCCATTTATTTTTGCAAAATACCTGTCGTGTCAAAATGCTCACTGTACCGCTTGATAAATAACATAAGAGATGTAGTTTCCAAAATGGGGTCACTATATAGAGGTTTCTGGTACATGTTACCTAAGGGGTTAACAAAGTTTTTAAAATCAGTCTTGAAAAATTTGAGGGGTGTAGTTTCTAAAATGGGGCCATTTATGGGTGTTTCTATTATGTAATCCCTTAAAAATCACTTCAGAACGGAAAGTTGGTTTATGGAAATTTCCTTGACAAATTGCTCCTAAAATTGTAAGCCTTCTATCAGTGTAATAAAATAAAATGACATTTACAAAATGATGCCAACATAAAGTATGGGGAATGTCAAGGGGGCTGTCTCACTTCAGTAAGTGGCATTTATCTTGTAGGAAGAGTTAATACAAGGCACTTACTAATGTATTGTGATTGTCAACATTGCACATTTTACACTGCTCGTTTCCATGGTTACAGACCACCCTGCAATCCATCAGTGGTTGTTGTGTTTGCACAGAATAGGAAAAATCATTGGCCTCTCAGTTGGCTGGGACTACGGGAGCACATAGGCTGGTGCTTTTTCCTATAATGTGCAAGCACGACCACCACTGCTGGATTACAGGATGGTCGTAATCATGGAGACAAGCAATGTATAATGTAAAGGATAAATGAATCCGGACAGCAAAGGAGGCAATATGGACAATCACATTACATTAGTAAGTGCCTTGTATTATTATGTCCCTGAACCCAGATATAAGCTCCCCTTCACTCCTTTACCTTGTAGGAGAGGAGCATTAGAGCATTTCCTTACTCTGATGCTCCCCTTGCCTTGCTGTATCATGCAGGACAAGGCCTGTTTGTTGTGAGCCGGTGACGTACCAGGCTTCACATCAGTATTCTAGGTGGAGACTTCTGCCTTGTAGGGAGCCCGGTGACGTCACAGGCTCAAGGGAGCGGTGTATAGCGCTTTTCTGGAAGGTTTTAGAGGAGGGTATGGTAAGAGAAGGCAAGGGCCGATGTGTCGAAAAAATTGGAGTAGGTAATGGAATTATATAAGGAAATGTCTCCTAGAGAGGCTTGATTTTATAGTAACTATAGTAACTAGTGAGGTGTAAGAGAATGGTAAAAACATTCCAGTTGGGAGTAAAAATAACAAGGACCTCGAATACCTGTAGGTGAGTTAGAGAAAAATATTTCCCTGGCCACCAGTGGACCACAAAATATCTGTATGGGAATCTGGAGCTAAGTCAGATTGTAGCATAGCCCATTTAGTAGAAGAGTTATGGAAGAGATTCAGAAGATGTAAGACTGTGAATGGTAAGTATTCTTCTTAGGTTTAAGAAGTGGTCTGTTGTTTAGTCTAGGTTTCTTATGTCCCAAGATAAAGCGGATTGAGAGTGATTGAATTCTTTTCTTAATTAATATGGGGACCCTGAGTGTGATGGTTTGAAAGAAAGAAATAAGTCTATGTAAACCTTCCATCTTCAAAGTGGCTATTCTTGCAAACCAAGACAGAGAAAGTCCTTGCCAGGATTAGAAGTCTTTTTCTAAGTAGATAAGAGGGGGAAGAAATTGATATCATAAAGGAGACTAAGGTCTGACAAGATATGAATACACAAATATTTAATGTGGGAGTCGGACCATTTGAAGGAGAAAGAGCTTCTGTGAGAGTATGACATAAGTGGGGAAGGTAAATATTGAGTAGCTCAGATTTATACGTGAAATTTGAGAGTGCACCAACATATTGGAACTTATTTAATATATTAGGGATGGCAACCCTGGGGGAGAGGTATAAAACAGGTCATCCTCAAATAGAGAAAGTTTGATGAGGGGAGTTGAAAGATGCTTGAGGATTAGACCTGAGGACTATGGCCAGGTGTTCTTTCACCAGTATATTTAATACAGAGGAGGGAGGGCAACCTTGTTGGGTGCTGTTATTAATTGGTAAGAGGAGGAGAGGGTTCCCTTAACTAATATTGGGTGTAGGAAACATTTTATAGTGCCATAATATTCTGGTACTTTTGATCATCCAGGCCCCAGCCTTGGAGCACTTGGTCCCAATGGGCACTATCAAAAATTTTCTCCGTATCAATGTAGGCCAAGCAGTGGGGAGCTATTCCAGGACTGGGCCATGGTAATCAGTGGTTTTATGGTGCCATCCATAGCCTGTCTACCAAGGATCAAAAGGTACATTATCTAGATCAGAGATCTCAAACTCGTGGCCCTACAGCTGTTGTAAAACTACAACTTCCATTATGCCAGGAGAGCCTACAGCTATTGGGGCATGCTGGGAGTTGTAGTTTTGCAACATCTGGAGGGCCACGAGTTTGAGATCCCTGATCTAGATGGATAAAAGAAGAGAGTACAGGAGATAATCTGTGGACAGAGATCTTGCCATGGACTTTTCAATTCATGTTATTAAAGAAGTTTTCCAAAAATAATGATTTTTAAGCACGTGCCCACAGCCTGCCTTTTGAACAGACAGGGGTTTACTGGGAACTTAAAGTGGCCCTGGAAAAAAAAAACCTAAAAGTTGCCCCATGTTGTGGGTGGGGTGGGGGTCCAAACTGACAGAAGTGGCAATACAAGTTGGCGGGGTCAGCAATACCATAGTGCAAAATACCATTCCAGCAGAACCATATACCACAGTACAGCACAATATATTGCCCCAAAAGCTGTCCCTCTGTGGTGGCCATCAAGAGATGCCATTTTCTTTCCTCCTCCTCCAGTTGTCTCTGATAAGATATGGAGCAGGGGCTTAGGAGGTGAGGTGCAGGTCACGGCAGTGGAATTCAGGAGTGGTAGCTGGCCGGGTACATGAGTACCTAATTTTCACAGCGTTAGAGAAGAGGGCTTGGACGTCCTTTTAGGTGTTGGTTCACTGGGAAATTTCCTTGTGAGGTCTAGGGCCAATGCGCCCTTGTGAACAGAATATTCATACTTACCTGCTCCACACCTTTCTGGTCCTCTGCACTGCCTCTGTTGTGTCCATCTTCTAGTCCCCACACTGTTTCCTTCTCGTTATGGTCACATTCTCCTCTGCAGCCAGTAACTGGCTTCAGCGGTGACGTGCTGCTTGTGTGACCATATCACTGCTGAAGCCTGTTATTGGATGCAGCAGAGCATGTGACTATGCCACTGCCTTGCTGGATGCAAATAGTGTGGTGACCGGAGCATGGAGGCAGAAACAGCAGAGAACCAGAGCGGCTTGGATCAGGTAAGTATGAATCTTCTGTTTCAGGGAGCTGGCTGCGGGCACTTGCTTAAAATCATTATTACCTGAAAACCCCGTTAAGGGAGATAGTTCTGTAATTGCTAATGGTGGATTTGCCATAGACCCTTCTGAGAAACATCCCAGCGGGCCGCTGCCTGAGTACATACTATCTGACTTCCAGTGTTACTCCTGGATCCACCTGTATTGCCAGCCTCAGGATGGTGATACAGCTCAATGCTGCAGTGGTGCTCCCTGACGGTTGTTTTTCCCCATAGGTCATTAGGCCTGAAGCCTAAGGGCAGTACAATGGTGCAGGGAGTGCTAACATCATTGTGACTGTCTGAGGTGGTGTGAAGATGTCATTGTGATTGTCTGCCCGAAGAAACAGAGGTCTCAGGCTGCAGGTCGAAAGAGGCCTGTGAAAGGGACTCAGGTGAGTATTTGATTTATTAATTTTTTTTTACTTGTTCACTTGGGGAGCATACGTGACACTATAGGGGGCATTACTTGGGGTTCTATGGGACATTTTTATATCTAAGCACCTTTAATGCTATTAAAGGGGTTTTCCAAGACTGATGCGCTATCCTCAGGATCCCAGGTGTCGGACCCCAACCAAACAGATACTGATGGCGTATCCAGAAGATAGGTCATCAATTATAAAATCTTGGAAAACCCTTTTAATATTGTGGCCACTATAGAGGCACTATTACTAGCGGGGACGCTATTTTTTCTGTAATATAATATTTGGGGAGCACAGTGGGCACAATATTGGGGTTTGCAGCAGGATGGGGAAGATGATAGAAACATATTTGTGGAGACCAGACATGACTGAAATAGTCATAATGGCAGTGTGAACTAAATGGAGAAGATGAGGAACATCTAGATCAATGGATATGTCACTAGATGTAATAGGTATGTAGTTCTATAGTCTCTGGTAACATTGAAAGACAAGGCAGCATGCGGAGGGTAGGGCTGACTTGGTGCTGTAGCTTGTGTCTCCCCTCCTCAGCTGTGTCCTCCATATCTTAATTAGAGATAACTGGAAGAAGAGTAGCTTGGTAGGAACATGGCAGCTGGCACAGGCCACCACAGAGGGGCAGCCTCTGGGGAGGTATATTGTGCTGCACGGTGGTATTTGAGTCTGCTGGGGCAGTATACTGTGCTGCACAGTGGTATTTGGTTATGCTGAAGCTGCAGTATTGTTTTTGCTGGCCTCTCCTACTTGTGTTGGCCCTGCCTTCTGTCAATTTAGACCCACCTACAACATGGTGCCATTTCCTAGTCCGTCTCTGACTGGAAGAAGATTTTATAGAAGTGTGCTTTGTAGCCATCAAGGCCTGTCTGGGTCATTTTAATACTAGAAGTTCAAAGTCTTTATCCACATTTATTCTTTATTATGTCGTGTTGACAGATGTAGTACAGGAACGTGGAAGATATAGGAATTTATCACACCTTTTTTTTCCTTAAAACAGTTGCAAGATGGGGCTTTGTGACTTTTTGAGATTACATAGTAACATAGTTTATAAGGCCAAAAAATGACATCTGTCCATCCAGTTCGGCCTGTTATCCTACAAGTTGATCCAGAGGAAGGAAAAAAAACCCTGTGAGGTAGAAGCCAATTTTCCCCACTTTAAGGAAAAAAATTCCTTCCCGACTCCAATCAGGCAATCAGAATAATTCCCTGGATCAACGACCCATCTCCAGTAACTATACCCTGTAATATTATTACCCTCCAGAAATACATCCAGGCCCTTCTTGAACTCTCTTAGTGAACTCACCATCACCACCTCCTCAGGCAGAGAGTTCCACAGTCTCACTGCTCTTACCGTAAAGAATCCTCTTCTATGTTTATGTACAAACCTTCTTTACTCCAGACGCAGAGGATGTCCCCTCGTCACAGTCACAGTCCTGGGGATAAATAGAGCATGAGAGAGATCTCTGTACTGACCTCTGATATATTTATACATAGTTATTAGATCTCCCCTCAGTCGTCTTTTTTCTAAAGTGAATAAGCCTAATTTTGATAATCTTTCTGGGTACTGTAGTCCACCCATTCCAGTTATTACTTTAGTTGGCCTCCTCTGAACCCTCTCCAGCTCTGCTATGTCTGCCTTGTTCACAGGAGCCCAGAACTGTACACAGTACTCCATGTGTGGTCTGACTAGTGATTTGTAAAGTGGCAGGACTATGTTCTTATCACGGGCATCTATGCCTCTTTTGATGCAACCCATTATCTTATTGGCCTTGGCAGCAGCTGTCTGACACTGGTTTCTGCAGCTTAGATTTCTGTTCACTAAAATTCCTAGGTCCTTTTCTATGTCAGAGTTACCCAATGCTTTACCATTTAGTATGTACTGGTGACTTGCATTATTCCTTCCCATATGCATAACTTTACATTTGTCAAATTATGCAAAGTTTAGCATTTTTACACCAATCACAACAGTTTTGAAAAGTGGTGTGGACGTGTTCAAGGCTAGGTATGTTAATTAGTTTCTCTCCAGATTTATAAATGCAACTTTTTTAATAAAAAAAAAAGTCACAAACTCACTTTAGTAGGGGCTTGATGCAAAAAAACAAAAACAAAAAACTGAAGTAGCATTTGAAGACAAAACTGTTAGGGCACATCGATAGTTGCTTTTAGCCAGGCCGATGCAGAGTATATATCGGGGAGGAACTATTGCTACCGCAGTCCTTTCTCCTTTATTTCTACTAGTCATTGGCAGAACATCCCTGATTACACACATTATGGCTCCATTCACACGTCCTGTTTTTCTTTCCTGATTTGATCCTGATTTTTTCAGGACCCATTGAAATGAATGGATCCAGATCAGGATCGAATCAGGAAAGAAAAACAGGACGTGTGAATGAAGCCTAAGAGCATTTATCTATATATGGGCCAGTTATTGGGAATGAATGTTTCTATAAACACTTTTTCCCAATATTTAGGCCTCTTTCACACGAACGTTGTGTTTTGCGGTCCGCAAATTGCGGATCCGCAAAAAAAACGGATGGCGTCCGTATGGCATCCGTATTTTTTGCGGATCCATTGTAACAATGCCTATCCTTGTCCGCAAAACGGACAAGAATAGGACATGTTCTATTTTTTTGCGGGGCTACGGAACGGGCAAACGGATGCGGCCAGCACACAGTATGTTCTCAGTATTTTTTGCGGACCCATAGAAATGAATGGGTCCACATTTTTCATGTGAAAAATGCGGATCGGAGTCCGCAAAAAATACTGTCGTGTGAAAGAGGCCTTAGCCTGAGAATTGCTCAGTACAATAGGGCCTCTAGGAGTTTTCTAATAGCAAAGGGATTTTTTTTAAGGCTACTTTCACACTAGCGTTTTTAAATTCCGGTATTGAGTTCCGTCAAAGGGGCTCAATACCGGAAAAAAATGCTTCAGTTTTGTCCCCATTCATTGTCAATGGGGACAAAACTGAACTGAAGACAACGGAATGCTCCTGAAAGCATTCCGTTCCGTCTTCAGACCGGAGAACAAACCGCAGCATGCTGCGGTTTGCTCTCCGGTCCAGGCATCCGCACCAAGACGGATCCGGAATGACCCCCAATGGAAGTCAATGGGGACGGATCCGTTTGGTGTGGACACACCAGTAATCCGGATCTGTCCTCCATTGATTTCCAATGGGGGGTCATTCCGGATCCGGCATACATACACACAGACTACATACAAACAAACATACAGACATACATACAAACATACAGACATACATACATACTCACATACTCCCGGGACGCCGGCAGCAGGTCTTTACGCGCCTCCTGCACGCTGCGATGACGTTTCCCCACTGCGCCCAGCACAGGGCGCTGTGGGGAATCGTCATCACTGCGCGCAGGAGGCGCGTGAAGACGTTCTGTCGGCGTCCCGGGAGTATGTGAGTATGTATGTTTGTATGTATGTCTGTATGTTTGTTTGTATGTAGTCTGTGTGTTGTTTTAATGTGTGTCATGTGTGGGGCCGGAGCGCTGCTCCGGCTCCACACATGTATAGCGTTAGCACGGATCCGTCGGCACCCTTTAGGTGCCGGATCCGTGCTAACGCTAGTGTGAAAGTAGCCTAAGTCACTAATCAACTAGTTTAGGTAAGCTAGTTTGTTTGTTTAGTTTTTTTCCTATCTGTATCCATATCTGTAATGTGAACAATGCCTGAGCTTTGTTTTCTTCCAGGCTGCAGAACTTCCTGTTGTTGCATCCCACCTATACGATGATCCCTGTGCAGTTCTGTCTGCCACAGTCCCTCCCTGAACCTACTGTAGTCCTGCTCATTCTTGCTACCCACTGTTCTTGTTATGCAGACAGATCTCTACTGCATCCCACCCAGCACACATCACAGCGCCAGCCTTCCTTACTGCCTTCCTCATCTCCCTGTTTCTTATTCCTATACAGATCGAGCTCTAATGACAACCACGCATGCACCAGTGAGTGCAGGGGAATGAAGGACAGAGGATCTGTCTACACCACACTCCCTGCAAATTAGCTGGGATCTTACACATAGGGAACAAGCAGCGAGCAGAAGTTACAGAGAGAAACTAACTGACGTTAAGATGGAAGTTGTAGGAGAGACAGAGCACGTAATATGAGTCCAAAGCGAGAGATAGAAGCCACAGAGGTAATAAAAGTATGTTATTAAAAAGCATGAGCCCAGGAGTAAAGGTGAATAAGAAAAAGTTGTAAAATCCTGAAATAACTCTAAGTCTGGGAATTGGACAAGATATGCATAGGTGCAAAGTTTAATGATGACATGACAGGGGCATGGTAAGAGCAGGGGTGAAGAGCTCTAACAAACCACCTACCAGTTTTGTCGTCTGATTCATAGAACCCATGGAGGATGTTATATGAAAGGAACAATCTTGTGGTCAAATTCCACAAAGAAAACAGAATTTGAGATCAATTACAAACGGACTCCAACAAAAATTTTAGCAAAGAGTCTGGATGCTAGCAGAACCGGTTTTCTTCATTCTAGCATTCTGTGTAAGGAAAACGCATCTAAGGACACTCTTGAGGGCTTCTGATTCTATATTGGGGTCAGTGGTCAGATACTATATCAGAGATAGATTTTTTATAGGATCTACAGGAGCATGAGTTTTTAGTAATGTTCTCATTGATAAACAGGGTGATTGAGAGTAGGGGAAGGAACGCTACCAAAGACAAGTCATACAATTAAACCAATATTTTACTCTGTTGGAAATTCCAGGCAAGTTTGTGATGTGAAAAGGAGGTCTATGCAGCCATAGGACTGGTGGACAAAGGTATAAAAGCTGTACTCTTTTGAGTGTGCAAGTAATACTTTTCACAGGGGCCCATTCAGACAAGCAATTTTTACGTCATGTGCTGTCAGTGTGTACACTGTTTAGAATGGACAGCACTGGACTAAACACTGACTCATTATAGTCAATGGACCATTTACATGTGTGGTTTTCCCCACAGACCATTGGTCCGTGCAAAAAAATGTTCATTTTCCAGCAAGGCGCCCATTTGAGTGAATGGGTGTGGTTGAAAAATGGACCAAAATTTTCATTTCTTTCAGATTCCCATCCCACCTTCCAAAAGCCATAACTTATTTATTTTTGTTGACATACCTGTATACTATAATACACAATGTTTGTCCGGGAAATGCTGTATGTGACACCATCTCAAAGGATTTATTCACAGTTATATGTTCTTTTGTTACAATTCTCTGAAATCAAACATGGTGTTTTTGGAGTGATTTCAAACAATCATGGCAAAGATTGATTTTTATAAATGGCTGATTTCACATTTAACTAAAAGCTAACATACTGTATGTTTAACATCCAGCAAATGTCCAGCAGAGATGTGAAGTCATGTGACCATCCATCAATCAGATGGCCAGCTGTACTCACTTGCCCTGTCCAACTTCTCATGTTATACTTTGTCAACAGCTGACAGCATGAAACCAATTACATGCTATATATATATATATCAACAAGACTTTTTGTTTTCTGCAAAACACTTCTTATTATAATTTTTTTTTTTTTTTGCAAAATTTATTTTCACCACAGAAAAATAAGACATATATTCAAGCGAGTAAATGCACAGAAAGATGAAGCAGAAGCAGTCAGGTGAAAACATTTTTACACTTTTTTAGAAGTGAACTACCAAAAAGTACAGTAGTCAGCTAGACCGCTATGCTAGTATGGAATGGAAGAGTGTCAGAAGCCTTATCTGTCCTTTATATTTTTCTTTTATGATCCACTCCTGATTTTGGCTTCTAAAACTGCATTAGGAAAGCTGACTACGTGACCAGAGCTCATGCACACGGCAGTTGCCCGGCTGTTCCATGTATTGGGGACTGCAGTTAGTGGTCCCCAATGCATGGGCAACATTTGTGCGGTTTCCACAGAAAGATGCAGACCCATTCGGGTTGAATGGGTCCGTGATCCATTCCCACCGCAAAAAAACAAAAACAAAACATAGTCTGTAGTTATTTTTTGGCATGGTATGTAGTGAGTGGGTCCGCAATTGAATGGGTCTGCATCCGGGCCCGGCCGGCACGAGTTCGTGTGCATAAACCCTAAGGCAGAGTAAACCTGAATGTGGATTAGAATCAGGCAAACCACAGTCATGAATTGTCTAAGGTGTTGTTCCATGTGAAACAGTATACCTGGACAGGTAGGAAGAGGTCTGTTGCTATGAAGTCCTTCAGTCTCAAATGAGTAAGGCTACTTTCACATTACCTTTTGAGACACCCAGCAGGCTGTTCTGACAGAGAACAGCCTGACGCAGTTCTCCGGATCAGGCATAGACATAAAGTGCCTCCTGTCCGCTGAACCCCATTAACTATAATGGGAACCGGTGGAGATCCGGACACTTCCTGGCATATATGCTGAAACTCGGCCAGACAAAGGTTGCTGCATGCAGTGGTTTTTCTCCTGCCGAATCCCAACATATATTCCGGAACAGCCTGCCGAAGTCTCCTAATGCTGGTGTAAAATTAGCGTGATGAAATTATGAAAGTCCTCTATCACTTCTAGTACTTCTGCCTTGCAGCATTTTTCCACAGTTGTGGTAAGTGAAAATAAGTTCTCTGTAGATGGCAAATTGGCTAATCCTCCAATGAGCTAGATCTGATTTCTGGATCTGCTGCTGTTCTACAATCCATGGCTGCATTAGATGGCAATGATGGTATAGAATGGAGGAGAGACCACTAAAAACCAGAGTCAGTGGAGTCTGAACCTGATGGTCTGATTCTGCCAGCAGCCCATTAGACAAATCAAGGGCAGCAAAATGGCCAAGGCTTGTATCACCCTCTCGAGAAGGAGAATATGGTAAAGGTCATGTTGTTTGGGTGCATTGCTGTCTACAAATGTCACAACCCCAGGAGGTCCAGGGGTCCAAATTGTTGGCCACTTATCTAAGGAGGATGCCAAGAAGTCAGGATAGGTTTTTCCCCAGACTAGAGGGAGGTTCTACGGAACAAAGTAGGTTTCAGAGTCCTCTTCAAACCAATTGTCCCCATATCAAGGGAAAAATGCCTCTAAAAGCAGAGGACAAAGAGTGAAGGTCCCAGGACCTTCTTTTTTCATTTGCAGCTTATGCCCATGATCTCAGTGGCAAGAAAATAGATTAAAGTGTTACTGTCATTTATTTTTTGTAATATCCTTTAGTGAATTTGTACATTTCTATGAGTAGAATCACCCTGAAGTTTCCTTTTTAGCAGCTTTCTGTAAATGAGCGTTGCTGAGGAAAGTAAGTCTTCACAGTTGAGGACAGCGCAGCCCCCAATCTCTCCCTAATACTGACCATATATTTAATATATACAGTTGCTGCCATCTCTACACTGTCAGCGGTGAGCGCCCGTTGACTGCTCCCTTTTTATGCATCTCCTGGCAGCTGGTTACATAGTCAGCGTGCAGGGATATAGAGGGAACATACGCTCAGCGTCAGAGACCACTCCAGTTTTTTCTTAAATCAGCATCTCTACATGTATGGCAACTATTCCTTTGCAGGGTTTTTTGAATGCTATCACAGGCACACCTCATTCTACTTACTGAGGTGCTGTTTAGGTGATCACCTAAACCAAATCTTATTTAACGAGCAATAGTATAAAAACTACTCCTGTGGTCATCACTATTCTCTTTTTATAAAACCAGCTGGATGGCAAAAGCAGTGATAGTGGTACCAGGGGCGTAGCTATAGGGGGTGCAGAGGTAGCAGTCGCTACCGGGCCCAGGAGCCTGAGGGGGCCCAAAGACCCATGTGCTGCATAAGAAGACACACAAAGCACTGAGGGAAGGGGGGCCCAAGCTGAACTCTTGCACCAGGGCCCATGAGCCTTTAGCTACGCCCCCGAGTGGTACCCAAAAAGTAAGTGTAATCAAAAAATAACTACAGACCATGCCAAAAGAGTTGAAAATAAAAGTTCTGAGTGAGGAAAAGAAGGGTTTAATTCTAGCTTTACTGACAGAGGGACACAGTGAGCATCAGATAGCATTCCACCCCTAAAATATCGTAAGAACAAGGTCATGCAGCAAACATTGCGGACAACAAAGCTACCGACTGGCAGAAGATTCTCTACTGCCTGGGATGACCACCACCTCATTCGAATCTCACTTAACAACCACAGGATGACATCAAGTTACCTACAAGAAGAATAGCAACGTCGGCAAGCATGGTATGGTTAGAAGGAGAACTGGAGAGGCCTACACGCCACAGTGCCTAACACCCACTGTGACATTTGGTGCAGGATACGTGATGATGGGGGGGGGGGGTTTTCAACAAGGCTGGAATCGGGCAGATTTGTCTTTGTGAAGGATACATGAATCAAGCCACATACAAATCTATCCTGGAAGAATGTTATGTTCTGACAACTCTAACAATTGTTTTTTTCAACAGGACATGCCTCCTGTAGTGCCCCAGCGGTAATAATGCCTTAAACGCCTGTGGTGCCCCATTGGTATGTGCCCCCAAACTAACAGATAATAAAACAAAAAAATCAATTACCTCATTCGCCTTCAATGCAGCCTGTGGCCTGAGTTGCCTGCATAACGGCGCAGTTGATCATCATGATGAACCTCTGATTTTGGCTTCCAAAACTACATTAAAAATGGATCAAAATCTGCATGTCTACAGCTGCCATAGGCTCTATTCACACATCTCATTTATGTCAGAGGTATAACTTGGGAGTATTCCGCAACATATGTCTCTGATGTGTGTATAGGCCACCATGCGCCCATCAAATGCCAAAAAGTGTCTTTTTGTTATACACTGGAACTCTATGCTTTGGGCATATATTTTTTCCACTATATAGTGAAGTGTAGACTGCTACATTTTCCTATGCAGAGGGGCATACTGAAAATATATACTCATTGAGAAAAATACAATGTGTGACTGTAAATGCAGATACAAGTAAATGATTGCAATATTAAAGCGAAAACATATGGTTATTGGGGAAAACGGTACAAATGAAAGCAGGCTGTAGTACCCTGTTGGGCCGCCTTTAGTCTGAATACAAGATGTGATACGGTTGAGCATGGAGGCATATAAGTTCTGTATGGTATCTTGTGGCACATTTGCCCATAAATGCTCAATCGGCGATAAATCAGGCATCCGGGCAGGACAAGGAAGTATTGTAATCTGATGGAGACATTCCTGGGAAACCCTTGCTGTGTGTGGGCAAGCATTATACTGCTAAAGCCCTGCCATTAGAGGCAACACTTGTGGTAGCAGGATGTCCTACACATATCGTTGAGCTGTACGTGTCCTTCGTATGACTACTAGGGGTGACCAACTGTCATATGGAATGGCTCCACAGATGATCACACCAGCAGTTGGGGCAGTGTGTCACTCCACAGAAAAGGCAGGACTGAAGCACTTACCATGAAACTTTCATACCGTAACCCTACCGTCATTGGATCTCGAACAGAACCTGGATCTAAAGAAGATATAGTTACAGCTGTCCAGGTCTCTCATTTATGACACAACTGCAAACAAAGGCGACAGTGGCTGGCTGTCAATGGCAGGACACGTAATGGGCGCATTACACCAAATTTCCTTCTGATAAGCACCTGTAAATTGGTCCAGGCCATTCATATTTCAATATGAATGCATTATATGTTGTCAATAACTGTATATTGTTCAGTAATTATGGCAAATCAGGCTTAAGAAAAATGGAATTCAAAAATTTCCTTTCATAATAAACTACCCTCTGTGAGTATACGCATAGCTATGCAAGTATTGGAGGTTTGTGTCTAGGATAGATAAACACAACAGAGAAGTATGCTGCCCTTATCTCTCCCGCTTAATTTCAGGGTGTAAACAGTCAAAGAAAAAGACACATACAACTATCTACATTTTTTGTGGACTTTTTGTACATAAACATTGTTCATGTTAATGAACACCTTTTACAATGAGAAACACTGAATTACCCAGGCATTCACCTCTTTTCACATGTTGCTGGTGGCCAACTCTTTTTTCTATATATCAAGCCAGCAAAGGAGGCAATATGGACAATCACAATACATTAGTAAGTGGCTTGTATTAACGTTGTCCACATGATAAATGCAATTTCGTGAAGCAAGACAGCCTTAAAGGGCTATTCCAGCTTTAGGCAAGTTTTTGCTTTTGGCCAATACTACTGTATCTAAGTGCACGAAATCCACTAACCCGCTCCCTGGTGTTTGGTTCCAGAGCAGACTCTTCTCAGTGATACTTCTGCTCCCCGGTGAGAACACATCTAAATAGGGTCACGTGCAGTGATGCAGCCAATCACTGCTGAATCACGTGTCGCTTAGATGACCACATATATCAAGAAGAGTCACATTTTAAGCTATCTAGATATTAATTGGGAGCTTATTACTAGGGGCACAATAGGTAACATTATTATTACTGAGAGGCATGATTGTTAATGGAGGCACTGTAGGGGGTATTATTATTACTAGGTTACTATTACTGGGTTACTAAGGGGGCGTTATTATTGCTGGGGGTGCTATAGGAGCATTATTAACCCCTTCACGCCCAGCGCCGTACTAGTGTTTAAAGATGGTGCCCTCTCCTTAACGGAGCAGGCGTCATGGCCGCGGGTGAACTGCTGATTTATACAGCAGACACCCGTGGCTTATGTCCGCAACCGGCAGTAATGCCGATCGCGGACATTTAACCCTTCGGATGCCGCGGTCAATCATGACCACAGCATCCGAGGGCTTAAAACACCGGAAGCGCGCGCTTCCAGTGTTACTCTGGCTCCCCCGTGTGGCGATCGGGGGAACCGGAGTATGTATGCAGCAGCCCCTGTCATAGTCAATGACAGGAGGCTGCTACATAGACTTTACTATGGAGCCCTTCTGTGTAATAGGGCTCCATAGGAAAGCATTAAAATAATCATAGACTCCAATGCTAATGCATTGGAGTTTATGATATACCGTATTTTTCGCCCTATAAGACGCACTTTTTTTCCCCCAAAAGAAGGGGGGAAAATGCGGTGCGTCTTATAGGGCGAATACAAGTGAGCGCTTCCATAAGGAAGCGCTCACTTGTACATAGGGACCCCCATCAGACCTCAGATCAGCCCACCCAGCCACTTATAATAATCTTACTTACCTGTCCTGCCGCTGCCCTCTGGTCCGCGCTCCGCTCTCTTCCCTCCCGGCGCGCACTATGACCTGACGCTGCAGCGTCAGCGTCAGGTCATAGTGCGCGCCGGCAGGGAACAGAGCGGAGCGCGGATCGGAGGGCAGCGGCAGCGGCAGGACAGGTAAGTAAGATTATTATAAGTGGCTGGGTGGGCTGATCTGAGGTCTGATGGGGCACAAGACGCTGCTCTGAGGTCTGATTGGGGCACAAGACGCTGCTCTCAGGTCTGATGGGGGCACAAGACGCTGCTCTCAGGTCTGATGGGGGCACAAGACGCTGCTCTCAGGTCTGATGGGGGCACAAGATGCTGCTCTGAGGTCTGATGGGGGCACAATATGCTGATCTGAGGTCTGATGGGGGCACAATATGCTGATCTGAGGTCTGATGGGGGCACATTCTGCTGATCTGAGGTCTGATGGGGGCACATTCTGCTGATCTGAGGTCTGATGGGGGCACATTCTGCTGATCTGAGGTCTGATGGGGGCACATTCTGCTGATCTGAGGTCTGATGGGGGCACAATATGCTGATCTGAGGTCTGATGGGGGCACATTCTGCTGATCTGAGGTCTGATGGGGGCACATACTGTTGATCTGAGGTCTGATGGGGGCACATTCTGCTGATCTGAGGTCTGATGGGGGCACATTCTGCTGATCTGAGGTCTGATGGGGGCACAGTGGGCTGATCTGAGGTCTGGTGGGCACACAGTGAGATGGTATGGGGGCACAGGGGGCTGATATGGGGCCATAGTGGGCTGATCTGAGGTCTGTTGGGGGTCTGACATGGAGGGCTGATGGAGTTCTGACATGGAGGGCTAATAATGGGGTTTGATGTGATGTCCTGAAATTTATGGGCAGTCGGATAAGAGGATCTGCTGAAAAATATTTTTTTCTTATTTTCCTACTCTAAAACTTAGGTGCGTCTTATGGGCCGGTGCGTCTTATAGGGCGCAAAATACGGTAAGCAATCAGAAGATTGCTTGTAATAGTTCCCTATGTGTAAAAAAAATTAAAGTTTAAAAAAAAATAAAAAAATAAAAGTTCAAATCACCCCCCTTTTCCCAAAATAAAAAAGTAGTAAAAAAATTTAAAAAAAACACATCATGGGTATCGCTACGTGCAAAAACGCCCATATTATAAAAATATAAACATTTCTATCCTGTATGGAAAACAGCAAAACGGAAAAAAGCGGCAAAATGGACAATTCCCCATTTTTTGACGCTTTTTTTTTCTAAAAAAATTAAATAAAAAGTGATCAAAAAGTCATACACACCCCAGAATGGTATCAATAAAAAGTTCAGATCGCCCCGCAAAAAATGAGCCCCCATACAGCTCCGTACACATAAGTACCAAAAAGTTATAGGGGTCAAGATACGACAAAAAAAAAAAATCCAACTTTATAATTATTTTCAAAACGCAAGAAAAACTATATACTAGTACTATGTACTGACCAATAGAATGAAAGTAACTGGTCAGTTTTAATGAACATCGAACGCCGTAAATAAAAAACCCATAAAACTGTAGCGAAACTGCGGTTTTTTTTGCAATTTCACCCAGTTTGGAATTTTTTTCCCGCTTCCCACTAAACCATATGCAATATTAAATTGTGCCGTTGGAAAGTACAACTTGTCCTGCAAAAATAAGACTTTATACAGCTGTGTGAACAGAAAAATAAAAAAGTTATGGCTGCATGAAGGCAGGGAGCGCAAAACGAAAAAAAAAAAACCTCCGGGCGTGAAAGGGTTAATACTAGTGACACTCTATGTGCATTATTATTACAAGGGGCAACATAGAGGGCACTATTGATACAGGGGACACTGAAGGTATCAGGAACGTATCCAGCTACAATCCTGTGCATGGCTATGAGGAGGGTTTCTAGGCCAAGCAGCCTCCCGCTGGTCAACCTATCAGTGAGTCAGGGCCAATTAGGCCCTGGGATAGACTCCAACACCTAGGTGGTTCTCAGGAAGACCACCTAAGTGGCCAGGTATTCACTATTTGCTTTTTTCCATTTCCTATAATGAAAATGTGGTTTTGGTAAGGCCTTTTATTGATTGTGTGTCCATGGCTAATTTTTTGGATTGCCCATAGATTAGCCATTCCATTGTTATAGCCCAATCAGTATAATTGCAGTGGATAGCACTCCCTTGTCCCAGGGTCCCACCAAATGTTCTACCCCGCTAGTAGCTGTAACAGACCTTATGATTGTGCTATTGTGCTGCTCATGGGCCTCAAGTTCCCTAAGTGGTGAATTTGTGATCTTAACAGTCCAGAAAGGCAGGCCATGGAGGATTGTATCCAATATAGTCTTCCTAAGTGCCATATTAGACCTTCTGTTTCACCAGTGTGGGCTGTTTTTATGTTTGTGGGGAAAAACATGGTGGTTTAAGACCCACTATTGATTATCATGAACTGAATAAAATCACTATTAAAAATCAATATCCTCTTACACTCATTCCTGACCTATTTTATAAGGTTTCTGCTGCCAAATGGTTTTCCAAGCTGGATTTGAGAGGTGCTTTCAAGGAAATGAGGAGAAGTTGGCACTTAATACCCCTTAGGTTCTCTGTGAGCACACCCTGCTGTGTCTCAGAACCTGTTTAAAGGGGTTGTGTAGGCAGTATGTATTGATGGCCTATCCTCAGAATACATAGTAACATAGTTTATAAGGCTGAAAAAAGACATCTGTCCATCCAGTTCGGCCTGTTTTCCTACAAGTTGATCCAGAGGAAGGCAAAAAACCCCTGTGAGGTAGAAGCCAATTTTCCCCACTTTAGGGAAAAAAATTATTTCCCGACTCCAATCAGGCAATCAGAATTCATCCCTGGATCAATGACCCCCTCTCTAGTAACTATAACCTTATTACCCTCCAGAAATACATCCAGGCCCCTCTTGAACTCTTTTAGTGAACTTACCATCACCACCTCCTCAGGCAGAGAGTTCCATAGTCTCACTGCTCTTACCGTAAAGAATCCTCTTCTATGTTTGTGTACAAACCTTCTTTCCTCCAGACGCATTGAGGTCACCAATATCTGATCGGTGGGGGGCTAACAACCAATCAGCTATTTGAAGAGGAGGGTGGGGCTTCGTGCTGTTTCCTCTTCATTACACTGCACGTCTCCCTTGCAAAGGAGGCACAGTGTAATTACAAGTACTCACTTAATTCAAGACTTCCGAGATGACAGGCAGTGTAATGAAGAGGAAGCAACGCTCGCATGGAGTGCTGCCTCCTCTTCCAACAGCTGATAGGCGGTGGTACCAGGTGTCGGACTCCCACTGATCAGATAGGTCATCAATATATATATTTCCTGCAAACCCCTTTAATGTTGTTCTCTGGAGCAGTGGTGCACCTCCAATAGAGGCAGACCATGTAGCTCCTATGGGGCCCATGGGGAAGAGGGGCCTGCATTGGACTAGAGGCCAGAAACGGATAGTGGGAGGGGCTATGAATGGGCATGGGGGCCCAATTTAGATTCTTGCTATAGAGCCCAATGATTTCTATGTACACCCCTGTTCTGGAATTTCATTGGTAAAATTTTGGTGTTTTATCAGACATGTAAAATCTGTGCTACAGGCACTTCCAGAGGATAATTTGTAGGTCAAGATTGATAAGTGTGCTTTTGGAGTGCAGGAGATTCATTTTTTGGGTTCTGTTCTTACTCCTAATGCATTCCATATGGACCCAACTAAGATCCAAGTCATTGCTCTGAGACTTCTGTTATTTGCTAACTATTATAGGAAATGTATTGGTAATTTGCCATCTATTACCAAGCCTTTAACTGACCTTACAGGGCTTGCTGATCTTCAGAATTGGAGCCTGAAGACTGTCTCTGCTTTTAAAACTCTGAAGCAGGCTCTCATGGAAGCTCCAGTTGTGGTTCACCTTGATCTTCACATTCCTTTATTGTGGACGTAGACGCGTCTAAAGGCCCTTTTAGACGGGCCGATAAAGTCTCCCTGAACGAGCGCCGATCAACGACATCGGCGCTCGTTCAGGGAGCCTTTACACGGCCCGATGAATCGAGCGCCGGGCCGCACGAGTGATCGCTGTATCGCTCGTGCGGCCTGGAAGCTCCATGCTGTCAGGCGCACATCGCCTGTTTACACAGGGCGATGTGCGCCCGACAGATCGGATCTTTTGGTTTTTACAAAAGATCCAATCAGCCGACGAACGAGCGTTTTGCTCGTTCGTCGGCTGATTAGGGCCACTTTTACACGGGCCGATTATCGGCACTAGCGTTCCTAGGAACGAATTTTCGGCCGATAATCGGCCCGTGTAAAAGGACCTTTAGGTGGGAGTGGAATAGTTTTGTCTCAAGGGTCACCTTCACCGACTAAACTGTGTCCCTGTGCTTATTTCTTTTGCAAAATTATGATGTGTGCAATCAGGAGATATTGGCTATGAAATTGGTATTTGAGAAGTGGTGACATTTTTTGGAGGAGACCAGACAACAAATTACTGTTCTCATTGATCAAAAGATTTGAAGTTTCTGGATTCGGACAAGAGACTCAACCCCAGACAGGCTAGGTGGGCTCTGTTTTTATCAGGTTTAACTTTGTGACAACTTATAGACCTGGGTCGAAAAAACATTAGGGCTGGTGCTTTATCTCGTATTTTCTGCTCGTCTCAGCCTCCTGATATTGAGCCATAACCTATTCTGTCTGATGGTATTGTGGTTTCTGTAATTGCTCCTGATCTTGCAGCTGATATCAGACTTGGATTGGCCCACAGGGGAACAGGTGAATCCCCAGCACAGCATCTCAACCAGCCTATATCCATATAAAAAAACTGGGTAGATTATTTAACAGACGACCCAGCTTATTATTATAGAAGCATCAGGTGGCTGAGAGGATTTCTAGATATAGAGGAAGGCCTGCCATTATCCTCTTCCCCCTGGGACATTCGCAAAGTTGTTTCAAGGACCCATAATCAATCATCTTAGGCATCTTATCTTATTGCTGCCTTCTGGTTTACTAATAAACATATTGGCCGTTTTCATGGAGGTCCTTCTGTGACAAACTTCAAGTCTAATTGTCATTCCCTTCTGCAATTCATCCTGAGACTTATAGACAGACTGAGTGGTTTACAAAATCTTAAACAGTATCTTAGGTGTTATATTGCTGGTCCTTAATCTGAATGGGTTACTTATCTGTTGGTAGTTAAAATTAGCATTAATAATTACCATTATGTGTCACTCGATATTTTTGTTTTATAATTATGAGTTTCATGGTCATTTTGTGTTGTTTTCACTTCTGTTACTGAAAACGCAGAGGTGAAAATCTAGTCAAATAAACTGTGCCCAGAATCTGAATGAAAAAAGACCATTTAAAAAAAAAAAAAAGGATGCTGATAAAAAAAGATGATCTACGTTGTTTTCTGTGGAACAAGAGGTATGGATGTGTACTAAAAATTTTAATCTCAAAGTTTCTTCACATAACTTGCGTCCTAGATACATTGTTCCATATGAGATCATGGAGTCTATTAATCCTGTGTCTTTCCAAATGCGTTTCTTCTAAAAAAATACATTTTGCCTATGTCTTTACCTAAGGGACCTCCTCCTCCTGTTTAGGTGGAGGTAGATCTAGAGCAGGGGTACTCAACTAGTTTTATTAACACATACCTGGGTCTGCAGTCAGGTGAAGGTCCGAGCTGAATGCCAAAAGTAAAGAATAATGCCCCCATTAGTGCCCCCCAGTAAGAATAATGCCCTCATTAGTGCCCCAAGTAAGAATAACGCCCCTGTTATTGGGGGCGTGGTCTGACATCCGATGGCAGAGGACGTGTAGGAGATTAGCTCCGCAAATGTGCCGATCTACAAAGCACCCCTGAGCCACATGCGCTCCCTCAGTAAGGGAAAGAAGCTCCCTAAGAAGCCCCCCCAGGGCACCCAACACTCTTCTGATCTGCAGTCACGCGACACCCTCCGGGACTATATACTGCGGCCTTCCCAGTTGCCGCCATCTTCCCCGCCTGCTCTGCTCCCTCAGGGCGCGCTTCCCCAGCGCCGGAGCAAGAAGCAGGCTGACCTGAACCCGAACGACATCCTCCTGAACGCCCACTCCATGGGACCATCATGTTATGGTGCCTACCTCTCCAATATCCCCCCAGGCACACCAGCATTGGAGCGAGCCGGATCGCCACGCTGCAAATATGGTGCCCGGCCGTACAGAGGAGCTGCAAGACAGGGGATCCCCCTCCCAGGTCAGTGCTCATGAACAACACCCCAGACCTCCACTGTCATCCTCTCCTCCTGCCTCTCCCCAAAGCATCTCCATACCCTCATCACCACCCCCCTCAGGGACAGCTATCCCCTTAATCCCACTCTCTGTGGACCCTGATGAGGACATAGGGGCTACTCCTTGCATGCAGAGATACGCAGCCCCCACACCAACTCGCCGAGACCCTAGCCCTGAGCATGGCTCTCCTACACGACCAGCCTCACTAACAGATTAGGCCTCTCTCTTCTCTCAACTCCCCACTAAGAAGGACTTTCAAGTCCTAGTCACTGAAGTCACCACTACATGTCGCTCTGAAATTTCCGCTGTGCGACGTGATTTACACTCTATAACCAACCATGTAGAAGCCCTAGAAAAGGATCATACTCTCGCACGGTCCTGTGTGTCTCAACTCCACACTTCGGTTACCACCCATGTAGCGGAATTCCGCGAAATACAACGTTACCTAGAAGGCCTGGATAACCACTGAAGGAGGAATAACATTAGAATCCGAGGTCTCCCAGAACCCCCCAGGGTGATGAAAACCTACAGGAAACTCTTAATCTTTAACTCTTTAATCAAATCATGGGGGACCCCCCCCCCGTCTTTTACTACCAAGCTGGACAGGATCCGCAGAGCCCTACGCCCCAAAGATTCGTCTCCACAGCCTAGAGACGTTATTTGTTACATTCATGATTTTCTCCGAAAAGAGGCCATCATGATGAAAGTTCGGGACTTCGTTTCCTAGACTTCCGTAGGGCGCGCGTGCAATTATATCAGGACTTGTCCTTGATCACATTACAGAAATGTCGGCACTTTCACCCCCTACTGGACATTCTAAGAAATCACCGTATCCCTTATCGTTGGGGGGTTCCCCTTTGCCCTGATCGTCCGAACAAATGGGCGCCCCATCTACCTACGCTCCTATGCGGATCTCGATTTCTTTTGTTCTGCACTTGCCAACACCTGAGCTTATGGATTGGGAGACCCCCACATTACACTTGCCTTCTCCACTTGCCTGGCAGACCCCGGGGAACTCCAAACGACGACGCCTGCCTTCACCCAAGACGCAACCTGCTGCTCCTGATGACTCACCTTCTCCTGCGCAAGAGCCACATGCTGCATCTGGAAACTTGCCTCCTCATCTCTGAGCTCCTGCAGATTTGACCAGCTCCCCTTCACAGCCCTCCTGGGGACTTGTAGTTCCGTCGCCCGCTCGGGGCATAAGAAGTTTATTCAACGGCACAGTTGCAGCTTGTTGGATTAATACTGTTACTCAGTGTTGCTCTTAACCTGTCGGTTCTTGCTAGGTTTTTTCGACCCTCCTTTTTTTGGGACGTGACTGATTCGGATCCCTTTTTCCTGGGGTTCAGTGAGTCCGCTCTGCTGACTCAAATCTCAGCGGAGTCGGTCCCTCTTCAGACTTTTTTTGGTCTATTTTCTCTTTTTTCCAGATCCCGTGTTTTAGTTTTTTGTAAAGTCTTGTGGTGTCTGTGTCTTCCCTAATCTTCCCTTTTGTCTCCCTCCCCCTCTCCTTTTTCATCTCTTTCTGGATTTTCTCCCTCTTTTTTCTTTCCACCAAGCTTCCGGCCAGAGGCATAGCTAGAACTGACTGGGCCCCACAGCAAATTTTTGTATGGGTCCGCACACACATGCTCACCATATTCATAGACGCACTTATACACACACTCTCCATATACATGGACACACTCTCCATATACATGTGCTCACCATATAGATAGACACACTCATACACGCACTCTCCACATACATGGACGCACTCTCAATATACATAGACACACTTACAGTATACACGCACTCTCCATATACATGGACGCACTCTCCATATACATGTGCTCACCATATACATAGACACACTCATACACGCACTCTCCACATACATGGACGCACTCTCCATATACATAGACACACTTACAGTATACACGCACTCTCCATATACATGGACGCACTCTCCATATACATGTGCTCACCATATACATAGACACACTCATACACGCACTCTCCACATACATGGACGCACTCTCCATATACATAGACACACTTACAGTATACACGCACTCTCCATATACATGGACGCACTCTCCATATACATGTGCTCACCATATACATAGACACACTCATACACGCACTCTCCACATACATGGACGCACTCTTCATATACATAGACACACTTATACACGCACTCTCCACATACATGGACGCACTCTCCATATACATGTGCTCACCATATAGATAGACACACTCATACACGCACTCTCCACATACATGGACGCACTCTCCATATACATAGACACACTCATAAACGCACTCTCCACATACATGCGCTCACCATATACATAGACACACTCATACACGCACTCTCCACATACATGGACGCACTCTCCATATACATAGACACACTTACAGTATACACGCACTCTCCATATACATGGACGCACTCTCCATATACATGTGCTCACCATATACATAGACACACTCATACACGCACTCTCCACATACATGGACGCACTCTCCATATACATAGACACACTTACAGTATACACGCACTCTCCATATACATGGACGCACTCTCCATATACATGTGCTCACCATATACATAGACACACTCATACACGCACTCTCCACATACATGGACGCACTCTTCATATACATAGACACACTTATACACGCACTCTCCACATACATGGACGCACTCTCCATATACATGTGCTCACCATATAGATAGACACACTCATACACGCACTCTCCACATACATGGACGCACTCTCCATATACATAGACACACTCATAAACGCACTCTCCACATACATGCGCTCACCATATACATAGCCACACTCATACAAGCACTCTCTACATACATGGACGCACTCATACACAGTCACCATATACCTGGACGCACACATATACAATACAGATATATAGACACCCAGCTTTACTGCTGTGCCTCTCCCCCATATTCTAATGCCTCTGCACTTGTGCCATGCAGGATAGCAGGGAAGCTGATATCTCATTATGTAATGTCACCCACCTTTCCTACTGTACTGCACGTCACATGTGCAGAGACATGAGGACAGTCTGGGAAAGCTGATTATAACCCCAGTTCCCCTGACACTCACATCACTGGGAGGTTGTGGAAATCCTACTGTTGTCCAGCATGCTCCGCATGGAAGGATCCGGCTGCAAGAATCGCGGGTAGGATAGGGGGTGGGGCTATGATAGCTCCGCCCACACCGGACCGTCCTGATGCTGGGGAGAGGCGGGGGAAGTCAGCTGCTCTGACCAAGTACAGTGACTGCTCCTGGGCCCCTTCTAAGCTCGGGCCCCAAAGCAGCTGCTTCCCCTGGTAGCTACGCCACTGCTTCCTGCCCTCTGAACGGGAACAGCCTGGACCTTGCCATACCGGTAGAACGGTTGTCCTAGACTAACTTCTATTGTCTACGCCTCCGAGCGGTGAGTTGAACTCCATTCACACACCCATCCCTTCCTCTTTTTTATTTTTTCCATGGCTAGGATAGTCACTTTAAATGTCAAAGGACTGGGCTCTAACGCAAAAAGGTCGCTTAGTCCTCTGTGAGCGTCGCAATCTGCGTGCGGATGTTGCGTTTTTTCCGGGAGAACCACTTCGACCAGAAAGGATCCTTTAAATTTGCTAAACACCACTATCCCCATGCCTACTTAGCCAATCATAATTGTCGAAAAGCAGGGGTCGCCATCTTGCTTTTGTCATCCTGCCCCATTTCAATAACTACCTCCCATATTGATCCAGCTGGCCACTATGTCATACTAGAGTGAACATTCCAAAACCGCCCCATAGTGCTTTGTAATGTTTACGCTTCCAACACCTCCCAACTCCCATTTGTACGCCGAGTCTTTAACAAGCTCCACAAACTGGCCCCTGCCGCTTGGATTGTGGGCGGGGACTTTAACATGATTTTTTCTGACTCCGCTGACAGATTGTCACTTTCCACCTCTGCGCCTCCCTCGACTCAATACGGATTTCCGTAGTATAGTTCGAAGATCAGCCCTTTACAATCTCTGGCGGGTCGATAATCCCACAAGTAGATTTTTACCTTTTACTCCCCCCCCCACAAGCTACATACAAGAATAGACTATTTTTTTGGTAATGCCCTCACTCTGAAGATGATGCGTGAGGTCACTATTGGGCCTATCTCTTGGTCAGATCATGCCCCTGGCTCTCACCCTTTCCTCCCAACCCACACCGCCCCGTACTTGTCATTGGCGTCTGAATGATTCCTTACTGAAATCACTCCCCACACGCACGGAGGTCAGACAGTACATTCAAACATACTTTACCAAAAACACAAACTCAGTCTCCTCCTCAGCCACACTATGGGAAGCCCACACGGCTGTAGTACGTGGTCAATGTATTGCACTAGCCTCTCATCTTAAAAAGCATAGAATGTTTCAGATTCAGGAGCTCACAGCTCAAATTGCCTCTCTACAATCCCACTTACAAGCCAAACCGAGTCTTCCCCTTCTGAGGGATTTGGTAGCAGCTCGAGCTAAACTAAAAGAAACAGCAATCCACAATGTGGAACGCATGCTGCTGTACTCTAGACAGCGATTCTATGAAAAAGGCAATAAAGCCCATACAATTTTAGCTAGACAACTCTGAGATGCTGCTGCCAAGCGCATACCTCAGGCAGTAAAAGACTCATCAAGCTGCCCTCAATACCATCCTGCCGCTATTGCTCGCTGTTTTCGGGAGTACTATGCACAATTATATAGCTTACATTCTGTAAATAAGCACTCTCCCCCTCTGCCCCGAATACGGGATTATTTGACTTCCTGTCACCTACCTAAGCTTCCATCAGAAGCAGTGACCTCGCTAAACGCACCTATAGCCACAGAAGAACTTGTGGATGTGATTAAAGGGGTTCTCTAGGAATTAAGAAAATGAAAATACTTAACTATTACTTTATTATAAATATATTCCCAAATACGTTTCATTAGTTATAATTACTTGTTTTGTCTCGGGAGCAATCTTTAGGGGAAATAAAATGGCCGCCGTCCTATTAGTACACACAGAACCTGTCCTAATCACACAAAAGGACAAGTTACTACAGAACACTTCCTCATGAACTCTATTCCTACAGAGATTCAGCTGAAGATCTTATCATCTGTATTCAGGATCATAATCCCTGGCAAGTAAGAGAGGAGGATGAGGCAGCTCTTTACCTCAGTGTTGTGAAGTAACTTGTCCTCCTGTGTGATTAGGACAGGTTCTGTGTGTACTAATAGGACGGCGGCCATTTTGTTACTCCTGATAATTGCTCCCCAGACAAAACGAGCCATTATAACTAATGAAAGGTATTTGGGAATATATTTATAATGAAGTAATATTTAAGTATTTTCATGTTCTTAATTCCCGGAGAACCCCTTTAAGAACCTCCCTATTGGTAAATCCCCAGGTCCAGACGGATTCACTGACCTGTACTATAAGACCTTTGGTACTGAACTTTCTCCACATGTCCTGGTCCTCTATAATTCATTAATACAGGGTTCCCCAATCCCGTCCACAATGCTATCCTCCCATATCGTGGTAATCCCCAAACCAGGCAAGGACCCCCAAGAATGCACAAGTTACAGGCCAATCTCCCTGTTAAATGCTGACCTGAAAATTTTCACCCACATTCTCGCAGCTAGTTTATTTATAATCTGATTTTATTACGTATTTTCAAAGGTATGCAAATTACAACAATACAATGACATTATGCTGTTACCAATAAACACATTCCCACTCGGGAAGGAATCACAGATAAGATACAAAATGGTTTGTTAAGGCTACTTTCACACTGGCGGCAGGCCTGATCCGGCAGGTGAAGGGTGCTGCCGGATCAGGCCTGCCGCAGTGACATGTGTGGAGCCGGAACCGCGCTCCGGCCCCACACATGTCACACAGTACATACATATACATACACATAAACATACACACACATATAGACATACAAACACACATACATACTTACATGCTCCCCGGCAGGTCTTCGGAGCGTCAGGACGGCTCACACAGGTCACGATTCCCCACAGCGCCCTCTGCTGGGCGCCTGGTGGAATCGTCATCTGACGATTCCACCAGGCGCCCAGCAGAGGGCGCTGTGGGGAATCGTGACCTGTGTGAGCCGTCCTGACGCTCCGAAGACCTGCCGGGGAGCATGTAAGTATGTATGTGTGTTTGTATGTCTTTATGTGTGTGTATGTTTATGTCTGTATGTGTCTATGTGTACCCGGATCCGTAATGGACTCCATTGAAAGTCAATGGAGGGCGGATCCGGTTACCATTATGGTCACACCAGACGGATCCACCCCCATTGACTTGCATTGGGGGTCATTCTGGATCCGTCTTGGTGCGGATGCCTGGACCGGAGAGCAAACCGCAGCATGCTGCGGTTTGTTCTCCGGTCTGAAGACGGAACGGAATGCTTTCAGGAGCATTCCGTTGTCTTCAGTTCAGTTTTGTCCCCATTGACAATGAATGGGGACAAAACTGAAGCGTTTTATTCCGGTATTGAGCCCCTATGACGGAACTCAATACCGGAATTTTAAAACGCTAGTGTGAAAGTAGCCTAACACATCTTCTATGCATATAGAACAGTGAGCAAATAAAGTATCTCCTTACAAATACTATCACTCTGATAGGTTTCTTGTGTCTAATTACCTATAGAGATAACCTAATGAACCTGATACTCTACGAAGCACCTAAACATTCAGTAAAGCAAGAGAGAGTAGAGGAAAGAGGAGGAAAAAGAGGGGGGGGGGAGGGGGGAAGAGAAAAAAAAAACAAAACATACCAGGGCCCAATTTATAGGCTTCACAGCTTACAAATTCAAGAGCCATGACTGGAACCAGTCAGACTCCGTGAACTGTGCCCAAGGAGTCCAGAGCTTCAAGAACTTAGCAGTATTGTCATGTGCTGCAGCTACCAATTCTTCCATTTTCATGATCACTTTAGTTTCCTCAAACCACTCACAGAGAGGGGGGGGTGCGACAGATCTCTAATGCCTTGGAATAACCATTCGAGCCCCTATCAACAGATATCTTAAGACGCTTTTCTTAAGGTCCTTTTACACGGGCCGATTATCGGCCGAAAAATCGTTCCTAGGAACGCCAGTGCCGATAATCGGCCCGTGTAAAAGTGGCCCTAATCAGCCGACGAACGAGCAAAACGCTCGTTCGTCGGCTGATTGGATCTTTTGGTTTCTACAAAAGATCCAATCTGTCGGGCGCACATCGGCCTGTGTAAACAGGCGATGTGCGCCTGACAGTATGGAGCTTCCCGGCCACACGAGTGATACAGCGATCACTCGTGTGGCCCGGTGCTCGATTCATCGGGCCGTGTAAAGGGAGACACATCGGCCCGTCTAAAAGGGCCTTTAATCTGTGCCAGAGTCCCTGGTAAAAGGGACAGAAGAGTTGTCTGTGGTGTATTCTTTACTTTTTTCCCAGAATATTGCTCATAAATAAAGAGAATGTTCTCCCATAATTTATTGATACTTCTACATTCCCACCAGATATGAAGCATGGTCCCTCTAGCTGATCCGCATCTCCAGCATGTGTCTGGGACCATTGGATACATATGATGTACTTGGACAGGGCAGTAGTACCACCTTGATAAGATTTTATAGTTCTTCTCCTTAGCCTGGGATGCCAGGGACATATTATGTGTGAGAGCATTTATTTTTGTGATATTGTCTGCAGAGAAAGTAATCCCCAAATCTGCTTCCCATTTTGAGAAAAATGGTGCTCTCTCTGGGCTAGATATCTAAAAGTAAACGGTATAGTATAGAAAGCTTCCTCGGCATCCCAGAAGCAAGGAGACAGAGTTTGTCGAACACAGACAACGAGGGCACCTTCCCATCTGGGGGAACCTCGGTCCTAACAAAGGAGTTCAATTGTTCATATTCCAACCAAGAAATCCTCACTGCTGGGTATTTAGCTTGCAGTGATGTGGTGCTACATAATGCATCTCCATCTAGGGCATCACAGAGTCTCATCCCAGTATCCACACTCCAAATCAAGAATCTTTGTGCATGAAGACCCACAGGGAATTTAGGATTGCCTAACATTGGAGACATTCTTCCTGGTCTATGTGACAGTTTCCCTTGTGATATCCATCTATCCCATACTGCCAATGAATGGGCTGCTAGATATGGTGCTTTACCCAGTCTGTCTCTATCATCAGGGAGAAGCCATGGAACAGTATCTCGCAGCTCGTTTAAATATGTGGCTCCCTACCCTAATTCATAAAGATCAAGTGGGGTTTATCCCCTATCGTCAGGGAGGAGATAACACCCGTAGGGTTCTCAACCTAATTGATGTGGCCACTCGCACTGCTACCCTGGCCGTAATATTGAGCCTTGATGCAGAAAAGGACTTTGACTGCCTCGACTGGTCTTTTTTATTTGAGACCCTCCGGGCGTTTGGTATCTCAGGGCCTTACCTCCAAGCTATTCTTAGCCTCTACTCTGCTCCCTCTGCCTTAGTTAAACTCCCCTTTTGCTCCTCCACATTGTTTAACATTTCTAATAGCACACGCCAGGGATGCCCACTCTCGCCGTTTATCCCGGACCCGGGGATCCTTAAACCCGGACATCCAAGGCCTAAAAGTACGTGACAGGGATTTTAAAATATCCCTTTATGCGGATGCAGAGGCGTAGCTAGAGGTTCAGCACAGGGGGGGCGAAAATACTTGAGTGGGCCCCCCACTTATTGGCTTCCCAAACGCACGTTTCCAACTTCACAGGCACATACTACTAGTTGTGGTTATAATATTGTATTAGAAAGATGACTATATAAACTGCAAGATCGTCTATGCTGCTAAGTACAGTACAATAGACTTTCTACATACCCTAGTCTAAATACTCTACCACATAATGCAGGAAAATATAGGATTAATAGGAGTAAAAAACAAGGGGACTCCTATGTTAAAGGAAACGTGTCCCCAGTTTTTACATCACTCCCCTGCCCCCATCAGACCTCAGATCAGCAGAATGTGCCCCCATCAGACCTCAGATCAGCGTATTGTGCCCCCATCAGTCCTCAGATCAGCGTATTGTGCCCCCATCAGACCTCAGATTAGCATATTGTGCCCCATCAGACCTCACATCAGCCTACTGTGCCCCTATCAGACCTCAGATTAGCGTATTGTGCCCCATCAGACCTCACATCAGCCTACTGTGCCCCCATCAGACCTCAGATTAGCGTACTGTGCCCCCATCAGACCTCAGATCAGCGTACTGTGCCCCCATCAGACCTCACATCAGCCTACTGTGCCCCCATCAGACCTCAGATCAGCGTACTGTGCCCCCATCAGACCTCAGATCAGCCCACTGTGCCCCCATCAGACCTCAGATCAGCGTACTGTGCCCCCATCAGACCTCAGATCAGCGTACTGTGCCCCCATCAGACCTCAGATCAGCGTACTGTGCCCCCATCAGACCTCAGATCAGCGTATTGTGCCCCATCAGACCTCACATCAGCCTACTGTGCCCCCATCAGACCTCAGATTAGCGTATTGTGCCCCATCAGACCTCACATCAGCCTACTGTGCCCCCATCAGACCTCAGATTAGCGTATTGTGCCCCATCAGACCTCACATCAGCCTACTGTGCCCCCATCAGACCTCACATCAGCCTACTGTGCCCCCATCAGACCTCAGATCAGCGTATTGTGCCCCCATCAGACCTCAGATCAGCCCACTGTGCCCCCATCAGACCTCAGATCAGCGTACTGTGCCCCCATCAGACCTCAGATCAGCGTACTGTGCCCCCATCAGACCTCAGATCAGCGTATTGTGCCCCATCAGACCTCACATCAGCCTACTGTGCCCCCATCAGACCTCAGATTAGCGTATTGTGCCCCATCAGACCTCACATCAGCCTACTGTGCCCCCATCAGACCTCAGATTAGCGTATTGTGCCCCATCAGACCTCAGATCAGCCTACTGTGCCCCCATCAGACCTCACATCAGCCTACTGTGCCCCCATCAGACCTCAGATCAGCGTATTGTGCCCCCATCAGACCTCAGATCAGCCCACTGTGCCCCCATCAGACCTCAGATCAGCGTACTGTGCCCCCATCAGACCTCAGATCAGCGTACTGTGCCCCCATCAGACCTCACATCAGCCTACTGTGCCCCCATCAGACCTCAGATCAGCGTATTGTGCCCCCATCAGACCTCAGATCAGCGTATTGTGCCCCCATCAGACCTCAGATCAGCGTATTGTGCCCCATCAAACCTCAGATCATGGTATTGTGCCCCCATCAGACCTCAGATCAGCTTAATGTGCCCTCATCAGACCTCAGATCAGCGTATTGTGCCCCATCAAACCTCAGATCTGCATATTGTGCCCCCATCAGACCTCAGATCAGCGTATTGTGCCCCCATCAGACCTCAGATCAGCCCACCCAGCCACATAAGATAAAAATAAAAAACCTCTCTTACCTGTTCTGCGCTGCGGCTGCCCTCCGGTCCACGCTCCGCTCTCTTCCCTGGCCCGCGCACACTATGACCTGACGCTGCGTGCAGCGTCAGGTCATAGTGCGCGCCGCCAGGGAAGAGAGCAGAGCGCGGACCGGAGGGCAGCCGCAGCGCAGAACAGGTAAGTAAGATTTTTTTATTTTTATGGGCCCCCTTGAGTCACTGGGCCCGGAGCCGTCGCCCCCCCTGCCCCCCCGGTAGCTACGCCACTGTGCGGATGACATCCTCCTCACACTAACCAACCCCCATATCACATTGCCTAACCTACATGCGGCCCTTACACAATACGGTGCCCTTTCAGGATACAGAATCAACACCTCCAAAACAGAGGCTTTGCCCATTCTTATACCTGCCATGGACTTCCAAAGGTTAAAAAGCAAACTCATACCGCTGGACAGAAAATGCGCTGAAATATCTAGGGGTCTATATAACCCCTACATACTCTTCCCGGTACTCAAAAAACTATCCCCCCTTTTTTCGGGAACTCAGATCCCTCCTCAGTAAATGGAAACCTCAGTTCATATCCCTGCTAGGTCGGATAGCAGCAGTAAAAATGTCACTGCTTCCGAAATGACTCTATTATTTTGAGACGCTCCCTGTCCATGTCCCCCTGTCAGAACTCAAGTTCCTGGAAGCAAACAAACACCCCTTCTAAATCTATGTTTCTCTACAGAATTCGTCACCTAAGGTCTCTTGATTACCTCACAGCTTCCCTCAACAATACAGTGGACCAATTCAATGCAATTTGGTTACCTTGGGATGCACATCCTTCTTACTCTTGACTCCCTCATTTTCTTTCTGAAATCTCCCCTTTTTTTCCTTCCCCTCCCCCCCCCCCTTTCCTATGTTTGTCTTTGTCCCGTCCTACATCCATACTGTTAACTTTGTTGTTGTTGTTTCATTTTTAGTGCATGGAAATGAGAATTCCTTGTAAACAACTGCCTAATATCTTGCTTAGTTCATTGACATCTTGATTGACATTATGTATTTCCCATGCCTACTTTTTGTGTTCTCCTTTATTGTATTATAATGAAAAAAAGTGTACTTTTGTACCAATAAAATATACAGTTTAAAAAAAAACAAGAAAAAAAGTGCCTCTGTTATTGCCCCCTTCTCTGCTCTTGCAAAAAATAAAAAAAATAAAATGTTACACACGCCGCAGTGAACACTTGCTGCTGACTAGATATGGTCAAGCGTGATGACGTCTCGCAGGCCCTGTCCTGAGCTTCCAGTGACCAGTGAGTGTTCCATACAGCTCGAGCAAATGGATGAGGAGAGTATTGTTTTTTTTTATTAACACAAGTGGAGGTGGAGGTAAAGGCTTTACTAATGTTTGCTTTACAATCAGGGAGGATTGGCCATAGAGCTTACAGGGAAATTTCCCGGTGGGCCGATGCGCAGGGGGCCTCCTGAAACCTCCTCACAGCCGGCCAGTGGAAGTTTTTGGGGATATATTTTGTGCTGCTGGCAGTATTTTATGATGAACTGTGGTATTTGGCTCTGTTGGGGTGGTATAATGTGCCACAATATAGTATTGTTGGCTCTGCCTTCCATAAATGTGGACCCAACTACAAAACGGGGCCACTTTTAGTATTTTTTCCAGGGCCACTTTAAGTTCCCAGTCTGTAACAGTCTGCAGAGGAAAATACCAGCAATTAATATTGCCAGTAGTAAAAAATTACCGACACCAGCAGGGCCACTAAAATACTGGCCTTGCCATTGAGATACCTCATTTGGTTAGCCATACTATTACATTGGCTGAGTTTTGTGTGATTGCATTGTTTCCTGTTTTGACTGTACTTGTCGCTCCTGGTTTGGTCCCTGCTTGACAACTACTCTTTTCTACCCTCCCTGATCATTCTGCTATTTCTGCTATTAACAAGCTTTCACCTTGCTACCTTACTAGCAGGCAAGTCCACCTGACCTTGTGATGGGCTCTAAGAAGGAACCTAGGGGTAGCCTTAGTTTGTACTAACTAGAGTGGTTAAGGAACATTGATAGCGGCTTTTGAGCTTTCTGGCTTTGGTTCTGGAGGGTGGTTTGGTAGTCAGGATGCTGAAGGTCATACTGGCTTTGTGCTTTGGCTTAAATCTCACTTTCATCCATATCTTAATAGAGACAACTGTAGGAGGAGGACAGAAGGTGGCAGCCAGGGGCGGACTGGAAACTTAAAGTGGCCCTGGAAAAAATACTAAAAGTGGCCACGTTTTGTAGTTGGGTCCAAATTGATGGAAGACAGGGCCAGTGATACCATATTGTGGCACATTATACCATCCCAACAGAGCCAAATACCACGGTTCATCACAAAATACTGCCAGCAGTAGAAAACACATCCCCAAAAACAGGGGCGTAGCTAAAGACTCATGGGCCCTGGTGCAAGAGTTCAGCTTGGGCCCCCTCCAGCGGTGGTGCACCTAGCTTTTCTGACGGCCAAGTCAAAAACTGAACCCCCCCCCATGCCAAATTCTCGCCCTAACCTTTTTCCTCCTAACATTACGTATATCACTACAGAACATACAGGGTAAGGCTACATTCACACCACAGTTGTTTTTGCGGCCTCCGATCTGTATATTTTGCGGCTCAGATGCGGACCCATTCACTTCAATGAACACTGTGTGCTGTCCGCATCTGTATGTCCATTCCTATTTTTGTCCATTTTGCGGACAAGGATAGGCATCGTTACAGTGGATCTGCAAAAAAAACGGATGCCATACGGAACATCATCCTTTTTTTGCGGATCCGCAATTTGCAGACTGCAAAACACAATGTTTGTGTGAATGTAGCCTAATACAAACCCCATACCTCTTACATCCAGTATAATACAGCGCCCCATACCTTCTTACATCCAGTATATACAGCGCCCCATACCTCTTACATCCAGTATAATACAGCGCCCCATACCTCTTACATCCAGTATAATACAGCGCCCCAATACCTCTTTACATCAGTATAATACAGTGCCCCATACCTCTTACATCCAGTATAATACAGTGCCTCATACCTCTTAACATCCAGTATAATACAGTGCCCCATACCTCTTACATCCAGTATATACAGCGCCCCATACCTCTTACATCCAGTATAATACAGCGCCCCATACCTCTTACATCCAGTATAAATACAGCGCCCCATACCTCTTACATCCAGTATAATACAGTGCCCCATACCTCTTACATCCAGTATAATACAGCGCCCCATACCTCTTACATCCAGTATAATACAGCGCCCCATACCTTTACATCCAGTATAATACAGCGCCCCATACCTCTTACATCTAGTATAACACAGCGGCCCCATACCTCTACATCCAGTATATACAGTGCCCATACCTCTTACATCCAGTATAATACAGCGCCTCATACCTCTTACATCCAGTATAATACAGCGCCCCATACCTCTTACATCCAGTAGAATACAGTGCCCCATACCTCTTACATCCAGTATAATACAGCGCCCCATACCTCTTACATCCAGTAGAATACAGTGCCCCATACCTCTTACATCCAGTATAATACAGCGCCCCATACCTCTTACATCCAGTATAATACAGCGCCCCATACCTCTTACATCCAGTATAATACAGCGCCCCCATACCTCTTACATCCAGTATAATACAGCACCCCATATCTCTTACATCCAGTATAATACAGCGCCTCATACCTCTTACATCCAGTATAATACAGCACCCCATACCTCTTACATCCAGTATAATACAGCGCCCCATACCTCTTACATCCAGTATAATACAGCGCCCCATACCTCTTACATCCAGTATAATACAGCACCCCATACCTCTTACATCCAGTATAATACAGCGCCCCATACCTCTTACATCCCAGTATAATACAGCCAGCCCCATACCTCTTACATCCAGTATAATACAGCGCCCATACCTCTTACATCCAGTATAATACAGCGCCCATACCTCTTACATCCAGTATAATACAGCGCCCCATACCTCTTACATCCAGTATAATACAGCGCCCCATACCTCTTACATCCAGTATAATACAGCGCCCCATACCTCTTACATCCAGTATAATACAGCGCCCATACCTCTTACATCCAGTATAATACAGCGCCCCATACCTCTTACATCCAGTATAATACAGCGCCCCATACCTCTTACATCCAGTATAATACAGCGCCCCATACCTCTTACATCCAGTATAATACAGCCCCCATACCTCTTACATCCAGTATAATACAGCACCCCATACCTCTTACATCCAGTATAATACAGCGCCCCATACCTCTTACAATCCAGTATAATACAGCACCCCATACCTCTTACATTCCAGTATAATACAGCGCCCCATACCTCTTACATCCAGTATAATACAGCCCCATACCTCTTACATCCAGTATAATACAGCGCCCATACCTCTTACATCCAGTATAATACAGCGCCCCATACCTCTACATCCAGTATAATACAGTCGCCCCATACCTCTTACATCCAGTATAATACAGCGCCCCATACCTCTTACATCCAGTATAATACAGCGCCTCATACCTCTTACATCCAGTATAATACAGTGCCCCATACCTCTTACATCCAGTATAATACAGCGCCCCATACCTCTTACATCCAGTATAATACAGTGCCCCATACCTCTTACATCCAGTATAATACAGCGCCCCATACCTCTTACATCCAGTATAATACAGCGCCCCATACCTCTTACATCCAGTATAATACAGCGCCCCATACCTCTTACATCCAGTATAATACAGTGCCCCATACCTCTTACATCCAGTATAATACAGTGCCCCATACCTCTTACATCCAGTATAATACAGCGCCCCATACCTCTTACATCCAGTATAATACAGCGCCCCATACCTCTTACATCCAGTATAATACAGTGCCCCATACCTCTTACATCCAGTATAATACAGTGCCCCATACCTCTTACATCCAGTATAATACAGCGCCCCATACCTCTTACATCCAGTATAATACAGCGCCCCATACCTCTTACATCCAGTATAATACAGCGCCCCATACCTCTTACATCCAGTATAATACAGTGCCCCATACCTCTTACATCCAGTATAATACAGTGCCCCATACCTCTTACATCCAGTATAATACAGCGCCCCCATACCTCTTACATCCAGTATAATACAGCCGCCCCATACCTCTTACATCCAGTATAATACAGCGCCCCATACCTCTTACATCCAGTATAATACAGTGCCCCATACCTCTTACATCCAGTATAATACAGTGCCCCATACCTCTTACATCCAGTATAATACAGTGCCCCATACCTCTTACATCCAGTATAATACAGCGCCCCATACCTCTTACATCCAGTATAATACAGCGCCCCATACCTCTTACATCCAGTATAATACAGCGCCCCATACCTCTTACATCCAGTATAATACAGTGCCCCATACCTCTTACATCCAGTATAATACAGCGCCCCATACCTCTTACATCCAGTATAATACAGCGCCCCATACCTCTTACATCCAGTATAATACAGCGCCCCGTACCTCTTACATCCAGTGACGTCTCCTCTGAAGTAGATCTTCTCTTTCCTCATCTTCTCCTTTCAGACCAGACGCCATTTTTCAGCCATTTCTCATCTCTGCAGTTAGACAGAAAAAAATCTTAGTTTATTACTTTTCCATCATCCTCCCATCAGTGGCGTAGCAATAGGGGAAGCAGGGGAAGCAGCTGCTTTGGGGCCCAGACCCACAAGGGGCCCCCTCAGGAGGGAGACTAAAAGATTTTATTGTCAGGCCCCCCTCAACAGTATTATACAATGACATTATATACAGTGACACTATAGAAAGCGGATGGAGCGGCTGTCAGGCCTTGTCTGGGAGAGCTCAATCTTGACTAGCCACAAGAGTGAGGGTTGCATGTGAGTTCGGGGTTGCGAGGAAGTTTCTGGGGGGGGGTCCATTCAAAAATTTGCTGTGGGGCCCAGTTAGTTGTAGTTACGCCACTGCCTCCCATCTTCTGGACAAATCATCCTACCACCCCCAGTACTGTGCCACTAGTACCACACAGATAGTGCCCTTCAATAATTATTGGCACACAGTGTCCTAAAATAACTGCGCCCAGCAAATAGTGTCCCGTAATAGTGTAAACATAACTTTCTCCCTGAAATAACTGCGCCCCCAGTGTCCCCATGTGCCAGTAAAAATGCCCCCAGTGCTCCCGTGCCATTAAGAAATGCCCCCAGTGCCAGTAAAAATGCCCCCAGTGCCCCCATGTGCCAGTAATAATGCCCCCAGTACCAGTAATATTGCCCCAGTGCCCCTATTTGCCGGTACAAATGCCCCCAGTGCCCCCCATGTGCCAGTAAAAATGCCCCCAGTGCCCCCAATAGAGCTCCCTCCGGTCCAAGACTACAACAATAAAAAAAAAAAAAACCCTTATACTTACCTCCATCAGGCTGGCAGCGATGCGATGCAGGCCTCTTCCGGCCTGGTGTCCCGCGCTGTACGGCTCAGGTGGCGCGATGACGTCATCGCGCCGCCTGAGCCGGCCTCTGATAGGCTGCAGGCCTAGTGCCTGCAGCCTATCAGAGGAACGGGCAGGGGAGACGCCTCTCCCTGCCCGGCATTATAGGCAATCACATCCATCACAATGGAAGTGCTCATCTCCCTCTGCCCCGCCACCGCCCGCAACTATGTGCAGGGCCGCGCTGCACCTGCCTAATTGGCGGTGTGGCCCTGCAAGTGGCAAGGGGGGCCCTCGGGGCCCCCCTGGCTTAGGGGCCCGGTAGCAACTGCGACCGCTGCGACCCCTATAGCTATGCCACTGCCCAAAAACTTCCACTGGCCGGCCATGAGGAGGGCTCAGGCGGCCCCCTGGACATCGGCCCACCAGGAAATTTCCCTGTAAGGTCTATGGCCAATCTGCCCCTGGTGGCAGCAGACACTGGCCATCACAAAGGGGCTGCTGGGGCAGTATTTTGTGCTGCACTCTGATTAGTTCTGCTAGAACAGTAAATTGTGTTGCACTGTGGTATTTGGTCCTGCTGGTACAGTATATTTGGTATTGTTGTGGTATTTGGTTCTATTAGGGCAGTATATTGTGCTGCACTGTGGTATTTGATCCTTCTGGGGCTATATTTTGTGTTGCAGTTGTTTCTTTGGTTCTTCAGGGGCAGTATTTTCAGCTGCACTATGACATTTGGTTCTGCTGGGGTGCTATTTTGTGCAGCAAGATGGTATTGCTGATGCTGGCTACATGTGTTGGCCCTGCCTTCTGTCAATTTGTACCCATCTACAACATAGAGCACATAGCACTTTTTTATTTTTTTCCAGGGCCACTTTTAATTCTCAGTCTGTCCCATGTAGAAGACCTACTCATAGGAACTGATTTTTTTTTTGTAAGAGAAAAAGTATATAAAAATACTAATGACCTAAATATGTTTTTTTTTTTTTTTTTTCATTTTTAGCAGTGATGTGTTACTTTTTTGTAGCCTTTTTGTTAGAAATACTGTGTTTCAGAATATGTGTTTTTTTAATGACTTTTTTGCAAACCATTGAGGGAATTTACCATGCCCTATATTCAAGAATTCTGTCTGAAGTCTCAAAATAGTTTGCAATGTTTTGGGGTCACAAAAATAAATGGGATTGTTTTTAATGGTGGCTTAGACAGGAGTGCACCCAAAAAATGGACACAACATGAAATAGAAAAACATCAATATTTATTTTTCACCATCAGCTGCACATTAATTTCTGGAACACAAATGTGGGGTCAGTTTCACTGAACAGATACCTCTGGATCTCTGCAAGCATTCCAGCAAAATCTGCAAGCATCTGGCTTGTTTCGCTGTTAAACCTGGCCATGTTACAGGAACAAATGGATTACAATTAAAATCTGCAAAAAACAATGACATTTTGAAATTTCTCCTCCATTTTTCTTCAATTCTTGTGGAACATTTAAAGGGTTAACAAACGTTGTAAAATCATATTTGATTAACTTAAGGGGTGTAGTTTCTAAAATGGGGTCAGTTATGGTGGTTTTTACTACACAATCCTTTAAAATGAACTCAATTGGTCCTTAAAAAAGATGGTTTTGAAAATTTTCCTTGAAGAATACACCTGAATTGGAGTTCACAATAGTTACTCTGTATGGAGCTTTGTACTATATATGCAGTAAGCCCCTGAGGAGCCGGTGCAAAAAAGTGGAAACGAAGTTTCAAGAATCAAGCCAGAAGTAAATGTATACAAGTCTCTCTTTACTTAGTGCAGAATATAATTTGTAGCACATTCAGCAGTATTATGTACAAAGTGCAGTTTCTGGCACCAGATGAGGAGGTATGGTGGCTGGTTGGGTGGTAATTTAAAGTGTACTGCCGTTTCAGTACCAAAAATGAAATTCCTAACATATGTGATGCAGAAGGGCAGATATTCATGAAGCTGTATTTTTCAGTTAAAGGGGTTATCCCACGAATAATGTAAAAAATAAAAATCAGACATATAATACATTACAACCTCTTTTTAACAAAGCTAGAACCCGCCCTGTACCTCACATGGATCCAAAAATCTCCCCATTCATTGTACTAGATTTATATCAAGCTGACAGCTCAAGGGGAGTGTCTTTTCTGCTGCAGCTAAGGGGGCGTGTCTCAGCTCTACCTATCACAGCTCAGGAGGCAGTTAAAAGTTGAAACTGAGCATGTGCGGCCTGCTCAGTGAATAGGTCAAAGAAATAAGAAATTAAGTGGTCCTATACAGATACATGTTATTAAATAACTCAGTAGCTATACAAAATTTTTTATGACATGCAATTACAAACGTATTAAGATCCAGGTGCTGGTTTAAAAACTGTAGAATATTTTTCGTGGGACAACCCCTTTAATTGTACCTTTCTGATGTCTGTATTCAGCCCTTAGCAACCCTATTTCTCTGTGCCTCTATTTCAGCATCTTCCTAAAATGGCTTCTGCTGCACTTCCTGTGCTGATGTTTGCCCTGTCCTTGAGGCTATCCTGTATTTCCCTCACTTCCCATAAGCCTTTGCTCTCCTCACATGAACTAGCAGGACCAATCACAATGGAGATAACTTCCCACTACCCCAGAGCAGTGTGTATCTTCACATACAGATAACCAGACACAAGCCCTGCATTACATGAAGTCAGTAAGCATTTGTATTAACCTCTTAATAGTCACTTAGTCCCTCATTATCTTTCACACTGACAGGGAAGGGGGGCGGCTGCTTTAGTTGCTCATATCTCTGGTTTGGTACCAGCTAGAAATATGGGCTTTGTATTGTCTTAAAGACATAAATCTGTTAAGTACAAGGGGATGCTGTGAATGAAGCTGAAAATGAAAGTATAAGCAGATTATCACAATTATTCCTGACTCGATTTCTAACAGTGATTTCTCCTCTGTTGCTTGGACTAGAGCTATCATTCTGGCCTTGAATTAAAGCCTGGACTGTCCTCTTTCAAACAAGCTAAGTTGCATGTTCCTAGCTGGTACCATTCAGGACATATAAGTCTATAAAGCAGACCGCCCTCCATTTTCTGCCTCAGCCTAGCACCATGCTTTCAGGGCTAAGCTCCTCCTCCCCCAGTGCTGATCCATCTCTTGTTATGAGATAGAGAAGACGTCCTGCACATGGTTACAGCTTAGGGTGTACTATACCATTAGAGTATAAAACATGAAATGACAGTTACACTTTAATAGCACTTGCAGGCACTTGTAGATGTAGGTGTCCACTGTGAGATCCAGACTTCATTTTTGTCTAGCCTGGCTGTTATCTAGGTGATGGGTGTCTGAACTGTAGTCACTCACCTGCAGCAGTGTCTGTAAAGCTGTATGTCAAGAACCGGCGGGTGTGGAGCCACTGTGCCACGTGACCAACCTCCTGTAAGGGTGTTTTCTAAGTGAAACCCTCATTCTTCACAGTACACCTGATGGTGGGGGATAAACTTTCCAGAGGAGAACACCAGGTCGCTACCTCATGAAGTGGGTTGACACACAAAGCAGCTGGCCCAGGCGGACCAGAGGCTACCAGAGCAAGGTACCAGAGGTACAGACATAGTCAACAGGCCAAGTCATAACCAGGAACGACTTTGCAGGACCAAAGTATGAGGCAGAGTTGTACAAGCAATAGGTCAGGGCAGGCGGCACAGGTATAGGTCAGGCAAACCAGTTCAGCAACAAGAGAGTCGAGATGGAGCAGGCAAGGATCAGACAGGTGGTGGAATCCAGAAGACAAGCAGAGGTCAGGAGTTCTTGAACACCAGCATGTATGAATGCAACCTTAGCAGGACACAAGGACCTTTGATGCTCTGGCACCTTGAAATAGGGCTGGGCCAGTTATGTAGGTGCAGGAAGGCTGGGATTGGTCAAAAGGTCAGCACAGGTCACATGTTCTTAACCCTTAAATCACATGAAGTGACGTGTGCCGGCCCTTAAACAATGTGCTACAATGCGCCCGAGGCTGGAAGGAAACTGTGGTGGAGGCATCCGGGCAGGGACCGCGGCGGTGAATAGGTAGACTCCGGCAGCTAACCACCACCACTACCTAGTGGCAATGTGTCCTGAAGCATACAATGGCAAAGGCAGCCAGGGAGCACAGTGCTCACCCAAACATGGAGCCTGGGACTGCGGAGGTGAGTAAGGGGACATCAGCGGCCAACTTCTGATGTTACATTACAATATCCCTGATTACTCTGCTGTCTTCTCAAATGGATGCTTTCTGGAAGAAATGTTCTTGATTCTGATGATCTCTCTGGAGAGTTGGTCTCCCAGCAAAATTGGATACAGTTCTAGGAGTAGGAGTTCTGGTATGTGCTTCCTCTCTCTTCACTATAGGGTCTGTAGGTCTAACTCATCTTCCTGGCAGGAAGTAGGATCAGCCCACGCAACCACTGTCAACCATTACCTTCTCCACTAGAATAAATGGCCAGTACACTACATGACATAACAATACATACAAATCATTAAACAATTGCAAATACCCCCAGGTCTGAGGTACTACATATATTCCCCAACTCCAGCTCTTCCTGGAGACCAGGTAAGGTGAGTACAGCCAGCGCTTGAAGCGCATTACTCACTGTTCCTCATGCCTCCTGCTACTAAAGAGCTTTTCCATAATGAAAGCACTCACTAGTATTCACTTTATAAGACACACTGCCATTTTCCCCCCACCTTTTGGGGAACAAAAGTGAGTCTTATCAAGCAAAAAATACAGTATATCAGTTGTGTCCAGCTCTAGCATAAAACAACCGGCCAGGCACTACTAATACATGTGAGCGTAACCTTATCTCTGTATGTTATCCACCTCACATGGTTTTAATTGCAACCATGAATAATTGTATTAACATATTCTCTGGCTCCACAGCCCAGACCAGTTTGTATATATACTTACATTATATTATGATGCATCATATTCTTTATTGAAATTGCTGACAATCTTCAGATGAAATGGGTGGAGCTAGGCTTTCTATATACAGTATATTCATATTGCACTTTATTCATTGCTTCACCAAGACCCGAGAGGGGTTGAAATGTTGCGGATATTCATATTTGTGAAATAAAAGTAAGGCTTTTTCTTCAAGTGGAGTGCTAAACTTGGCAAACATGCTATACATGCTAAATCCAAACATAGCACAAGTCGTGTCACTTTCGTTGTGAGTTCAGTTTCCAGAATTCTTCCACATTTTGCTTAGTAAAGCCTTGTGCACACAACAGTCTCTGATTTTCAGTCGACAAAAAACGGACCCTTGAAAAACAGATTCCAGGTGCATTCTGTTTTTTCTCACTTCCATTAATGGAAAATGCTGTTCTGAAACAAAATGGAAAAAAACCCAAAAAACTAAAGAGAATAGGACCTGTGTGAGATTCTCGGATTAGGTGCATGGATCTGTGAAAAAAACACCCGATTGACTTGTATGGGACAGTGTACCATCAGTTTAAAAAAAAAAGATAGCACTGAAGAAAAATATGATTATGTCTATATGGCCTAATCGTCTCTCATTGAAAGAAAATCAATAAAAAATTATTTGATTTAAAAAAAACGTCTTTCATTGTGTTCATCATAGCAGCAATACAGATTATAGATGTTGCGCTTCTGTTATAGGTTAAAAAATTGAAGCTAATTGAAATTAATGTTTTTAGATTTATAACACAGCCTTTTACTTTTGGTATTCAGACTAGCGCAGCTTTTAGACATATCATTTGTGCTGAGAATTGGATCGGATGCTGAAAGAACATATTGTAAGCTGCGTGGCTAAATATATATATTCGCTGTAATGTCGCTTACCAGTGATGATGAATTTTACTCATATCATAATTGTGTTACAAGCAACAAGGAATTCCCTGTAGCTTCATGCTTGCCTGTTTAGTAAAATTGTTGGGGGCCATTGCTATGGAGCTGCCTTGCATCTATGGCGGGAATCGGTTATCACCTACCTTCTCTAGCAGGGGTGGACTAGCCATAGATCCTACAGGGAAATTGCCCGGTGGGCCAAAGCCCCGGGGTTGCCCCAAGCCCTCCTCACTGTTGCTGGCCAGGTACATAATGAGCTGATGCTCTCAGTTGTAATTAATGCTGGGAGCATCAGATACTCAAGTACTTTTCCTGAATTCAATTGTATGGCTTCCTCAGGACGGTGATACAGTTGAATACTGCAGAAGGGCATGGGAGCTGATGGCACCACACCTGAATTAGAGACTGGAGGACGACAGAATGTGCAGCTAATGGCCACCACAGAAAGACAACTTCTGGGACAGTATCCAGTACTACACTGTACTATGGTATTGCTGACCCCACCTACTTGTGTCAATCCAATCTACTAGTTTTGGCACTGCCTACTTGTTACCCTGCCTTCTATCAACTCGGAACTTGGTCTTCAACATAGGGGCCACTTTTAGGTTTTTTCCAGGGCTACTTTCATTTCCAGTCCACCCCTGTTCTCCTGGTAAACTTAGGGTGATGTTACTGATTGCTTAGCCTTTATATGTCTAGGCCTTTTGCTTCTCTGATTGCCAAAGATGGCATATTCTCTTTGCATTTGTTTCCTAATTCAGTATCATGTCTATTGTGACTAATCAGTGTATTCTAGGACCTGTGGTCCTCCATTGTTGTCAGTAGTGAAGTTTATCTGTTTGCTGAGCTAGTTCTGGTATGTCTTTGGACTTGTTGGTTCATATTTCAGAGCTGGGTCAGTTAAGTATATTTTTATTTCTGTTCACTGTCATCCATCCATCCTGTATGCCGTGACCATCTCCCACCTGCTACATTGCTGGAGTCCAAACTCTTTCATCCGGGTCTAGTCATCTATGAATTGTGTAAGTCCTACTGTATAGTTCGTGGGTCTCTGTCTGCCATAGATAAACTACCGGTCTAGTCAAACAAATATATACTATATGATTTCAACCTTATAGGGAAGTTGTCAGGTAAGTCATACCTCCCAAACCATAGGCAGCATGACAAACCAACAGGAAACCCTGGTTACAACAATTATATGTTACTCTGAAATTCTTCATGTGTATGGGGAGAGGAGTCATGGGGACAGCTGTCCTCCTGCCTTATCCCCGTCTGACTAAACTAGATTAACAGGTATCTCCCTGTAAACAAATAGGGAGAGACCCATCAATCAAGCTGAGCTGGGTGAGGAGCCACTTAGATGACTATTCTCTCTGTTCCCAGACATGACAAATTTTAGTTTATGTGCTTTTTGTCTTTACCTCCCCAATTTTTTTTAAAAAAAATTTCTGTTCACATAGCCATGTGAAAGTTTATTTTTTGCAGAACAAATTATATTTTTTAAGTGTGCCTTTTAATCTAACGTAGATTTTATTGGAAAATAAGAAAACATTCTTTGTAAGGTGAAATTGAAAAAAGAACAAAATGAATTCCGCCAAGGTTTTTTGGCTTTTGCATTTACAGCGTTAACTGTGCAAAGAAAATGAAATGAGACCCTACTTCTGCGGGTTGGTACAATTATAGCAATACCAAATGTATATGGTTTCTATTACATTTTACTACTTTAATAAGAATAAAAACCTTTTAAAACAAATGATTTTTCTTTTGTATTGCCATATTCCATAACTTTGTAATTTTTCCATCTTCAGAGCTGCATGAGGGCTCATTTTTGTGGGATGAGCTGTAGTATTTATTGGTACCGTTTTGTAGTATGACTTTTTGATCAGTGTTTATTCAATATTTTTATATGTAAAATTGGGAAAGGGGGTGATTAAAATGTTTACTGTTTTTAACTGTAAAATGTATTACTGTACTTTTTAGTCCCCTTAGGTGACTTGAACATGCATTTATCTGATCGCTTGTCCTGTAGCCTGCAATAGTATACTATTGCAGTCTTTGGGATTTTCACAGGCTGCCTGTCAGGCAAGTGCCTCGGATGGGGCTTTTCAGGCAGCTTACACTGACAGTGCTGGGAGACTTTATAAGACCCCAAGATGTCATAGCAACTGATCAGAGCCCATGATTTCGCTACTGATCAATTCATTATTGACCGTAGCATAGGAGGAGTGCCAATTGTTCAGACAGTATAAATCTCCTGACAGGTTTCCCTTAGGCCTCATGCACACGACCACGACATGTTTTGCAGTTCGCTAATTGCGGATCTACAAAACATGGATACCGTCCGTGTGCGTTCCAAAATTTGTGGAACGGGAAGGACCACAAATTATAGAAATGCAAATTCTTGTCCGCAAAACGGACAAGAAAAGGACATGTTTTATTTTGCTGTATCACGGAATGGAGCAACAGATGTGGACAGCACACGGAGTGTTGTCCGCATCTTTTGCGGCCCCATTGAACTGAATGGGTCCGTATCCGAGCCGCAAAAAAATGCAGCTTGGATGTGGACCCAAACAACGGTTGTGTGCATGAGGCCTTAAAGAGGTTTTTCCACTGTCTAAATATTTGTGATCTATACTCAGGATAGGTTATCAATATAAGAACAGTGGGCGTCCGACTCCCGACACCGCTGCCGATCATCTGTTTTAGTCAATCGCTGTCACAGGAAAGAACACTGCATATGCAGCTGGAAGCCAAAAACTTGTACACAACGCAGTAGCCATGCTGGCTTACTACAGCTTACCTTCTGTTCAAGTAAATGTCCACTGTGTTGTTTCCAGCCAGGGGTTTCTGAAAACATATGATCAGTAGGGATGTCAGGAGTCAGAACCCCACCAATCTGATATTGATGACCTATCCTCAGGATAGGTTATCAACAGTGTTGAGGGAATCGTAGTTAACGAAATGGACTTCGTTCCAAATTTCAGGAAAAATTCAATTTGCCACGAAACAGAATTTCCTTGTACTTCGTGCAAGCAATTTTTTGGTAAAATTCGGCGAAGCAGCCAAATCTAATTTTGAAGAACTTATAATTTTATAATTTTGAAGAACATATCTAGCTATCAATATCTGGACACTGTAAAACCCCTTTATTACCAGTTTATCTTTCCTAAGTGGTTAGATAAATGTTGGATGAGCTAGATGTTTTCAGCCTACCATCTCATGTTTATAGGGCCTTCCAACTCTCCACTATGGCAGATGTCAGGGGAGATAAAGTTTAGGCAGTTGGAGTGGGCTTCCGAGGCCAAGCGAGTATGTGTATGGAGAGATCAGGAGAGATGGCTATCCAATGTGTATGGCCAGCTTAATTTTTACACCACTATAGCATCCATTGTAATCTATATGCAGATGAAATCAACAGCATATTTGTCATGTTTGGTGATATTAATCAGTAACATATAACCAGATGTTCTTGAACTAAACAAAGTTCCTGTCAAACAGGATCTACATTAATAAAATAGCTTACAAGTGGCAGCCTGCCAGAAACTAATTAGGTACAAAATATTTGTAGAAACCAGTCGAGACATACGTATTAGACTATGATATCATCTGTCATATTGTAAAACTGCTAACCCCTCAGAAACAGAGGCTATATTATTAGTGTATTATACAGAACAGGTAAAGCTAAATATAAGCACAAAAGTTCAAGAGCCTCAAGAGACTTGAAAGATATGGCAATGCAAACAGAGAAATTCTCCGATTTGTAGTAAAAGTCATGTGTAACTCACATGCAGAATTTGCATCAGTATCAGTGGCATACCTTCAATAGAGGCAGACCACGCAACAACTATGGGGCCCAGGGGTGAGGGATGGCAATGAACTCATTTTTCCAACAAGAAATTACTGCAGTTTCATGCAGCAGCCACTGGAGGGAGTTCAGTGCAGAGAGAGTAGTTCAGCTTCCATTCTAGTAAATGTTAACTGTATAAATTCCTGTGCACTGAGCTCCCCCTAGTGGTGGCTGCAGACAGTCAGTTTTCTCATGTAAATACATTGAATAATATGGTGCTTAGAATGGACGCCATATTTATGAATTACCTATTCTAGTTTTTTTCAACATAGAAGTCAGATAAAGTGGGTGAGATGGTGGATAACTTTTTTCATTACAATTTTTTTTAAATTAAAATTTCTTCTTCTTCATGAAGAAAAAATATAAATTTGTCAGAAAAGTGGGGTGTTGCACTTTGCGTTGCCTGGGAGTAATTAATGAACATGTACTGGGAAACTGGGTGGGAAGGAGTCCAGTACTAAGTTTTGTTATGGTGCCCTATGAGATCTGTGTACTCCCTTCATCAGATTGGTATATTATCTTAGGGCTGAAGTGCAGTATTGAACACTTTCACTTTCAAATACAGTCAGTAAGCCAAAACCAGGAGTCGAACCTGCAAAGAAATGGTATAGTGGAAAGGTACAAATACATAGGAGAAGTACTGACCAGATACTGACTAGGTGCTCAATACCTCTGATTTTTTAATTGTTAGCATTGCATAGACTGGGTGGAACTGCAGTTTAGGCAAAGTTGCAGTTCGTAGTATACATCAGTTTTTTTTCTCTTATTAATACTATTCATAAGTATCTGTAAGCCAAAACCAGGAGTGGGTCCAAAACATGGAAGAACTGGCCCTTTCCATTATATTTTTCTGAGTGTATGTTCTATTTCTAAACCTAAGGCCTCATGCACATAAGCAATGAAACTTGCTTGAGATCTATCAATCAAAAACTGAGATTTTTTCTTTTCTCCTCAGTTTTGCTTCAGTGTTTTCGTCAAAATTTGTTTTGCGCGGATGTCATCAGTTTTCATGTGTTTTTCACGCTAGGGTTGCAGCGGTAACCGGTTCCACGGTATACCACGGTAATGAAATGCACGGTTATCAAACCGTGGGCATTTGCTTATTACCGGTAAATGGCGACAAGACTTTTTAGTCTTGTCGCCATTTGCGCCTGGACCCGACTGCATTACTGATACTAGGCTGCGCTACTGCGCAGCCTAGTATCAGAGGACATGGAGAAGATAAAATAAAAAAAATCACTTACCCGTCCGGCACTCCTCCTCTTTTCCGGGTCGCGCTGTACTGTCCTGACCGCGTACAGCGTCAGGACGTAGTGCGCGCACTCTGACCTGACGCTGCACGCTGTCAGGTGACAGTGCAGCTACGGGAGACTAAGGAGCGCCGGACACCGGAGAGGAGCCGCAGCGCAGGACAAGTAAGTGATTTTTTTTATTTTATTCAGATGGTGGGCTGAAGGGGCCACAGTGGGATGATGGGGGCACAGTGGGCTGATGGCACAGTGGGCCGATTTGAGGTCTGAAGGGGGCACTGGGGCTGATCTGAGGTCTAAAGGGGGCACTGTGGGCCGATCTGAGGTCTGAAGGGGCACAGTGGGCCGATCTGAGGTCTGAAGGGGGCACAGTGGGCCGATCTGAGGTCTGAAGGGGGCACTGTGGGCCGATCTGAGGTCTGAAGGGGGCACTGTGGGCCGATCTGAGGTCTGAAGGGGGCACTGTGGGCCGATCTGAGTCTGAAGGGGGCACTGTGGGCTGATCTGAGGTCTGAAGGAGGCACTGTGGGCTGATCTGAGGTCTGAAGGGGGCACTGGGGCCGATCTGAGGTCTGAAGGAGGCACTGTGGGCTGATCTGAGGTCTGAAGGAGGCACTGTGGGCTGATCTGAGGTCTGAAGGGGCACTGTGGGGTGATCTGAGGTCTGAAGGGGGCCTGGGGCTGATCTGAGGTCTGAAGGGGGCACTGTGGGCCGATCTGAGGTCTGAAGGGGGCACTGTGGGCCGATCTGAGGTCTGAAGGGGGCACTGTGGGCCGATCTGAGGTCTGAAGGGGGCACTGTGGGCCGATCTGAGGTCTGAAGGGGGCACTGTGGGCCGATCTGAGGTCTGAAGGGGGCACTGGGGCCGATCTGAGGTCTGAAGGGGGCACTGTGGCCGATCTGAGGTCTGAAGGGGGCACTGTGGGCCGATCTGAGGTCTGAAGGGGGCACTGTGGGCCGATCTGAGTCTGAAGGGGGCACTGTGGCCGATCTGAGGTCTGAAGGGGCACTGTGGGCCGATCTGAGGTCTGAAGGGGGCACTGTGGGCCGATTGAGGTCTGAAGGGGCACTGGGGCCGATCTGAGGTCTGAAGGAGGCACTGTGGGCTGATCTGAGGTCTGAAGGAGGCACTGTGGGCTGATCTGAGGTCTGAAGGGGGCACTGTGGGGTGATCTGAGGTCTGAAGGGGGCCCTGGGGCTGATCTGAGGTCTGAAGGGGGCACTGTGGGCCGATCTGAGGTCTGAAGGGGGCACTGTGGGCCGATCTGAGGTCTGAAGGGGGCACTGGGCCGATCTGAGGTCTGAAGGGGGCACTGTGGGCTGATCTGAGGTCTGAAGGGGGCACTGGGCCGATCTGAGGTCTGAAGGAGGCACTGTGGGCTGATCTGAGGTCTGAAGGAGGCACTGTGGGCTGATCTGAGGTCTGAAGGGGGCACTGTGGGCTGATCTGAGGTCTGAAGGGGGCACTGGGGCTGATCTGAGGTCTGAAGGGGGCACTGTGGGCTCATCTGAGGTCCGAGGATTAGTGTATCTTTTAATAATATATGTAACAAACTGTGATACCATGATAACCGTAATACCGCGGTATTTACTGAGACGGTTATCATACCGTGAAAATTTCATACCGTTGCAACCCTATTTCACGCATGTAAAAGTAAAGCTGAAGAATAACACAGAGCATCTCCTACCAACCATCTGTGAAATACGGACAGTCCTTCAGCATGGTTCAGTTCTTCAGTCTTCAGTCTTCATTTGGTTGAGTTTCTTACGCAGACCCATTTCTATGAAGTCCTTTTTGTGAGGAAAATGCTAAAAACAGAAGATACTTTTTTTTTTACGTAGAGCAATGCTGCATGAACAAAACACCCATGCACATAAACCCATCAGGTTGTTTTTCCCTGCGGTTGCTGTACATTTTAAACACGGATGGCACCCGTGTGTGAAAGTCCCACATGTGCATGATGTTACACCTGCGACCCATGTGCACCACTGGTTCACTATCCCTATTGGGTGTGGACGTCAATCCACTAACCCTGTGTGTATTGCGGCTAGTGTTCAGGGAACTTCTCTGTGGTACTGCTAGAGTTAATATTTCCCTCTTACTCTCTGTCCAGCTGCTAAGGTGCTGATCAGGTCTCCTATTTATCCTGGGCTGTTCTAGCCCTTTGGCTGAGCTTTAGGTATTCTAGTGTCTGCTAGTCCTAGTGAAGGTGTGCTTTTTCTGCCTGTTTACCAGTCCTCCTCTGCCTGCCCAGATCCCGGCCCATCTCTTGACTACAAGTATTGTCTGTTCCGTCAGTGCTTCGCACCGGTGTCTCTGATCCCCGTGGGTCAGCTACCAACTACACCAGGACTATTTCAGGAGGTAGCAGCCTCTGTGATTTCAGAAGTCCAGATCCCTGTATAGGAGTTATAGGGTGAATACCAGGAGACTTCCCTTAGCTTTAGCCCAAAACCAAACCGGTTAGTTGGCACTGGGTGTTCATTAATGCATTAAAGGGAGTCCTTCACCTGTTTTCCACCTATATAACTAACAGCACTGTCCCACAGAAGATTGCATACACATCCCAGACATACCTGTGTGCACTGTGTGTCTGTATTACATGTCACATCCCAGACATACCTATGTGCACTGTGTGTCTGTATTACATGTCACATCCCAGACATACCTGTGTGCACTGTGTGTCTGTATTACATGTCACATCCCAGACATCCCTGTGTACTGTGTGTCTGTATTACATGTCACATCCCAGACATACCTGTGTGCACTGTGTGTCTGTATTACATGTCACATCCCAGACATACCTGTGTGCACTGTGTGTCTGTATTATATGTCACATCCCAGACATCCCTGTGTGCACTGTGTGTGTGTATTACATGTCACATCCCAGACATACCTGTGGGCACTGTGTGTCTGTATTACATGTCACATCCCAGACATACCTGTGTGTACTGTGTGTCTGTATTACATGTCACATCCCAGACATACCTGTGTGCACTGTGTGTCTGTATTACATGTCACATCCCAGACATCCCTGTGTGTACTGTGTGTCTGTATTAACATGTCACATCCCAGACATACCTGTGTGCACTGTGTGTCTGTATTACATGTCACATCCCAGACGTACCTGTGTGCACTGTGTGTCTGTATTACATGTCACATCCCAGACATACCTGTGTGTACTGTGTGTCTGTATTACATGTCACATCCCAGACATACCTGTGTGCACTGTGTGTCTGTATTACATGTCACATCCCAGACATACCTATGTGCACTGTGTGTCTGTATTACATGTCACATCCCAGACATACCTGTGTGCACTGTGTGTGTGTATTACATGTCACATCCCAGACATCCCTGTGTGCACTGTGTGTCTGTATTACATGTCACATCCCAGACATACCTGTGTGCGCTGTGTGTCTGTATTACATGTCACATCCCAGACATACCTGTGTGCACTGTGTGTCTCTATTACATGTCAGATCCCAGACATACCTGTGTGCACTGTGTGTCTGTATTACATGTCACATCCCAGACATACCTGTGTGCACTGTGTGTCTCTATTACATGTCAGATCCCAGACATACCTGTGTGCACTGTGTGTCTGTATTACATGTCACATCCCAGACATACCTGTGTGCACTGTGTGTCTGTATTACATGTCACATCCCAGACATACCTGTGTGCACTGTGTGTCTGTATTACATGTCACATCCCAGACATACCTGTGTGCACTGTGTGTCTGTATTACATGTCACATCCCAGACATACCTGTGTGCACTGTGTGTCTGTATTACATGTCACATCCCAGACATACCTGTGTGCACTGTGTGTCTGTATTACATGTCACATCCCAGACATACCTGTGTGCACTGTGTGTCTGTATTACATGTCACATCCAAGACATACCTGTGTGCACTGTGTGTCTGTATTACATGTCACATCCCAGACATACCTATGTGCACTGTGTGTCTGTATTACATGTCACATCCAAGACATACCTGTGTGCACTGTGTGTCTGTATTACAGGTCACATCCCAGACATACCTATGTGCACTGTGTGTCTGTATTACATGTCACATCCCAGACATACCTGTGTGCGCTGTGTGTCTGTATTACATGGCACATCCCAGACATACCTGTGTGCGCTGTGTGTCTGTATTACATGTCACATCCCAGACATCCCTGTGTGCACTGTGTGTCTGTATCACATGTCACATCCCAGACATACCTATGTGCACTGTGTCTCTGTATTACATGTCACATCCCAGACATACCTATGTGCACTGTGTGTCTGTATTACATGTCACATCCCAGACATACCTATGTGCACTGTGTGTCTGTATTACATGTCACATCCCAGACATACCTATGTGCACTGTGTGTCTGTATTACATGTCCAGGAAAAGCACTTTTATTCAGCTGGAAAACAGCTCCCAAGTGCCTGGCTGAAAGTGAAACTAAAAACAGCTTTCTCTCCCGACTCGATTTCTAACAGCTATATTTTCTGATATTCTGGATATTATGCTATGATTTTGGTATCATTTGAAAGCTTAGAATGCCAGCTTCCAAAGAAGGTCAGAGCCTCCCCTCTTCAGTCTGGTTTACTTTGAGCACTTGCAGCAGCAGAGCTGGGCACTTGTGAGCTGTTTTCCTGCAGAATAAAAGTGCTTTTCCTGGACATATAATACAGACACACAGTGCACACAGGTATGTCTGGGATATGACATGTAATACAGACACACAGTGCACACAGGTATGTCTGGGATGTGACATGTAATACAGACACACAGTGCACACAGGTATGTCTGGGATGTGACATGTAATACAGACACACAGTGCACACAGGTATGTCTGGGATGTGACATGTAATACAGACACACAGTGCACACAGGTATGTCTGGGATGTGACATGTAATACACACACACAGTGCACACAGGTATGTCTGGGATGTGACATGGAATACAGACACACAGTGCACACAGGTATGTCTGGGATGTGACATGTAATACACACAGTGCACACAGGTATGTCTGGGATGTGACATGGAATACAGACACACAGTGCACACAGGTATGTCTGGGATGTGACATGTAATACAGACACACAGTGCACACAGGTATGTCTGGGATGTGACATGTAATACAGACACACAGTACACACAGGTATGTCTGGGATGTGTATGCAATCTTCTGTGGGGTAGTGCTCTTAGTTATATTGGTGAAAAACAGGTAAAAGACTCCATTTAAACTGCCATGCTTAACACCATGAGTATCAACAACAGTTTATATCTGGAGTCAGTGCTCTAATTCCCCTTGTCAGTGGGGTGTGTCCCTATACAGTCTGACACTGTTAGCAATAATTGGACAGTGTGAGACTGTGCAGAGACAATGTGCAACTGGAAACACCCAGTTATTTATTTAATTATTAATACATTTCTAGTAGGAATAACAATGGTTCAATGCAGATTGAAAAGATACTCCAGAATTGGGGAATACAAGTATTTACTAAAATGGACATGACAAGAGAGCTGACAAGTCCTCCTTAAATGGGTTGTGTCACTTCAGTAACTTGCCTTTATCATGTAGAGAAAGTTAATTTAAAAGAACTTACCAACGTATTGTGATTGTCCATATTGCTTCCTTTACTGGCTGGATTCATTTTTCCATGCATTATACACTGCTCGTTTCTATCAGCAGTGGCCATGCTTGCACACTATAGTAAAAAGCGCCATCCTATGACCACTCCTGTGGTCCTGGCCACCAAAGAGGCTGGGGCTTTTTCCTTTAGTGTACAAGCACGACCACTGCTGATGGATTGCAGGGTGGTCGTAACCATACGAGCAGGGTATAATGTGATGGAAAAATGAAGAGTCAATATGGACAATCACAATACATTAGTAATTGCCTTGTATTAACTTTCTCTACAAGATAAATGCCATTTGCTAAAGTGAGACAATCCCTTTACATAATTTTTTCTTCTCACTTACAATTACTCCTTTCGAGTGGATTAATTAAGCAAATTTGATGAATGCCATCATCTCTGAAACAGATGTAGTGATTTCTTACAATGGCATGATTACTACCATAAAGCATGTACATATGTCGGTAACTGATGGAATGCAGAAATACTTCTTGCACGGTGAGTCAGATGTTTTTGAGAGTTGAGTATGACTGGCTAGTGTTACCTTCTATTTATACATCAATATAGGTCAAACAGTTATACTTCTCATGTAAAACGGTTATAAATATTTTTTGAGCTTTTCTTCTAGCCTATTAAAGGGGTTGTTGGGGCTTTAGATATGGATATGCCCGGCACCCGCATTGATCAGCTGTTCTCAGCAGCCACCAGTGCCAGAAAATAACACCATGGATAGAACTGGAAGCAGACAGCTCCATCCACTCTGTAGTGACCGTGCCGTGTTGCTAAGGCTCAACTCCCATTAGGAGCCCCACCGAACTGCAGCCCAGACAAACCCTTTAATATTTATATTATTGTTATTTCATTTACAATTTGTGAAGGCATATTGTCCATTTTGTAAACTTAGATATTGTTATATTTGTCATTGAAACAAATCGTTAAGGCAGTGTCCTTGAGTAGTCCTGGTGTAGTTGGCAGCTGACCCACAGGGGTCAGAAACACTGGTGCGAAGTACCAAGGGATTAGGCAAAAGGCGTAGTCTGAACACAGTCTAGGGCTGGCTGAGTACGTGCATATTCCAGATAGCAAGGCCGAGGCAGGTGGCAAGAAGCAGAATCATCAGTCAGGCAAGATACAGTACACGGTAGTCAGACAAGAGATTACACCTTTGGCATTTACTATACACTAGAAAACCTCAACACACAACTACTGGTGTAGTGCCCCCAGTAGGTATAATGCCCCTCTGTAGTGCCCCCAGTAGGTATAATGTCTCCTGTAGTGCATCCATTATTATAGTTCACCTATGTAGTGTCCACAGTACTTTTAGTGGTGCCCATGTAGCTATAATGCCCCTCACATAGTGTCCCAGTAAGTATAAAGCTGCCTTAACGCACACAGCACTTATAGTACCCACTGTAGTTTCCCCAGTACTTATAGAGCCCCCCCACATAATGTCCCCCAGTACCACCTTCCCCCAATGCCAGACTGAAAAAACAAATACTCACCCATGCAGGGGTTTATGATGCAGGCCAGAGACCTCTTCTTGTCTGGGGCCTGAGTCTCTGGCTTCTAGACTCAATTGGTCACAGTTAGGTGCAGCCGTGAGTGATGATGTCATCTAGCACAGTCAATTGCAATGATGTCATCACATTGAGACCGCCTGCGCCATTCTACTCCCTCATGCTCCTTCATAGGTCCCACCACAGTAATTCAATGGTATCATGTCCTGAGGACAGTGATACAGTTGAATAGTCTGCAGTCACAACATTCAGGGGCCTGGACAAAATATCCGGGGCCCAAGCCACAGATGTTTTTTCCTAGCAATGCCCCTGATTTTAGCCAATGGCCTCAACATAACAAAATGTGTAAAAACTTGAAGGATCTGAAGACTTTTGGGGGGAGAAGATTGGTAGAAGGTTGGAAGAGTGTTTAAATTAGGAGGAGAAGGTAGTGCGGACAGAGACCTGAGGTGAGGTAATGTAACTAGGGGAAGAATGGAGGGAGGGACTAGAACAGTTAAGAAGGTAAGGAGTAGGGTGAAAAATATACAAAAACTTCTTAATTGTATGTACACTAATGCCAGAACCCTGACTAATAAAACTGGTGAACTGGAAGTAGTAAAGTGTGAGGAGGACTATGACATTGTGGGAATAACTGAGACATGGCTGGATGATCACTATGACTGGGCAGTTAACGTACAGGGTTACAACCTGTTTAGAAAAGATCGCCAAAACCGGAGAGGGGGAGGGGTCTGCCTTTAGGTAAAGTCCTGTCTAAAGCCCACACTCCAGGAAGATATAAGTGAGGACATGAACATGTGGAGTCACTGTGGGTAGAAATAAATGGAGCCAAAAACAATAATAAAATACTGATAGGAGTTTATTATAAACAACCTAATATACAAAAAATCTACTACTAAACAAACTAGACAAGGGGGCAAATCATAATGAGGTTGTTATTATGGGGGACTTCAACTACCCAGATATAGACTGGGAAACTGAAACCTGTATATCTCATAAAGGAAACAGGTTCTTGGCAATAACCAAAGACAATTACAAGTGCATCTTAATAAATTAGAATATCATCAAATTTCTTTTTTTTTTTTTTTTTTAGTAATTCAATTCAAAAAGTGAAACACATATATTATATAGAGTCATTACAAACAGAGTGAACTTTTTCAAGTGTTTATTTATGTTAAAGTTGATGATTATGGCTTATAGCCAAGGAAAACCCAAAATTCATTATCTCAGAAAATTACAATAATTAACCCAAAACACCTGCAAAGGCCTACTAAGCCTTTAAAAATGTCCCTTAGTCTGGTTCAGTAGGCGACACAATCATGGGGAAGACTGCTGACCTGACAGATGTCCAGAAGGCTGTCATTGACACACTCCACAAGGAGGGTAAGCCACAAAAGGTCATTGCTAAAGAAGCTGCCTGTTCACAGAGTGCCGTATCAAAGCATATTAATGGAAAGTTGAGTGGAAGGAAAAAGGGTGATAGAAAAAGGTGCACAAGCAACAGGGAGAACCGCAGCCTTGATAGGATTGTTAAGAAAAGGCCTTTCCTAAATTTAGGGGAAATTCATAAGGAGTGGACTGCTGCTGGAGTCAGTGCTTCAAGAGCCACCACACACAGACGTATCCAGGACATGGGCTACAAGTGTCGCATTCCATGTGTCAAGCCACTCATGACCAGTAGAAAACTCCAGAAGCGTCTTACCTGGGCCAAGGAGAAAAAGAACTGGACTGTTGCTCAATGGTCAAAGGTGTTGTTCTCAGATGAAAGTAAATTTTGCATTTCATTTGGAAATCAAGGTCCCAGAGTCTGGAGGAAGAGTGGAGAGGCACTCAATCCAAGCTGCAGGAGGTCTAGTGTGAAGTTTCCACAATCAGTGATGGTTTGGGGAGCCATGTCATCTGCTGGTGTAGGTCCACTGTGTTTTATCAAGACCAAAGTCAGTGCAGTTGTCTACCAGGAAATTTTAGAGCACTTCATGCTTCCTCTGCCAACAAGCTTTTTGGAGATGGAATTTTTATTTTCCATCAGGACTTGGCACCTGTCCACACTGCCAAAAGTACCAATAGCTGGTTTAATAACCACAGTATCACTGTGCTTGATTGGCCAGCAAACTCGCCTGACCTTAACCCCATAGAGAATCTATGGGGTATTGTCAAGAGGAAGATGAGAGACACCAGACCCAACAATGCAGACGAGCTGAAGGCTGCTATCAAAGCAACCTGGGCTTCCATAACACCTCTGCAGTGCCACAGGCTGATCGTCTCCATGCCACGCCGCATTGATGCAGTCATTCATGCAAACGGAGCCCCAACCAAGTATTGAGTGCATTTACCGGACATACTTTTCATTTGACCAACATTTCTGTGTTTAAAAAAAAAATTACAGTTGGTCTCATATAATATTCTAATTTTCTGAGATAATGACTTTTGGGTTTTCCTTGGCTGTAAACCATAATCATCAACATTAACAGAAATAAACACTTGAAAAAGTTCACTCTGTTTGTAATGACTCTATATACAGTGAAGGAAATAAGTATTTGATCACTTGCTGATTTTGTAAGTTTGCCCACTGTCAAAGATATGAACAGTCTATAATTTTTAGGGTAGGTTAATTTTAACAGTGAGAGATAGAATATCCCCCCAAAAATCCAGAAAATCACATTGTCTAAATTATATATATTTATTTGCATTTTGCACACACTTTCTCTACATGATAAATGAAACTTACTGAAGTGAGACAACCCCTTTAATACTTGGTGGCAAAACCCTTGTTGGCAAGCACAGCAGTCAGACGTTTTATTGTAGCTGATGATGAGGTTTGCGCACATGTCAGAAGGAATTTTGGTCCACTTCTCTTTGCAGATCATCTCTAAATCATTAAGATTTTGAGGCTGTCGCTTGGCAACTCTGATCTTCACCTTCCTCCATAAGTTTTCTATGGGATTAAGGCCTGGAGACTGGCTAGGCCACTCCATGACCTTAATGTGCTGTAATATATGTGTTTCACTTTTTGAATTGAATTACTGAAAAAAACAACTTTTTGATGATATTCTAATTTATTGAGATGCACTTGTACCTTTCCCAACTGGTTTAGGACCAGACTAGAGGGACGGCCATACTAGTTTTAGTATTAACCAATAGACCTGACAGAACAACAGGTGTGCAGGTTGGGGACACCTGGCAAATAGTGACCATAAAATAATAACCTTCCAATTGTCATTCAAAAGAGTGTTTCTTCAGGGAGGAACAAAAACACCAAACTTCAAAAATGCAAAATTTGACAAGACCAGCTTCTGATATTTAAGGACTCTATATTGATAGAAAGTGTTCCACAGGATTGGGGCTTAGCAACTGTGGTGCCAATATTCAAAAAGAAGTCAAAAGCAGAGCCTAGAAACTATAGGCTGGAAGGTTTAACATCTGTTGTGGGTAAATTGTTTGAAGGTTTTCTAAGAGATGCTATCTTGGAGTATCTCAATGAAAATAAGCAAATAACGCCATATCAGCATGGCTTCATGAGGGATCAGTCATGTCAGACTTATTTAATCAATCTATGAGGAGGTAAGTTGTAGACTTGACCCCGGCGAATCAATGAATGTCGTATATCTGGACTTCTCCAAAGCATTTGACACTGTACCACATAAAAGGTTAGTATATAAAATGAGAATGCTTGAACTGGGAGAAAATGTCTGTATGTGGGTAAGTAACTGGCTCAGTGATAGAAAACAGAGGGTGGTTATTAATGTTACACACTCAGATTGGGTCACTGTCACTAGTGGAGTACCACAGGGGTCAGTATTGGGCCCTATTCTCTTCAATATATTTATTAATGATCTTGTAGAGGGGCTGCACAGTAAAATATCAATTTTTGCAGATGACACTTGTAGTGCCCTGGAGTAGCGGTACTGTGTCTGGACTTTTGTGGACATTTGCCCCTGTTTCCCCTATACAAAGTCATGAAATTCTTAATTTCACTTGAAAGAGTTAACTTGCACTGTTTAATACTGTGCAATTACATTTTATATGTATGTTGTGATATATACCCTGTTCATTTGCACTGTATTTGCAAGGCTCTGTGGAAAGGGTTAATGAATACTGAGGGACATTTGGGACTTTGAATAAGAAGCTAGTAATTTTTCACAGCTACCATAGGGTTTAAAGAAGAGCATGTTTTGAAGGGAAAAAGCCAGACTTGTTTACCACCAAAACCAGACAGACTGACCTCCTAAATGTCTGGTTTTAACTATGTTGTTATGTCTGGAAACTTGTTGTTGCCTGGAGAAACTGCTGTGTCATTCCCATTGAGTATCATTAAAGCTCTAATGTAAGTCTATGCCAGACGGGAGTGGTAACTTTGTAATTGTTTGTGCTGAGCTTCTCCACTCCATACCTCCCACTAGAAGGTTCCAGTCTAGCTAGAAATAGTATATAAGGAGAGCAGTCAGAGCCCCTAGTGTTCTGTAGTTAGGGGCCAGTGTCTGGAGGGGAAGACTCTGTGAGACTGCATGAGTGACGAGAAGAAGATGCTGAGATGGGGACGCTGACCCCAGATCATGGGTCACCAGCCCTGTGACCAAGGAGCAACCCGGACTGCTGAGCTACAGACCGTGGGCCTCAAGCCTTTGGCCAGGGTACCAGCCTTCTGAGAGAAGGATAGCCAGCTCAGGCCTTTACTCAGCATCAAACCCTTCTTCTGCCAGGGAGGAGACTGGAGAAGCCAGACCTGTGCCTTGCCTTTATTGGTTTACACCTGAATTCTTCCAGTAAAGAAGCAGACTGGTTTACTTCAGATAATCCTTTTAGAAGTGATAAGACATAACTTTTAATATCCACAATTAAAATAATAGTCCCTGGATATAACAATGACATTTAGACATGAAAAGAATGGTAGGAAAAAAAAAAAGGCAATGCACGGCGGCAGCCTAGATAAACCGGTTGTCCTACCACTCTGGAGACAGGATCCGTAGATTCCACGGGTGCAGGGGATGGTGGAGACCAGGAATGGAAAAACAAACCCTAAGTCCCCAACCTGCTCTAATTTAACGCGGGAACCGGACGACGGGGTGTGGGGCCACTGTCCCTAGTATAGCCTAGCTGGCATCATTTACATTTGATTCTTGCCGCAGATACCCTTATCGTTTAGCGCCGGTGATTACACGGGCGCTTACTGGCCAGAGGATCGCTGACAAAGCGTCCCTGTTGCCTAGCGATTCCTCTGACCGCGCTGCGCATGCGCACTGCGGCGGCGCACAGCGCGATGACGTCACACCTTGAGTCATCGCGTCGGAGCTCTCGGCCAAGTCCCGCTTTCAATTGGCTGTGAGCTTTTAAAACTTGGTTTCGGCGTGTGGATCCCTCACAGGTTAGTCATCAACCCTGTCGTGCTGTGGCCCATGCAACGAGACATGAGCAGTTACTATTGACTGCATGTCTATTTTGACCTCTACACGCCCTGCAAGCTATACCTAGCCTGTATATCTACACAGGCAGGTCATCTGTTTGAGGAGGCCACAAGCTGATAATAGAGGGGGGTTACAACTATACCCCATGGTCTCCTCATACTTGATTACCTTACCCGCTCACCCTCTATTTCCCCTGATGATTATGTAATATGAAACATGCATGTAGGGAAGTGTGGGTAGTGTGAGGAATAGGGCTGCACTAGGGTATTTTTCCCAGGGAGAGGTTCCGGACGGGGTCGCTCTTATCAGGGCGGGTGCTCCGTGGTTAGGACATCAGGGCCAGGATAGCACCCCCCTTAGGGCTATACTAGGGACAGTGGCCCCACACCCCGTCGTCCGGTTCCCGCGTTAAATTAGAGCAGGTTGGGGACTTAGGGTTTGTTTTTCCATTCCTGGTCTCCACCATCCCCTGCACCCGTGGAATCTACGGATCCTGTCTCCAGAGTGGTAGGACAACCGGTTTATCTAGGCTGCCGCCGTGCATTGCCTTTTTTCTTTTCCTACCATTCTTTTCATGTCTAAATGTCATTGTTATATCCAGGGACTATTATTTTAATTGTGGATATTAAAAGTTATGTCTTATCACTTCTAAAAGGATTACCTATATACACTTTATTACTTTAAACCGTAGTCCTGGTACCTCCATCCTGACCTTTTTTGGTTACTGTTATTGTTATTTGGTTTACTTCAGACCCTGACCCCCTGAAATTATTCCCCATTAGGGTGCACCACACCTTACCACCCACCGTTGGTGTCAGACCCCAACCCCCCACCCATCCCCCTTTGAGGATATTGATGACCTATCCTGAGTATTGGTCATCAAAATCAGGAGCCTGGAAAACCTCTTTAAATAGTAACCTTTTTGTCAAGAAAAGATCCTCCTAACCTTGTTGAAAAGGTGCAAAATTTGTGAAATTAAAATCTTATTTATTAAAATTATTTATGCTTATTAGAAAAATGCTTTTTATAAAAAAAAAAACACCAAGAGATTGGGACTTTCACATGAATTTTACATACAGAAAGAAGATAGTTAAATACTGAAAACATAGACAATTCCAAGATCGACACTAACAGCCAGGGATTTTCATTCATATAAGAAAACCAATGCCCATTAAAAACATGGAAGGGGGGGGTCATTTATTAAGATTCCTTTAGCTGGCAGTGGATGTGCCAAATTTATGTAGCGGCACCGGCCTCTACATAACTTTGGTGTATCCATCACCTGTCTAGATCTACGCCAGCTCGCTTGCTACGCCTAAAACAGGCGTAAAAAATTAATAATTGAGACGGGCCTGCAGAACTGCCCCCTTCCTATCTACGTCCCCTTTTTTAGATCTGGCGTGTGAGGGAAAAAGTCGTAGGTTGCAGCACAAATAACCTTTGCGCCACAATCTGCGGCAGATATATGCCAAAATGTGGCCTATATCTGTTAGTTAATGACCCCCATGATTGCTAAGTTATGCTCATTCCCTGGAAATGAAGCACTTATTAAGCGCAATCTCTTCCTTGCATGGTGACATAGGTAAATATCATCTTATGTATTGTGTTGCTAGGAGCCACAGCTGTGGAGTGATGGACAAAACAGATTTCCTTGCACCAAAGGTAATCGCCAACTGTATTAAATGAAAGGACCCAAGAAGTTGTAATGGTACTGCAGAATGTGCTAGAAACGGTGCTGGGATTCGGTGAGGGGAGCTGCCTGTACTATGGAGTGTGTACCCTTGGACTGGCTCTAGACTAGCTGCCACTCAGCCTGAGTCATATAACCTGTTTATATCCCCATAAGCTGGGGTGTAAAACGCTTCCCCTCAAAATCCCACTAATCTAGAATACAATAAAAACTAGCGTCAGATTACTAGGTGCTGCTTGTGGGTCCAGGATGGCAGGTCATGTATACTTTAACCATGGTGCCAAGGACAAGATCTTGTTACTGGTGTTTGTGTCTATCACTGGCGCTGTTCTGGATGCATCTATATAATCTCAACTAACTTACAAAAGTTTGGTATTTTAGATAATTAACCCTTTGATGGTCCCCAGGATGCTAGTTTTACTTGGTAATGCGGTTATCCACAACACTAAATTGGTTATTGGCCACCAGGGTGTCATGAGAAGGATAACTGGGTACGTGAGATTTGAGTGCTGAGAGTTCATTCCCAATAATTGCCTACTCAGTCTGCCTGTTTAAGGTGGACAATAAGGCAGGCACTACATGGCGATTTTAGCCATGACACAAGATCCCTTCGCAGCAGTGTTGCCTTTAAACCAAATGTGGACACAGCACAATTTGCAAGTTTCCACAACCCTAGAATAAAAAAGCAAAAAGCCAACACTTCTCAACGATTCTGGGGATGCAACAACTTGAGAGTCACACTATGACCACATTCAGTTCACTGGCTGCACAGTGATCTTTGGTCCCACTGACTGCCCAAAAGTAAAGGTTTGGAAATTCTTTGTGGCTTCCATGAAACAGACTACAACCATTGGATGGTTGGACAGTTCAGCTGGAGGGGAGCCCTGTGTCTCTGCAGCTCTCCTCCAGTCAGCATTAGTGAAAGCATAGCAGTTTACCTCTGTAGTATGAAGGAAGGGCAGCAGAAAGGTAGCCTTGAGAATATTTCTGGGGGACCAGAAGCATCTGCTACCTGTACATAAATAATCTAAATAACTACCCAAAAGTTGCACTAAAGTAGTGCATGCTGTGATTTCTTCTGCATGGACTGATGGGTGGAAAATCATACATTTGAATCTGCCCATTGTCTATAGCGGGTCAGTCCTATTAGAACATAGTGGTGTTCAGTCCTTTCTATACTCAACAGCAGATGACATGAAAATCACTTGTCTGTATAAACCCGAACAGAAATTGCTTAGAATATAAGGGGGAGATTTATCAAAACTGGTGTAAAGTAGAACTGGCTTAGTTATCCATAGCAACCAATCAGATTCCACCTTTCATTTTGGACAGCTCCTTTGAAAAATGAAAGGTGGAATCTAATTGGTTGCTATGGGCAACTAAACTAGTTTCCCTTTACACCAGTTTTGATAAATGCCCCTCATAATCTGTTAAACAGAAGTACGAGCAGTCAATCTGGATTATAGAGAACAGGCACCTCATACAGTTAATGGTATTTTATTTGTATTTTTTTTTACAGCTGAAATAAATGCCCTTTTACATTTCTAAAGCAGTCAGATGGGCAATACTGTCCCAAGGGACAGCAGTGTCATGTGCCATCTCCTCTCTTGTGCATTGTCCTAATGTATGATATGTGTTCCTCTTAGCTTTTGTGTGTCAGTGTACACTTTTTAGGCCCCTTACTATGTAAATGTAGAGTAGCCTTTCCACTAATGGGTCCTGTGAGGTGGTGAAGCACAGGCTTACACTGGGACATGACGAGGTAGAGAAAGAGGCAGCTCATCAGCTTGTGGTCTCCACTTGAGGGACGCATTGTCATAGTGAATTGGTGTGTATGCATCTAGGATATGCAAGGAGAGTGAGCAGGGCCTGATGTGTGAGCCCATGCTAGGTGAACACAGCAGGTACCAAACTATACAAAACTCCATTGTGCACAGCTCTATGTCTTTGAAGGGTGAGAGCTGGAAACTGAACTGTCATCAGGGTTAAACCCTGTTTCCTCAGCAGCCTGCCCCCTAGCACTGTAATGTGTGTTCTTGTAAGATATGGCTCTGAGAACTAAACTGGTAAAGCTCTGAACAGATTATATGGGCACAGTCCCATAATTGATGCCTTCACTTCCAGGGTCCATCTGGTTGGCGTACATGAGAACTTCATCCAGGAACTCAGCGTAGAGGCAATGACTTTCATGGGCCGGCGTAGTTGCTTGTAGATGTCATTGGGCAAGTTGACACCAGTTGAATGAAGTTCTTAAATCTTCATTGTTGAATGAGTCACTGAACTGTCCTACTGCCCACATTACAAGGTGTCACTACAAAAATGAATGAACCAGCCATCAGTAAGGCTGTGTAAAAATAATGACATTATTGGGTTTATTTAAAAAATATGTTATTACCATTTATTCTATTTTTGTAGTTTTCTAAGAACCTCTAAGGGTATGTCCACACATTACAGAAAATATCACATGTGGTTTTGCTGTGGAAATGGCTTGGATTTCATGTTCTCCACTGCAAATGGTGAAATTCACCATGGTGGCCAACAGTAGAGATGAGCAAACTTGTGTTTTCCAGTTCAGCGTACAAGGTTCAGGTTATCTAAGAATTCCGTTATGGATTCCGTCACCATGGACCGTAACTTATGATCCGTGGTAGCGGAATCCATAACGTAATTTTTAGATAACCCGAACCTTGTACGCACTTGAAAACACTAGTTTGCTCAACCCTAGTCCACAGCATAAATTGACATGTTGCAGACTTCAAATCCACACAGCAGGTCAAGTCGCTGGTATTGTACAATGCTGTGGATCTAAAGCACAACGGCAAATCCGCGGTGTATGTGCCATGTGTGAACATACCCTCCTGCTAGAATCTAAGGATATGATCTCATAAAAATATAAATTATTTTCTTTGCACTAATGAGAAGATGTTACAGCAGCATCTCAGTTACTAAAATTGCCATCTGACCACTGAGACTCCCAGTCACTAGTTTGGGGAATGCTGTCCATCTACACCTGGACATCTGCAATGAGAGGGCTTGTATGTGTATTACCGCTCCCTATGGCATGCTTTAATGATACACAATTATTGAATGCTTTACATTTTCAATTGGAACGGAAATGGATCTAAATGGTCATATAACTGGTATAAATATATTCACTGCATGCAACAGAGAAGCTGATCATTATCAGATGCATTACTCATTTTACAGGCCGTCACCCTACATATTGTGTAGCAAGGAATAACAGCCTTTTCAAATAAATTGGATTGAAAAATCATGCGTCTTTTATTTTGGCAAAAGAGTGTGAATGTTTTCGGCCAACATAGGCCTTCATCAGACACTATAATCAAATACATACAGTATATATTTAGTATGACGAAAACAACATCATTTTAAATAGTACATATCACAAAGGAGAGTAGTTAAAGGGGTTGTCCGAGTTATTTTTTTGTTCTTTATACACTCACCGGCCACTTTATTAGGTACACCATGCTAGTAACGGGTTGGACCCCCTTTTGCCTTCAGAACTGCCTCAATTCTTCGTGGCATAGATTCAACAAGGTGCTGGAAGCATTCCTCAGAGATTTTGGTCCATATTGACATGATGGCATCACACAGTTGCCGCAGATTTGTCGGCTGCACATCCATGATGCGAATCTCCCGTTCCACCACATCCCAAAGATGCTCTATTGGATTGAGATCTGGTGACTGTGGAGGCCATTTGAGTACAGTGAACTCATTGTCATGTTCAAGAAACCAGTCTGAGATGATTCCAGCTTTATGACATGGCGCATTATCCTGCTGAAAGTAGCCATCAGATGTTGGGTACATTGTGGTCATAAAGGGATGGATATGGTCAGCAACAATACTCAGGTAGGCTGTGGCGTTGCAACGATGCTCAATTGGTACCAAGGGGCCCAAAGAGTGCCAAGAAAATATTCCCCACACCATGACACCACCACCACCAGCTTGAACCGTTGATACAAGGCAGGATGGATCCATGCTTTCATGTTGTTGACGCCAAATTCTGACCCTACCATCCGAATGTCGCAGCAGAAATCGAGACTCATCAGACCAGGCAACGTTTTTCCAATCTTCTACTGTCCAATTTCGATGAGCTTGTGCAAATTGTAGCCTCAGTTTCCTGTTCTTAGCTGAAAGGAGTGGCACCCGGTGTGGTCTTCTGCTGCTGTAGCCCATCTGCCTCAAAGTTCGACGTACTGTGCGTTCAGAGATGCTCTTCTGCCTACCTTGGTTGTAACGGGTGGCAATTTGAGTCACTGTTGCCTTTCTATCAGCTCGAACCAGTCTGCCCATTCTCCTCTGACCTCTGGCATCAACAAGGCATTTCCGCCCACAGAACTGCCGCTCACTGGATGTTTTTTCTTTTTCGGACCATTCTCTGTAAACCCTAGAGATGGTTGTGCGTGAAAATCCCAGTAGATCAGCAGTTTCTGAAATACTCAGACCAGCCCTTCTGGCACCAACAACCATGCCACGTTCAAAGGCACTCAAATCACCTTTCTTCCCCATACTGATGCTCGGTTTGAACTGCAGGAGATTGTCTTGACCATGTCTACATGCCTAAATGCACTGAGTTGCCGCCATGTGATTGGCTGATTAGAAATTAAGTGTTAACGAGCAGTTGGACAGGTGTACCTAATAAAGTGGCCGGTGAGTGTATGTTTCTAACTTGTCAGGTATAACAATTTTCCCATATACTTTGTGTTTCTAAAGCTGCTGGTTTCTCAGAGTTCACTGAGGGTCACATGACCTGTGATGTCAGCTTATCTCCCTGGTCTATGATGTTTCGTGTACAAGCCTCAGAGTTCAGATAACAGTCTGTACACGAGACGTCACTGGCCACGCCCCCTTTCTTTGCCGGGCTCCTGCTATCTGCTCTCTCCCTGGTTTCCTTCAGATAAAACATTAACCCCTTCAGCCAGAACACACTGAGGGCTCAAGGCTTTACAACAAACAGTAGCTGCAGCAGTGAGAGGAGACAAATGCTGGGCAAGGAGCTATAGAGGAATTGTATTGTACAAGAACAGGTAGGGAGAATTTCCTGTGTGTATCAGCAGTGTCATTGTACAGCTGGGAATTGTAATCCTACACAAACAACATGCTGCTGAGTATTCCAGCAGGCAGACATGTCACTCAGCACTTGTATTCACTGCCTTTGCAGAGAAGGGGGGAGGGGCTGAGATTGTTGTTATTGCATGTAAACAAAGGCCAGAAGAGAACCAGGGAAATTAGGAAATATAGATTTTTTTTGCCTAAAACTTGCTGAACTTAGTTATATCTTGCTACCCATCAGATTTACAGTGCTATTTTTTTTCCCATAACTTGGACAACCCCTTTAAACAAAAAACATAGACGTAAAGGTAATAAATAATAATCAAATATCCCAGGTCATATTTTGACCGGGTCTCCTTCAAAGATGGATCCGACAGCTAATAGTAGGTTTGTCTTAAGTAGTATAGGCAATATCACAACAAAAAATAATATCAAATAAATGACACTGAAGAGACTATATCAGAGGAGGGTCCTATCAATGATAGGAAAAGTATCCATCCAGTATAGGTATCTAACATAGAGGTTAAGTAGAGATACATAGGCCAGCCTGATGAGAGAAACGGTCCCCTATGCCAATATATTGCTAGGATAACTGAATATAGCCACCTGAAAAACTCACCTTTGCCGCAACGCTTGTAGAGTAGAGTAGAGATAAGGTGGAATGGGTGCTGTATATAGATTTAAGTAAAGAGGAAGGCGCCATAATGCTCCAAAGTGGCGTCTTCTCTTATATTCAGATCGTGTCGGATTGCGCGCACCGGAAGTGACGTGTGATGCGTTCCACCGTTTGCTCTCTATTCACTTGCGTTCCACCCTGGAACGTTCCTGCAATGACGCTGCCCATTGATACTATACATTCCATGGATGCGTTCCACGGCCCGCTGACCTCCGGCAGGTGGAATGCATCACACGTCACTTCCGATGCGCGCAATCCGACACGCACCAAATCTATATACAGCACCCATTCCACTTTATCTCTACTCTACTCTACAAGCATTGCGGCAAAGGTGAGTTTTTCAGGCGGCTATATTCAGTTATCCTAGCAATATATGGGCATAGGGGACCGTTTCTCTCATTAGGCTGACCTATGTATCTCTACTTAACCTCTATGTTAGATACCTATACTGGATGGATACTTTTCCTATCATTGATAGGACCCTCCTCTGATATAGTCTCTTCAGTGTCATTTATTTGATATTTTTTGTTGTGATATTGCCTATACTACTTAAAGGGGTTATACCATCTTATGAAGTCTTCGGTATTTTGATCTACATGTAACCCTATTAAACTTCCCAAATATAAGTAATTAGCGATACTGCTGATTTCTCTATTTATCGTACCTACCATATTTCATTTGTTTACAGTCTGTAGTCAATGGTTACGGCCCCTATCCCGATATAGCAGCGGTGGCCGCGCTTGCGCGGCAGCATCCTTCGATGTATTGCTAGCAGGCCCACGTATTCCTTGGGATCGCGCATTTTCGCGCATGCGCGGTGTGTATTATTCCTGCGGCCGGCTTAGGCAATGAACGCAGAGGCGTAGATGCAAAAGCATCAGTGACTAGATGGGAGCGCGCACGCAGGGAGCGGAGGCGGAGTCATTGCGTCATCATAGCGCTGAACAGTAAATCAATAAAGAAAAGCTACACGCCCCCTTACTGAGCGGTTTTGCCGGAAGGAACCAGGCTCGGAGGGACAAATAAGGCAAGTTGGGATAACCCCTTTAAGATAAACCTACTATTAGCTGTCGGATCCATCTTTGAAGGAGACCCGGTCAAAATATGACCTGGGAGATTTGATTATTATTTATTACCTTTACGTCTATGTTTTTTGTTTAACTACTCTCCTTTGTGATATGTACTATTTAAAATTATGTTGTTTTCGTCATACTAAATATATACTGTCTGTATTTGATTATAGTGTCTGATGAAGGCCTATGTTGGCCGAAAACGTTCACACTTTTTTGCAAAAATAAAAGACGCATGATTTTTCAATCCAATTTATTTGAAAAGGTTGTTATTCCTTGCTACAAGCTTATAAGGGGTGGGAACCCTATAACAGCCTACAAGCAGCGTGCTACAAAGCAATATTTTTGTTGCAACCCTACATATTGTAACCTCATTATACTATAGTCTCACCACTGACCTCCATGTCTGATTATAGGGGATTTTTGGGAGTATAGGGAGTTTTATGCATTAAGCAAATTTATTTTACCTTGTCTGAGTTTATAGAATTCTATTTGGTAAATTTGACACATTGACAAATTATTATTATTTACTATTATTTATAGTTGCCTTTTATGAAATATATATTTGAAATAAATTCCATGAGGGTTGGGAACTTACATCACTGCTCCCAAACCTTCCTTCCATCATGGTCACAAACAAAATATATAGAATAACACTTCGCTGCACCTTATTATGGGGTTCACCATGGCCTCTTCCTCTTTAAGGGCTTCACGTCATTGATGTCTCTCATAACGCAATCTCCATCTTTATCATATGGAAACTGCCTCCTTTGCACCTCTTCCTGAACAGCAGTCCTCCTCTTCTTCCCATTTGGCATCACCATCTCCTCCTGAACAACAATCCTCCTCTTCTTCCCATTAGGCACTGCCATCTGTACCCCATCCTAAATGGCAAGCCTCATCATCTTCCCATTTGGCATCGCCATCTCCTCCTCCTGAACAACAATCCTCCTCTTCTTCCTATTAGGCACTGCCAGCTATAGCCCGTTCTGAACAGCAAGCCTCATCTTCTTCCCAACTGGCATTGCCATATCCTCCTCCTGAACAGTAACGCTCATCTCCCTTTTTGGCATCGCTACCGTAGCAAGTGAAAGTCAGAGAAAGACTGATGGTGGTATCATAGTACTGGCTGGAATTGTAGAACTTGCATGATGTCATAGAGACCAAGATCTGATTATGACATCACAACATGCATATTTGTACCAGTCATGATACTGCATAGGAAAGACACATATCTAAAGCTTATTGACCAAATGCTGGATTTCTTTTAAGTAAAGTTCGTTTTTAACCACATCATTACCAAAGTGTTTACCCACCTTTCTTATCAGGCCAATTTTTTCAGTTTTAGCAATGTGTCTATGTAACTGCAAATGACTTATTTCTGAGACAACCTACATTTATTTCATATTATTTTTCACAGGACATATTAGATCTATCTTTTGCATCATTAGATCACAGGTATACTATTTAAAAAATATTGAAGGAAAAACCGTTAAAAATAATGTACAATTTTCCTTTCTTATTACTTTTTTTCTGTTACAAGAGATTTAAAGAAAGCATTTCTAAAACCATTACTGTATGTCTGTACTGTGAAAAATGGATGCTATATGTGCAATTTATCTACTAGCTGGGCTCACCGAAGGACTTCAAAGGATTAGAGCGCATTGTAGATTTGGTGGCCTATTTTTGGATTGCTGGTTCTGTGACACCACAGTGCCAGAACGGATGTTCTCCAGTGCGAAAACATTAGAAACTCCTTCAAAGTGAAGGTATTTATCTTTGGGAAATTTGAATACTATAAGCTTTTTTTTTATTTTATAAATGACAAAAAATATTTGTGTGTTTCTATATTTTATGCACAAAAAACTACTATACTAAATATAGCTAAATTAAGTTCAAAACCTATATTTTGTACATTTTTTAATGGAAAAAAAAGTGTGTACGTTTGTATATTTTACACACATACAAAACCCGCAACGGTAATATTTTAAAAATATTTTATTTTTTATAAAAGAAAAAGGGGAAAAAAATGTGTGTACACATGTGTACATAGTGTGCTATACTATTGTTAAAAGTCATATAGCGATAACTTTTCACTTTTCTAAAGAAAAAAGTGAAATAACCCCTTTCTGCCATAGTCAGCTCTAAAATGTCCTTGCAGATGGCTGCACTGACTTTGGTCTTGCTAAAACACAGTGGACCTACACCAGCAGATGACATGGCTCCCCAAACCATCACTGATTGTGGAAACTTCACACTGGACCTCAAGCAGCTTGGATTGAGTGCCTCTCCATTCTTCGTCCTGACTCTGGGACCTTGATTTCCAAATGAAATGCAAAATTTACTTTCACTTGAAAACATGACTTTGGACAACTGAGCAACAGTCCAGTTCTTTTTCTCCTTAGCCAAGGTAAGACGCTTCTAATGATGTATCTGGGTCATGACTGGCTTGACACAAGGAATATGACAGTTGTAGCTCATGTCCTAGATGTGGCTATGTGTGTGGTGGCTCTTGAAGCACTGACTCCATCCACAGTCCACTCCTTGTAAATCTCCCCCAAATTCTTGAATGGTCTTTTCTTGACAGCAAAAAATAAATTTGAAGAGGTCAGAGAAAGGTCTTTATAAAGATACAATCTTGTGGCTGTGGCTTTTTTAATATACGATGACGGATTAAAATGTTTTACTGCATGGCTCGATTTATCTTGGTGTGAGTGGGGATGAGGGGATCTTTACTGGCCTCCTCGAGTCTCCCTTCCTCTATGTCTCCTAATTCCATTTTCTTTTTCGTTAAGAAGGTTTAGTGAAAAAGCAATTACCGGTAAGACTATTTCATTTTTTCATCTTCACCCTCCACAACGCCACCTTCACCATGAGATTTACCAGATAGTACTTTTTCTTTGTTAGGGTGGGACTACTGCCTGCAAACCCAAATGACAGGTCCTGATTAAAATTGACATCCACTCTGTAATGTGTTACATGGCCCATGGTGCAGCTCTACAAATTTGCTCAATGGAGGCAGAGACCACTCTGGTTGAATGAGCCTTCAACCCTTCTGGTGTGTGTTTCCCCATATTTTTGTTATTTTCGCAAATGGCCGATCTAACCCATTTAGCAATAGATGACTTAGATGCCTTCAGTCTTTTCCTGTTTCCTTGAAACAGAATAAACAGACTATAAGATTTCCTCCAGAGTTTTGTGATCTTTAAATATTGTTGTACACATCTTCTGACGTCCAATTTATGAAAAACTTTTTCTCCTTCTGTCTTCGGGTTTTTACAGAAAGAAGGAAGAACAACGTCCTCTCCCCTGTAAATATTCAACACTACTTTGGGCAAAAAGGAATGATCAAATTTCAATATTATCCCGTTATCCCTAATAATTATAAAAGGTTCTTTGACTGAAAAGGCCCGTATTTCATTTACTCTTCTAGCTGGTGATTGCCACCAAAAACACGGTCTTAAGAGTTAAAAATTTGAAAGTAAATTCCCCCAATGGTTAAAAGTGTGGAAAAGTCAATCCAGATAAAACTAAAATTCTAATTCCAAGGAGATATAGTAGGTCTCAATCTGGTTCTGAGCCTATCTGTACCTTTCAAGAATCTTATTATCAAAGGATTATTAGCTAGTTTCTCATCATATAGGATGCTTAAAGGGAACCTGTCATCTCCAAAACACAGAGTGAACTAGAGTAAGCGGTGTATAGTGTAAGTGATGCTGAATCCGAATATGTAAGTTTTATCTTCATACTCACTTCCATTCTGACTCTGTGCTCCCACAAACCTGCAGTAAAATGCACTCACTGGACTCCAGTGCTCACTCACATAATGGAGACGATTCAAAGAAGAGTCCAGTGAGTGCATTTTACTGCAGGTTTGTGGGAGCACAGCCTCGGAATGGAAGTGAGTATGAAGATAAAACTTACATATTCGGATTCACCATCACTTACACTATACAACACTTACTCTAGTTCAGGGGGTGTTTCGAAGATGACAGGTTCCCTTTAAGTCAGAAACCAGAACCCTTAAAGTACTAGGTTTTAGACCTTTATTACACCCTTGCTGTAAAAAGTCTAGGACTGAGGGGATATGCAATTTATCTTCCATTATCCCAGAGGAATTACACCAGGATAAATACTTTTTCCAGGTCTTACCATATATTCTACACGTTGCTACTTTCCTACTAGCTAACATGGTATTGAGGACATTCTCTGATAACCCCTTTGTCTGCAATATCACCCTCTTAGGATCCATGCTACCAAATTAAGACTTTCTACCTGCTAATCATAAATTGGTCCCTGATCCATACTATAGGGTAGAATCCAGGGTCCTTGGTCCTCTAGAGCATTGGTCCTCAACCTTTTTTGCACCAAGGACCAGTTTTCCCAGGGACCGGGTGGGTGTGGGGGGACGTTGCTGGTCGGTGCTGACTGATTCACGAGTATAACAAAACACTAGTAGTCACTGGGCTCTGCTGCAAGGGTCTCTTGTTGCACTGGGCCCTGCTGGTGTCTGTCTCTGTGATATTTTCAAGGTGCACAAGACAGGAAGAGGAACTGTGCTCCAAGTTTATTCTCCCGCTCCCTCCCTCCGATACTAGCTGAATCAACTCCTCCCCAGGATGCTGACCCCCCCATTCCTTCCTGCTCTGCCACCTGAAGTCGAGTATGATGTGTGCGTCCCGCACGCATGCGCCCAGCATCTCTCCTTGTCTGTTTTGCTGCGGCCCGGCAAACAATCATCCAGGGCCCAGGACAGGTGGTTGGAGACAACTGCTCTAGAGACCTCATAAAAGGGTACAAGAACTTCCTGGGTCAATCTGGGGCCTCAGTACCCTCAAGATTAAAAGAAGAGGAAGGAAAGCATATCCCAGCTGAAATTTCCAGGAAATGGATAATGCATCTATTCCTGCACTCAGCTTATTTTTCAGCTCTAGGAAGTAGTAAAGGAGAAGTTTTGCATTGACCCAACTCGCAAACAAGTCCACCTGTGGAAGTCCCCATTTCTGGAGTATTATTTTAAAAATGTCCATTTTGAGGCACAGTTCCCCGTGATCTAATTAGTTCTGACTTAGATAGTCGCTCTCGTATTTACAGATTGTTTCAAATGAGTCACCATTAGTGACTCTAGGATTTGTTCTGCCGAGCCAAATATTCTGTCTGTCAAGGGCTGTAGTAACTTGCTCCTGGTTCACCGTTGGTAATTTACATATGCCACTACTGCTATGTTGTTTTAACTTTTTTGAGCATTGCGATTCTTTAAATTTGGGCCAAAGGATTTTAAAGGCCTCCCAAACTGCTCTCAGCTGCCTTTTCAGACATTCGACTACAAAAGTCGTCCTAAGCTCCTTGAGCTGATAGTTGCTGAAGATGTGCTCCCAATCCCCAGAGACTGGCATCTGCTATTACAATTTGAGGATCTCTATTCCTTCATGGTAGAGCTGATATAAGATTTACTTCTGAAGCCCACCAAGTTAAAGATAGTTTTAGCTCGTTTGGGATTACCATCAGATCTTCTAGAGTCTGATTTCACCATCCATTAGAAGAGTAGGCATCTTTGAAGAGGGTGGGAATGGAATTGTGCCCAAGGAACTGCCATGATGCTAGATATAAATAAACGTACCGGAGCCATTGCTTGTACTGAACAGAGCTTCATCTTCTTGAAGTCTTTGACCTCATTCTGTATTTTCTGAACCTTCTCTTTTGGAAGAAAGTACATCTGACGAATTGAGTCTATTAGTATTCCCAAAAAGATAATCCTCTGGTTTGGAATTAAATGAAACGTTTTATAATTTTTTTTTATCCAGCCTAATCTCATCACTAGGAAAATACATACAATGCAACGGCACACTGCTGACCAGATAAAGCACAAAGTGCCATAGAGATATCAAGTATTCTGAAGCTAATGCTATGCTTGTTTGGTAAATTAGAGATTCTTGACAAATATATTTTGTACAAAATTATCTGGGCCCGTTCACCAAATTGTCCAGGTGATCTCTGTAGGACGGGAACCTAACACTATTTCCTACCTGTTATGTGCCAACCTTGGCTTCCGTATAATCAGGGGGTGTTTGGTTCCACATGCATGCTGGGTCCCTTCTGCCTTTTGCCATTTGTAGTGCTTCAATCTCATCACTAGTTGACATGTTTGGGAAATATGATTTTCCAGCTCCTCCTTTGATTTTGCCACAATTAGCATATTGTCTAAGTAAGGTACAGTCATAATATTCAATTTTCTTAACCATGTTACCACTAGTATTACCACTAGCATTACTTTGGTAAATAATTTGGGGGCCGTTGTTATCCCAAAAGGTAAAACTTAAAATGTTTCAGATCCCTTTCATAAAAATTGCAATTCTTCAGTATTTCTGGTAGAATAATGGAAGTGTGCATCATTCAGGTCTAGAGATGCCATAAATGTCCAGTTAGGACATTCTATTAAAGATTTTACATCTGGTTCATCAAAGGGTATCCTGCGACATATGGTTCTAGGAACAAAAACCTTCCTGTTTGGATTATTCCATTCAGTTTTAATTAATGATTGTAAATTTTCATGTACAGGAAAAACTTGTTTTTCTTTTCCTCTAACCGACTGAACATTTGATCTCTGGACTTTAATATCTTTACTTTTCATTGTTGTCCTAACCGCTTTTAACAATTCATTAATATCCTCAGAAGAAAAAAATATGTATCTCTTGTATTCAGAATCCTCATCTGAGGAAGTGTCTGAATCCGACCCAGAATCATTACAATCCAATTCAGAATGTGACCCAGAAGAAGGAGAGGATGGTGAAGGTGTATCTCTCCTTGCTCTGTGTTTACAAGTAGAGGTTTGATGGATCACTAGAGAAAAAAAATAAAAATCAGACATGGCAGCACAAATTTGCTGTACCAAACCCTTCCTTTCATCCTTAAAGTAGAACTCCCGCAAAAAGTTTTTATTCTCTGACCTGAAAAGTGCATGATGTAATCTGTAGTGAATGTAATCATCTTATCAGAGACTGTATCTGTGAGCTATCCCCTCTTCTAAGTGTAGTTGTGTCATGTGACCAACTCTCTGATCTCCAACTGACACAGGACAGAAAGCCAGTAACTGCTCTATTCATTCCTATGAAACGGAAAGTGAGGCTCCCATAGGAATGCATAGAGAAATAGACTTCCTGTCCACACATAAGATGCTGTGTCAGTTGGTGAGTCTGATTGCTGGTCACATGACACAGATGAGAAACATCAGGGAGATATAACTCACAAATACAGACACTGGTAAGAAAATGACATTCACTACAGATTACATCATGTGCCTTTCTTGCAGGTCAGAGAATACATTTTTTTGCGGGAGTTCTTCTTTAAGGGAAGATATTTCTTCTCTAACAATGTCATCAGTGCATTTTTATGGATTTTTATGGTCATTTTGTAGTATAAAGTCCACATCTAACTGACTTGGATTTTTGTATAGATTTCAGTGTTTCAGTGTATAGATTTCACTGTACTCATACTCCAGGATAAACCCCTGCACAGTACACTCACTGCCACACAAACTCCAGACACCATACATTCCCCAGCTTCCAACACTGAGGACTGAATGCCAGGAGCACACCGCAGGGTAACTGTAGCAGAATCAGACGATGACTTCTGTCTTCATCCTGCCAGATTCTGGACAATAGGCGATCTGCAGCGCTGATGACATCATCAGTCTCAGCCCACCACTCGTGCATGCAATCTCCTAGTCAGGCTTTGCCAGGCCCCCAGATGACGTCAGCCACTGAAGCCAAGAATCTTGGGCAGCGGACTGCAATTAACAGACAGGAGGGCTCCATGAGTATCCAGTCACTGCGGTTCTCTCTCCCTCCCCTGGCACAATGAGCTAACAGGACATGAAAAATCGTGGCAGGCTTTTCCTTTACCCACTTGCCGAAGGTAGGCCTCCATTGACTGCAATGCAGCCATGTTGATGCTCCTCTGCTCACCTGGAAGGGACAGCAAGACACTGGTAAGAAAGTGGAGAAGGGTCCTACTTAAAGGGCTTTTCCCACGAAAAATATTCTACAGTTGTCAAACCAGCACCTGGATCTGAATACTATTATCATTGCATGTAATGAAAAAGTTTGTACAGCCACTAAGTTATCCAATAAAATGTATCTGTATAGCGCCATCTGCTGTTTGTTTTTTTCTTATTTCTTTGACCTGCTCACTGAGAAGGCCGCACATGCTCAGTTTCATCCTTCAATTGCCTCCTGAGCTGTGATAGAAAGAGCATGGACACGCCTCCCGAGCTGTGATAGAGAGAACAGTGACACGCCTCCTGAGCTGTAATAGAGAGAGCAGTGACACGCCTCCTGAGCTGTGATAGGGAGAGCATGGACACGCCTCCTGAACTGTCATAGGGAGAGCATGGACACGCCTCCTGAGCTGTCATAGGGAGAGCATGGACACGCAACCTGAGCTGTCAGCTTGATATAAATCTAGGTTAGTGTTAGGTCCCGTGCCACTCTGAGATACCTTGAGGCGGTGCTCGGGCTCCGGTATGTTCTTGATATAAGAATATATTGGCGAAAGTCTCATTTTAACATCAGCGTGAGGGTTTAGCCATATATTATCAATTGCATTTACCGTCGCAGTGCACCTTTTTCCGTGATTTGAGGAAAATGAGGTTATGGGGTTTTGAGCACTTCTCTGCCATTTTAGACCACTCTTTTCCGTGATTGTGTTTGGACATTTATACCTGGAGGTGTGGCAACTCCAGGTTTGAATGTGCCTAGACTTAGATCTTATGGTAACATTCTGGTGCACCTGAGTCACATGAGTCATTGGTAGGTGGGACTCGCAGTCTCTTCCCTCCTCCCATTGTATGTGTGATCTCACACTGGAGGTAACTAGGAGTTGTTCGCTGTGTGTCGGCCTGTATGCTCCTTCCGCAATAGCCCATACGGCATAGGCAGGTTAGCATTAGGTCCCGTGCCACTCTGAGATACCATGACGCAGTGCTCGGGCTCCGGTATGTTCTTGATATAAGAATATATTTGTGAAAGTCTCATTTTAACATCAGCGTGAGGGTTTAGCCATATATTGTCATTTGCATTTACCGTTGCAGTGCACCTTTTTCTGTGATTCGTTTGATATAAATCTACAGAGCAATGAATGGGGAGATCTCTGGATCCATGTGAGGTACAGGGCTGGTTCTAGATTTGTTAGAAAGAGATTGTCATGTACTATATGATGTCTGACTCATTTTTTACATTAGACATGGGATAACCCCTTTAAGCTTCCTGTCTCTGCCTGGTGGGAGGAGAATCATCTCAAGTTGAAGGTGCCGTCATGGAGAGTGAAGAGGAAAACTTAATATTTAATATTAATTTTTATTAATTAATACAAAGCTTTAAATTTAACAGTTTAAATGTATATGACTCTCTGCTTGTATTGCATAAACCAAACCTATTAGATACAGGAAGTGGCTAGTAACGTGGAGAACACATACCTTACTTTCAGAAGTAAAAATTTTTTATTGACACCAAAGACAACATACGGTAAGTATGCATATGAAGTAAAATTCTATTTAAACATCTAGATTCCTTACATAGAAGAACAGTAACCAACTCCTATGTTGGCAACTACAGATTAGATATTATTGAACATGAACATATCCGGTCTGAGAAACATTCTCCTTGTGGGTGCGGCAGTTCCTAAATGAACTCATAACATCTGAGGATTTCTGATGCTGTGACGTTCTTCCGGACTGTGAGTATGCTGAACTGTAGTCATATAATTCCGTGACTAAAGTTTAGTAGACCCGCTGTGAGATGGGAATTGACTGCATCATAAATATAGCAAGTTCACTTCAGAGGAGCAGTGTTCACTCCTGGAAATATCACTCCCACAAGACGGAATATGCTTGTGTGAAACTGGCCTTGTACTAAGTAGTAGCTCCAGGTACTTGTGGAGTCATTCTGTCTTATTGTGAAACTTTATATTATAGAGTTTGTGTGCACCTTCTGTGTACATAGTCCCTCCTTAGGCCCCTGCCAATGTAGTTTACCTGTAGTTCAGGCAGGTGTCCAACCTGTATTTTTGAGATCTCTCTCCTTCTGTAAATGTATATTTTTCTGTATTCATTCTGAGAGAACAGGCTTTTTCTGGTGTGATGTGAGAGCTTTGCTAAATGCTGTGATCCAATAAACTGTCTCAGGCTGCTGATACCTCTCCACTCTCACAGACTACAGATGTAACCAACCCCTTTTGTTGAGCTTTTTGAATGTTAAAGCCCATGCTGGTCCATTTTTGCATGGTAAAGTAGCTTCAGAAATCACTGCAGTCTTCCAGCTAGTCAAAGTGAAACCCAGACCTCACAGACAGGAAAATTAGAACTTCGGGCTACTGGAAGGTGATGGAGATATCACTTTTCCATGATGAGGTATATCAAAGCATAATATATATTTACATGTACTACTGCTTTATAAAAAAAAACAGAATCAAAGAAGAAAGTGCAAAAACACTAATGATAAAGTATCATGAGGAAAGAAAAGGACACAGATCTAGTACTACCCTTGATGTCCATGTTGCTAACAAATCATTGTAATCAGGTACTACATAATGCTACTGGCGATCACCTGGAATATGGAGATGGGGTCAGTATAATACATACCTGTAACACCAGGCACTACACAACAGCCATGGGCGCCAAAGGAATCTTACTATTACTAGTTGTATCACGTTATGACTAGAGATGAGCGAACGTGCTCGTAATGAGCACTGTAGCGCTTAGCTCCCCTGCGCTCGCATGGGCGCAGGCATGCGGATCCGTCGGGTGAGGAGGACGGATCCGGATGCCTGCGCCCATGCGAGCGCAGGGGAGCCTAGCACTACAGTGCTCGTTACAAGCACGTTCGCTCATCTCTAGTTATGACGCCTGGAGTTCCAATTTTCAAATAAACATTGTCGCCATTTAAAGAAAAACATTTTTGAATTTCTAAGTAATGTTCACACCACATTTTTGTCCCATGTTTAACGTATACACATGATGTATATACGGTAAACGAATGCCATACAGTGGCATCCATCAGCATACGTAAAAAAAACCCACATATGTTAAAGTATCATTTTTTTGCAGGACTCTGCAGGATGGAAACAAGTAGTGTAATATGCTTTTACATCCTTTTTTCCTCCCAATGTAAATGTTACACATGGGACAAATGATGTGAACAGCCCCTTAAACGTATTTTATAATCTGGAGTGTTTGCCATTCATGTCTAACATAGTGTGAGGATACATTTTAGATCATGGTAATGTCTATGCATTTACAGAAAATAAAGCAATCTCCACGAGTGGAAACAAATTGTAACATCACTTCGCAGAACAAGGTTCATTCCCACAGAAACCAATATCTGTCTGTATATTCCAGAATATTTATTACAGCAAGAAAGGCATGCAAGTACATATAAAAGAAATGAAACCCTCTCACACACCTGCTCTACCACACTATAACATACATCCAAAAATAGCTGTTCCTGGTCCACAATGAATTGCCCAGCTGTCTCAGTTACAAAAATAAGCAACATCTTCCATCTGTATAACAATTAAAAGCTATGGACACCTTTGGCTAAATTTTTATTTTTTGTTTCCACTCATTTTGGGCTGAAAATAATTATTTCTATTATTTTTATTAAAAATTGCCAGCAGTTCTCATACCACAGAGATTGAGAGTGTATCTGCAGACTGTTAGTTTCTGTTTACCTCGGTCCTGTCATCCAGCGGAGCTGCCTGCTCAGACTGTTGCCTTGTTCTTAGAATTCGTGACAGCTTATAAATACTTATTAAAGCTCAATTCTTGTCATGTTGATAAGAATATGGCTTAAGTGTTCATGAGCCTCAGGAAATCACAGATAAGAGATTGACATGAGCCGTCAGATGAGGGGATTCAATGCAATAGTCCAGATGGGGGTAGAAACAGCACTGCTTGTATTACCTGGAAAATGGTAATCAATTTGTGGGTCTTTTTTAAATCCGAATGGTGGGTGCCCGCAGAGGAGAACCTTGGCTGGAGGTCCCAGATACAGACAAAGAGGAAGATCCGCAGTACTCCAAGGAATTTCAATGCAAGATGTTATTATTTTTTTTTTGCTCTGTTTTGCCAACATGCAAAAAATAAAAAACACCTTGCATTGAAATTCCTCGTGCGCTGCGGATCTTCCTCTTTTGTCTGTATCTGGAATTCAATGCAGACACAGAACGTTGCTCTACAAATACACCGTTATACTGGGAAAGTGGCTGACAATTTTTAATAAAGACCAATTGAAAACATGATTATTAGCCTACAATAAGTAGAATGCAATGATTTAAAAAAATTTGTCTCCGAAGGCGTCTATAGCCTTTAAATACTTTTTAGAGTTATTTGTGACATTCTACCTTCTGGAAAAGGACAACTAATGTTATATTAGTGATGAGGGGATAGTAATGCATATAAAATAGTCCTCAGCACAGGATTTACAGTACACAGGCATATTCATCTCACGGCACACATAAAGCTGGTAGGTGGAAGCTGAACTGGAAATCACCTAGAAAATGCCGAACATCTCATGGCCATCATGATGAGCTGCACACTTGCCACTGTCTAAATATTCTGAAGACTTTGTGAGATTTCTCTGGGACACTCTGAAACAAGATTTCACACATATATATGCTTGTTAACTAGGATTATGTATTCAGCAAATGTAAAAATACATAAATACTATTAGCAATAACGATGAAAATTACAAACGATAAGAGGGCACATTCCAACTGCATCAACAGTCTACAATGTACCCAGTCTCCCTGTCCAGGAGCCATACAATTAAAGGGTTTCCCCATACTTTTATATTGATGAGCTATCCTCTGGATAGGTCATCAGTATCTGATCAGTGGGAGTCTTGACACTTGAGACTCCTGTGAGCGCCGCAGCCTCCTCGCAGCTTTCCCTAGGCCGGTGACAACACGTTCATCGGTCACACAGCCTAGGCACAGGTCATTTGAATGGGGCCACGCTGTTATACCAAGCACATCCACTATACAATGTACAGCGCTGTGCTTGGTTAGCTGCAGGAAGACCGCAGTGCTCACAGGTGTGCTCATGCCTTCTCAAGCAGCTGATCGGGACCTCCACCCATCAGTTAAAAAGTCTCAGTCTCTTTGGTGGGACCGGCCAGCAGTGTAAGGTGATGTTATTTGTGTGGGGTATGTGGGAGAGATAGCTGTCTGGCTAAAAGGTATTCAGGGTGTAAGGGCAACTTAATTATTAATAGAGGGTGTCATTTTTGTTACTCACTGAAGAATCTGCTTCCAATCGGGTCCTGGATTTCTGCTCTGCAAGCAGTACTCGCAATACTTCCTTCCATCCAGCAAGTCCTGTCTGGTCTGAATTTCCATTTTCTTTTGCTTCCGATTTGCCCTTGTCCCCTCCTTTCACCACCGTCAACCAGGGACACCAACTTCTGTGCTGACTCAGTGGCTCAAAACAACCCTTGGGAGAAGAATCCTGAGTGACCAAGTGAGAGTTTTAATGTTTGTAGTGAACAAAAAAAAAAATGTATTATGGGCATGAAAAAATTCATAACTAATAGAAAATAGAAACGAAAAACAAATAAAAAAATAAATATATTCCTGGCAGGCTTCTTTATAACTTACCGTACTACCAGTGGAGCAGAGTCTAGGGCGTTTAGCCTTACGATGAGGACTGGAATACATTTCAGATGTAGCTCCTTGGCCGTCTCCATGTCCCATGCTGCGGGTCACAGGGCGGCTCCGTACAGTATCTGACTCAGGCAAGACTGAAGATGCTCCACTGCGCAGCGGAGTGCTAGCCAAGGAGGGGCTCTGAGAAAATAAATGTAAGAAACATATATCATTCACCTTATTTAGACCAGAGACCTTAAAGAGTGCCTAAAGCTTTGTAAAAAATAATTAAAAAAATCACTAAGGACACAAACACTGCTCAGAGTGCTCTGCTCCTTCAACTTTCATCGCCTCTGCTCAGCCCTCCGAGCATGTGGACTACGGATCTCATATACTTTCTATGGATCCATAAGCCATACACTCGAGAAGCCGAGCAGAGGTAATGAAAGCCAAAGGGGAAGAGCACTCTGAACAAGTACTTATGCCCCTTTGTGTGTTCAACAAAGATTTAGTTACTTTTTAAAGAGGATTGTCAGAGATAAACAAAAAAAAGTAAAAATGGCCAAGAGCTGGAAACTGTAAAATAAAAGAAAAAAACCTCACTCATACTTTAAATTGCGAACACACACAAGACCACTGAGGCCAGTGATTGGCTGCAGCAGTCATGTGGCACATGATCTCTGCTAGACCAGCGGACACATTTAAACAGAGAGTGGTGTTATTTTTATTAATTATAAGCAGTTTCCTGCTCTCGGTCAATATTTTGTTAAAAAAAAAGAACTTTAATTATTTTACACTATTAGTCTGTACTGTAAGCTGTCAACGTAAGAAAGGTGAACCAGATAACCCTTCTGTTTATCCAAAAATCTAACTATTAGGACCTAAAGTCTGAAGTAACTTTTTCATGAGATGAAGATACTTTTCCAAAATGACTATCATGCCGTCAAAGGGCTAAATTATATTTACAGCTCTGAGAACCAGTTTGTGGCACTTTGCAATGTACCTGCCATCCAGTGAAAAAGGATACTTAAAGGGAACCTGTCACCTCCTTTAGGCAAATTAAACTGTAAACATTACCTTAATGTATAGACCAGTGTGATTCAAATGAAGTTCCTGATACTGAGAACTGCCTGGTGAAACTGTAGTAAATTGAACTTTTATTCCTCCTTGGCGCGCTTTTCCCAGTGATCTTGAAGTCAAGGGGGCAGCGGCCTCCTTGCTTCGAGTCAAGAAAGCCACTCCCCACTTCCTTGTGATAGACAGTTTGCCTGGGTGCCGGGGATCACGCAAATATCGCGCATGCGCGTTGCGCGATTTCTTACTGCGCGATCCCGGCCCCGGCTCTTCAGTTTGCCGGCGCTTCTACTGTATCTGCGCATGCGCCGCATAGCTCACCCCGAGTATACGTACGCCGCTTCTGTGACCCCTTGCATGCTGGGACGGCGGGCGTGCTCTCGCAAGTGCGCTCGCTTTGCTATGCGGCGCATGCGCAGATACAGTAGAAGCGCCGGCAAACTGAAGAGCCGGGGCCGGGATCGCACAGTAAGAAATCGCGCATGGCTGACAAAAGGGATGGAAATGAAAATAAAGGCAGCAGAACTTTTACTACAAGTAAATTAGAAAGTTAATTTATTTGTATTATAGGGAGTTTATCTGCACTCTAAGGGCACACAGGTGTTGTTTTAGACCGCATCCGATCTGCATGGTTAGTGTGTTTGATGCAGACCCATTCACATCCGTATGTCTGTTCCACAGCACCCACAATACAATAGAACATGTCCTATTCTTGTCCGTACTATGGACAAGGATAGCACAATTCTATTATTGGCTGGACATTCTGTTTCGCAAAATGCACGTGGCCGGTATCCGTGTTTTGCAGATCTGCAATTTGTGGACCTCAAAAATCTCAACGGCTGTGTGCACGAGCCTTTAACCACACTAAATTGCTGACTAAGATAGGAAGGGACTAGGAAGAGCAGGACAAACTTTTGTGGAGCTTCTATCATCAGGAGCAGTAAGAATATGAACTTTTAATCTGCCATATTCTGCTCCTTAAAGGGTTATTCTCATTTTAGACAATGGGGGCATATCGCTAGGATATGCCCCCATTGTCTTATAGGTGCGGGTCCCACCGCTGGGACCCGCACCTATTTCCAGAACGGAGCCCCCGAAGTGAATGAGGGCGCACTGTGCATGCGCAGCCGCCCTCCATTCATTTCTATGGGGCCACCGAAAATAGCCGAGCTGGCTCGGCTACTTCCGTCGGCTCCATAGAAATGAATGGGAGCGCACCGCGCATGCACGGCCCGGCTCCCATTCATTTCTATGAGCGGCGCGGGGAAACCTGGGGTCCTCCAGGCGCAGCACTCCCCGCTCCGTTCTGGATATAGGTGCGGGTCCCAGCGGTGGGACCCGCACCTATAAGACAATGGGGGCATATCCTAGCGATATGCCCCCATTGTCTAAGATGAGAATAACCCTTTAAGTGTAGTGGAGCTTTACTGTGAAGTGCCATATGGATAAATTACATGACCACCACCATGAGAAGAGCTATGGATATGGTGACTGCAACACAGCTTTTACATGCGGCACCCATGGGCAGCAGTAGAGGCTGCAATGCAACTGCTGTGGTGAGGACTGACGCTTACTATAACAGTACACAACTTTTTTTTTTTGAACACAATGAACTGGGAAATCCAAACTACCTGTTCAAGATCCCGACTGCGAGTGATCCTTCTGTTTGGAGACATAACTCCCAAAGGTATTCTTTCACTGATGCCTTCTCCTGGAGACACTGGAGTGCTTGGCGGTCCTATTGATGAGTCCAGATCTACAGATTCCAGCTGTTGGAAGCTCCATAGGCCAACCCTCCTCATACATCGAGGACATTGAATGATAGACAGAGGCAAAGAACCAGAGGAAGGGCTTGACAGAAATAAAGAAGTCAACACAGAATATTAGGTTTAGATAAAGCACTACCATTCTCTCTGAGGATCCAATCACATGGCAGATTTTGATGCTGTAAAAATCCACCCCATATATGCAGAAACCACGGCTGTTCCTGGCATGCAAATTGGGTGCCACAGATCCACTGGCACCAAAAAGGAACATGTCCCTTTATTTGGAAGGGGGGGGGGTTGCAGCTTTAAACCGCTGGCCCTCAAACTACAGTGCTGCCTCCCAAGGAAACCAATGCAAGTCAAACACCACGCGGCCACTGGCCAAAATTCTGCAATGTGAACGGACCCTTAGTCTTATCTAGGCACTATTTCAACACATATCTTAAAGGGGTATTCCAGGTTTCAGTAAATTATTTTTTTTTTATAGTATGTGCAGTTTTCAATTTTCTAATATACTTTCTGTACCAATTTTGACTGTTCGTTGGATTGTTGGCAAACTAACCCATTTAAGGCCAACAGGTTATTCCTATTTTTCTATAAAATAGGTAATCATACAGTTTTCTAATATGCATGTACTTAAAATTATGCTGAGGTCTCTTTTACACCAGTATTATTTTTTTCCATTGTTCTGCCGTTTTACAGGAGCAGAACAACAAAAATATCGGAAGTGCTGTATTTGGCACATAACTGACACGAACAGAGCCAAACAGACTCCGTTGACTATAAGGGGATCCGTTCGGTTTACGCCCAGTAGAATGCTTTTTTTAGCAGAGAAAAAAAGTCCTACATGTAGGACTTTTCTCTCTATTTTTGACAAAATCTGTGACAGAGCCTTCAAATGGAGCCTCCAAGGCAGATGTAAACATGTCCAAGAAAAAACTAGAATATCACTTTAAGTAAGGCTGCTTTCACGCTAGCGTTAATATTTTCCGGTATTGAAATCAGTCATAGGGTCCCGTTTGTCAATGGGGACAAAACGTAACTGAACAGAACGGAATACTCCAAAAGCGGAAAGCAAACCGCAGCATGCTGTGGTTTGCTTTCCGTCCTGGGATGCGGAGCAAGACGGATCAGTCATGACCCACAATGCAAGTCAAGGGGGACGGATCCATTTTCTCTGAAACAATAGAAAATGGATCTGTCCCCCATTGACTTTAAGATAATACAACCGGATCCGTTCATAATGGATGCAGATGGTTGTATTATCAGTAACGGAAACCTGCAAGATCCAGCAAAAACGCTAGTGTGAAAGTAGCCATAGTTATAACAAGAATACAGATTCTTTTAACATACCTGCTGTTCCATCCGCAAAGTGCCAAAATACAGGCCGAGATGTGCACCTGCAAAGAGTCACTGACCAAGCTGTGCATTGTATTCTTGTGTCCCTGTAGCTCATTTTCAATCAAATGAAGTAGTAGGCTTACTGTTTCTTCTGTAAGGTCCTAAGACAAACACAGACATCTCTCCATTAGAACATTTGGACTTTTATGAAAGGAAGACAATTCTATTTAAACATTATGAATATACAAATGCAAGACCTTCCCTAATTTAGTAAATGATATGTGCTAATGAAAGCCCAGATTTACTAATCCTATAGATGGAGTAAGCTTAGACCGGCTGTCTATACCTGCACCAGATTTATCACAGGGGCTCGGGTTGGAGGAGACATCTGGTGCCGGGACAGACACTTTTCTCTATTGGTTGGCTTACTTCAAGTCAGATTTGGCATATTTTAGGTCTGCTTCCTTTCCTATAAAGCCCTATCCCTTCCAGAGCATGTCGGAAAAAAGTGTAGAAACCCTAGATGCACCAAATTTCCCCACTTTTTTTTAGACAGATTTTTGGTACAGACACATTAGGAAATCTGGGCCAGTATACCACAATAACAATAAGGAACTGTGCCCTAAAGATCATTATCCTGCCTATCCCCTACTCTGGAGCTCGATACCGCAGCACATCAGATTCTCCCCCAACATCCAAACCTTCAAAAGTAACCTGAAAACCCACTTCTTCAGGAAAGCCTACCATTTGCAATGAGCATGCTACCACCACACATCCAGATGAGCGGCCTTTACCCTCACCTACTGTGTTCTTCCCCCTTCCCTTGTAAATTACAAACCCTTGCGGGCAGGGTCCTCTCCCCCTCTGTACTAGTCTGTTACTAAGTTTATCCTTATTGTATTTGTGTTTTTATATTCTGTATATCTAACCCCCTCATGATGTACAGCACCTTGGAATTAACACCTTGACGACCTAGGACGAGAATGCTCGTCCTAATATGGCGTTACTTAACGCCCTAGGACGAGCATTGTTAAAAAAAAAAGTTAAATAAAAGTGTTTTAACAAAAACAAAAAAAATAAAAAAAAATAAAGTTTCAATAAAAAAAAAGCCCCTTCCCCATAAAGAAACACATCAAAATAGAAAAAAAAATAAAAAATATACATATTTTTCAGGTATCGCCACGTCCGTAAAAACCTGCTTTATTAAAATATCACATGATCCAGCCCGCCCGGTCAACACCGTAAAAAATAAAAAATAAAAACTGTCTAAAAAAAAAGGCATTTTTTGTCACATTTCATCACAAAAAAATGTAATACCATGCAATCAAAAAAGCGTATGCCCCCAAAAATAGTACCAATCTAACCGTCATCTCATCCCGCAAAAAATGAGCCCCTACCCGAGACAATCTCCCAAAAAATAAAAAAAAACTACAGCTCTCTGACTATGGAGACACTGAAACATGATTTTTTTGTTTCAAAAAGGATATTATTGTGTAAAACTTAAATAAATAAAAATTCGTATACATGTTAGGTATCGCCACGTCCGTAAAAACCTGCTCTACAAAAATATAGCATGATCTCTCCCAAGAGGTGACGGTTAGATTGGTACTATTTTGAGGGGTATATGCCTTTTTGATCGCTTGGTATTACACTTTTTGTGATGTAAAGTGACAAAAAATTGCTTTTTTGACCCTGTTTTTATTTTAGTTTTATTACTGTGTTCACCTGAGGGGTTAACTAATGTGATATTTTTGTAGAGCAGGTTGTTACGGACGTGGCGATACCCAACATGTATAGTTTTTTTTATTTATTTAAGTTTTACACAATAATATCATTTTTGAAACAAAAAAATCATGTTTTAGTGTCTCCATTGTCTGAGAGCTGTAGTTTTTTTATTTTTTGGGCAATTGTCTCAGGTAGGGGCTCATTTTTTGCGGGAAGAGGTGACGGTTAGATTGGTGCTAGTTTGAGGGGCATACGCCTTTTTGATCACTTTGTATTACACTTTTTGTGATGTAAAGTGAAAAAAATGGCTTTTTTTTACCCTGTTTTTATTTTTTTTACGGTGTTCACCTGAGGGGTTGGGTCATGTGATATTTTTATAGAGCGGGTTTTTACGGACGCGGCGATACCTAATATGTTAAGGTATTTTATTTTCTTCATTTTTAATCAATTAACATGTGCTTATATGGGGAAAAATGGGATTTTTTTTTTTACTTTTTTTTTTTTTTACACTTTTTTTTTTTTTACACTTTTTGACTCAGACCCACTTGGTTCTTGAAGATCCAGTGGGTCTGGTGTTTTACAATACACTGCAGTACACTGTATAGTGTACAGCAGTGTATTTTCATTCATAGTAAGCTTTACCATGGCAAGCCGGACGAAAGCGTCCGGTTGCCATGGTAACCATCCGGTTGCCATGGCAACCATCGGGAGCGTCCATCGGGAGCGTCCCCGGTTGCCATGGCAACCATCGGGGCGCTGCCACAGCAGAGCAGCGTCCCGATGGGAGGGAGCTCCCTCCCTCTCTCCTCCCCACACCATCGGTGCGCTGCCAGAGCACCGCAGCGCCCGATGGGAGAGGGAGGGAGCCCTGTTAACCCTTTCCATACTGTGGTCCCTACGGACCGCGGCATGGAAGGGGTTAAACGGCCAGCAGCGATGTCGGCCGTTTGAAGCAGAGTGTCAGCTGTACGCTGATACTCTGCTTCACCGCTCGGCCATCCTGACATCGAGGAGGGGGGGGGGGAATGTATTAAAAATTTAACAGCCAGGGGACGGGGGGGGGGGGGTCTGCAAAGATTTTATGAGGATCTGACCCCCGCAGTCTCGGACTGCGGGGATCAGATCCTTTCAACTAGCACACGCGTAGGCTGTGATTGGCTAGTCTGACCAGACTAGCCAATCACAGCGATCGCTGGCCCGGGACCGCCCCCATTGGTCCCGGGCTGGTTAGCTGAGACCCCTGGCTGTAATTAACAGCCGGGGTCTCAGCGCTGTCACCATGTCATCAGACATGGTGACAGTTTAATGCCATGACGGCTTATCCCGTCATGGGGCGGCAAGCGGCTCCTGCCCATGACGGGATAAGCCGTCATTCGGCGTTAAGGGGTTAAATAAATAAAAAAAAGTATACATATTAGATATTGCCGCGTCCGTAACGACCTGCTCTATAAAAATATCACACGATCTAACCTGTCAGATGAATGTTGTAAATAGCAAAAAATAAAAACAATGCCAAAACTGCTAGTTTTTGTTACCTTGCCTCACAAAAAGTGTAATATAGAGCTACCAAAAATCATATGTACCCTAAAATAGCACTAACAAAACTGCCAACTTATCCCGTAGTTTCCAAAACGGGGTCAGTTTTTTGGAGTTTCCTACTCTAGGGGTGCATCAAATGTGACATGGCAACAAACATTTTCCAGTGAAATCTGCCCTGGCGTTCCTTTCCTTCTGCGCCCTGCTGTGTGCCTGTACAGCAGTTTACGATGACAAATGGGGCATTTCTGTAAACTACAGAATCAGGGTAATAATTATTGCGTTTTGTTTGGCAGTTAACCCTTGCTTTATTCTCAGAATAAAATGATTCATATGGAAAATCTGTCAAAAAAGTGAAATTCGGACATTTTGGCTACATTTTCCTTTAATTCTTGTGGAACACCTAAAGGGTTAATAACGTTTATAAAATCAGTTTTGAATACCTCGAGGGGTGTAGTTTCTAAAATGGGGTCATTTTTGGGTGGTTTCTATGATGGAAGCCTCACAAAGTGACTTCAAACCTGAACTGGTACTTAAAAAGTGTGCTTCTAAATTTCTAAGCCTTCTAACGTCCCAAAAAAATAAAATGTAATTTTCAAAGTGATCCAAACCTGAAGTAGACACATGGGGAATGTAAAGTCATAACTATTTTTGGAAGTATTACTATGTATTTTAAAAGTAGAGAAATTGACATTTGGAAATTTGCAAATTTTTCTAAATTTTTGGTAAATTTGGTATTTTTTTATAAATAAGAATGAAATATTTTGACTCAAATTTACCACTGTCATGAAGTACAATATGTGACGAAAAAACAATCTCAGAATGGCCTGAATAAGTAAAAGCGTTCGAAAGTTATCACCACATAAAGTGAGACATGTCAGATTTGCTAAAAATGGCCTGGTCCTTAAGGTGAAAAATGGCAGGGTCCTTAAGGGGTTAATAGTGCTTTCAAATAAATAATAATACATTATAAGAAGGAAGCACTTTAAATGAGGGCAGTTAAAGAGGACCTGTCACCACTCCTGACATGCCTGTTTTAATAGCTTCATGCATTCCTCATGTGATAACAATTCTGGAACATCTATTCTTATGTCTGTATGTTGTGTCATTCCTTTATTATTTGCACTAGAAGTTATGAATGAATTGCTATTTGTCTTCAGTAAGGGAACAGAGGGGAGGTAACAAGTTGGAGGTGTGTCCCTGCACAGTCTGAACATGACAGTACTGATTGGCTATAGTCAGTCTGTGCAGGTACACACCCCCAACTGGTCACCTCCCCTCTGTACCCTTACTACAGACTGCTAGCAATTCATTCATAACTTCTAGTGCAAATAATAAAGGAATGACACAACATAGAGCCATAAGAATAGATGTTCCAGACTTGTTATTACATGGGGAATGCATGAAGCTATTAAAACAGGCATGTCAGGAGTGGTGAAAGGTCCTCTTTAAAATACACCCTTAAAGGGCTACACCAGAAAGTGCTTAGGTTCTGCAAAATATACTTTCCAGAACCAGAGTTTACATTATACATTGTTAATTGGCTGAGAGCAGCTGACAGCAAATGTAAAAACATTCACTAGCATTTTACAGTGTTCTGTAACAATTTTTTAGTGTAGATTCCACTCCTTAAATTCCCATAAAAATGGAAATTTGTGAACCTTGCACGTAAAACCTTACAATGCAAAATACAGAATTCAGCAGTTTCTTATACATATGGTCTGGCCTGTAATGTGACACCACAAACATAGCTGGGCAAAGAACTCACTGAACAAGTCTACAGACTCATCCAAACATGGAGAAACCCTATTTAATATTTCCTGAGTACAATCACTATTCCTGTAGACTACACCAACCCTCCTCTATTTAAAAAAAACAAAACTACTTTGGACTCATCAATTACTTTTACATAAGAAACGTGATTTTGATATCAGCATATGTTCATTTTAGTTTATATAGTACAGCTCACAGAAATAATTAAATTATGCAGAAGAGGGACATATAATAGTATCACAGACATAGGTTGCCCTCTAAAATATCTATTATTAAAACTGGGACGCAAATGCTAAAAAAGGCACCTGCTAGTAAGTCTATGCGCCTACTCTATCTTGGTTGTCTTCATTGCTCGTCCTCATCCTATGGCTTTAATACGTCCCCTGAGAATCCATTGTTATATCATTAATTGGGGAAACACGTCGGGACTGGCCGAGGGACAGGCCTACTCAAGCTATTTCTGAAAATGTTCCATATTTAGGCGACTTTGTCAGGGTTTAGCCACCGAAAAGTGGGGTTGCCCCTTTTCGGGGCGGATGCTCTGCTTTTAGGCAGGGGCAGCCGTAGGGGCATTACAGGGTATTTCAACACCCCCCGACCCCACTTTTTTGCTGTGGCGCCCCCATTTGGACTCAAGTGATGATCAACTAACCATGAGTTGTATCTAATCAGATAGACCCATACCTGGAACAGTCTTATTGTTTTGGTCACACCAGAGAGGGTGGACCTTTATTCATCTTTTCTTGATATTTTGTTTTCTTTTGGGGTATACTTGTTTATTTTAATTATTCGATTTAATAAAAGTTATATTTTAGAGGGCAACCTACATCTGTGATACTAGTTCATATATTACATTACACACTCCGCAGTACAAAACACGAGACGCTGTCCCTGGACAGAGAAGACCCCAGCGCCGCAACACAACAGTGCTAAGCACCGAGCCACCATGCTGCGCATCCATATGTTGTACAGGATATTCAGTGAGACCCTAATATTTATAACTGTGAAGTTTTATCACTTTATAGCAAGATGGCTGTAAGAAATTACCATGCTTTTGAGATCTTCATGTTTCAGGGAAGGAAGTTGCAGTTCCAAGTGACAAAGATTTTGGAAACGGTCAATAAAGTCAGTGATAACTGAAGACGACTCAGCTATCAGAAGGGTCCAGAAATGTTCTGTAATGAGTAAAGGACAAAGAAACACAGCGTCATTCACATAATTGTATTTTCAAATTGTGCTTGAAAATATATCAGGTCTGATGAAAAATATTTTTTTCTTATTTTCCCACTCTAAAATCTGGGGTGCGTCTTATAAAGCAAAAAATACGCTATATCTATATATATATATCTATATCTCTCTCTCTCTATTAATATATAATAATATATATATATACACACAAACATATTTTGTACAAAACAAAATTTAATAATCACTGAGCAGTGAGATTACAGCAATACCACATTGTCAGTTTATTTGTTTATTTTATATTTTAATACTTTAAAAAAAAATAAACTGTTGAAAGAAATGTATTTTTTCTTTGTATCACCATATTCTGATCCCCGGTAACTTTTGTAAGGGAGCATTTTATGCAGGGTGGTTATGTTGCTTATTAGATTTATTTTTATTTGTAAATGGAGAAAGGTGGGTGAGCACTGCCGGTGTTTGACTGCTCAGATGTGGTGGTCACAACTGACCATGGCATCTGAGGGGTTACAAGTCTGCGATCAGGGTTATTGGACTCTGATCAGTATTAATGAACTCTGCCGCTAGTTGTCTGCTTTGTAAAACAGCAGGCGCTCAGCAACTATGGTGGATTTTACTAAGTGAATAGAGAAAATCCGGTCAGGAAAAATAAATTGACACGCTGCTGATTTTAAAATCCGCACAATAGGTCAAAATCCACACAGAAAAAAATCAGCATCAAGTACATGAGAATTTAAAATTCTCATAGAATACAATGTTAGTGGTTCATCAGAGGACTGTTAACAGGGACAGTAATTACAAACCGTGTGAATTATCACTTGTACATACGGTCATAGACATGTCTGCGTAAGGAACAGCTGTATGGCTAGTAGTGAGCAATATGCCAGACAAATTACCCCGATTTTCCTGTCTATACATGCTGCATTATATCCCGCATGCGAGAGAGAAAACACATACAACAGAGGCATTCACAGTAAGCGTTACCTGGACATGGACTATCTGGCCAAAAGCAGAACTTCTCATGAGAGGTCCTCAGTGCTTCCTGCAATTCCAAGCAGCGCTGCTTATCTGGACAAGACCATAAAAAGAGAAACTTAATGTATAACAATTGAATATTCACATAAAAGAGGGGCTAGATTTACATGTAACGACCACATTTAGGTACTGTCACATGACCACATAAGGACCGGCCCTGTTTTTTCTTCACCGCACTCCAAAAGCCATAACTTTTTTACCTTTCCGTTGACGAAGCGGCATAAGGGCTTGTTTTATTGTGGCATGAGTTTATTTTTCAATGGTACCATTTTTTTTTTTTTTTTTATTTCCATTGATGGGTCTGTGTAAGGGAGCCTGGCGTGGATGGAGTGGGCACAGCTCCTGTGTCTGTGGCATCCTGTAAACACAACTGTACGTTCATTTGCAGGAACACACACACAGTTATGTCCATTTGCAAATGCAGTTAAAGGGATATTCCGGTAGGTAAAAGTTATCCCCTATCCACAGGATAGGGGATAACTGTAAGATCAGCAGTAGGACCAAGAGAACGCTGGGACAGCTCCCCTGAGATGACCGGGGCGGCCAGTCACACATGCACGAGGCCGTTCCATTAATTTCTATAAGAGTTCTGGAGATAGCCGAGTACAGTGCTCGGCTATCTCCGGAACTCACATAGAAATGAATGGAGAGGCCATGCACGTGTGACCGGCCGCTCTGGTCATTTCAGGGGGGCTGCAGGGAGTATGGGGCACCAGTAGTAGGAGACCCCCCCCCTTCTGTTATATAGTTATATATTTACCTATCGAAATACCCCTTTAAAAGCTACATACACCTTTGGGGGCAATTTTTTTTATTATTGCATTTTCAGCTAAAAATCATCAATATGTCTTTATTAACACCATTGCTTCCGTTTTTGTGTACAGAGCTGAGATGCTCTACTAGCTGCCTGTGGATTTTCTGTCTTTTCCGTCATCTGAGAAGCAGAAGGACTCCTTATCTCTTCTCTCTGACATTATAAACACTACATTATAGCTCAGTTCTTATCTTACAGATCAGAATGTGGATTAAATAAGTGTTTATGACTTCTTAGTAGTTAAGAGATAAGGTTATTAGATGACTGACACAAAGTAAAAGTACCAGTCACACAGTTACAGCTCATGCACACGACCGTATGTATTTTGTGGTCCACAAAAAATATGGATGACATCTGTGTGCATTCAGTATTTTGCAAACTCAACAGCTGGCCCCTAATAGAACAGTCCTATCCTTGTCCGTAATGCGGACAATAATAGGACATGGTCTATTTTTTTGCGGAACGGAAATACAGACATACGGAAACGGAATGCACATGGAGTAACTTCCGTTTTTTTTGCGGACCCATTGAAATGAATGGTTTCGTATGTGGTCCGCAAAAAAAACAGAACGGACACAGAAAGAAAATACGTTCATGTGCATGAGCCCTTAGAAATACAGTTATCCCTTTGTGACAGAATGGCTCAATATTTTTAATAAAGGCCAATTGAAAATATGATTTTTAGCCAAAAATGAGTAAAATGCAATCAAACAAAAATTGCTTCCAAAGGTGTACATAGCCTTAAAGTTTGCACATATGTAAACTTGCACACATTAGTGATCGATACTTACATTTGGTGAAGTCCAAGACTGGCTGGAGGCTAGCACAGAGGTAGGCACTGCAACTGGAGCATTTCAGCATGTCACACTCTATGTTTGACCATCCATACTGAGCGCAGATAAGTGGAGACAATTCTGGAGGTTTACCAGCCCATTTTAGGGAGTATTTGGATTAAGGAAAAGTTAAATACTGGTTGTTTAGATGACTGAAATTCCCTAACCCAAGGCATAGCGATCATTTTTTCAATCACAGATCACAGGTAGAATAATGGACAGAAAAAAAATGAGAGCTATACAGGGGGGGGGGGGGGGTTCAGCATTATGGACAATTATGCAGATATACTAGTAGTAAATGAGTGGTGCTTGGGAAGATCTATTTATATAGCCATTTGTCCAATTGAGTACTTGTGTTAGCTCATTTATTGAAGACTGGTGTTTCACACACCATGTGCTAGGAGCTGGAGTAGATTTCAGTCATAATTTGGCAGAAATTCATGTAAATGTTTTGGGCCACGGTGGCCCTGCGACAACTACTTTCTAGAAATGGTGTAAAACATAAGTCACATTTTTTTGCTCAAAATTTATATCTGAACTCTGAGGCTTGTGCACGAAACATAATAGACCAGGGAGATAAGGTGACATCACAGGTCATGTGACCCTCACAAAGTATATGGGAAAGTTGTTATACCTGACAAGTTAGAAACATATAAAGAACAAAAAAATAACTCTAGAAAACCCCTTTAATTAAAAATAGCTAGATTTGCTTTTGCATCACATTGACAATGTATAATAAGCTGTAAGGTCGGCATGTCCACACAGTACACGGACTTGCCAACTGTTTCCTATTCTGGATTCCATGAGACTCAAACCAAAGTAGTGCATGCCTTGAGTTTCTCCATATAGAACCTTGATCCATGAAGAAAAAAATGGAGGCATGAATTGCACCATTATCTGAACTAAGGCTACATGACAATATGTGTCACACGATGCATAGGGCACAACTACACTGCAACATGTGTCGCACGACAATTTTTTATAATGCAAGTCTATGTTGTCGCACTGCGACATGCTGCAACTGCGACAGTCGCAGAAAAACCCATCTTGGATGGAGTTTTCGCCACTGTCGCAGCTTGTTGCATGTCGCAGTGCAACACCATAGACTATCATTATAAAAATTGTCACGCGACACATGTCGTCGTGTAGCCCTAGCCTTAGTATAAGTATACATTACATCTATCAGCTGGAGCTCATATCATGCCATAATGACACAGAAATCAATGTTCTTATTAGAAGCTGAAGGCCTGTTGCTTCAAGGTAAATTTCAACCATAATCTGAATCGGGTTCTCAAATGTATGTAACTAAAAAGCACGGCACTTGTATATCTGCATATCCAAAGTATCCGAGTTTCCAATCGCCGCAGTTCTTTCCCCTCCACAGGCGCTGGGAGGCATCCAGGACTGGAACATTGCAGTGGGCTTTACATGAACAGAGATCCACTTATACAAGGTAGGCCTCCATTGAAGCCATGCTGATGCTCCTTTCCCCCTGCCTGGAAGGGACAGGAAGACTCTGATGAGAAGATGGAGGAGGGCCCTATTTAAAGAGAACCTTTCACCACTCCTGACATGCCTGTTTTAATAGCTTCATGCATTCCCCATGTACTAACAATTCTGGAGCATCTATTTTTATGTCTCTATGTTGTGCCATTCCTTTATTATTTGCACTAGAAGTTATGAATGAATTGCTATTTGTCTTCAGTAAGGGAACAGAAGGGAGGTGACCAGTTGGGGGTGTGTCCCTGCACAGTCTGAACATGGCAGCACTGATTGGATAGAGTCAGACTGTACAGGTACACACCCCCAAGTGGTTACCTCCCCTCTGTTCCCTTACTGAAGGCAAATAGCAATTCATTCATAACTTCTAGTAGAAATAATAAAGGAATGGCACAACAAAGAGAGATAAGAATAGATGTTCCAGAATTGTTAGTACGTGGGGAATGAATGGAGCTATTAAACGGGCATGTCAGAAGTGGTGAAAGGTCCTCTTTAAGCTTCCTGTCCCTGTTAGGTGGGAGGAGGATCATCTCATGGTTAAGGTGCCGTCATGGAGGCTGAAGAGGAAAACAGATTGATGTGTGCCTATAACCCCCCCTTTTCTTGGCATGCAGATGGCAATATAAAGGATATGGAGAATGTCTCCACCCTGGAGAAGAACGCTTCTTTGCTTGTCGCCTCATGCGAGATTGAATCTTCTAAGGCTTCAAAACTGTTGTTTTCTTCCGACAGAACGCTTGTGTCCTTTCTGAAGATTATTAAAGAAAACATGAGATCCACAGGGTAGGATAATATGAAGGACAGATAAAAGAATGAAGACATTAGGAGCTAGTTTGACCATTTAAATGAACTTTCATGAGAATCAACAGAAAAGAACCCAAAGAGTAAATTGAGCTTATTTTCAGGTCCATTACTCCAGCCCTGACATGATGACATAGGTAGATGTGTGCATCTTTACAGGCCTCTGCTGTGCAGTCTGCGCTGTGACCGACATCTCTGCTCTCAGGCCCGGCTCTGCTACAGCCATGGTCTGAGAGTTCATTGCACACAATATACAGTACTGTGCTCATCACACCTTCATCAGTTTATATCTAGATTGTTGTGTAAAAGAGGCAGGCTCCATCAATCTGTGCCGGCTGCAACGCTATTGCTTATGTCAGCATTTTCTATAACTTTATCATTCCCCCTGATTTGCTAAATCCTGTCAGATCTGTCAGTTTTGCAATGCACTTACAGTACAATTAGTGGGCACAGATACACGACTTCCTTATGGCTGGGGATCTGTCAGCTTAATGCGCACAAAAAATGACTGTGCCTTTGGCTCCTAGGAGTGCTGAAGGACACAATGGGCACAGAAGTACAGTGCATTTCACGAGGAGATCGCTCCCCTGCCCCTCTGGTGGCGATTGACAGACTGCTGTATATACATATATTAACAGAAGCCTGTCAGTCACCGCAGACAGGAGTGAGGGAAGGAGGGGGGGGCGTCTCCTTATAAATACAGTGTTATCAGACTACGTGTATTCCATCACCACTCATAGTACCACATTTTTTGTGCTGCTTTGGCTACTAGTATTACAGACCTGTAATATGCTGCCCTACAGGATGGCATATTGAAGAGGACCTGTCATGTCTGTTTTAGTACTTTACTACGTACATCCCCCCTTGTAGTAATTCTGGAGCATCTATTCTTAGGATTCTATAACGTGCCATTCCTTTATTATTCCTGTTAGAAGTAGTGAATTAATTGATAGCGGTTAGCAGTGATGGCCCAGATGGGCATTACCAGTTGGGGGTGTCACTGTGCAACCTTACACTAGCTGCACTGATTAGATAGCGTCAGATGGTGTAAAGACACCCCCCCCAACTGCAACACCCAGATGGACCATCATTTCTAGACGGCTGGCAATTCACTCATAACTTCTAGCGGGAATAATAGAGAAATGGGACATAAGAGTCATAAGAATAAATGCTCCAGAATTATTACAAGGGGTATGCAAAAAGTTACCAAAACAGACATGTCAGGAAAGGTGACAGGGCATTTTTAAGCTACAAAATAAGAGCAGACAGAATGAAACCGGTATAATTCGGCATTGTTGAAATCACAGAGAAGTTATTGCACACGTTAGAGGTAGGATTCCTACTCACAGGCCTAATCCAGTGTCTGATGACCTTCTAAATGGAGGTACGTTAAATAGGTTGTCCCATTGAAAAACACTTATGAGGTCATTTACCAAACTGGTGTAAAGTAGAAGAGGCTTAGTTACCCATAGCAACCAATCAGATTCCACCTTTCATTTTCCAAAGGAGCTGTGAAAAATGAAAGGTGGAGTCCGATTGGTTGCTATAGGCAACTAAGCCAGTTCTACTTTACACCAGTTTGATAAATCTGCTCACTATTCCCTATCCACGGGATAGGAGATCTATATGATCAGTGAGGGTCCGACTGCCGGGGAACCTGCAGATTACGAGAACAGGGCCACTGTGTATCCTTTTGAATGGAGTAGTGGTCACTACTGGAGATTGTGGAGTGCTTTTACTTGGCTATCTCTGGCAATCCCATAGAGTTGAATGGAGTAACAGTGCAGACGTGTGGCCAGCACGCCAATCAAAAGGATACACATTGGCCCCATTCTCATAATAGTCAGGGTCCCCAGCAGTCGGACCCTGCTGATCCCTGTGGCTAGGGGATAGGTGTTTGTCACAGCAGACCACCTTCAACCATTCTGATTACTTGCAATGCTGCGATCACTAAGGGGAACACAAAGTGACTGAACAGGAGGGTGAAGATTCAGCCTATAAAAGAGCAGAGAATCCGATCTGCAGTGGGGACCGGAGGACACTAAGCAGCTGACCCAAATATCCTACCCCCTGCACTCACCGGCCGTCACTCCGCTCCTCGCTCACTATTCCTTCATTGATCAAGTCCCGGATTTTTCCAGGAGTTCCTACGGGAGATCTAAGCGGGGTTCCCGTGGTCTCATCACTGGGCGCCGCCATCTTGATAGCCCCGGAAGTGTCTTTCGAACCGGAAGTCGGGAACAGAGCCACACGACTCCTGCGTTCCGGGTAGATAAGATGCAGAATGTGAGAGCTCAGGACATAGGCTACTGCTCAGGAACATGATTTTTATATAAATGCTATACAGTCAGCAGTCCGGACTGCACGGATGTGACACTGCTTTTCATTCCTGGTTATCTCATGATAAAATACTTCTTGCTAGTTGAACCATTTCTGATTTTAGGTCAGGTGCACAGATAGGCCCATATGTACTAATGCTGTTTATGGCCTCATTCAGACAGCTGTATTGTAGGGGCATACACAGATTTTATGAGATTTCAGATTTTTTTTAACTGGAGGATTTTTTTAAATTAAAAAAAATGTATGCATTAATTTACCTGACTTCTATGTCGGAAATAGTGGATCAGGTGCTTCGTAAATGTGGCTTTGTTTTTGAACACCATATTTCTTAATGGGTGTACACCACACGGCTGGCATAACTACATTGATAAACCACCCGATACATCTCTATGTCTGTTGCTTCCCTTCAGTACATGACAAAAATGGCTGCCTGCACTAGGAGAGAGCTCAGTGCAAGGAATTTATATAGTTACCATTGCACTCAATGGCAGCTGTACATCTCTTTTCCCTGAGCTCCCTCTAGTGGCAAATGCTGTGCTTTTATGTCTGAAAGCTGGTCCTCAAACTCTGGGTCCCATAATAGTCACGTGGTCTGCCTCCACTGTGAGTGATGTGGGCATATGTTAGCGTCCATATTACAGCCACAATTCCTGGCCTGACCATCAAACTCATGGCCCAAACCTACAGCATCATAGACATTTAGGTCTTCTTTGCACCTGAAAAGTGGCATTAAAAACATTCCTCCCAACTGTCCCAGATCCGGCGGGACAGTCCTGGATTTCAGTGGCTGTCCCGTGGACCTGGTACGGGGGAGGTATGTCCCGCTTTCTGGCAGTTGTCCCTGCTTCCATAGGCATATTACTGTGAGGGGGCACAATCCTGGGCATATTACTGTGAGGGGGCAGGTGGGCATATTACTGTGACAGGGCACAGCTGGCCATATTACTTTGAGGGGGTGCATAAATAGGCATATTACTGTGAGGGGGCACATATCTGGGCATAACTACTGTGAAGGGAGCACAATGCTGGCATAACTACTGTGTGGTGGCATAAAGGGGGAATAATTAATTAGTTAATTACTGTGTGGGGGCATTTAGAGGACTGGATGGGATTAGGTGTTTAGTAATGTTATGGGCAGAGTTAGAGGCGTGGCTTAATGCGGAAAAAATTTGCCGCTTCACGTGCCACACATGGTGGCGTGACAAATTTATCTTCATTTACAAAAGTTTTGTGGTGCAAAATAAGCCAGAAATCAGACTGCAGGAGGTGTACCTAATTTATCACAAGGCCTGCGCCAGGTCATAAATTATGCGCATCCCCCAGGAGCAGGGGATATCAAGATTAGCGCAGACGGCATCAGTCTTGATAAATCTCCCCCATAGGATGCTGTACATTCAGGTCCCTAAAACTGTGATCAGGTCAGAAATTGTGGCCGTAATCCGGACACAAAAATATGCCCTCAGTAAGGCTGTCTGAATGAGGCCTAATACAGCAAAAATCTAGACCAGGCAGTCACAAGAAGCACAGGATGATGGATTTGGAGCATCTTGCTAGAAGTTAGACACTTTTTTAAGCCAGCTATTAGTTGGCTTACTTTAGACCATTATTTTTCACAAAATACCAGACACCGGTAATACATCTGGCAAATACATGACAAAACCACCTGCCTTTACTAGACACTTCTGAAGAAAATCTAGACTAGACTACTAAAAAGACTACACTTGCCTCTTCAGTTAAAGGGGTTGGCCAAACTAGGACATTGACGGCACATTGCTAGGATGTCAGATAGGTGCGGGTCCTACTTCTGGGACCTGCTCCTAGCTAGAGAACAGGGACCCTGAAGTGAAGGAGAGCACACCACGCACGAGTGGCATGCTCTCCATTCATCACTGTGGGAGTTCCGAAAATAGCTGAGACAGCGCACTTTAATATTTTCGGAAGTCCCATAGCAGTGAATGGAGAGTACACCCAACATGCACGGCCTCCTCTCCCTTCATCACTATGACACTGCCCAGGGGCGTAGCTATAGGGGGTGCAGAGGTAGCAGTCGCTACCGGGCCCAGGAGCCTGAGGGGGCCCAAAGACCCTTGTGCCGCATAAGAAGACACACAGAGCACTAAGGGAAGGGGGGCCCAAGCTGAACTCTTGCACCAGGGCCCATGAGCCTTTAGCCCCTGACACTTCCAGAAATAGCCAGGCCCAGTGCTCAGCTATTTTCCTAAGTCAGCTCATGAATATTGAGGACTACAGAGAGTGTGTTCAGTATAGCTCATGCTGCAGCACAGAAACCGTTAATCAGGGCCTCTCTGGTGCAATCTCCACAACAGTGTTGTATAGGATAGAAAGCAAAGGGACTACATGAGTGTACTGGCCTTCAGCTCATAGTTTGTAAGGCTGAAAAAAGACTTCCATCCAGTTCAGACTGTAAGGCCATGGTAGGCAACCTCCGGCACTCCGGTTGTCGTGAAACTACAACTCCCAGAATGCATACTTGCTCTGCTCTTCTGAGAACTCCCATAAAAGTGAATGGAGCATGCTGGGAATTGTAGTTTCACAACAACTGGAGTGCCGAAGGTTGCTTTGCTGACCCCTGCTACAAGGCCTCATACACACGACCATATCTATTTTTTGTGGTCAGCAAACCGCAGATCTGCAAAACACAGATACAGGCCGTGTGCATCCAGAGTCTTGTACTTCCCGCCCTATAGTAACAATGCCTATTCTTGTCTGTAAAGCAGGAATGGACTGTGAGGTGGACTTACAGCTTCACACAGATGCAGCTTCAGAGAAATGAACAGGTCATGGACTATACGGCTGTGTGCATGAGGCCTTATCCTGCAAATTGATTCATAGGAGGCCAAAAAAAACCTTATGAGGTGGAAGCCAATTATCCTCATTTTAGGATAGAACAATTCCTGCAATCAGCTCTCTGCATTGTACTCTTTCATTCCTCCTGGAAATGACAACTGTGCGGTCATTTGCAAACATTTTCATCCCACAAAAATGTCACCTGCCACCTGTTTTGCGACTTTTTGACCACCCGTTCAACATTTCGTCACACGGGTGTTTTTGCACCTGGTTTGAGTGTCGAGGTTGGGACGGGGGCCAGGACTTCAGTACCGAATTTTTGCGGATCCGCAAAAAAAACGGATGACGTCCGTATGGCATCCGTTTTTTTTTGAGGATCCATTGTAACAATGCCTATCCTTGTGCGCAAAACGGACAAGAATAGGACATGTTCTATTTTTTTTTGCGGGCTACGGAACGGACATACGGATGCGGACAGCACACAGTGTGCTGTCAGTATTTTTTGCTGACCCATATATATGAATGGATCCACATTTTATCAGCAAAAAATGCGGATCGGAGCCCGCAAAATATACTGTTGTGTGAAAGAGGCCTATGAGTGTTAGGACCTCTGTCCAAAATAGATCTAAGCCAGGACACTGCCATCTCATGTGCAGAAAGTCTGCCGGTTCCAGCTGACATCTTGGGCATTTCACGTCTGGTCAGACACTAATACGGTGCAAAAATACTGGAGTTTTGTAAACCCTGTGAATAATAGACAATTGGGATAGTTTTCCTTCTTCACTTACAGACGTTTTCGGAACAGCTTCCAAGATTTCCCTTTCCTAATTTTACATATATGGGATAGGATTGTTCCATTATGAGCTGGACGTTCCATAAAATGCACACGGCTTTTTTGGTGTTTTATTTTTCTTTAGCCTGGTATCGAATGGTATCAAGTATCGCAATACTTTTTATTGTATCGAAATCAAATCAAAATTTTGGTATTGTGACAACCCTAGTGCTTCCGTGGGGTTCCGTGCCTCCGTTCCACACCTTCTGGATTGCAGACCAATTTAAGTGGGCATAAGCCCTTAGGCACATAAACAGTCTTATTTCTACTCCACTACTGACCGGGCTTATTTTTCCCTTCTGTTTTTGCTCAATGTTTGCATTGAAAGAGATAGGGGCATATTTACTAAAGTGTTGCTATTTTCTTGAGTAAAAAGCCTGTTTCTGACTGTTTTATTTTTTAATTCTCATTTACCAACTGTTGAGGTTTTCTAACTTTTGCATCTAATTTCTGTCCTATTTATCTAGGTTCGTCTTATTTTGCCCTAGATTTTGTTGTGAAAACCGTCTAGCTTTTACATCACCCCAGGGCTGGTGTACTTTTCTGTCTCAGGGGCCTTTTTTGGAGGAAAAAAAAAACCTGGCGTATTGGTAAAGTCTGTCTTCAACTTGCGCCTCATTTATTATCCTTTCATAAATCTGGTTTGTCAGTCTGACCTCTAGTGGTCGTTTTCTTATAAGACAGCTTCAAATTCACTAAACTGGTCTAAAACAGGGACAGAAAAATACACCAGCCCTGGGGTGGCGTAGAAATTAGACTGTTTTTATGACAAAATTTGGCACACCTAGATAAATAGGATGAAAATTAGGTGCAAAAGTTAGAAAATGTCAGAATTTGTCTTAAAACTCTCTATTTTGAGAGCAGAGACCCGCGGCACATGTATGCGATCAGCCATAAGGTTGATCGCATACATTTTCCCTTTCAGATGCCGTGATCAAATGTGACCACGGCATCACAGCAGAGCAGTCCAGAAGCGGAAGCCGCGCGCTTCTGCTCTGCTAACAGCGTTCCCCGGCAAAGATCAGGGAACCTGTTACACTGATCTAATAGACCAAAGCCTCAAGCAGGCTTCAGTCTATTATAGGAATATACCAATACAAACCACTAGGTGGCAGCATTGTATTGTTATATTGCAAATGAAGTGTTCAATGATGGCTACATAGCCATCATAGAACACAATGGGCAATCTAATGATTGCCAGTTATAGTAACCCAGGGTGACTTAAAAAAAAGGTAAAAAAACAAAGTTAAAAAAAGTTTTTACAAATATTAAAAAAATAAACGTTCAAATCACTCCGCTTTCCTTAAAATAAAAATACTTAACCAATAAAAAACCAATACTTAACCAATAAAAAAAATAAACATGGGCATCCTCGCGTGCGAAAATGCCCATACAATTAAAATATAAATAAATATATATATAAAATATATAATATTAATGGCATATGGCAAATGGCATAATGGGAAAAAAATAAAAACAGCCAATTTGCCATTTTTGTCACTTCAACGCCCCAATATTTTTTTTTATAAAAAGTGATCAAAAAGTTGCACACACTTTGAATTTGTATCACTGAAAAGTACAGATCGCCTTGCATAAAATGAGCCCTCACCCAGCTCTGTATACATAACTACAAAAAAGTTATAGGGGTCACCATATGGTGATAAATTTTTTTTTTTTACTCAAAGGTTTTAATTTTTTTTCAGTATTAAAATTCAAGAATAATTATACAAGTGTGGTATCGTTGTAACCATACTGACCTGTAGAATGAAGATAACAGGTCAATTTTAACACATAGTGTAAGGTGTAAAAAAATAAATAAATAAAAACCATTGCCAGAATTGAGTTTTTTCCCAATTCTACCCCATTTGGAATTTTTTTTCCGCTTCCCACTACAGCTTGTCCCAAGTAGAATCAGTGTGAGGGGCCTGGGCATATGGGGGACATTTTGTAGTCTCGGATAACCCCTTTAAAGACAGGTGTTTCAAATACGCCAGTCTTTTTTCCCTCCTAAAAAAGGCGCGCTTAATAAATGTGCCCCTGAGTGGAGTATTTTTCTAGCTTACATTTGCACATTTCCAGGTATAAATGTTTGTAAATTTGCAGGGACTCACTGGCCCCTGCCACTACAAGGTGGTAAGGGCGGTGTAAAAACATCCCTGTGGTAAAATATTGACACATGGACATTTAAAACGTTGTAAAATGGGGTCTTATGACTGTTTTACACCAATTTACACCCCTATGGTTGTATTGAATGCATTGCATTTAAGTTGTTACCCTACCATTGCCTGAGACTTATAATTCTAATAGACCTGGGCCACCTGCATGTGCCTGCCGACATTAGTACCCCATGTTATTTCATACACGACACTGTAACTGATTTCCCGTGGGGGACGTTTGCAGGGACTGTATACTGGTATTAGAATAGAAGGTACTCTAGGTAGCGAGACTACAGAACTGGTGTCACCGGAAAGTATGACCGGGTTGGGTGTTGCAATGATGAAACTTCCCCGGTGTAGAGCTGATAAGCGGTCACTTCGTGCAGGGCTGGAGTTTCCGGGTGGTACGGTTTGGCGGTGCACGGTCCATCATGGCGGCAGAAGCCGGTGGAGGGGAACCGCTGGTTCGGTTCGTGAAACTGAGCGGCAGAGCAGCAGGTGAGGCTGGCAGAGCCATGAGGGGGAGGCGGACGGTGAAGGGAAGGTGGCAGGAGGACGGAGCTCACGGTGGAGCGGGCATCACTGGCATAGGCTGCTGGCAGCGGGTCCTCTCCTAGCGTCTACATGCATTGTCCTAGTGCCAGTACTGGCTGTTGTAGTCTACCCATCAGCGTGCTGGCCTAATATCGGGTTCAACAGAAATCACTGGCGTTGCCCATAGCAACCAGTCAGTAACTGTAATAATCTGATAGGTGACAAGGGACAAAACGGATGCTTCCTGCCAGAGGAGTGTTATCTTCAGCTTTGTCATATCATAAGTGCCAGCTGTTACCAGGGCAGGGTCATGTAAGTGAATGGGGACAGTACCAGTAGTATCTGACCCATGTAAACAATTAAGAGACCACCGCGTTCCCTACAGTACTGCTGCCCCTTAAAATGCTGATTGGCAGGGGTGCCTAGAGTCACACTCCACCAGTTTAATATTCAGGACCTATCCTAAGGATAGAGCATTGACTTGAAAAGGCTGGATAACCCCTTTCACTAGTTTATGGTGCCCTAAGTCCTAACAGTGCCAGTGCATGCCAAAGAGTCCTCATACTCCTGAGTAGGGATGAGCGAACTTCTGTTTTCAAGTTTGGCGTACAAGGTTCGGATTATCTAAGAATTCCGTTATGGATTCCACTACCATGGACCATAAGTTATAGTCCGTGGTAGCAGAATCCATAACGGTCTTCTTAGATAACTAGAACCTTGTACGCCAAACTTGAAAACAGAAGTTCGCTCATACCTAGTCATGAGCAATCAGCTGCAGGAGGGTGAGGAGATGGGGGAGCACATGAATATTCAGGACTCCTGTGCTGCAGTAAAATAGCTAAGTCAGTTAAAGAAAGTGACCTGGCACAGTGCTAAGGAGGGCTGTCATTAGTTTATGCTCCATAAAAACTGCTGACAGATTCCCTTTAAAGGGTGTCTGTCAGCAGTTTTGTCCAGCAGTGCAAACATGCCTTATGTGCAGCATTTATCATCCGGATCAGTGTAAATAAAGTTTTATATAGTTTCTGCTCCACAGATACTTTGGTGGCAAAAACTGGATGTTTGTTTGTTGTTTTTTTTTTGTTTTTTTTTTTAATGCAGAACCACAGTTCACTTTGTCTCTGTACTTTCAGGCGCTGTGGACATACCCTTAGGCATATTTTAAAGTTTGTAACAGCGATCAGTTCACTGTGATGGGTCCCACTGCTGAAACACTGGGGCACATCTATGAAGCGCGCCTGTTTTTAGGCGTAAAATTAGACAGTTGTATTCCGTTCGACTGACTTTCTTTTGCAGAGTATTTATTCAAAGTTGCACAGCCTTTCATGAATTAGACTAGGCGTATTGCGATAAGTCTGACCTCTGGTGGTTGTTTTTTGGTAGGACAGGTTCATATTCACTGAGACTGGTGGAATTTGTTCGAGCATGACAAAAGTGACATCTGTGCTGAGAAAAGTCGTATGTCATCTGGAAAGTGCATCTTTTAATGCAACACCTCTAAAAACAGTTGAATAGGCCAGCCCTGGACTGGAGTCTAAATAAGACTGATTTTGCGAACAAATCAGGCGCACCTACATAAATAGATCGGGGAAAAAAGTTGCAAAAGTTGGAAAACGTCTGAATTAGTCTGGTAAATCAAAATAGGTGAATGAGGTGCAAAAGCCTCCAAAACAGGTGCAATTTCAGTAGTAAATGCAAAAAAAACCACATTGTCTAAAACAGAAATTTTTTTAGACTAAAAACCGGTGCAAACACTAGTAGATGTGCCCCACTGTCTGCTCAGCGGTCATTGCTTGGGGGGCTCATGTCATGAGTGGTTAGGCGAATCTTTGCAGCTCCTCTGGCAATAGAGGGGACTGGATTCATAATGGAAAAGGAGCAGTTGCACATTGAGAGGGGAATAATGCAGTACATTCAAGTCGGGGGGGAGATTTATGGGGCGGCTTGGGTGTAATTACACCTACTCACCACTACTGATTTTACGGCTAGGGTGTCGGACCCCCGCCAATCTGATATTGATGACCTGAGGATAGGTCATCAATAAATATAACTTGGAGAACCCCCTTTAAACTGGTGTAAAGTAGAACTGGCTTAGTTGCCCATAACAACCAATCAGATTCCACCTTTCATTTTTCACAGCTTCTTTGGAAAATGAAAAATGGTATCTGATTAGTTGCTATGGGCAACTAAGCCAGTTCTACTTTACACCAGTTTAATAAATGACTCCCTGTATGTATATGTGTGTGTGTGTGTGTGAGATAGAGAGATATATATATATATATATATATATATATATATATATATATATATATATATATATATATATATATATATTCTCTAATTTTTTTTTTTTTTTAATAATGCAAATAATACTTTACAGCTGGCTAGGGACAGAACCTTAGAAGAAACTCCAACATATGGGATGCTAACATGTCTAGTTGTCTACCCAATCAAACCTTATCCTGGAAGTCTGTGTACCTCCTAATGAATACAGCCACATCAGGCCCACAAGGGGAGGGTAATCGGGGCCTGAGTAGAAAGTAACTATGTATATGTCATAGCATTCCACATCAGAACTCAATGTAGCGCACATCATCCAGGTATTTCAAACCACAGTGGGACTAGAGTTGGTGGCAGCAATGCCGATTACCGATTTTCCCCAAACGAGGATGGGACAGGCAACAATATATGCCTGGCAAAAAGACTAAGAAGTCTATATATAATGTAGTCTACTCTGGAGCTTAGTCTTAGAATGATACTCAGAGGTGACCGATCAGAGGGGAATATATATATATTTATACACACACACACACACACGTCCCTCAAGATAAAATATTAATTGGTTCCAGGACGATCATTGTGTGTTGAAACCATTGTAAGTTGAGTAATCTGCTCCAAGGCCCCAAAATGTCATCCAAGATAAGAGAGAATGAAGATTTAAGAAAAATAAGCAGATAACTAAGACAGATAAGACAAGTCCTTACATATAACAGTCAGGAATAGCTGATAACTATAACTAGTAACTAATATAGATATTTTACCAGAGAAGTGGACATGATTGGTTGGATCTGAGTCTGAGACATTGTATGTTGAGTCTGGTTTCAACTTACGATGGGTCAGAAAAGACCATTGTGTGCTGAAAATATTGTATCCTTAGGCCATTGTATCTTGAGGGATCACTGTATATATAATCGCCTAGAAGGGTAAAAAGGATGAAAAAGGCAAGTGCCTTGCTAATGTATGGTGTCAAAAATGAAATACATAATGATACATGATTAACCATGTTGACAAATAATGTTAAATCGCTAATGATCAGTGATCAAATGATACCTAAACTTATCAAATCAATAGATGTGTAAAGATAATACATTCATGTAAGATAAATTTATAGGACAGCTCCCATGATATAAGAGCCGCCACCAGAAGGAGTGAGGTGTATACAAGTACCCTCAAATCAAAGTGCGAGTGCCATACAGACACGTGTCAGTGGACCAGTAAACTCATAAATACAAGTATCCTACTGACTAGTTATTATAAACCTCTAATATTAATGCCGCAATTAGAAAAACACCCTAACGTAAATAAATGTAATCAGTAAGTATGAATAATAATCGATAAATAAAAGGCTCTTGGAGTTCCCATAGAAATGAATGAGCGGCTGCAACTTTTCTTTTACTGGGCTGCAGGGGGTACTGGGCCCCTGTTCTTGTGATTGGTGGGGGTCCCAGTGGTCTTATCTAATAGTTATCCCTTATCCTGTGTGGATTTATGTTAGGTTATTTTTTTTTTAGGTACCCTAATGCCCCTTTCACACGAGCGGGAGACTCGCATGTCTCCCGCAACGCATCTACAGGGCTGGACTCGGCACTGACAGGGATCGCATAACATTATATGCGATCCCTGTCAGTGCCGGAGTTCAGCCCTGTAGATGCGTTGCGGGAGACATGCGAGTCTCCCGCTCGTGTGAAAGGGGCATAATACTTCCACACAGCACCTGCCTGCATTTTTAACGTTGAGCACTGGGTCTGGGCAGTAGTTGCAATCTTGACGGTAAACCTGCCATTGTAGATTCGCTAGGGAGCCTTCACAGGCTGTGGATTTTGTTGCAGAATTTCCTGCAACTGAAAATTCGTTCCATTGATTTGAATGGGTTGGCAAGAACATGGATTTCTGCAAGTCCCATTCATGTGAAAGGAACTGACTTTCCATTACGCCTTATGACAGCACCTGTGAGAGATCCTCCTCCTTCCCGACAGGAAACAGGAACTTCCCAGATCTTTAAAAGGCCTCCTCGTATTCCACCTCTTCAGTTTTTTTCCTGTTTCCTGTCCTAGGGACAGGAGGAGGTTCTCTCCCATATCTATCGAGGGCTGCAGGTCTCCTAGGGCCTTGGTTATGTATAGCCTATTGGGGGTACCTGGTGGCGTAAGTCTCCACTAGGAGCCGCCGTGAAGTCCGGCAGATCCCGCTGACATCGGGGGGATTCCTGGGCCCGGCAGCGTGTATCTGGCTTAGCCAGAAGGAGGCTTCCGGATTAGTGCGCGGGACTCCCGCGAGAACACGCTGCTTCCGGTGGACGCACGGGGCGTGCGTTCCACCGGAATCCGGAAGAGGAAGGGCTGGATGTGGGCGACACGCGGCCCAATTCAAACGGGGATGCCGGGCGGCCATATAAAAAATGGAGGAGACGAAGACGCCGGTGGGACACATGGAAGTGAAGACTCCTTCCTTCATTTCTCCTACCCCAGCTGACGGCAGTGTGAGGACCCCTGGATTCTGCCAGAAAGGGGCATCGGTGGTGGTGGCAACAGCCGACTTTTCAGCAGGAGTCCTTCAAAAAATCCGGAAGCAACTTCTTCTAAGCATCAGTATTTTCCAGGTCTGCAAGTGGCAGCAGCAACCAACTTCAAACGTCTACCTCTGGTGGTGATAAACCATCACTTGTCTCCTCCATATTCTCCCACAGTGCTATAATGCAAGAGGAAGGGGAGATTCAGCAGCGCGGTGACAGACAGGAGCAGCACGACAAATGCACGGTACTCCTGGGGGGTAAGAGGGGTTCCCCCCACCATCTCCTTTGGGAGATTATTTTTCTGTCATTTCTATGGTTTAATTGTGGGTTTTATATGTGTACAGGTTAAGGATGTTCCCAAAAAAGCCACCCGTAAGTCCAAAGGGAGGGAGTGTGGTCTATGTAAAAGAAAGTTGGACCCCTCCTATACTAAGAAATGTTGCCAAGCATGTGTGGAAAAGCTGATAGCTGAAGAATCTCCATCACTTTTCCAGAATATTCAGGACTTAATTAAATCAGAAGTCCGCTCCTCTGTGGAGCAATTTAAAAAATTCCTTCCTGAGTCTTCTAAAAGGAAAAGTGTCCGGGTGGTGGAAGATCCTTCAGAAGCTGAATCAGAGGAAGAAGGTATTATCCCGGATTCAGACTCCTCTTCCGATGATAATACCGGAAAACCACTATTTAAGACAGAAGATATTGATCCCCTCTTGAGAGCAGTCAGGGCTACGATGGATTTAGAAGATGATAAGGAACCTAAATCTAGGTCAGAATTAATGTTTGAGAGCCTTAAGCCAAAGAAGTCGAGAGTGTTCCCTATACAAGATTGCATTAAGGAATTAGTAAAACGTGAATGGAACAAACCAGATAAGAAGTTTTTTATTCCCCGGGCGGTTAAGAGGAAATATCCTTTTGAAGATGCTAATTTTTCTGACTGGCTGGAAATTCCTAAGGTAGATGGGCCAGTGGCAAAAGTAAATAAAAGATCTGCCCTACCGTTTGAGGACCTTGGGGCTCTCAAGGATCCATTAGATAAAAGAGCGGATGTGTATTTGAAGAAAACTTGGGAGGCCTTGACATCATCTTTCAAGCCTAATGTAGCTACTACTTCAGTGGCCCGGTCTCTAAAATTATGGTTGAAAGAGCTCCACTCTCACATTGCAGATAACACCCCAAGGGAGCAGTTGCTAGAGGCTATCCCTACTTTGTCCAAAGCGGTAGACTTCATTTCAGATGCCTCTGCTGACGCATTAAGACTGTCTGCCAGGGCGGCAGCCGTGTCAAATTCTGCCAGAAGGTCCCTATGGCTTAAGGGCTGGAAAGGGGGAGACCTTTCTTCTAAGTCTAAGCTTTGTGCCCTTCCTTGCCAGGGGAAGTTCTTATTTGGTTCCGCCTTAGATGAGATTTTGGATAAAGCATCCGATCGGAAGAAGGGATTTCCTATTCCCTCCTTCCCGAACCAGAAAAAGCCCTTTCGGAAGGATAGAAGAGGAGGGGGTTTTGCGCAACAAAAGAAGGGAGGCGATTGGAAAGCAAATAGATCTAAAAGCTTTCTATTCAAATCCAAATCCCAGCCCCCCAAAACCACCCAGCAATGACGCCAGATCTCCGGTTGGCGGTCGCCTTGCTTTTTATTCTCGGGCTTGGCAAAATATCAGCTCAAGCCTCTGGATAAAAAATATTATAAAAGATGGCTACCGCCTAGATTTCAAATATCTCCCTCCAAACAGAGTAAAAGTTACCAGGGCCAACAAGAACTCAGAAAAACAGAGGGTTTTATTGAAGGAAATAGAAGTATTGACTCTCAAATCTGTATTGATTCCAGTACCACTAGAGGAAATAGGGAAGGGATTTTATTCCACGCTGTTCCTGGTCCCAAAGCCCAATGGGACTTGGCGAACGATTATCAACTTGAAAGAGTTAAATCAGTATCTAACATATCAGAAATTTCGCATGGAATCAATAGCCTCCACCGTCCTTCAACTATTTCCACACTGTGTTATGGCCTCAATAGATATAAGGGATGCTTACTACCACATCCCGATTCATCCGTCATCCCAAAAATTCCTAAGAGTGGCAACCCGGACAGACAAAGGGATAAGTCATCTACAATTCAAAGCTCTCCCTTTCGGTGTCTCCCAAGCGCCAAGGGTCTTCACAAAACTAATGGCAGAGACCATGGCGTATGTGAGAAGATCGGACATTTTAATAGTCCCCTATCTGGACGCTCTCCTGTTAATAAGTTCCTCTCCAGACTCCCTGTTATCACAGATACAAGAGGTTCTACAGATGTTACAAGACCTGGGCTGGCTCATAAATTTGGAAAAATCAAATTTGACTCCTGGTTATCAGTGTGTCTTCCTAGGGATTCTGCTGGACTCGGTGAAACAAAAGTCCTTTTTACCAGAATGGAAGAAAGACAAGATCCTTCAGAGGGTAGATCTTTTTTGCAAAGCCAAGACTTCTACCCTCAGAGAAGCAATGTCCTTACTGGGATTGATGACAGCCTGCATCCCGGCAGTAAAGTGGGCACAGTTCAGGTCAAGGGCGCTCCAGACCTTTATCTTGTCTCAGTGGAGAGGGGAACCTCACCCCCTGGATGTCAAGTGTCTCATTCCCAGGTCAGTAAAGACTTCCCTTCAGTGGTGGAAGGAGAAATCAAATCTCTCTCGGGGAGTAGAATGGTTGAAAGTAGACCCATTGGTGATTACAACAGATGCCAGCCCGAGTGGGTGGGGGGCTCATTCAATTCTAGGATTCTCCCAGGGCACATGGTCAGAGAGGCAAAGTCTTCAGTCCCAGAATGCCACAGAATTGAGGGCAATATTCTGTGCACTGGTAACCCATCTTCCATTGTTAATGAACAAGCATGTCAGGATCCTGTCAGACAGTGCTACGGCCGTGGCATATGTCAACAGGCAGGGAGGGACAAGATCTCCCCAACTTCTGGACATTACATTCAAAATGTTCCCCATTCTAGAGGGAAAGATCCTATCCCTATCAGCAGTCCACCTAAAAGGGATCCAAAACGATCAAGCAGACTTCCTCAGTCGATACAAGTTCAGTCAAGGGGACTGGTGTTTAAATCAGGAAGTTTTCCAGATGATAGTAAAACTATGGGGAATCCCGTCTCTGGATCTCTTTGCGACGAGAAAAAATCGGAAGTGCAGAAGATTCTATTCCCTAAATATGATAGATCGGCCGTCAGGGATAGATGCTCTAACTCAACACTGGGGCAGGGGGCTAGTGTATGCCTTTCCTCCTCTGGGTCTCCTTTCGAGAGTAGTTCAAAAGATCAGGCAGGAGGAAGCTACAGTAATCCTGATTGCTCCATACTGGCCAAAAAGAATCTGGTTCTCCTGGTTAAGGAAATTATCCCTGGCGGACCCCTGGATTCTGCCAGAAAGGGACGATCTCCTGTATCAGGGTCCTCTTCGTCACCCCGAAATATCAAAATTACACCTAACTGCATGGATTTTGAGCGGGAGATCTTCAGATTAAAAGGGTTATCTGAACAAGTCATAGATACTCTTTTAGCAAGTAGAAAAGAGGTAACTACCAAGATCTACCTTAGAATCTGGAAGGCTTTTATCAAATTTGCAGGAGGGAACCTAGATCCTTTTGCTTCCCCGGACATAGCTTTAATTTTAAGGTTCCTTCAAGAAGGTCTTAACAAAAGCTTAAAGCCCAGCACACTTAAAGGGAACCTGTCATCTCCGAAACACCCCCTGAACTAGAGTAAGCGTTGTATAGTGTAAGTGATGCTGAATCCGAATATGTAAGTTTTATCTTCATACTCGCTTCCATTCCGACACTGTGCTCCCACAAACCTGCAGTAAAATACATTGAGAGGACTCTTCTTTGAGTCCTCTCCATCATGTGAGTGAGTCCACTGAGTGCATTTTACTGCAGGTTTGTGGGAGCACAACGTCAGAATGGAAGTGAGTATGAAGATAAAAATTACATAACCGGACTCAACGTCACTTACACTATACAATGCTTACTCTAGTTCATGGGGTGTTTTGGACATGACAGGTTCCCTTTAAGGTTCAGGTCTCAGCTCTGAGTGTGTTGTTTGATTCAAAACTGGCAGCACATCCTCTAGTTAAAAGATTTATTAGAGCATCGGTAAGATTAAATCCCTCCGTCAAACCTAGAGTAGCCCCCTGGGATCTTAATATCGTTCTCTCCGCCCTTACCAGAGCCCCCTTTGAGCCTTTAAATTCAATATCATTAAGACATCTTTCCTTCAAGACAGCCTTTCTGGTTGCAGTTACTATGGCTCGTAGAGTAGGTGAGCTTTCTGCCCTTTCGGTAGCCTCCCCATACACTCAAATTATGGAAGATAGAATAGTCTTCAAACCCGATCCAGCCTTCTTACCGAAGGTTGTCTCGGATTTTCATAGATCCCAAGAGATCGTCCTACCCTCATTTTGCCAAGACCCAAAAAAACGAGGGAGAAGAGACGTTTCATACCCTTGATGTGCGAAGATGCGTTTGTCAATATCTAGACTCCTCTAAGGGGTGGAGAAAAGCGTCTCAGCTTTTTGTTCAATTCCAGGGAGTCAACAAAGGATTGAGAGTGTCGAGTCGTACCCTGGCCAGGTGGATTACTAAAACCATATCTATAGCCTACAATTCATCAAATTTGCAGGTTCCTGTGGGGTTTTCTGCCCATTCCACGAGAGCAGTGGCCTCCTCGTGGGCAGAGAAGGGGTGCGCTTCCATTGATCAGATCTGCAGGGCGGCCACCTGGAGCTCCCCAAGTACCTTTTACAAGCATTACAGGTTGGACTCCTTGTCTGCCCAAGATCTTGCGTTTGGCAGGAAGGTTTTGCAGGCAGTTGTCCCACCCTAAATCATCTATTCTAATCCCTCACAGGTGCTGTCATAAGGCGTAATGGAAATACCTTGATTACTCTTACCGGTTATCTGTTTTCCATGAGCCAATGACAGCACCTATACTAATTCCCTCCCAAAGAAAAAAAATAAAATAAAAAAAATAAAACTATTACCTTCTTGTCTTAAAGACTATATTTAAGATTAGAGAAGAAAAAAATAATAATAATAAAAAACAAAACAAAAAAAAAAACAAAACAATTTTTGTGTTGGTCCTTGTCGGTTCCGGAAATCTTGGTACAAAACTGAAGAGGTGGAATACGAGGAGGCCTTTTAAAGATCTGGGAAGTTCCTGTTTCCTGTCGGGAAGGAGGAGGATCTCTCACAGGTGCTGTCATTGGCTCATGGAAAACAGATTACCGGTAAGAGTAATCAAGGTATTTCAGTCACTCAAACTTCTGCAACAAAATCCACTGCGGGTGAAGGCTTCCTGCAGTCAACACAGGGAATATGACACGTAAAGGGGAGTCTGTCATCTCTTCCAAGTGCAATTAAAGGGACTTTGTTGCCTCTACTGCCTGTTAAAACCAGATAGTGACACGTGTCCTTTTTTTCTGATTGATTGTAGATTTATTATTTTTATAATATTATTTCCTGAACATGATTATGAGGGCTGCCATCTCGCCTGAGCTGTTCTTCTACAATCAGAAAATAAACAGATTAGAAAAAATGGATGTGTGCCACTACTTGGTTTTAACTGGCAGTAAACATTATAGGTGACACATTGTCCAGAAGACGTTTTTCACCAGCGGTTTTGGAAACATACGCACACATTTTGGAATTTTGTACTACTATGTTTTCTGGCAGGACAAATGCACCACTGAACTGTGACATGCCGAGGCCTGAGAGCACATTTATCTGTTCACTATGTATATACTGAAGGTAACTGAGAATTTTCCCATAGTTTACGGACTTCTACATGCACTGTTGAATAATGAGACCTGGAGGATAATATTTTTCTTATGCTAGTACTCCTTCTTTAACTCCTTCCTGCAGTGTAATTGACCATGGCGTATGTGATATACAAGGATTGGAGCTAGCTCCAGTGCTGACCAGTTAACTCCCTTAGGCTTCTTTCACACTGGCGTTGGGATTGTCCGGCAGGCTGTTCTCTTGCCGGATCCATACTAACGTTTGCATACGTGTGCTGCCAGAAGTCTGTCTCAGCCCCATTTACTACAGTGGGGACTGGTGGTAGATTCTGCCGCAGCACGGCAAGCATGTCCGGAGGTGACTGGTCAAAAACTGCAGCGTGCTCGGTTATTATAGAGAATGGGGCAGCGGAGACTTCCTGCAACATGTGTGCAAATGGAACAGCCTGCAGGACAATCCTAACACCAGTGTGAAAGAAGCCTTAGATGTCGCAGTTAATAGCTTCTGTGACATCTAAGCAATTAGAAGAGGGAGCTTCCTCCGACTCCATCTCTCCTCCCCACATTGCGATAGTCTTTGTGCAATTAGTTTTTGTTAGGGTCCATTCACACGTCCATATGAATGGTTCCGCATCCGTTCCACAATTTTGCGGAATGGGTGTGGACCTATTCATTTTCAATGGGGCTGCAAAAAATGTCCGCATCCGCACTTCCGTTCTGCGGCCCCGCCAAAAAAATAGAACATGTCCTATTCTTGTCCACAGCCACGGACAGGATAAGGCATTTCTATAGTGCCGGAGCATGGCCGGCGTTTGTGTTTTGCGGAACCGCAAAACACATGCGGACGTGTGAATGGACTCTTATTGGAAGAAAAACAAAAAAATCCAGTGAAAACCGTTGCCATCCTAGACAGTGATGTCAGTTGATCCATACCGTGAATTCTGTTTAAAAAAAAAAAAAAATGTAAAAAATGGCAGTTTCTTTCCCATGAAAACAGAATAAAAATTATCAAAAAGTCATATATGCTCTAAAAATGTACCAAAAAAAGCTTGTTCTGCTAAAAATAAACCTTCACAAAGCTACGCCTCTCAAAATATAGCGTCAAAATATTTTATTTCTTGGAACAGAAGTGGTAAAACAAAAAAAGCTAAGAAAATGTGGTATACCCATAAATGTATCAGCCTGCAGAATAAAGTTAATGTCAATTTTACCTTTTGTGCATCCTGAACTGAAAAGTGATCCAAAATTATATGTACCCCAGTGATACCAATAAAAATAACAGCTTGTCTTGTGGGGGAAAAAAAGCCCTTGCACAGATCTAGTGATAGGAAAAATTAGGTTATGGGACATCCATACCATTTTGGGAGAAAGTTAAAACAGTGACTATTCTGTCACTGTGGATTTTATAGTTTGTGATATACAGTGCCTTGTGAAAGTATTCGGCCCCTGGAACTTTTCAACCTTTTGCCACATTTCAGGCTTCAAACAAAAAGATATAACATTTTACATTTTTGGTGAAGAATCAACAAGTGGGTCACAATTGTGAAGTGGAACGAAATTTATTGGATCATTTAAACTTTTTTTGTAATAATAAAACTGAAAAGTGGGGCGTGCAAAATTATTCGGCCCCCTTGCATTAATACTTTGTTGCGCCACCTTTTGCTGCGATTACAGCTGCAAGTCACTTGGGGTATGTCTCTATCAGTTTCGCACATCTAGAGACTGAAATTCTTGCCCATTCTTCCTTGTAAAACAGCTCGAGCTCTATGAGGTTGGATGGAGAGCGTTTGTGAACAGCAGTTTTCAGCTCTTTCCACATATTCTCAATTGGATTCAGGCCTGGACTTTGACTTGGCCATTCTAAGACCTGGATACGTTTATTTTTGAACCATTCCATTGTAGATTTTGCTTTATGTTTGGGATCATTGTCTTGTTGGAAGATAAATCTCCGTCCTAGTCTCAGGTCTTTTGCAGACTCCAACAGGTTTTCATCCAGAATGGTCCTGTATTTGGCTCCATCCATCTTCCCATCAATTTTAACCATCTTCCCTGTCCCTGCTGATAAAAAGCAGGCCCAAACCATGATGCTGCCACCACCATGTTTGACAGTGGGGATGGTGTGTTCAGGGTGATGAGCTGTGTTGCTTTTACGCCAAACATATAGTTTTGCATTGTTTCCAAAAAGTTGGATTTTGGTTTCATCTGACCAGAGCACCTTCTTCCACATGTTTGGTGTGTCTCCCAGGTGGCTTGTGGCAAACTGTAAACAAGACTTTTTATGGATATCTTTGAGAAATGGCTTTCTTCTTGCCACTCTTCCATAAAGGCCAGATTTGTGAAGTGTTTCGACTGATTGTTGTCCTATGGACAGACTCTCCCACCTCAGCTGTAGATCTCTGCACTTCATCCAGAGTGATCATGGGCCTCTTGGCTGCATCTCTGATCAGTCTTCTCCTTGTTTGAGATGAAAGTTTAGAGGGACGGCCGGGTCTTGGTAGATTTGCAGTGGTCTGATACTCCTTCCATTTCAATATGATCGCTTGCACAGTGCTCCTTGGGATGTTTAAAGCTTGGGAAATCTTTTGGTATCCAAATCCGGCTTTAAACTTCTCCACAACAGTATCACGGACCTGCCTGGTGTGTTCCTTGGTCTTCATGATGTAGAACCCTGAGACTATCACAGAGCAGGTGCATTTATACGGAGACTTGATTACACACAGGTGGATTCTATTTATCTTCATCAATCATTTAGGACAACACTGGATCATTCAGAGATCCTCAATGAACTTCTGGAGTGAAAGTAAATGGGCCGAATAATTTTGCACGCCCAACTTTTCAGTTTTATTACAAAAAAAGTTTAAATGATCCAATAAATTTTGTTCCACTTCACAATTGTGACCCACTTGTTGTTGATTCTTCACCAAAAATGTGAAATGTTATATCTTTTTGTTTGAAGCCTGAAATAGGGCAAGAGGTTGAAAAGTTCCAGGGGACCTTTCGCAAGGCACTGTATATGTGGGAAATTTTAAAACTTTATTCAATTATTTTTCTCCTCTTAGAAAGCTTGAACCTTCAGTCTCGTTTGTACTATACCCTGAAATGTTTCAGCCTTCATTAGACCCTTATCTGGCTGGACAGTTACTTGGCACCCCACAATCACACTTGCCAGGTGCTGAGCAGAGGACAGATGGAGCTCCCGCCCTCTAGCACGCTCAGACGCTGCAGTTGCGATTGACTGGGGATTCTGCCAGAATCAGAGTTGGGGTGCATTCACCCGACCGTATGTATTTTGCAGTCCGCAAAATATACGTATGTGCACGTTGCAAAACTGACAAGATGGGACATGTTCTATCTTTTTTGCAGAGATGCGGAACAGATATGGATGCGGATAGCACACAGTCTGCTGTCCCGATCTTTTTTTCAGCCCCCCTTGAAGTAAATGGGTCAGCATCCTGTCTGCAAAAAGTACTGATCGGATGCAGATCAAAAATAGTTGTGTGAATGAAGCCTTAGCTCTGTTACATCAATGAGTGTTAACTCGCTGTGCTCAGTGATGTAATAGTATCTCGGTGATAAGTGCATTTTGGTTGCACTTTGTACTGTTAGGAAGATTTAAAAAAGTGTAAAACAGACTTTCGCCTTTTTTAAATATTTTCCTAGGAATAAAAACAAATGGTATAAAATAAAGGTGCAATGTATAGCTGACAAGACACAAAAAGTATTTAAATAACCAAATAGTGGCTTTTGAAGCCGTATGTACTAATACATGATGATGTGTCCGTTCAGAGGTCTTGAAGTGGTTAAGCGGCAGTGATCAGCTGATGTTAATGTTTAATAGAATTTACTTATTTGCTTTACCCCTGGCGGTGGCCTATCCCTCAGGAACAAATGACTGTGCATGTAGAAATCAAACATGCTTGATACATCGGCTGTGCGGAAAGAGTGGACCACCCATTCATGTTAGATGGGCAGAGTGTGACCAACGCTTATCTAATGTGTATGGACACCTTAAAGGGGTTTCTATATTGATGGTCTATCCTCAGGATAGATTTTCAATATCTGATCGGCGAGGGTCCGACACCCCAGCTCTTCTGGTGTAGTTCCACAGCCGGAAATGGGTGCTGGACCTACAGTATACAGATCTGTTCGTTGTGTAGTGAAATGAGCTGATTACTGCAATAACCAGCGGTATCCACTACACAGTGGACAGTTGTGTCGTTTTGGCGCTAGAGCTACTTGGGAACAGCTGATCAGTGGGGGTGCGGGTGTTGATGTTAATCAGACATTTGTTGACCAATCCTGCGGGTTGTTCATCAGAATCCACAGGCTGGAAAACCTCTTCAAGGCTTTGATGGGAGCCTCTGATGCAGATGTGAACATGGCCTAATAAATAACATGGAGGGAACCATCATATTTGGCTTTTGTTCATTGACTGTGACGCGCTAAGCCACCAGTGCTGCACTAGTGAGCTTCTACAGATGTCTCCACTGTTTACACAGCTATCGGAGGTGTTTATGTCAGTAGGATTTTGAGAGCAGACAGATGGCAGAGCTCCTATCACCTGGAGAACTGCAGAGATGACAACAAGGTCTGTAACTGCATGAGAAATAGGATCGTTGGACTATCATCTTAGGCTACTTTCACAGTAGCCTTAGTACGGATCCGGCGGGTGAAGGGACCCGCCGGATCCGTACTGAATAATACAACCTTGTGGATCCATAATCCCTGGTTGTATTATCTTTAGCATCTTTTAAACGGAATAACCTCTATTGAAAGTCAATGGAGGACTGTCCCCATTGACTTGCATTGGGGGTCATTCCAGATCTGTTTAGGTGCGGATAACTAGTTTGGAGAGCAAACCGCAGCATGCTGCGGTTTGCTCTCCGGTCTGAAGACTGAACTGAATGCTTTCAGGAGCATTCCGTTGTCTTCAGTTCAGTTTTGCCCCCATTGACAATGAATGGGGACAAAACTGAAGCGTTTTATTCCGGTATTGAGCCCCTATGACGGAGCTCAATACCGGATTTCCGTAACGCTAGTGTGAAAGTAGCCTTACCAGGCTTTTCACCTAAATTATGAGCTCCAGTTTGAGTCCACCATGGCCACATAGCAGGCATTGTAGGACTCTGTGACTTCAGGTTACATGATGTAATGCTGGACTTCAACTGGAGAAATAGAGCCTGGTAAAGTGAGTGACTGCACCTTCCTATCTGTCATGTAGCTTAAAAAAAAAGAGTGCCCCTTTAAATGGGGTTTTCCAGGACTTAGATATTATTGACCTATCCATAAATGGGTAATCAATATCATATTGGAGGGGGTCTGACAGCTGGCACTTCACTGATCAGCTATTGCTTGCAGTTACCGTTCCAGGAACAGTTTTTGGAGGCGGACCACCACTGCTCTGAATGCTGTTTAGTGGCCCCTGTTGGTTGTGACCCCCCCCTCCTCATCTATTCAAGTGGAATGAGCTCATTGTCATTTTGGTGCAGTTTTATTCCCTAGAGCAGTGATTTTCAACCAGTGTGCCTCCAGCTGTTGCAAAACTACAACTCCCATCATGCCCAGGCAGCCTACAGCTATCAGCCTACAGAAGGGCATGGTGGGAGTTGTAGTTTTGCAACAGCTGGAGGCACACTGGTTGAAAATCACTGCCCTAGAGCACCTTGGCTGCTGTTATGAACCTCATCATTACCCTCGTCCACCAGGGACACTGGTGTCCCGGCCCCATAGAGGTGAATGGGGCCGCATCTATTTTTGCGGATAGATACGGCCCCATTTTTGCGGATAGATACGTCCCCATTCTTACGGTCGTGTGAATGGGGCCTTAGACAGATCATGTTTTTACCTCTGTAGCAGCTGTTCTATAATGCCCCAATACAGCACAAAAATACCTCCCAGCAGCATCAAACAATTACCACAGTGCAGCGCAACATTTCTCCGCAACAGTGCAAAGCAGACACCACAATACAGCGCAAAATACCTTGAATTCATAATGAAATAATAGTGCTATATAGATATAATCCCCCTGAAAAAACTAGTACCTCCCCGGTATGGTGGCCCCAGTAGTAGTAATGTCCTATGTTGGCCCCAGTAGTAATATGCTCCCCTAGAGTTAGTCCAGTAGATATAATGCCCCCAGTAGTAATAATGCCCATATAATAATATTGCCGCCACTAATAATTTTGTCTTGTATTATATCCTCCCTCCAATGTGCCCCATTATAGTCTAGTAAGGAAAAGAAAATCTAATACTCACCTGCCTACCGTTCCATGCCGCTGTCCTCTGCAGGCTGCTGGCGTTTCTCGCCCTACAAACTGAGATTCCTGCCTCCTAGCTCAAGCAGTCGCAACAATTTTGTCACATCGCCTGCATCCCGGAGCAGGCAGTCGTTGTGTCCTCACCAGTTGGTACATTATCTCATAGACATCAGGCCTAGTAGCCTGTGGCCTATGATGGTGAATACCACAGCAGGGAGCTGTTGGCTCTCATGCCCTGCCACAGTATTCAACTGTATTGTCGTTCTGAGGATACAGTTGAATTCAGGAGAGCAACTTGCACCTCATCTCTCAGACCTTTCTGGCCACTGGCTGGGTGCTTAAGGACCTGATGCTCCCACCATATTTATGTATCTGGCTGGGAGCCTTGAGGAAGGTGCCGGCGGCTTGGGCTGCTCCCCTGGGCATCCACCCACCGGAAAGCTTTTCAGCAGATCGTTCATCCTTATCCCGGTTATTTTTTTTTTTTTTTTATATTCCACCTGCCCCTTCCATTCTCCCATTCTCAGCACGGAAATATAGTCTGGATTGCATTGCTATGCTAGCATAGTTTAGAGGACTTTGGTCTACATGCACAGCAGTCCTGATAAATGTATTTCATTGTAGCTTTGAGTGCTGACAATGGTAAAACAGGGAAAGTAGGAAAATAGTCCAAGATCATGGTGATTGATTCTCTTTAAATGTGATGCAAAGCATTTATGCCAGTTTATGGTGCAAATTGCTCCTGAATTCTGGTGCATCTCTATTATGCTTCTCTGGCCGGTAGATAATGCGTGGAATCGGCCACACCAAAACCAGTATTTGTCCAGCTGAATACTGGTGTACTTTGATGTGGCCGGCAGGCATTCCGGTACCGTCTGGCAATGCCAGATCCAGAGAGCTCTGGAAGGCTGTTCACTGCCGGAGCAGCCAGCTGGCACTGTGGAATTAGCCTTATTAAGGCTTCATTCACATGACCGTATTTTGTTTCCGTTCCGTGTTTTTTTTTTTTTTTTTTTTTTTTTTTTTTTTTTTTTTTTTTTTTTTTTTGCGGAACCATTTTAATGGGTCCGCAAAACGGAAGGTACTCCATGTGCATTCCTTTTCCGTATTTCCGTTCCGCAAAAAAGATAGAACGTGTCCTATTCTTCTCCGTTTTGCTGACAAGGATAGGCATTGTTACAATGGATCTGCAAAAAAACAGAAATATGGATGCCATAAGGAACGTCATCCTGTTTTTTTTTGGCGTACCGCAAAACGCATACGGTCGTGTGAATGAAGCCTTAGGCTACTTTCACAGTTGCGTTGTTTTCTGGTATTGAGCTCTGTCAGAGGATCGCCTTCATTTTGTCCTCGTGCATTCTGAATAGGAAGAGATCCTTCAGGATGCACCAGGATGTCTTCCGTTCCGTCACCATTGCTTTTTTTTTTGACCAGACATAAAACCGTCGCGAGCTGCAGTTTTGTGTCCAGTCATAGAAACGGAAAAAAATGGATCTGTCACCCACTGACTTTCAATGTACGTAGTGACGGGTCTTTTTTTTTTTTTTTTTCCTATTTTGATTTCACCCATCCGCATCCTACCGGAACGGATGCCTCCTGATGGGCAAAATCAAAACTGATCCTTTTAATTCCAATATTGAGATCCTCTGCCGAATCTCAATACCGGACAAACGCAAGTGTGAAAGTAGCCTAAATCTCCCCCACTGATTTTTGGAAAAAAAAAATGCTGGAAGAAATCTGCTCTAAGCCCTTGGAGTAATGAAAATCTGAATGTTAAATACTGTTTTATAATTCATAGTGCGTTAGTACTTTATGTACCGCTTGTTTACTGTTCATGGTTATGAGTTTATCTTCTCCTTTTTGGAGCTGTGCCACATTCTAAAGTTTGCCCCAGAGTTTCTAAGGGTGTATTTCAATCGTGCAGTGAAAAATCCACATCTTTATTGTACCTTATGGATATACCCTTAGTATTACTGGTCTGAAAGATGTCTCATCACCTCTAACACCAGGTATTTGATAATTATTTAAGGAGTCGCTAAACTCTTAAACAACTCTTATTTAGAAATGTTTTTTCTAATATACTTCTATTAATGGATTTTGCTATTTTACGAAAGAAATAGTCAGCTCAACTTGCGCTCTCCTAAGCACTTTAGAATCTGTATATTTGTACACCGCTGTACTGTGGAAATAGGTTGCAGTGAGCGCTCCTGCCTGTGCTCCGATCTTGGCTAAATCCTGGCACAGCACTTACCGATGCTCCGTTCACTTGCAAGCTCTGAAGATCATTGTTACAGGAGAGCTTCCAGCTGAGTGAAGCAGGAGCCCGCTCTGCTCAGCTGAACGCTCTCTTAGCTTTCACTAAAAATGGCACTGCATGAATCCTGGCTTAAAATTGTATCACTAATTTTTTTTAAATTGTTTTTCGTGGCTTTTTTTGAGTCTTTAGTGTCTTATAAAATGCACTACAGGGTGTTTTTGTTTTTAGTGTTTGTGCATTTTTTTTTGTTTTGTTTGTTTTTTTTTTTTACAAATGCAGCATGACTTGGGTACTTTTTTTTTTTTTTTTTTTATCTGGTTGGATTGGACTATCTTGCTAGGAAAGGACAAACCCACCAGTAAAGTAGTCTCAAGCCTCATTCATACAAATGAGCCCAGTGTATTCGGTATGATTCTTGTGGGACGTTGCCATAGTTTTTTCACCGAGGTAAGGTTATCAGTGTGCTAGCTGTTTAATTGCTGTCTGTTGATTCCTTGTGTTGTGTATGTCTGACTCATTGCCGGTAATTGTGGTAACAGGCTCTAAGAAGAAGGTACGCTGGTTTCCCGTTAGGCGAATCTTCACCCACTCCTGTCCCAGCATCAGGATTCCTAGCAGGTTTTTAAGAGAAGGTGGGTGATGCTTACCAGCCATGCATAGTTGTTTGTTTGTCTGGTGTTTTCTATTGTTCTGTCCTTCAAGAAACTCTGTTTTCCCATGACTTTTTAGTAATCTGACAATTGTAGATTTGTTAAAACAAATTTGCCACCATACAGATTGCTATAAACACTAGGATTGGATGAACTAGTCCTAAGAGAGTAGAATGATTGCCGATTGATTCTGGATCCCAGCTCATTTTAAGTTAGGAAGTCAAACGCTGTGACCTCAGTGGTTGTTATGGACAATTCTGTCACCGTTACTTTGCAGTAGGTGTTGTAAATGTCCCTATGGGCGCCACTGACCAAAAAAGGGACACACCAAAATGCATTGTATGTAGTATGTCTTATGTTTCATTGTAGGCTAGGCCAAGAAACCACTCCATTAATAAGTGATGTTTTCACAGTCACACTGGGGGAGACTTAGGCCTCTTTCACATTAGCGGCAGCACGGATCCGGCGGGTGAAGGGTGCCGCCGGATCCATGCTGCCGCAAGTACACGTGAGGAGCTGGAGCAGCACTCCGGCCCCACACGTGTCACATACATACATACATACACACACACACAGACATACACATACTTACATGCTCCCAGCAGCTCCGCACAGGAGGACGGCACGCACATAGGAAGATTCCCCACAGCGCCCTGGAGAGAGAATCTTCCTATGTGCGCGCAGTCCTCCTCCTCCTGTGATGTGCGGAGCTGCTGGGAGCATGTCTGTGTGTCTCTGTCTGTCTGTGTGTCTCTGTCTGTCTGTGTGTCTCTGTCTGTCTGTGTGTCTCTGTCTGTCTGTGTGTCTCTGTCTGTCTGTGTGTCTCTGTCTGTCTGTGTGTCTCTGTCTGTCTGTGTGTCTCTGTCTGTCTGTGTGTCTCTGTCTGTCTGTGTGTCTCTGTCTGTCTGTGTGTCTCTGTCTGTCTGTGTGTGTGTCTCTGTCTGTCTGTCTGTGTGTCTCTGTCTGTCTGTCTGTGTGTCTCTGTCTGTCTGTGTGTCTCTGTCTGTCTGTCTGTGTGTCTCTGTCTGTCTGTCTGTCTGTGTGTCTCTGTCTGTGTGTCTCTGTCTGTCTGTCTGTCTGTGTGTCTCTGTCTGTCTGTCTGTCTGTGTGTCTCTGTCTGTCATGAACGCCTTTAAAAGTCAATGGAGGATGGATCCGTTTACTGAGTGTGTCATGACCGATCCGTCTTGGTGCGGATCCTTTAAGGAGCATTCCGTTGTCTTCAGTTCAGTTTTGTCCCCATTGACAATGAATGGGGACAAAACTGAAGCGTTTTATTCCGGTATTGAGCCCCTATGACGGAACTCAATACCAGAATTATAAAACGCAAGTGTGAAAGTAGCCTTACTAATCCTGTCTTATAATGTTTAATGTCTCTTATTATTTATATAACACTGACGTATTCTGCAGCACTTTAGACATTAGCATCAGGCTGTCCCCAATGGGGCTCACAATCTAACTTCCCTATAAGTATGTCTTTGTGTGGGTTTCCTTCGGGTACTCCGGTTTTCTCCCACACTTCAAACACGGGGAGAACATACAAACTCCATGCAGATGTTGTCCAGAGGATAGGTCATCAGTGTAAAACTCCTGGAAAACCCCCTTTAATATGTGAGAAAAACATTTTGATGATGGTGTCCCTTTAAATAGCATTTTTCCACGAAATGAAAAAATACCCATAGCTTGTGTCAAGGGGATAAGACCATTTCACGAACAATACGTAAAAAAATACCTAGAGAGTCCTGAAAGCTTGTTGGGGAAAAAATGACGTTAAACAATGGCCATTAGAAGGTATCATAACTGCAAGACTATTACTTCTTTAGGGCTTATGCACACGAACATGGTTTGGTTCCACATTCACTTCAATGGGGGCCGCAAAAGATGCGGACAGCATTCCGTGTACTATCCGCATCCGTTGCTCCGTTCCGTGGCCCCGTTAAAAATAAATAGATAGAACTTGTCCATTTTGCGGACAAGAATAGGCATTTCTATATTATACTATAGTTTTGCAAATTGTGGAACGCACACGGGCGGCATCCGTTTTTTTGCAGATCGCAAAACGCGGAATGTTCGTGTGCATGAGCCCTTACTCTTATTGAGAGCAAGCATTACATTACATCTCCACAACCACGGCCGAAAGGGTGAGTTCACATCATGTTTTATGCCTCTGTTTGATGTATACGTTAGGAGAAAAAAATACAAAAACTCAGCACACCATCAGACTGAGGCATCCGTTTAACGCATGCGCTTTTTTTTTTTTTTTTTTTGTACGTTAGACGGATGGGAAAAAACGGGATGTGAACCCAGCCTAATATGCAGTGGATTAAAACAGAAATAAGAAGGGCTGAACTGCTATTTTCTTGAAAGGTTTGGTGTAGATTTAAGATTTTGCTGTGTGGATTGTCTTCCATTTACCCCAGGGGAAATAAGTAGGGCACCAAGGCCTGGTTTCACTGTAAGGGTATGTCCACACAGGCTAGTTATGCTGTGATTTTTCATGTAGTGAATCTTCAGCACATTGCAGTGTAGATGAGTTTACCAAATCTCGTATACTTCTAAATAAAAATCTGCAGCGTAAATTGACATTGCAGCATCTCAATTTATTCCATGGATTTCACTGTGTGCAGTGCACTTCAAAAATCCGCATACAACTCGGGTGCAGATTTAGCCAGGGATTTTTCTTCCCATGTGGATGGTAACTAACGATATGACCACACAGGGTGGTAGAATTTTATTTATTTTTATTTTATTTTTTTTTATATAATAGTGTGCGGATGAGTTGTGTGGGATTTATTTATTTATTTTTTTAATTTCCTCCACTGGTACTGCATGCAAATGTATCTGTCCCCTGTCCGTCCTAATTGAACTCTGTGCCCCACGGTTGCGAGTGCTGTGAACCAGTAGGTTCTGGAGCTTGAGTGAATGTCAGATGAACAGCGTGCATGCAGATCTTTTATATGCTGTAATAAAATCCAGTAAAGAAGTCAGTACTCACAGTGGATTCATCATAATGCATCTGTCAAACAGATAGTGACACACGCCCTACATCCGGCATGGATCCTGTTAAACAGAAGCTATGATGCCAACATATTTTCCAGGGCTGTACAGAGAGTAGACTGGCATTAGTCCCTGTCCTTATATCTTTCAGACCATAGTTGACTTTACATCAGCACTGTGTTTTCCAGATTTATGTCAGAGAAAAAATGGAAAAAACGTATCCGTTTTGATCCATATTTGTTTACATACAGTAGGTATTTTGAGCATCCGTTGTGCTCGGTTTGTGTCTGTTCTGTTATTTCAGTCATTTTTGAGAAAATGCTGTCAAAAAATAACCTGAAACCTGACAGAATTGACTCCACAACTAAAGCTCAAAATAAAATGGATCGTTTTTTTTATTTATTTGTTTGTTTTTCTATTCCAAAACAGAAACAACAATAAAGTGAACTCTTGCTCATTTGTTTTAGTGAGTCTTGGCTGTGGATTTCACACTTGAATGACTCTTTGAGGTACATTCTTTCTTAGGGTGGTTTGGTGATGCCTTCTAGCAGTGCCTTAGTTAAGTACGGTATATTACTCTGCAATGTGTACTAGTGGGTGACACAGATTTATTTCGGAGAGCGCACAGGGTAAAAGTCTTCTGCTTAGTCCAAAGAACATAGTTCATGATCTCTTGGTTTTCTTTGTTTGGACATGATCACACAGAGGAATTTTGAGGCAGATTTTGGCAACATGCTTAAATAGTCCCATTGAATATGGCTCAATCTGTATGCGTATCTGCCCCATGTCAAACCACTAATCTGTGACATTTTAGAGCCTTGAGCTTTTCCTATAAACTTTTTATAGGATGAGAGCTTTTTATGTAAGGTAGCTTCATTGTAATTACAGGTGTCAATTGGGTAAGTATGTATTATGTGTCAGAAACATCTTGATTAGAATGTATATATGATATTCTTGTAGGGTTTCCTTAAAGGGGTTATCCCACTAATAATCTAAAAAATGAAAATCAGACATCACATAGTACATGACAACCTCTTTTTAACAAAACTAGAACCAGCCCTGTACCTCACATGGATCCAGAGATCTCCACATTCATTGCTCTGCTAGATTCATATCAAGCTGACAGCTCAGGGAGTGTCTTTTCTGCTGCAGCTCAGGGGGCGTGACCATGCTCCTCCTATCACAGCTCAGGAGGTGTGACCATGCTCCTCCTATCACAGCTCATGGGGCGTGTCTCAGCTCTCCCTATCACAGCTCAGGGGGCGTGTCTCAGCTCTCCCTATCACAGCTCAGGGGGCGTGTCTCAGCTCTCCCTATCACAGCTCAGGGGACAGTTGAAGGATGAAACCTGAGTATGTGCGGCCTGCTCAGTGAACAGGTCAAAGAAATGAGAAATTAAGTGGTCCTATACAGATACATTTTACTGAATAACTCAGTAGCTATACAGAATTTTTAATGACATGCAATTACAAAAGTATTCAGATCCACAAGCTGGTTTGAAAACTGTAGAATATTTTTCGTGGGACAACCCTTTAAGACAAAACTAGTTATGTATATCTGCTTTTTTTTCCCCCATAATTTGATATTGGGTGCCTAGTATGTACTCTTTAGATGGTATAAAGGGGTTATAATTGTGACACATGCCAATACGGTACAGACTGGTTGTCCTTTGGACTTGTTGGAATGCTGTGGTCCTTCCTCTCCATACAACCTTTGTGCAAATTTAGACAAAGCATTGAAAGGGTATTTTAGTGTCTAGATATTGATGACCAGTTCCTGGGATAGGTCATCAGCATCAGATTGCTGGTGGTCTGACGCCCCTTATCCCTGACTGATCAGCTTCTGGCGGTGGAAACAACACGGTGGAGTCTTCTAACTGTGTAATGGCCGCCGTACTGCAGCTCGGCTCCCATTCACATGAAAGTGGTTACCAAAACGAGCTGATAGTGGGGGTGCTGGACGTCAGTCAATCCAATCTGATATTTGATTAGCATACTGACACTTTTTCAATTTAAAGGTAAAATCGGAAATGGATGCAAAAAATTAATGAAATATTTCCATTATGTGTTTTGGCTCAATTCCTAGTTTTGGTTTACAAATACTGATGCAAAATGGTGATCAAAATACGCAAATTGAAATGAGGCCCAAGTAGAGCTGGGCGATATGACCAAAAACTTTTTTTTTTTTTTTTGACGATTTAAATCTTTTCTTATGTTAAAAATATAGAAAAATAAATTTAAAAAGACAGTTGATTATTAATTTTTCTTTATAGAAATAACTTTTCAACATATATTCACAGCTTGTGCAAACATTTTTCATTTTTTCATTTTCTTGAAGATCCAGTGGGTCTGAGGGCTGTATAATACACTGCAGTACACTGTATATTGTACTGCAGTGTATTTTCTCATTGTAAGCCTGATCAGGCTCCTGCCTTTAGCAGGAGCTTGATCAGTCTTATCTCTACCATGGCAAGCCGGACGAAAGCGTCCGGTTGCCATGGTAACCATCGGGACGCTGCCACAGCAGAGCAGCGTCCCGATGTGAGAGAGCTCTCTCCCTCTACCCTGGCCACACCATCGGTGCGCTGCTGCAGCGCCCGATGGGAGAGCGAGGGAGCGGCCTCCCTGTTAACCCTTTCCATGCCGTGGTCCCTACGGACCGCGGCATGGAAGGGGTTAAACGGACGACATCGCTGCCAGCAGCGATGTCAGCCGTTTGAAACAGAGTGTCAGCTGTATGCTGACACTCTGCTTCACCCTCAGCCATCCTGAAAACCAACCAGCTCGGCCATCCTGAAACGAGAGAGGGAGGGCGCGACACTGAGCGCGGGCCGGAGAGCTGCCTGGCGGGGCCACGGAGGAGGGACACTGGCCAGGCCAGTACAGTGTGGCGGGCACCATTTTAGGAAAATCGAATCCACGGTTTTCCTTAAAAATAAAATCGTGAGGCTTTGAATTAGCGAATTAATCGAATTAATTCGATTAATCGCCCAGCCCTAGGCCCAAGGGCATAATCTCTCAGAATTGGAAGACCTACATATCGGCCATTATGCACTGCAAGTCTTGGTAATTGTAGTGATCTGTTCTCACAGAAAAGTTCTAAGCCATTAGCTCCGCTGCTTGTACACTAGAGCTTTTACATCATAAATACGTACTTGGCTTTACTGATTTCCTGACATACTCTGATACACATGCTACTATCCAGTTTTATTCCTTGTTGGAGTGTACACCTTACTATGCACTCTTTATTCTCCAGTATTGGTATGCTGTCTCCTATAGCCTGTTAGGTCTATCTTGCATTTTCCCATGTTTATGACCTGCTATTGGCATCTGTTTTGTAGGTCGCAGGTCACCCCCTGCCAGAAGTGGACACCGATGTGTGGCAGATAATACTAACTTATATGTATTTGGTGGCTACAACCCTGACTACGATGAATCGGGTGGGCCAGAAAATGAAGATTACCCTCTCTTTAGAGAGCTCTGGCGATACCATTTTGCTACAGGAACATGGCATCAAATGGGAACTGATGGTTACATGCCAAGGGAGCTTGCATCCATGTCATGTGAGTATTGAACGTGTGGCTATTAAAAAACAGACTGCTGTGTTTCAGAACACATGGGGGGTCATTTACTAAACTGAAATATGCCTAAATTAGTCGCATTTCAGGCGCAGACGGTGGTGCAACAGTTAGTTGCACCACTATCTGCTACTTTGCCCCGCTCACGCCAGTTCTAAAATTGTGGGCGGGGAAGGGACAGGCCGGTAGGCCCGTCTCATTTAACATTTTCTACGCCCGTTTTGGGCATAGAAAATGGTCTAAATGTAAGACAGCAAGGAAGCTGTCTCACATATAGAACTGGCGGATCCACCGACAGCTTAGGGCTTTATGAAGACCGGCATCTAGAACGCCGGTTTTAATTAATGTGCCCCATGGTGTATTGACATATAAGGAGCTCTGAACCAGTAATGGGAACACCAGGGTCTAGTTAAAACTCACACCATTGCTTTCATGAAGAAGGCTGTGTTCACAGATGTATTGGAGCCTCCTTTGCAGATTCTGTCACATTTTACAGGAAATGGAGCACTCTTCGTTTTCCTCTCGACTGGCACCTTAGGGAAACACAACACATGCCATTGTAATGAATTGGGTGGGTCAGTCGGGGTCCAGTTGTGCTTGTTGTGCAGTGGATCCTGCTTTGCATCTAGAAGAAGTATTATTAGCAAATAGTATATGGCATTCTGTCCATTGTCCTTTCGTGATTTTAATTACTGGGTTTCAGGATTATTCTTTAATAGATAGTGGGGGGGAAATAGAAACAATATTGCAAATTATTATAAAAGTATAAAAAAAAAAAAAAAAAAACCTCTAAACGATGAAGTTTTGTCATGATACATTCTAAAGCCGAAACAAGGCATGGAACAGCAGTATTCTATAAATGTACAGAAAACACGCATTCAATCTGTCTCCCATCTTCCTCATACACACAAGTTCTGCTCAGCTGAATGTGTCTGTATACCAGGCATGGCCAACCTGTGGCTCTCCAGCTGTTGTAAAACTACAACTCCCACCATGCCCTGCTCTAGGCTGATAGCTGAAGGCAGTCTGGGCATGCTGGGAGTTGTAGTTTTGCAACAGCTGGAGAGCCTCTGGTTGGCCATCCCTGCTGTATACTATGAGGAGAGTGGAGAAAGCTGCTACCAAACTGTTCTGGCCCCGGCTTATCTTCCCAGAGAACAAAAGGATCAGGTGAAGACATTCCCCAGCATCATCTGTCGGGGAGATTCGGAAGCACATTAGTGTGTCAACCAAACCCGCCGTTCTCGATAGGATCAGCCAACAAAAGTATTGTGTATGGCTAGGTTTAGTCCACTGGAGGACTTGGAGAGTTTATATGTAAGAAACTAGCTATAGCCCCTAAACCCCTGAAGACTTTGGGTGGTGGTGAAACATGTCGGCAAAGGGTGGTTGTGTTTTAATTAAAGGGTTTCTGTCATCATTTTTGACCATATTAAACCAGATGACATTTGCAATGCGCAAATGTCATCTGATGTCTAATATGGTCTTCTTTTTAAGATGTGTCCCTGTTTCTTAAAAAAACTACTTTTGTAATATGCAAATTACCTTCACTAGGTGCAAGGGGTGGTTACCCTGCACCTAGTAGCGCCATTTTCCCCACCTTCTATATTACGTCATCAGCGTAGATTGACAGGGCCAGGCAGCTCACTCCATCTGCTGCTGGCCCTGTCAGCGCTGCAAATCACACGCCTGCACCGTGGGTCCGTCATTCGGCGCAGGCGCAGTGAGTGCAGCTGGCTGCCAGGCTTCCTGCCTGCGACGCCTTCTCTTCCAGGTGTAGTGTGACGTCATCGGTGCAGGCGCAGTGAGGCAGCCAGCTGCACTGCCTGCGCCGAATGACTGACCCACAGCGCAGGCGCAAGATTTGCAGCGCTGACAGGGCCAGCAGCAGATAGAGCGAGCTGCCTGGCCCTGTCAATCTACACTGATGACGTAATATAGAAGGTGGAGAAAATGGCGCTACTAGGTGCAGGGTTACCGCCCCTTGCACCTAGTGAAGGTAATTTGTATATTACAAAAGTAGTTTTTTTTTTTTTTTTTTTTTTTTAAGAAACGGGGACACATATCTTAAAAAGACCATATTAGACATCAGATGACATTTGCGCATTGCAAATGTCATCTGGTTTAATATGGTGACAGAAACCCTTTAATGGCGCAGTGCCTGTGCATAATAAGGTTGGTGTGAGCGAACTGCAGTCCCTGACACTATACGGTGTAAAGAACTTCAGAGTGGGCTGTAAGCACATGTGATTGAAGATAGTGTGTGTGTGTGTGTGTGTGTGTGTGTGTGTGATATCTGCAGATCTAATCACAGACACCAGACTATTTTACAATACCAGAATTGGGGAGGGCGATGGATTTTACCTGTAGTAATATAATATTTTTATTTAAGGTTTCAGGTTGGTTGGAAAATATATGTATAATATAGTCCTAAAAAGGTCATATAATCCTTTACCTCTGCTTTGGCATCAAGCCCAAACTAGCTCCCCATATCCTTCAGTAATCTTGCAGGGTTCCCCTGCCTGAGTTATCAAACTCCTCTTATCTGCCCATAAAATCTTGTTTCATGTCTGAAATACAGCTGCGTTTTAGGCTATGTATTTTGGTCATAACATTTCCAGTAGTTCTACTGAGCTCCTGTTTTAATCAACATTGAAACATATGGTAATACTTGTTGGGTACTGTATAACATTTGGGTAATGCAGTCCAGGAGGGAAGTTGAATTACTGAAGGCCTTTACTTCCTCCCTGCTGATGTCTACTGTATGATGTCTTGATTTGGATAAATGGCTAAAATAACATTCCACAAGCAGGGTAGTACAGGTTGTTTGTGTCTTTAGGGGAAGATTTGAAGCCAACAAAGTCCTGCTATTGTAGATGCATTGGCATGTAATCAAGGGGCAGACTGCTGTGTGTGAGAGGGGAGTGACCACAGCCTTATATTAAAGGCAATATCGAACCACTTTATGATGCCCTGTCAGTGACAGAGACCTGGATTAATAAGTTTGGTCACTTTGATTGACCATCTAGTTTCTGAGTAGCACCAGAGTGGAGCCAAGAACTGGGTCTGCGCAGTCTAATGCATGATTTAAGGGGTCCTGATATTCAAGAGCTCCCAGCAGTCCCCACCCACCATTGGTTAACAGTTCTCTTCCTATGATGTGTATAGGAGGAAAGCTGCCATTCATCTGTGGGAAGGGGGAGATCATGCATTACAATGGTCGTCTCACTCTGGTGCTGCTCAGTAGTAGGTCAGTCCAAGCAAGTGGCTCACCCTATTGATCAGGGTCTTTGTCACCAGTTTATACCACCATCAGAAAGGACAGCATAAAACTAGTGACAGATCTCGCATGCATGTAGAAATAGTGACCGGGCTGCAGATCCACCGTATCTGTAACATGGTAGACAAGGTCTGTAGCACGCATCAGGCTCAGAGTGTCCTGTGAAGTTTACGTTTTTTGTTGGAGGAACGCTTTAAGTAAAAGATGGGGGCAAAAAAACAACTATTTTATTAGTGTCTATTTTGTGTGGTCAGTAGATGAAATATTAGCTATCAATCTGATCTGATGTGTTTTTATTACCTTTTGTAGTGGTTTTACATGGCTACAATCTCCTGGTTTTTGGAGGCACTGGCATCCCATTTGGTGAGAGCAATGGTAACGATGTTCATGTCTGTAATGTGAAGTATAAAAGATGGGAAAAGCTAAACTGTGACGGAAAGAAACCTAACCGCATTTATGGCCAGGTGTGTATCCCATTACTAGTGTATGGATGTGTTAGCGCTATTGCTTGCGTTATCCGCCTAGGTAAGGCTAAGTTCACATCTGCCTTGTGAAATCCAAGCTGGTCCTCTGCCTTTCATTGCCTGCCAGAGTTCACCGTATCCAGCTTAATGCCACAAACCCCTGGATGCGGCGCTGCGTACACTACTTTTTGTCTGCCCAAAAGCCGGCATTATGTCGTAAAGCAGCCTGATCCTATTGTAGTCAATAGGGAACCAACGGTTTGCGGCATTATCAGACTACTCTGGCAGGCTATTCCTCTGCCGTAACAACGCAGAAGTGAACATGTTATCAGTACTCTTCCTACTATATACAGTGGGGGAAAAGGTATTTACCGTAGTCAGCCACCAGTTGTGCAAGTTCTTCCACTTAAAAAGATGAGAGGCCTGTAATTGACATCATAGTTAGACCTCAACTATGAGAGACAAAATGAGAAAACAAATCCAGAAAATCACATTGTCTGATTTTTAAAGAATTTATTTGCAAATTATGGTGGAAAATAAGTATTTGGTCAATAACAAAAGTTCATCTCAATACTTTGTTATATATCCTTTGTTGGCAATGACAGAGGTCAAACGTTTTCTGTAAGTCTTCACAAGGTTGGCACATACTGTTGCTGGTATGTTGGTCTATTCCTCCATGCAGATCTCCTCTAGAGCAGTGATGTTTTGGGGCTGTCGCTGGGCAGCGTGGACTTTCAACTCCCTCCAAAGGTTTTCTATGGGGTTGAGATCTGGAGCCTGGCTAGGCCACTCCAGGACCTTGAAATGCTTCTTACGAAGCCACTCCTTCGTTGCCCTGGCGATGTGCTCGGGATCATTGTCATACTGAAAGACCCAGCCACGTTTCATCTTCAATGCCCTTGCTGATAGAAGGAGGTTTGCACTCAATCTCACGATACATGGCCCCATTCATTCTTTCATGTACACAGATCAGTCGTCCTGGTCCCTTTGCAGAGAAACAGGCCCAAAGCATGAGGTTGCCACCCCCATGCTTCACAGTAGATCTGGTGTTCTTTGGATGCAACTCTGCATTCACTCTCGTCCAAACAAGACTAGTTGTGTTTCTGCCAAACAGTTCTACTTTGGTTTCATCTGACCATATGACATTCTCCCAATACTCTTCTGGAACATCCAAACGCTCTCTAGCAAACTTCAGAAGGGCCCAGATATGTACTGGCTTAAGCAGGGGGACACGTCTGGCACTGCAGGATCTGAGTCCCTGGCGGTGTAGTGTGTTACTGACGGTAGCCTTTGTTACGTTGGTCCCAGCTTTCTGCAGGTCATTCACAAGGCCCCCCGTGTGGTTCTGGGATTTTTGCTCACAGTTCTTGTGATCATTTTGACCCCACGGGGTGAGATCTTGCGTGGAGCCCCTGATCGAGGGAGATTATCAGTGGTCTTATATGTCTTCTATTTTCTAATTATTGCTCCCACAGTTGATTTCTTCACACCAAGCTGCTTGCCTATTGCAGATTGTCTTCCCAGCCTGGTGCAGGTCTGCAATTTTGTTTCTGGTGTCCTTCGACAGCTCTTTGGTCTTCACCATAGTGGAGTTTGGAGTCTGACTGTTTGAGGTTGTGGACAGGTGTCTTTTATACTGATAACAAGTTCAAACAGGTGCCATTACTACAGGTAATGAGTGGAGGATAGAGGAGCCTCTTAAAGAAGAAGTTACAGTCTGTGAGAGCCAGAAATCTTGCTGTGATTTTCTGGATTTGTTTTCTCATTTTTTTTTTTTCTCTCATAGTTGAGGTCTACCTATGATGTCAATTACAGGCCTTTCTCATCTTTTTAAGTGGGAGAACTTGCACAATTGGTGGCTGACTAAATGCTTTTTTCCCCACTGTAGGTGCCAAGTGCACAATTTAAGTATGTTAAAGTGAAGGTATTAAATATAACTGTAAAAGGCATGTCAAAATATTAAAATGATAAAGATATACTCGCTTTTCCAAACCCCCTGCACTCCGGCACTGCCATTCCGATCCTCCGGAAAGGCTTTGTTTTCATGACTGCATCAGTGACGTGTATAATACATGTGCTGTATAATGCACAGGACTGCTGCAGCCATTCACTGGCCTCAGTGATTGGGGAGACCGCTAAATACTGTAGATGAGGTCATTGCTGCAGCAGTAAGGTGGGTCAGAGTGGTGCTGGAATGGAGGGGATTTGGAACAACACATATAACTTTTTAATTATTTTAATACCTGGCTATGCCTTTCACAGTTCAGTTTTAGCTTCGACACTTTAATGGTGCATTGTGACTTGACATCTTTAATGTAGCTTTAACTAATATCCAAGTATCATTGTGAAGTTGCATTGACTTGATAGTTTTTTGGGGTTTTTTTTTTTTTTTTTCCACTTAGATTTGTCAACATTTTCAGTGTTTTCCAATATTTTAGTCATTGTGCAGTCATGCTTTTTTTATAGTGCAGTTTGAAAATGTAGAGATCCCTTCAGTGTTATTTCTTTGTGTGTTACTTAATTCAGGCAATGGCAATCATAAATGGCTTCCTATATGTATTTGGAGGAACAACTGGGTATATTTACAGCACAGACCTACATCGACTAGACCTCTCTACCAGAGAATGGGTGCAGCTTAAGCCAAACAACCCTCCTTGTGACTTACCGGAGGAAAGGTAGGTCCTTTTTCTCTTGAAAATGATTTAAAACATGCTTATACACTCATAATTAAGAGTGCACTGTAATAGCTTGTGATCTAAGCTGGTGTGTCTCAATGACCAATTTCTAAATGAACGGAGTACTCTACATTTGTAAGGTGTGTTACTAATAGCTGGAAAAATGGTAGGATTCCTGAATCAGGGAAAAACTGTTCAAGCTTACAGAGTAAGGCCTCGTGCACACTGCTGTTGTGCGGCAGTTCCGTGCATTGGGGACTACAATTTGCAGTCCCCAATGCATGGACAACATCCGTGCGGCGGGCAGGACGGATCGAGACCCATTCAACTTGAACGGGTCTGTGATCCGCCTGCTTCTGTAGGTTTCCGATCCGTTCCACTGTGTGTCTGTATTACATGTCACATCCCAGACATACCTGTGTGCACTGTGTGTATTACATGTCACATCCCAGACATACCTGTGTGCACTGTGTGTATTACATGTCACATCCTAGACATACCTGTGTGCACTGTGTGTATTACATGTCACATCCCAGACATACCTGTGTGCACTGTGTGTCTGTATTACATGTCACATCCCAGACATACCTGTGTGCACTGTGTGTCTGTATTACATGTCACATCCCAGACATACCTGTGTGCACTGTGTGTCTGTATTACATGTCACATCCCAGACATACCTGTGTGCACTGTGTGTCTGTACTACATGTCACATCCCAGACATACCTGTGTGTCTGTATTACATGTCACATCCCAGACATACCTGTGTGCGCTGTGTGTCTGTATTACATGTCACATCCCAGACATACCTGTGTGCACTGTGTGTCTGTATTACATGTCACATCCCAGACATACCTGTGTGCACTGTGTGTCTGTATTACATGTCACATCCCAGACATACCTGTGTGCGCTGTGTGTCTGTATTACATGTCACATCCCAGACATACCTGTGTGCGCTGTGTGTCTGTATTACATGTCACATCCCAGACATACCTGTGTGCACTGTGTGTCTGTATTACATGTCAATCCCAGACATACCTGTGTGCACTGTGTGTCTGACTACGTCACATCCAGACATACCTGTGTGCACTGTTCGTATTACATGTCACATCCCAGACATACCTGTGTGCACTGTGTGTCTGTATTACATGTCACATCCCAGACATACCTGTTGTTTGCCCACTGTGTGTGTGTCTGTATTACATGTCACATCCCAGACATACCTGTGTGCGCTGTGTGTCTGTATTACATGTCACATCCCAGACATACCTGTGTGCGCTGTGTGTCTGTATTACATGTCACATCCCAGACATACCTGTGTGCGCTGTGTGTCTGTATTACATGTCACATCCCAGACATTACCTGTGTGCGCTGTGTGTCTGTATTACATGTCACATCCCAGACATACCTGTGTGCACTGTGTGTCTGTATTACATGTCACATCCCAGACATACCTGTGTGCACTGTGTGTCTGTATTACATGTCACATCCCAGACATACCTGTGTGCACTGTGTGTCTGTATTACATGTCACATCCCAGACATACCTGTGTGCACTGTGTGTCTGTATTACATGTCACATCCCAGACATACCTGTGTGCACTGTGTGTCTGTATTACATGTCACATCCCAGACATACCTGTGTGCACTGTGTGTCTGTATTCCTCGTTCAGAAAAAGCACTTTTATTCTGCAGGAAAACAGCTCCCAAGTGCCCGGCTCTGCTGCTGCTGCTGCAAACCAGACTGGAGGGCAGCTTTAGCTGCTCATATCTTGGGATTAGTAGCAGATAGAACAATGTTTCTGACCTTCTTTGAAAGCGGACATTCCAAGCTCTAAAATGATACCAAAATCACAGCACTATATCCAGTATATCAGAAGATATATAGCTGTTAGAAATCGAGTCAAAAGAGAGAGCTGTTTTTACTTTCACTTTCAGCCGGGCACTTGGGAACTGTTTTCCTGCAGAATAAAAGTGCTTTTTCTTGACATGTAATACAGACACATAGTGCACACAGGTATGTCTGGGACGTGACATGTAATACACACACAGTGCACACAGGTATGTCTGGGACGTGACATGTAATACAGACACACAGTGCACACAGGTATGTCTGGGATGCGTATACAATCTTCTGTGGGGCAGTGCTCTTAGTTATGTAGGTGAAAAACAGGTGAAAGACTCCCTTTAACCCCTTGGCGCATTTGGACGTAACTGTACGTCCAAAGTGCAAGTAAGTTGCTGCATTTGGACGCACAGTTACGTCCAAACTGCTTACCGGGACTGTGACACTATAAAGTGTCACAGCCCCGGAGTCTCCGCTCTCCCGGAGAGCAGAGACGTCGGGGAAGCCGGCAAGGGACCAATCAGAGTGGTCCCTTGCCAGCAAGCGCTCCGATTGGTTAGTCTCTGCAGACTAACCAATCGGAGCGCTTCAGTATTAAAATGCCGGTTTCAGGCTGCGATCTCCACTCTGGAGAGAGATCGCAGCCTGAAACCAGGTAAGTCCTCTGTGCCCCCCCTTGTAGTGCCCCCTCCTTGTAGTGCCCCCTCCTTTTAGTGCCTCCTTGTGCCCCCTCCTGCTGCGCTGTTTCCATTGATGGCAGCGGCTCAGGATCGGAGCCGCTGCCATCAGCAGAGAGTGTGAGCTGTAATTACAGCTCACACTCTGCTGCTAACAGCTGAAATCGGTGCTGGCACCGATTTCAGCTGTTTAACCCCATAGATGCTGCGGTCAGTAGCCGCCCGCAGCATCCATGGGGTTAAGAGGGAGGGAGCTCCCTCTCTATACCATCGGGCCGCCGCTGCTGCAATGGCAACGGCCCGATGGTTACCATTGGCAACCAGACGCTTTACAAAAAGCGTCCTGGTTGCCATGTAGCTAAGGCTGATTAGACCCTCAGGGTCTGATCAGCCTTAGTGTAGCACTGATACAGTGCATTGCAATAGATGGCTATTGCAATGCACTGTATAGCCATCAAGCCCACTGGATCTTCAAGATCCAAATGGGTCTTGATAAAGTTTAAAAAAAATGTAAAAAGTAAAAAAGAAAAGTGTGAAAGAAAGTAAAAAAAAGTGTAAAAAAGTAAAAAAAATAAAGTTTAAAAAAAGTTAAAAAAGCGCCCTTTTTCCCCAAATAAAGTAAAAAAAAAGAAAAAGTACACATATTAGGTATCGCCGCGTCCGTATCGACGGGCTCTATAAAAGCGTCACATGGTCCACCCCGCCAGCTGTACGCAAAAATTTTTTTTTAAAAAAAACTATACCAAAACAGCCATTTTTCTGTCACCTTGCCACACAAAAAGTGTATTAGCAGGCGATCAAAAAGGCGTATTTACCCCAAAATGGTACCAATCAAACCGTCATCTCGTCCCGCAAAAAATGAGCCCCTACCTGAGACAATCGCCCAAAAAATAAAAAAACTACAGCTCTCTGACTATGGAGATACTAAAACATGATTTTTTTTGTTTCAAAAATGATATTATTGTGTAAAACTTAAATAAATAAAAATAAGTATACATGTTAGGTATCGACACGTCCGTAACAACCTGCTCTACAAAAATATCACATGATCTCTCCCCTCAGGTGAACACCGTAAAAAATAAAAAATAAAAACTGTCTAAAAAAAGCCATTTTTATCACATTTCATCACAAAAAATTTAATACCAAGCGATCAAAAAAGTGTATGCCCCCAAAAATAGTACCAATCTAACCGTCATCTCGTCCCGCAAAAAATGAGCCCCTACCTGAGACAATCGCCCAAAAAATAAAAAAACTACAGCTCTCTGACTATGGAGATACTAAAACATGATTTTTTTGTTTCAAAAATGATATTATTGTGTAAAACTTAAATAAATAAAAATAAGTATACATGTTAGGTATCGACACGTCCGTAACAACCTGCTCTACAAAAATATCACATGATCTCTCCCCTTAGGTGAACACCGTAAAAAATAAAAATAAAAACTGTCTAAAAAAAGCCATTTTTTGTCACATTTCTTCACAAAAATGTAATACCAAGCGATCAAAAAAGCATATGCCCCAAAAAATAGTACTAATCTAACCGTCATCTCGTCCTGCAAAAAATGAGCCCCTACCTGAGACAATCGTCCAAAAAATAAAAAAACTACAGCTCTCTGACTATGGAGACATTAAAACATGATTTTTTTTTGTGCTTCAAAAATATTGTGTAAAACTTAAATAAATAAAAAAAAGTATACATAATTGATATTGCCGCGTCCGTAACGACCTGCTCTATAAAAATATCACACGATATAACCTGTCAGATGAATGTTGTAAATAACAAAAAATAAAAACTATGCCAAAACTGCTAGTTTTTGTTACCTTGCCTCACAAAAAGTGTAATATAAAGGTACCAAAAATCGCATGTACCCTAGAATAGTACTAACAAAACTGCCAACTTATCCCGTAGTTTCCAAAATGGGGTCAGTTTTTTGGAGTTTCCTACTCTAGGGGTGCATCAAATCTGACATGGAAACTTAAACTTTTTCCAGTGAAATCTGCCCTGGCGTTCCTTTCCTTCTGCGCCGTGCCGTGTGCCTGTACAGCAGTTTACGATGACAAATGGGGCATTTCTGTAAACTACAGAATCAGGGTAATAATTATTGAGTTTTGTTTGGCAGTTAACCCTTGCTTTATTCTCGGACTAAAATGATTTAAATGGAAAATCTGCCAAAAAAGTGAAATTTGGAAATTTTGGCTACATTTTTCTTTAATTCTTGTGGAACACCTAAAGGGTTAATAACGTTTGTAAAATCAGTTTTGAATACCTTGAGGGGTGTAGTTTCTAAAATGGGGTCATTTTTGGGTGGTTTCTATGATGAAAGTCTCACAAAGTGACTTCAGACCTGAACTGGTCCTTAAAAAGTGGGTTTTGGAAATTTTGTGAAAAATGTCAAGATTTGCTTCTAAATTTCTAAGCCTTCTAACGTCCCAAAAAAATAAAATGTAATTTTCAAAATGATCCAAACCTGAAGAAGACACATAGGGAATGTAAAGTAATAACTATTTTTGGAAGTATTACTATGTATTTTAAAAGTAGAGAAATTGACATTTGGAAATTTGGAAATTTTTCTAAATTTTTGGTAAATTTGGTATTTTTTTATAAATAAGAATGAAATATTTTGACTCAAATTTACCACTGTCATGAAGTACAATATGTGACGAGAAAACAATCTCAGAATGGCCTGGATAAGTAAAAGCGTTCTAAAGTTATCACCACATAAAGTGAGACATGTCAGATTTGAAAAATGGGGCTCCGGCATTTGGTCCAAACTGGCTGTCGGTTGAAGGGGTTAAGACTGGTGTAAGGTGTGCCAATACTATTAAATGGTGCATACCTCTTAATTTTGCTGCATCTCGGAAGGTTTGTGCACCAGAACTACACCAGCAAGGTGTTGGGTTGTAGGTCTGTTGTAATGTATGCCTGTTTTCTTGTGCAGTTTTTTGGGCTAAGTAGTCCTGACCATGGCACGTGCACTTTTTAAGAAAAGTGCTGAGTGTGGCATAAAAGGGAGAAGCATTTTTGGCCAAAATGCGACATGCCAAAACATTGTGACTTTTGTACAGATGTTGTCACCATTATTTTGACTTGGTGTTGATGCAACAAAAACTCTTTACAGTAAAGTGGCAATCCTGGCGCAGCTGGTCTCAAAATAATGCGGGCTCCATCTGTTCAGCAGAAAACTGCCATAGATGGTTTAATTAAATGGGTTGTCCAGGGTTAGAAAAACATGGCTGCTGTATTACAAAAACAGCACTACAGCCGTAGATGGGTGGTGTCTCTGCTCCAATGGAGTGAAGGGGCTGAGCTGTAATACCACAGACCACCTGTGGACAGGTGTGGGGCTGTTTATGGAAGAAAGCAGCTTTGTGTTTTTGTAGTCCTGAATAACCTGTTTAATTGTTAAATCTAATCGCCTTTCTTTAGCCAAAAATGGAACAGATCAGGAGGAAAATAACCCCTTTTTAGGCCCTGTCAAATGGTGGATTTTGACGCTGTCACAACCTGCCACAGTTTATGCTGGCTCTATTGAATGGCGCTTAACCGTGATCGGACACCTGCCAGGGCATCCGTCTGGACACTGCTCCAAGAAGGGACGTCTCTTCTTGGCACAGTTGCGGCTTTAAACCACCATCCCGCAAACTGGGAGGCAGACACCATGTGGCCGCCACCAGAATTTTGGTGTGGTGTCCACGCCAAAATTCCGACTGCAAATTTCGCAGTGTGAACAGGCCCTTAACCTGTGCTTGAAGAACATAAAAAATCCTGTAGACTGACAAACCACATGGGCAATTTTATTCAACATTTACTTTAATTTCTACATTTAGTATTCCTTTTAAGAGAATTAATGTGATGTTGTTTTTCTTGTGTATTTTCTGTGTTTGTTCCTTTCAGAGAAACTTGTGTGCTACTGCATCTCTACAGGGACACACGTTAACATCACCTTTTCATTGTTTTACTACAGGTACAGGCATGAAATAGCTCATGATAATCAGCGGATCTATGTATTAGGGGGTGGCACGTCGTGGACTGCATACTCTTTAGACAAGGTAATATTATTCCTCTGGGGGTGGATAGAAAGATATGAAGGGTACTTTGCAAGGCTTTTTTTTTTCCAACAGGTATATTGCAGCTTTGGGCGGGAACTGTTTATAAAGTTTCAAAAATCTGACCTGGTCCTCTTTTTGGTACTAAATACGTTGCACTCTGAGTCTTAATATGTCCATATGAATAGAGCCTGCTTAGTCGTCTCCTCTTGTGTCGCTGCTATCTGTAATCAGTGTTATCAGTAGTGGCACACTGTCCCACTTGAAACCTTGAGCTACTGTGAAGCCAAAGCCTTTTTTTTTTTTTTTTTTTTTTTTTAAAGAGGACCTTTCACCACTCCTGACATGCCTGTTTTAATAGCTCTGTGCATTCCCCACGTACTAACAATTCTGGAACATCTGTTCTTATGGCTCTATGTTGTGCCATTCCTTTATTATTTGCACTAGAAGTTATAAATGAATTGCTATTTGCCTTCAGTAAGGGAACAGAGGGGAGGTGACCAGTTGGGGGTGTGTCCCCGCACAGTCTGACTCTATCCAATCAGTGCTGCCATGTTCAGACTGTGCAGGTACACGCCCCCAACAGGTTACCTCCCCTCTGTTCCCTTACTGAAGGCAAATAGCAATTCATTCATAACTTCTAGTAGAAATAACAAAGGAATGACACAACATACAGACATAAGAATAGATGTTCCAGACTTGTTATTACATGGGGAATGCATGAAGCTATTAAAACAGTAATGTCAGGAGTGGTGAAAGGTCCTCTTTAAATATCTGTCTTAAAGGGTCTTTGATTATTCTTTTTTTTACAAATATGAAAACTTTAAAAGGGTTTTCCAGTTTGCATCAACATCCTTTAAAGTAATCATTTATGAAGGCATTTGTAATATATTTTCTTTACCTTAATTGCTCCTATCTTCCTTTCTGGGCTATGGTCACGTGACTATGCAGCGCTTTATTTTCTGTGATGTTATGGCCATGGGTGTGTCAGAGCAGCAGCAGAGGCTGTCATATGGGGTGTCTACAGTGGTGCTTGAAAGTTTGTGACACCCCCCCCCCCCCCCTTCAGAATTTTCTACATTTTTGCATAAATTTGACCTAAAACTGCATCAGATTTTCACACAAGTCCTTAAAGTAGGTAAAGATAATCAAATTAAATGAGTCAAACATATTAGACTTGGATAATTTCCCTCAATTAATAAAATGATCAATATCACATGTCTGTGAGTGGCAAAAGTATCTGGTGTGACCCTCGTGTGCAGCAAAAACTGCAATAAACATTTCTGGTAACTGTTGATTAGTCCTGCACATCGGCTCGGAGGAATTTTAGAAAGATCACTGAACAAAGATAAATGGGTAGGAATCCATAAAACAATAGGATACTAAAACAAAATAATTATATTAGTAGATATTTCTAAAAGAAACTCAAAGGAGAAGGGCGCTTGCCCTAGGTATTTGAGGCACAGCCTCAGTATTAATACTCCTGGGAGGAAAGCATAGGGTGTACAGGACTGGTGAGCGCCCAGACCGCTCTATTTATCCACCCAGGGTATAGCCGACCCCCAGTAGACAATGGGTTAATAGCAAATATTTCACCCATACACTCATAGGTCACTATGGATAGGACTTATTATGGTCCTATGGATTGTTACAAATGTATCTTGTTGAGATTACTGGTAAAGAGCTCAATGATACATAGTTGCCAAAGCTCTTGAAGTAAAAACCAGTGGATAGTCAGTGATGCTGATGTTTCCCTCAGTCATCACCCTACCAGCTGGTTAAAGTATGAACTTACTATCTTAGCCCTCTAGTATACCCTAGTTCTGTTGTGATGTATAACTGCTAAATAACTCCACTTCTGTATGAAGCCCTGTTCAAAAGAAAGTCATTGTTTTAATCCGGATGACCTAGCTGACAGAGCCTCTTTATTCTCTTAACAGTCACGTTAAAATTGGAAAAACCCTCCCAAAAATGTCACTTTTTTTATTGTAGATTTTTAATGTGTGTCTGCAGTAAATCTTGTTGGAGCACAACTCTGGGGACGCAATTGTATTTTTAACCTCTTAGTGGCATAATTTATTTTAGCCTTAAGGACCAATAATATTTTCCCCATTTGTGTTCCAGCAGTCATAACTTTTTAATTTTTTTTCTGAAGTCTTTTTTTATTTTGCAGGATTAGTTGTAGTTTTTTTTAGGAAACTTTTTGGGGTATATATATTGTGTATTAAATAACTTATTTTATTTTTAGAGGGGAATATAAAAAAACAGCAATTTTAATGTTTTGTGGAATTTATTCACGGCATTCACTGCGGTAAAAATAATTTTATTATGTGGGTCAGTAAAATTATCTCACATTTCTATATATTATAATTTTTTTTTTTTAAAGTTAATGTAACGCCCACTCTTTGTACCTGTTTTGACATTGTCTTGTTTTTACTTTATCATCTGCATCAACGGATTCTTATCAAGATTCATGCTTATAACTTTGAAACAAACACTTGGGAGGACATTCCAACCAAGCCACATGAAAATCTAGGTAAGGCTAACATCTGGCATATATTGCCTTTATTTATTTCTTTACTAATCAAAACCAGATACTGAAACATTCATATTTTTTTTTTTTTTTTTTCTTTTTCTCCTGATTCTAGATATTTTTATTCAGTTTTTTTCTGTAAATAATGTTCTGCCTGAGATACTGTTAAAGGGCATCTGTCAGCAGATTTGTACCTATGACACTGGCTGACCTGTTACATGTGCACTTGGCAGCTGAAGACATCTGTGTTGGTCTCATGTTCATATGTGTTCACATTGCTGAGAAAAATGATGTTTTATTATATGTAAATGAGCCTCTTGGAGCAATGGGGGCGTTGTCATTACACCTAGAAGCTCAGCTCTATCTGCCGCATCCCCTCCACCTTCATTGGCAGGACCAGGCATGATGATGTTTACACTGCATGGCCCTGTCAAAATGGAGAGGGCCCGACAGTTGCAGAGAGAGTTGAGTCTCTAGGAGTAACAACAACTCCCCCATTGCTCCTAGAGGCTCATTTGCATATAGTAAAACATCATTTTTCTCAGCAATGTGGACACATATGAACATGAGACCAACACAGATGTCTTCAGCTGCCAAGTGCACATGTAACAGGTCAGCCAATGTCATAGGAACAAATCTGCTGACAGATGTCCTTTTAGGTCTAGCTTACTACCACCAGCAGCCTACTTTAGGTTGTATCATCATAAAGCCTTTTACAATACAGCTAATACATTGTGTTAAAATAGCCGTACATATTGGAGTATGTTGGGCCAAACCTGCATATTTCAGTGGGATCTGCTGACTATCCAATGTGTATTAGATCTCCAGCAGATTTTGCATTGAGGAGCACCTGATCCTTTGCTCTCACGGGAAGTTACACAGTAGTTTTGTGAGATCCAGCAGGCTCTTCTGGCAAGGAACAGCCAGCCAGATCTTGCAATGGTAGTGTGAAACTAGCCTGAGCTGCTGCCAAAGGTCTGTCAGCAGCTTATTTCTCTTGCCTCATTGAGAACACATGAACAGATCATTCATGTGTATGGGGAGGTAGGGAGAAATGGCTGATGGCAAAACATCTATTGAGAGTGTGTGACCTCCTTCAAGGTGGCCATACGCAAATGAACTTCGACCAGACCATCTAATGTATTTGGGAGGATCTGAACTCTTCATTATGGCAGATGTGTGCATATGTGTCTAATATCAAGTATAAATTCTGGTTGTGTTTTGGTGAAGATCCTACTAATGTGTTTGTGTGTATAACGAAAAATCATTTCAGGTTTTCCAGCTGCCAGGAGATGTCATAGCTGTGTCCAAATAAAACATGGTAAGCAAAGCACTTTCTGAACTTCTGTATAAAGCACGCCGGTCTCCTGCACTCCTTGATCTTCCTCTGTGCTTGGCAGGACCTTCCACCTTGTCACCGATAAAGACAAAATCCAAGGCTTAAAGGGTTATTCCCATCTTGACATTTACGACCTATATACAAAATAGAGGTAGAATCTGCACCATCTTGAGTATGGGGGTCTGCAGCTCATGGCTGGTGTAACTAGATAGGTGGCTGCATATGTCTTCCCATTAAATTATGTGAAAGGTCCAAAAATAGCACAGCATGGTTACACAGCTATTTTTGGAACTTTCAAATAATTTAATGGAACCCCAATGAAGAAGTGAATAGACAAACTACATCTTTTGAACATTTGTGGGCTGTCCTGTGGATATGCCATAAATTTCCATGATGGGAATAACCCTTTAACTATTCATCTCGTCATAAGAGAATGCTGCTTTTTATAGTGAGATAATGCTAGACAGGCGGGATGAGAAGCACAGCAGATTCCCCCTATGTGTATATGGTAGGTATAAGTCGTGCTATGAGAAAGGAGAGGGGAGCAAAGGTATCTGTAAATTTTCTTTGTAGAGATGGTATGAGAAGGAAGAGACATGATTTCCCATGGCCCATACCAGAAAGAGCCTGCCCACTGCCCCATAAGTGAGATTCTCACTCTATCAGATAAGAATACTTCTAAGTACTTCTAAGGTATTATCCCAGAGTCGGCATTTATCACCTACCCCCAGATGTCAGATCACTGGGTATATGAAGTTTTGTTTTTGTTTTTTTTAACTTTTCTACAAAAAATTTTTTTAGTCTCCTTATTGGACTTGATTGTTATCTTTATGGTGCTTCTTAAGCCAAATAATAGCAAACATGTGGGGCATTCATTGCTACAGCATGACTTGATTGGGGGGGCATCGATGGGGAGACAGACCCCTCCCTCTATCTATTCACTTAAAGAGGACCTTTCACCGCTCCTGACATGCCTGTTTTAATATCTTCATGCATTCCCCAGGTAATAACAAGTCTGGAACATCTATTCTTATGTCTCTATGTTGTGCCATTCATGTATTATTTGCACTAGAAGTTATGAATGAATTGCTATTTGCCTTCAGTAAAGGAACAGAGGGGAGGTAACCAGTTGGGGGTGTGTACCTGCACAGTCTGAACATGGCAGCACTGATTGGATAGAGTGAGTCTGTGCAGGTACACACCCCCAACTGGTCACCTCCCCTCTGTACCCTCACTGCAGACTGCTGACAATTCATCCATAACTTCTAGTAGAAATAATAAAGGAATGGCACAACATAGAGACCTAAGAATAGATGCTCCAGAATTGTTATTACATGGGGAATGCATGAAGCTATTAAACTGGCATGTCAGGAGCGGTGACAGGTCCTCTTTAAATGCTGTAGTTGCTATTGTCCGTGGCAGCTAAGGGGTTAAAAGGCAGAGATCAAACTTGTCTACAGTCTCAGCTGTTAAAATGGGATGTTAATTACAGCCGTCATCCATGAGATGGGGGAACAGCTCCTGTGTCTGTACCATCACTATGAAATACTAATACATCATGGGCCGGGAAGGGGTTAATAAGCACGGTCTATACAGAATACAGAACTGCCACTTTCTGGATGGTTGCTGCAGATTACGGCGAGGTAGTATCAGGTGTGACACTGATCAGTATGGGGTCTTCACTGTCCCATATCAGCTTGGATTGTGAGAGGTGCACAGCTGGTTTCAGATCAGTACAGATACCCTAAATGTAATTTCTCAAAAATAAATTTAGTGACAAAAGAGTACATATATTGTACAGGTCATCCCATTTGGGACATTTATCACATGTTCACAGTATATGCCATAAATGTTCAATAGGAATGGTTCCCAGAGAGTGTGGTTCCTGAAAATAGTTGAGCACTCTGGCTTGGCTACTTTCAGAAGTGCTATAGAAGTGAATGGAGAGCCACAGATAGACCATAAATGTCCCCAATGGCGATACCCTTTAGATGGCACAAAAAAACCACTGCATTAGAATATATGAAATCAGATTGGCAGGGGTCCGACTCCTGCCACCCTGGCAGATCAGCTGATTGAAGACATTGCAGCAGCGGTGCAGTGTAATTACAGCTGCTCATTCCCTTTCAAGTGGACCCCCTCCAATCTGATATTGATAGCCTATACTGAGGATAGGTTATTCATATGGGAAACAAGGCAACCCCTTTAAATCAGCACATGCTAATGTTTGCAGGATGTCTGGGCATTAAAAAAAACAAACTGTGCCACCCGTGTCCATCAGTTGTATATTATATTGCAGCTCTGCTCCATTCATGTTAATGTCACACACCTTAAAGTCTGGTGCTACGGTTAAATTGTTTTTGTTTTTCCCTTTTTTCAGAGGTTTTTATATGTGGTGGTTACAATGGAGAGGTGATACTGGGTGATCTCTGGAAGTTAAACCTGCAGACTTTTCGGTGGACAAAACTTCCTGCTGTGATGCCCGAGCCCGCATACTTCCACTGTGCAGCAGTAACACCGGTATGTCCTCAGCTTCTTTACTGGATTATAGAAATACTCAGTTTGGACAGATGTGCATTAGAAGGATTGAATTGTTTAGAGACCCTTTAAAATGGATGTGCCAGGTTTGGAAGTTACCGCCTCTCCACAGCTCCATTCACTCTCTATAGGACCACCAGAAATAGCCAAGCACTGTACTTGGCTATCTCCAGCAGTCCCCTAGAAAATGAATGGAGAGGCAGGACACAGGCCTGAATAGCTGGACCATCAGATAGAGGGAACAGAACCCCTGTTCTTGGGATTAGTGGGCGATCCAGCAGATTGACACCCCCGCCTTCAGTTAACCTCTAACCTGTGGATATGGAATAACTTGCAAGCTTAAGGGCTTATCCTTGGGATAGGTCATCAATATCAGGTCGGGGGTGGTCAGGCTCCCTGCATCCCCACCAATCGGCCAGTGCTGGAAACAAAACGGTGAATTGAGAGAAACAGTAGGTCCCGTGCACTGTGCAGTGATCATGCTGACTTACTGCAGCAAGGCTATTTACTTGGCAGTACACTACAGTGGTTGGAGTTTTCTGCCTCATCCAATTTTTTTCATTTTTTGCACTTCTCCACCGTAAGACCCAGCACCCTTAATATGCCTGGAGACGGTGTGTGTTCATGTGATCCCAGACCAGCACCATGCACCTTAGGCTACTTTCACAGTAGCTTTTTTTTGCGGATCAGCAAAAACGCTGCCGTTACAATACCACAACCGCATGCATCAGTCATGAACGGATCCGGTTGTATTATGTCTTGTACAACCATAACGGATCCTTCATGAACACCATTGAAAGTCAATTGCGGATGGATCCGTTTTCTATTGTGTCAGAGAAAACTGATCTGTCCCCGTTGACTTACGTTGTGAGTCAGGATGGATCAGTCTTGCGCCGCACCACATCGCGGACAGAAAAACATTCTTGCAGTGTTATTCTGTGCACGATGGGGACGCAACCAAACCGAACAGAAGGCATTCTGGTCCATTCTGTTTCTTTCAGGTTTGTCACCATTGACATAGAATGTGGACAAAATGGAAGCGTTTTCATCCGCTATTGAGATTCTATGACTGATATCAATAGCGGAAAGGGAAAGCGCAGATGTGAAAGTAGCCTTATATGTACAGTGTGTGGTGGGTTTCAGGTTAAAGAGAAGTACACGATAATACAGAAGAGAAGCTGGTATCAGTCACTGTGTTAATGGGCGATCCGTATATTTTCTATTCTAGGCTGGCTGTATGTACATCCACGGAGGAGTAGTAAATATCCAGCAGAACAGGCGGACTGGATCTTTGTTCAAAATCTGGCTCGTCGTCCCCAGCCTTCTAGAACTGTGCTGGGAGAACTTGCTAAAACATTTCCCTCACCTTGCTCACCTCCCCACAAATCAGCTTCTACAGCTTGGACTATCACAAGGACTCATAGAGAGACTACAATGAAGTGGTTTGCACCCTGCTTGGAATCCCACAGTGTTTTACGAGTCTTTTCCAGGAGTACGCTGCTAATGAGATCTGGATGCCTGGACCCTACTTGCTCAGATTATACGTGGCCTTCAGTCCTTTCACATTTTAACTATACCAGCGCATACATCAGCAGTTTTAAGTCCAATGCCTTTACCGGCCATTATACCTTTTTATTCAGTGAAGAACCTTGATGCTTAAATACATGCTTTTAATTAACTTATTAGTACCCAGTTGGTTTGAGGTGGATTCTGCCAACCATCCTGTTTGAGTCCTGTTTTTTGTGAACTTATGCTCCATCAATTGGACTCAAGTCTGTAGCCAGATAATATATGTATTGTTAATGCGTCCCAGCTGCCTGAAACATTATGCTTTATACAGCAGAAGTAATCCGTGCAGGACTTGCCAATTCATTGACATGGCGTCTAGCCTCATTCTTCACGTAGCCTGTATGTTGTATGGGCACTAGTGACTGATCCTCTAGAAGGTCAACTGACGTCTGCCTTCGTCGAATTACATGGACTTCTGGACTTCCTTAGCAAAACTGACTGCCAGGGGTATTTATACTGACCTCGAACATAAGGCTGTAGAAGGTACATCATGTACGGAATCTGTGAAAATTGTAGTTGTAACGTCTCGCTCATGCTGCCTATTACTAGTCTACAGATGTCACTACACCTTCTCACGTCTGTATACTGTACACTACTGGCCAAAGCCTCTCCAGCATGGAGAACACAGGAGTAATCTGTCCTGGACTGTCATGGTTTTGTAACTTGCTTTTTTTTCCCCCCTTCTTCCCTCGGATCATTAGAGCACTTAGGGCAGATTGGTCCTCTCCTACAAATCTGAGCTGAGGGTACTACTCCACATCATGAAATAATTGTGTAATGAAAGTTCTGCTCTTACTATGAGATTGCTGATCTTATAGGTAAAATTGGGCTTCTGTGCGTTGCTTTTGTGCAAGGTTTTATGGTACATTACATTTTATTGCACGGGCTGGCTACTAAATTATATGGTATCTGAATTAACAAGTGCTCCCAGGAGCCAGGTGCTCAATGCTCTTGATAAGTAAACTTTTTGGGTTATTTTTGAAGTCTTTGAAACGTGATGCAAATACACTAAAACATTTGGTGTGATCTGACTAGCTCCTAAATTCTACAATTCCCATTTCTGTATGCTATGTAGGTATGGTTCTCTGCTAATTTAATTTACTTTTGTTTCTATACTTAGATCTTCGTGCCTTCACTAATCGTACATGCTTTTGTGTTTTTTGTTTTTGTGTAATTTCTTATCCAAGTCTTAGAGTGAAGCCCCCTCCCTAGAAGAAGAATGCAACAAGGTTCGAGATGTTACCTCATTCTTTATGCATGAAACTATCCAAACGTCCACTTACAGTATATAAAAAGACAAAAAGCAGAAATGCGTAAAAGGGATCTGTCAGCAGATCTGTAGCTATGACACTGGCTGACCTGTTACATGTGCACTTGGCAGCTGAAGACATCTGTGTTGGTCCCATGTTCATATGTGGTCGCATTGCTGAGAAAAATGCTTTAATACATGCAAATGATCCTCTAGGAGCAATAGGGGCGTTGCCATTACACCTAGAGGCTCCCCTTTCTCTGCAACGGCACGACAGAGCCAGGCGTGATAACATTTTCTCACGTGTGTAGAGAGAGGAGAGCCTCTAGGTGTAATGACAACGCCCCCATTGCTCCTAGAGCCTCATTTACATATAATAAAACTTCATTTTTCTCAGCAATGCAGACACATAAGAACGTGGGATCAACACAGATGTCTTCAGCTGCCAAGTGCACATGTAACAGGTCAGCCAGTGTCATAGGTACAAATCTGCTGACAGATGCCCTTTAACGATAACTAGGGAGACCTATTGCCCCTCGTGCACATGGGTGTATTCAGCTCCATACAATCTTCATGTTTTAAGGAGCTGTAATACACAGCCACATAAACAAGCAGGACAAATAGTGCCACGCGTCGTGGAATATTGTATTGCGTGCCTCTTCTCTCCTAGGAGCATGGCTTGTAGGTGAGGATGGCTTTGACATACAGTGGAGTGTCACTTCAGAGATGCAGGTTCTCTGCTGTATGCATTTTTTTTTTTTCTTCCTTCCTTTTCTGTCCCTGGGTTTTTACTATGAGGTGGGACTTGCCTGAACTGCTCCTCTGTACTGTTCATCCCACTGTTTCCAATGACATATTCTCGTTGGTACACTTTCGGTTTTGGGGAACCATCACATTTCTTAGGGCTGGTTTGTTCTTGCCTCTTCTAGCTGTAGTATATTGTTTCTGAATGTATTTTATACACAATTTTAGTGCCTTTTTCTTTACCTTTTAGAAATATGTGCTATTCTTTATTGTATATATCCCAAGCAAGCCAGTGTCTCAGCAATAACGTAATCTGTAAGCAAGCCAAATATATTTATTGTTTTGCTTTCTTCCAGCTAGAACGTAAATTCAACTATAAATGCACCATGAATGTCTTGAATTGGAACTAGAAAATGAATACAGCTTATCCGTGCAGTATTTCAATAGCCTGGGCACTGAAATAGTTTTTCATGATCCTTTCTTTTATAGCAGTGTAGTGTTTTAATCCTAAGGTGCTGGCAATGTAGTGGATTTAACTCTTGCATCTTGAAACCATGTAACCGCCGTGTTCCTGGGGAATAATTTCCGATCAGTGTTTTTAGAACTTCTTACTTGAAGCTGTAGACAAGGAGCCAAGATGCCGGTTCATTTCACAGACTGCCGCCTCTCGTTGGACAGTAAGGAGGTGGACACTCCATTCAGTTACTATATGAAGTATTTGCTGCCTATTTGTTATAGCTTCATGAACACCATTTTAGTTTTTACTTGCTGTAAATTACTCTACTGCCTTAACCCAAACACATCAAGGAACCACACAAGACAGAGCTGAACTGGTAAGAAGTAGTCTGCTGTGAACGGGGTAGATGAAGGAGCTGATCCTTTCACTGCGACACAAACTCTTTTTAATGTTCTTGGCATGATGTATAAAGTATACAATAGACTTGTGTGCGGCTTTTACTAGGTGTACTTTTTAATTGTATAAAATTCAAGTGCAATATTTTGCTTTCTCCGTCATGCATGATAAATGCATTGTGTCGTTTTACATGTCTGTCTTATTTTCTTGAAACTGAATTAAATTTTTTTTTTTTAATGTTATAGATTTGTGTGTATTAAAATTCTTCCCAATGAAACAATCCCACTGATTTCAGTTTGTTTGTAGGTACATTGGTATTTTTCCCTACGTCCTATGATGGCACCAGGAGAGGATCTGCCTCCCAGGACAGGAAACCCTCTCCCTCATGCAGTTGTTTCCTGTCCTGGGTAGGACAACTTACAGGTGTTTTGCTAAGGAGAGATACTAAGGGAGTAGTTTCTCCATGTTGGTTTTAGACTGGCTGGGTGAGTTCTCCGCTACACACACCTCGAAGATGGTATGGAGGAAGAACACACTGAATGGAAGCGCAGCAACAGGATTACGGAGCTCCCCCTATTTTCGGCGTTCAGGAGCAGCACAGGCACATGTGCACGATGTTCCTCTGGGCTTCCTGCCCCTGGCCTTCCCTGCTGCCATGCAGTACATTCAAATGGTACTTGCAGCTAGTACTGGGAGAGGCACTATGATGTTAGATTTTCTTACATAGCATTTCTCTGATGTAATGCATAGTCAACCTATACTGTAATGGTTTGTGGAAAAGGTCAGCTTTACGGCAGTCACTACCAAAGGATTGAATTGTTTTGGGAAAAAAATTTTGTTTGATTTCTTTGTATATGTAATAGGAATATGTTAAGCCTTTCCTGTGTGGTGACTTACATGGTGCAGGAGGGATGTAGTACCCTCACACTATTGTAACTGTACAGCACAGGAGTGGTAGCTGCACCATCAGCAGTTAGTCAGCTGAACATACACTATGCGGCAATGGCCAGAAACTATTTTTTTTTTAACTGGTATTGGTGCTCACACTAGCAGCACAGCCTTCTCGCAGCTTTGCCTAGGCCATGTTAACGCTCATCAGTCACATGGCACAGCTCATTGAAGTGAATGGGGCCGAGCTGTGATACTTGCGCTAAATACGGCGCTGTGCTTAGTGAGCTGAGAGAGCGATGCAAGCGTTGGCGCCTCCTCTAACAGCTGCTCGGTGGGGCTCCTGTGTTCCTCTTAAAGGAAGAAGCCTCCCTAATCAGCCACTAGTTATAAGACCCCATTGCAATAAGAGTATTGATGAGATGCCATAGCTTTTTGCTTATTCGGTAATATATATGTACTAAAGCAACTGTCCAGTCTTAGAGGATGACAGTCCTCTGTCCAGTTCACAATAGAAAAGAAAGGTAATTCCTTTTTCCAATTCCAATAGAAAAGAAAGCAATTCCAGCATCAGGTTACAAAAAATGAACGTTTTATTGCAGCAGAATTAAGATATATATAATTGAAACATGGAAGCCAGGCTGCATGTTTCTAAGTCCTTAAAGGGGTTGGCCACTTTGTTAGCACTTATTAAAACTGTAAAGAAAGCAGGGAAATATTACACTTACTAATATATTATCTTAAGGAGATCTGCCTGGTTTCCTTGCTATTGGAAGCCACGCCCCCCTCTGTCCTGCTCTCACAGCTGCCTGTCTGGTCCAACCCTGCACCTGCCCTAGTCCATGGCTGAAGGAGTGTGCTGCTCTCTGGGCCTTAAAGGCACTCTGCTTGTGTCAGAGGTGCTTTCCTTCTGCTGTGACTGCACTCCTGGTTATACACTTGTTAACAGCTGAAATAAAGAAACTTTGCAGGGGGAAGGGAGACTGAGGAGAAGCTGTGATGGAGCTCACTGACTGCAGTGATGTAGCAGTGCCAGGAAGGTGCTGTGGACCACAAAGTGTGAGCAATCTAAGTGTCTGCCCTGTCTATGGCCACTCTGCAATGTGATCTTATCACAGACATGTTTATTCCAGCCAGACCAACAGGTCAGGAGCTTTAACCCCTTCTGAGCTGTCATGGCTGTGGTCAGTGATAGCAGCAGTCACTGGTCTCATCTGTAAATGTTAGCCCCCTCCTTCCTGCACGCTGTCTGTGTGTGTATGTATGTGTGTGTGTATATATATATATATATATATATATATATATATATATATATATATATATATATATATATAATCTCTTATACACTGTATATACTGATGTGTAAACCCCCCTCCCACTGCATATAGAGATCTGTGAACCCTTGTACACTGTATATACTGATGTGTGACGCCCACCACTGCATATAGAGATCCGTGAACCCCTGTACAGAGACCTTCTTTATACTGTATATACATGTGACCCCCTGTACATTATATACAGTGATGTGTGACCCCTTGTACGTTATATATAGTGGTGTGACCCCCCCCTGTACAAATATATAATTTCAGCTGGGAGCAGGTCGTGTGATGATAGACAGGAGGCTCCTCTCTATGTGAGCAGATCCAGTTGTACAAATTTATTCATCAGAGTTCTTGTGTAACAAAGGTCTGTACCCCCCCCCCCCCCCTTCCTTTGTATGCTGTATAGCTCAGAGCTGCCATAGATTTATGGCTTCATTTGAGTCATAAAAATGAACATAAATTTGTTGGGGTGACAAGTTATAATTGTCCTGAGGAAGAGGGCTGTTCGCCCTTGAAACGCGTAGACAAGAATAAAAAGGATTTTGCACTCCATTGATTTCACTTCATGCTGGCAGTGCCGTAACTGTGGTCTCCAAATATTGTTTGACTTCAACTATGTCTGTACAGCAGTTATTCACTGATAACTTGGTTATTGATATTATCTAAGGGGCTCTTGTCTCTATGGGAACACAGGTGGGCGGGGAGGTCATGTGACTGCTCCTCTAGACATGCTTGCTGCAGTGCATGCTGGGATTTTTACTTTCACTTTGCAGCTGCTCCTCCCACACAGCCTGTCTGACGGAGCTCCTCCAGGGAAGTGTGTCATAGTGAACATCTCTTAATAATATAAAAATGAGTTTGTGTGTTCTCTATGCGCGACCAAACTACTGGACCGATTTTCACCAAATTCGGCACACAGGTACATCAGGTGTCCGGGAAGGTTTTAGACCAGGTCTCATCTCTCTAGGACATACCGTTCCTGAGATATTCCCAAAATATGATCTCCATTAGCCAACATTACAACTGGGAACTTTGGTTTTAAACTCCAACTGCCATTCTCTGCAAAGGCACACACAGGGAGGGCAGGTTTCCATAACAACCAGGTAATTATCAGCAGCTGAGGATCTCATCCATTTCTATTCACTGATACTGTTAAAGGTATTCCGGTTACCATAAATATAACTTATGTTTTTTTTCTATTACTACAGTTCAGTAGTAATAAAAGATGTTTTCCTCCACTGCTGCCTATTGCGTGGGCTCATAAATAAGCATGGTATTGACCTTTAATTCAGGCCACCCTAAAAGAAGTACTTAAAACCCCCGCCCCACGTCTCACTAAGCCACACCCCCAACTCTGTCAGGCCACACCCCTTTCACGCCGCAGCCAACAGAGATTGAAAAAATAAAGGTAAAAATCAACTTCTGTCAGCTGCAGGGATGGGTGGGAGGTTGACTTTCTTTCTGCAACAACACACACAAACATTAAATACACCCATGCGAAGCGTCTTGCTAATGCACGCCACCGACTCTGTCAGGTCACGCCCCCTCCCACGCCGCAGCCAATGGGAATTGAAAAAAGCAGGAATTACCGGTAATTGGATTTTCCTACTAGCCTCCACAACGGCTACCTGGAGGTTTACTCCGCCTTCTTTAGGGACAGGAAACAAATGAGTCAATGCTTTATATAGCCTCCTCTCACCACCGGACCTCAGTTAGTAACCTAGAACTCACAGGTGAGATGCAACAAATATTTATTAAACATCAAGTAAATACAAGAAAAACGTTAAGTCCATCAGCCCGTAACAAAAAATAGGGTGGGAATTTCTCCCGCCGTTGTGGAGGCTAGTAGGAAAATCCAATTACCGGTAAGTAATTCCTGCTTTTTCCTACTGCCTCCACAACGGCTACCTGGAGGAATAATAGAGAAAGAACTAAGAGGGGGGGACAACGGCAGATAAAACTTTTCTACCAAATGAAAGACTCTTATTTGCAAGAACGTCTAGTTTGTAGTGTTTGTAGAAAGTCAGGGGGCTAGATCAGGTAGCCGCCTGACAAATGTCCTCCAAAGAGGCAGATGCGCCTTCGGCCCAGGAGGTTGCGACCGCTCTTGTGGAGTGAGCTTTAAAGGCAGTAGGGGGAGATAGTCCTTTAACTTCGTAACAGACCGAGATGCATTTTTTAATCCAGCGAGAGATGGTCAATTTGCTGGCCGCCTTCCCACGATTTTGTCCCAGAAACTGCACAAAGAGATGGTTGGAATGTCTGAAGTCTTTGGTCCTTTGAAGGTAAGACAGCACACATCTTCTGACATCGAGATTTGAAAACCGCTTTTCCTTATCCGAGGATGCCTGTGGACAGAAGGATGGTAGAGAAATTTCTTTCTGACAATGGAAGCTCGACACTACTTTAGGTAGGAACTCAGGAGAATGACGTAGGATTATTCTGTCGTCAAGAATAGTGAGGTAGGGTGGAGCAATCGATAAAGCATGAATCTCCCCTATCCTCTTAGCGGTAGTGATGGCCAGGAGGAAGGCAGTTTTTAGTGACAACAACTTATCTGAAATGTCACACAACGGTTCAAAGGGAGAGTCCATTAGTACGGAGAGGACTAGACTCAAATCCCAGGGAGGAATATAGGATCTTAGCGTCGGGCGGATTCTACTAGCGCCCTTAAGGAACCTTTTCACAAGGTCCAGATCCGCAAGTTTGACTCCCAGGAAGGCACTAAGAGCCGAAATTTGCACTTTTAAAGTACTCACTCTGAGTCCTCTGTCCAGGCCAGATTGTAGAAAGGAAAGGATGACCGCCACATCCGGGGCCATAGAAGGATTCCAGCGATCAACCACCACCAATAAGAAGGTTCTCCAAACCCTGAGATAAATTTTAGAGGTTATATTCTTGCGGCTCTTCATCAAGGTGTTTATCACTTGGTTGGAGAGACCCTTACCTCTCAGGATAGCCCTCTCAACCTCCAGGCCGTCAGCTGGAGTTGCGGCACATCTGGATGGAACACCGGACTTTGATGGAGGAGATTCGGGATGTTCGGCAAGCTGAGGAAATCTTGACCTGCTAGATTCTTCAAAACAGGAAACCAGGCTCTTCTTGTCCAGTAAGGAGCTATTAAGATTAGATTCGCTTTTTCCTCTTTGGCCTTCATCAGGACTCTCGGAATCAGAGCTGTTGGAGGGAAAGCATATAGAAGAGTTCTGGGCCATACTCCCGTCAAGGCGTCCACTTGATCGGGAAAATCCGCATGAGACAGAGAAAAGAATTTTGGAACTTTCCTGTTTCTTCTGGTGGCAAACAGGTCTATTTCTGGAAGACCCCATCTCCGACATAGGTGATCGAACACCCCCTGGTCGAGACTCCATTCCCCCCCTTTCAGAGTTTCCCTGCTGAGGAAGTCGGCTATCTGATTCTGATCTCCTCTTACGTGTACGGCTGACAGAGAGAGAATATTCTGTTCCGCCCAGCAGAAGATTTTCGCTGAAATTTTCTCTAACCCCGGACTCCTTGTACCCCCCTGCTTGTTCAGGTACGCCACGGTGGTCGAGTTGTCTGACATGACACGGACATGATTCTGGAGCAACCTTGGGCCAAAGGCTTTGAGAGCCTGCCAGACTGCTGACAGCTCCCTTATGTTGGAAGATGAGAGGGAGAGACGTTGGTTCCAAAGCCCTTGCTTCATGTCGTCCTGAAGGTAAGCTCCCCAACCCTGCTTGCTCGCGTCGGTTGTAATTATGATTTGATTTGTCTGTCTCCATTCTACGCCTCTTGACAGGTTTCCCTGTATCTTCCACCACTGTAACGATTTTTTCACTGAGGCTGGAAGAAACACACTGGAGTTTAGGGAGAATTGACTCTTGTCCCAGGAAGACAGAAGGAATTTTTGAAGCGGTCTTAGGTGGGATTGAGCCCACTTTACCGCCAGGACAGAGGAACTCATAAAACCCAAGATCTTCATGATCTCTCTTATGGAAACGGCTCGACAGGACTGGAGGATTGTTACTTTGTTCTTTAGGTTCTCCTGTTTTAGAGGAGGAAGGAAGGATAACATCTTTACCAAGTCGAGAATAATTCCCAGAAATGTGCAGACCTGGCTTGGAAGCAGATTTGATTTCTCCAGGTTTATTTTCCAACCTAGCTCTAATAAAGTGTCCATGGAGAATTGAAGATCCCTCAGTAGTTCTACTTTTGAGGGGGCGGCAATCAGAAGATCGTCCAGGTAGGGGACCAATAGGACTTCTGCACCATGAAGATAGCCTGCGACCTCTGCTAGGACCTTTGTGAAAATCCTGGGAGCAGAGCTCAGGCCGAACGGGAGAACCCTGAATTGGAAATGGTGGACTCTTTCCTCTATCCAGATGGCAAACCACAGGAACCTTTGGTGATCGAGGTGGATAGGAATATGGTAATATGCGTCGGTTAAATCTAGAGTCACCATAAAGCAGTCCTTTTGGAGTATGTTTATTGTTGATTTTATGGACTCCATCTTGAACCTCTTGTAATGAATGAAGGTGTTCAGCCTTTTTAGGTTTATGATGGCTCTGTAGGATCCGTTCTGCTTTTTTACTAAAAAGATTGGGGAATAGAATCCGATGCCCCTTTCATCCTCTTGAACCGGGATAATGGCTTGCTTTTCCAACAACATATCGATCTGAGATAATAAAGCTTCCTGCTCCAGACCTTTTAGTTTTCTGTTTACCAGAAAGGAATCCGACGGCTTTCTTGAGAATTCTAGTCAATAACCGTTGTTTATAATAGACATTATCCACGGAGAAGATACTATTTTTTCCCAAGCTGGAGCAAAGAACATCAATCTTCCTCCTACTGGGATTCTGTCGTCATTTAGAGGGCTGACGGGTGTTCTTCTCAGAATTAAAGATGAACCCTTTCCCTTTACTTCTGGGCTGCCAGCTCTGGTTATTCTTTTTCTTCTGATCGAATTTCCCTCTGCCTTGGGCTCGAAAATTTTTCCTTTGATGGAAGAATTTCGATTCCGTAGGAAAGCCTCTCTTCTTGTCAGAAGCTTTCTCGAGAATGTCATCAAGATGGGACCCAAAAAGTCTGTCTCCTTCGCACGGTAGGGAACAGAGCTTGTTTTTAGACGTGGCATCCCCCGACCAAGTCTTTAACCAGACCGCTCTTCTAGAAGCATTCACCAGAGCAGAGGATCTTGCTGAAAGCTTGACGCAGTCTGCAGAGGCATCTGCTAAGAAATTAGCTGCGCGCTTGAGTACCGGGATAGATGCTGAAATCTCTTCCCTGGAAGTACCTGATTCCAGGTGGTCTTCCAACTTGGATAACCAGAGCATTAAGGAACCAGCCATATAGGTAGCAGCTATGGCTGGCCTGAAGGTGGCCGCCTAGGATTCCCAGGCTTTTTTTTTTAGTAAGGCCTCACTCTTTTTATCCATAGGATCCCTCAACAATCCGACATCCTCAAATGGGAGAGAGGATTTTTTGGAAATCTTAGCGATAGGAGCATCAACCTTGGGCGGCCTATCCCAGAGCGCAGAGTCTTCCATTTTAAAGGGGTATTTTCTCTTAAAAAGTCTAGAAGTAGTCTGTTTTTTGTCTACTTCCTTCCATTCATTAATTATCATGTTCTTTATGTTATCATGAATAGGAAAAACTCGCTGTTTTTTATCTCCTAGTCCTAGGAACATTTGGTCCTGGACCGAAAGAGGTTCTTTGGCTTCCTCCATATTCATTGTAGCTCGAATATTTTTAAGTAGGAGATCCGTATCTTCCAAAGAACATAGCGGACGGCCCGCAAATTCTTCTGGATCGGAAGAATCCTCTGCAGAAGAAATCTCTCCAACTTCAATTTCAGAATCACTGTCTTCCATAATGCAGGGAAGCGGATTTGAAGATGAAGGAGTCTGGCCTGACGCTGCCATCTTAGCGTCTACAACGGCTCCAACTTCCTCCTTAATCATAGCTCTAAGGTTCTCTAATAAAGAGGGAGATTCTTCTGAAACTACCCTGTCTGTGCATTTTTGGCAGAGAGTCTTCTTGCCCGAGAATGGAAGAGACTTCTTACATATAGCGCATCTTCTCTTTTGAGATAGTTCACCACAAGATTTCTGAGTGTCCTTGCCCTAAAAAGGCAAAGAGGCATCTTAGAACCTGAGCAATAATAATAGTGAACCTTCACCAAATAGAAGAGGAGCACCACAGTGGCCAAGAGAAGGAAGTATAGCATACATATAATGTGAATGAGGCCCTCCAGAGGAGGCTTACCGGACTTGAGGGCTTCTCAGTGGATTTCCCCTCAGACATTATGTCACCCGGGAGACCAGGATTCACACAGGCTCACAGAAGGACTTAGGAAGCACAGGAACGCTGGAGACCAGGTAAGAACACCTACATGCGCCAGAATGCGCCGGCGACCTTAAATCCATCCTGCGCGTGCCCCAGAACGCGATGACGTCACCGATCACCTGACGCCGTGCGCCGGCCCCTTCCGCGCATGTCTCCAGCCTCCAACCCGGAAGTGACGGGGAGACCCGGCGCCCTTCATACAGCGCAATGCTCCAGCACGGGGCAAGCGGTTTTAAGTCCGGAGATGCCGGCAACCGCCGGACTTACTCTTGAGGGGTCAGAAAGGCAAGGTAAGCCCCGCGACCTGAACCCCCTGCACAGCCCTCCGGCGTAATCTGGGCTGGGACAACTTACCAAAAAGGCATGTGCGGTAGCACTGACGACTCCTGCACTCCTGAAGGGACAGGAAACAACTGAGGTCTGGTGGTGAGAGGAGGCTATATAAAGCATTGACTCATTTGTTTCCTGCCCCTAAAGAAGGCGGAGTAAACCTCCAGGTAGCCGTTGTGGAGGCAGTAGGAAAAAAGAAGGTAAAAATAAACTTCTGTTTGCTGCAGGGGTGGGAGGGTGAATTTCTCTCTGCAACGACACACAAAAATTTTAGATGAAATAGACTAATTATAGACTACAACCGTTCGAAGCCTTTTGCTAAGCCATGCCCCCTCTCACTCCGCAGCCATTCTGCAATGACACACACAAACATTAAATGAAATAGATTAAATGCACCTATGCGAAGCGCTTTGCTAAGCCACGCCCTGACTCTGTAAGGCCACGCCCCCTCCCACTCCGCAGCCAACAGGGATTGAAAAAATAAAGGTAAAAATCAACTTCTGTCAGCTGCAGGGATGGGTGGGAGGTTGACTTTCTTTCTGCAATGACACACACAAACATTAAATGAAATAGATTAAATACACCCATGTGAAGCGTCTTGCTAATCCACGCCCCCGACTCTGTCAGGTCACGCCCCCTCCCACTCCGCAGCCAACGGGAATTGAAAAAATAAAGGTAAAAATCAACTTCTGTCAGCTGCAGGGATGGGTGGGAGGTTGACTTTCTTTCTGCAACGACACACACAAACATTAAATGAAATAGATTAAATACATCCATGTGAAGCATCTTGCTAATCCACGCCCCCAACTCTCAGGTTACGCTCCCTCCCACTCCGCAGCCAACGGGGATTGAAAAAATAAAGGTAAAAATAAACTTCTGTTTGCTGCAGGGGTGGGAGGGTGAATTTCTCTCTGCAACGACACACAAAAATTTTAGATAAAATAGACTAATTATAGACTACAACTGTTCGAATCGTCTTGCTAAGTCACGCCCCCAACTCTGTCAGACCACGCCCCCTCCCACTCTGCAGCCATTCTGCAACGACACACAGAAACATTAAATGAAGTAGATTAAATCACCTATGCGAAGCGCTTTGCTAAGCCACACCCCCGACTCTGTCAGGTCATGCCCCCTCCCACTCCGCAGCCAACAGGGATTGAAAGAATGAAGGGAAAAATAAACTTCTGTCAGCTGCAGGGGTGGGAGGGTGAATTTCTCTCTGCAATGACGCACAAAATTTTAGATGAAATAGACTAATTTCAGACTACAACCGTTCGAAGCATCTTGATAATCCACACCCCCAACTCTGCCAGGCCACGCCCCCTCCCACTCCGCAGGCAACGGGGATTGAAAAAAATCAGCTGCAGGGGTGGGAGGGTGAATTTCTCTCTGCAACGACACACAAAAATCGTAGATGAAATTGACTAATTTTAGACTACGACCATTCAGTACTAATAAAAGATGTTTTTTTCCACTGCTACCCATTGCGGGTCCCCATAAATTACCATGTCATCGACCTGTAATTCATGCCACTCTGACCCCCGCCCCAGATCTCGCGAAACCACGCTCCGACTCTGTCAGGCCACGCCCCCTCCCACTCCGCAGCCAACGGGGATTGAAAAAATGAAGGTAAAAATCAACTTCTGTCAGCTGCAGGGGTGGGAGGGAAGTTGGATTTCTTTCTGCAACAACATACAGAAACATTAAATGAAATAGATTAAATATACCCGTGCAAAGCAATGGTTTCTTCCACTGTTACCCATGGCGTGTCCTCATAAATTACCATGGCATCGACCTGTAATTCTGGCCACCATCAAAAGAAGGACTTAAAACCCCGCCCCAGGTCTTGCAACGTCACGCCCACGACTCAGTCAGGCCATGACCCCTCCCACTCCGCAGCCAATGGAGATTGAACAATTGAAGGTAAAAATCAACATCTGTCAGCTGCAGGGATGGGAGGGAGGATGACTTTCTCTCTGCAACGACACACAGAAACATTAAATGAAATAGATTAAATATACCCGCGCAAAGCAATGTTTTCTTCCACTGCTACCCATTGTGTTTCTTCAAATTACCATGGCATTAACCTATAATTCAGGCCACCCTGAAATGAAGGACTTAACCCCTGTAATACCTGCAAAAATAGTTATTATTTTACATTCCCCATATGTATACTTTATGTTGGCATCATTTTATAAATGTCATTTTACTTTTTTGGGACGTTAGAGGGCTTAGAAGTTTAGAAGCCATTTTTCAAATTTTCAACAAAATTTCCAAAACCATTTTTTAAGCACCAATTCAGATATAAAGTGATTTTGAGGGGCTTACGTAATGGAAACCACCCATAAATGACCCCATTTTAGAAACTACACCCCTCAAATTATAAAAAAAACTGCTGTTACAAACTTTGTTAACCCTTGAGGTGTTCCACAAGAATTAATGGAAAATGGAGGTGAAATTTCAAAATTTCACTTTTTTGGTAGATTATTCATGTTAATTTTTTTTCTTGCAAAACAGCAAGGGTTAACAGGCAGAGGAGGCAGATTTTGCTAGAATGGTTTTTAGGCACCATTTTGTAATTGAGAGACCCTGACGTACCCCTACAGTGGAAACCCTCACAAAGTGACCCCATTTTGGAAACCACACCCTTCAAAGAATATATTAAGTGGGGTACTGGCCACTTTGACCCCCTAAGCGCTTTACGGAATTTGGAAACACTTGGCTGTGAAAATGAAAAGTTTCATTTCTTCCAATAAAATGTTGCTTTAGCCCCAAATTTTTCATTTTCACAAGGGGTAACGGGAGAAAAGCACCCCATAATTTGTTCCCCATTTTCTCCTGAATACGGCAACACCCCATATGTGGTGGTAAACTGCTGTGGGGGCACATGGCAGGACTCAGAACAGAAGGAGCGCCATATGGATTTTACAACACAGATTTTGATGGATTGGTTTGCGGGAGCCATTGATTTTTATTTTTTTGAGTTATTGTCTTATGTGGGGGCTCATTTTTTGCGGGACGAGATGACAGTTTGATTGGTACCATTTTGGGTTAAATACGCCTTTTTTATCGTGTGGTATTACACTTTTTGTGAGGCAAGGTGAAAAAAAATGGCTGTTATGGCATAGTTTTTTAAAAAAAAATTTTTACAGCTTTCGCCTGGGGGGCCATCTCATGTAATATTTTTATAGAGCAGGTTGTTATTTTTGGAAAGTTTTACACATTAGATTTATTTTTGAACAGAATAAAATCTTTTTTTTGTGTTGCCATTTTCAGAGAGCCATATTTTTTTTATTTTTCGGGACAAGATGATGGTTTGATTGGTACCATTTTGGAATAAATACGCCTTTTTGATCGCCTGCTATTACACTTTTTGTAAGGGAAGGTGACCAAAAAATGTCTGTTTTGGCACTTTTATTTTTTTATTTTTTTTTTATTTTTTTTTTTTACTGCGTTCACCTGGCTGGGTGGATGACGTGATATTTTTATAGAGCCGGTCGATATGGACGCAGCGATACCTCATATGTTTATCTTTCTTTTTTTTACCTCTTTACAATTATTTTTTGCTTTTTTTGGGAAAATGGCGTTTTGTTTTTTTACTTGAAACTTTTATTATCTTTTTAGGAAACTTTATTTTTTAACTTTTTTTTTTTTTACTTTATTTAACTTTTGGGGGTCTGATCCCCTTTACAATGCAGTACAATACTTTTGTATTGTAATGCATTGGCTGTAAGTGTATTACTCAATGTAATACACTTACAGCCTGCTTCCTGTGCGAGCCAGGGGGCTGGATCGCACAGGCAAGCAGGGATAGCAGCCACGATGCCGAAGGAAGGCATTGGGCTACTATCCGAGCCATCGGGTCCCTGTCACAGCAGCGCGGGGACCCGATGCCCCCCCCACTCGCCATCCTGAACTCCCGCACACCACTGACCGCGGCACATGAAGGGTTAATGCGCCGGCATTGGTGTTTTCACCGATGCTGGCGCATTCAGCAGGGGTCTGTCACCTCGGTACAGCCGGACCCCTGCCGCTGATCGGGCGGCTGCAGCTCCTGCGCCTGTCCGATCAGAGCGCCGTACATGTACGGCGCTGGGACTTGTGTCCCGGCTTTTTGCACGGTACATGTACGGCGCTGGGAGTCTAAGGGTTAAAGCTTCAAAGGCTAGAACCATCTCTGACACGGCATCAAAAGTATATTCCTTTAATGTTTGATAGGCGCAGGCTCCACATTCTCGAATCCCACCTAATGGAAAACTGGGGTCCCTTTCTCCCCAATGTGCACTCCAGAACGTGGCTGTTTTTATTGCACTTTAATGTAAGTTGTTGAAACGGCCAAGTGTTTTACTACACCCATAAAAAACATTACAGACAGCAAATGCATGCATTGCTACCTCTCTGCTTCATCTACCATGCTTCACGAGCCTCCCTAGCATTACCTGTGCTGTTTTCATCCACACGTGGAGAAGCTGCAGCGGTGGTGTGGGGACCAGGAGCGGCGCACATGGGCTGGTATCAGTGTTTTGAGGATCTGCAAAACACAACGGTCGTGTGAATGTAGCCTAAGATGAATCACAGAATCGGATTCAACTTGCCCCATTTTTGGAGTAAAACTACACCAACCTATAGGTAGCGTAAAGCTAGATTTGACAGGGTTTTTGACACACGGAGAGAATCTGGTGCAGTATTTATGATACTTCAACTTTATAAAGGTCTATGCACCAGAATAGTAAATTTGTCTGATATAAGATTGTGATTCATATTCTTAGACAGTGCAAACTCTAAATCTGCTCCACTCTGTCAAATTGACTTTTTTTTTTTTACAAAAAAATAAATACTTAAGGGTATATTTTAACCCTTTCACTCCCGGAGGTTTTTTCGGTTCTGCATTTTCGTTTTGCGCTCCCTGCCTTCAAACAGCCATAACGCTTTTACTTTTCTGATCACATAGCTGTATGAGGGCTTGTTTTTTGCGGGATAAGTTGTACTTTCCAACGCCACCATTTAATATTGCATATGGTGTAGTGGGTGGGAAGCGGGAAAAAAATTCCAAATCAGGTGAAATTGCAAAAAAAACGCTATTCCGCTACAGTTCTACGGGTTTCTTATTTACAGTGTTTGATGTGCATTAAAACTGACCCGTTACGTTCATTCTACTGGTCAGTACGAATCCGGCAATACCTAATATGTAGTTTTTTCTTGCGTTTTGATAGTGATAAAATAATTAGAAAGTTGCCCTTTTTTTTTTCCTTGTCATATCTTGACCCCTATAACTTTTTGGTATTTATGTGTACAGAGCTGTATGGGGGCTCATTTTTTGCGGGGCGATCTGAAGTTTTTATTGATACCATTCTGGGGTGTGTATGACTTTTTGATCACTTTTTATTTAATTTTTTTTTAGAAAAAAAAGCGACAAAAACCGGCAAATCGCCATTTGGACGCTTTTTTCCGCCACACAATTCGCCGTATTGGCATTTTTTTTTATATTTTAAAAGTACGGGCGTTTTCGGTCACGGTGATACCCATGATGTCTATATTTATTGTTATTTAGGTATTTATTTTTTAATTATAGGAAAAGGGGGGTGATTTGAACTTTTATATCTTTTCTATTTTTTTATATTTTTTAACTTTTTTTAAATTTTTTTTTTACTATTTGAAAGGTCAAATATGAGTTGATATATTATGGCTTTTTTTTTTTTTTCTTTATGAGCAATCAGGGATTTTCTAGATTCAGATAAATCCAAGAATTGCTCATCTCTTATCCTGGCCTGCCATCTAGTGGCCAGAATATGAATTGCACTTTGAAAACTGTAATCCTCACCAGCGAGGATTACAGTTTTCATATGGTGTACAGACACCCCGATTGGCCACACGGGGTGTCTGTACACCACCCGGAAGTGAACGCTTCCGGGTTCAGACGCAACTAGATGCCATGATCACGGCATCTAACCGCCCAGCAAGACGCCGCCGATCAAGTAAGTAGCGGCAAGTCTCTGCTGTTAGAAACAGCAGAGACTTGCCGGCCATGACGCCCGCCGCACTTGCGAGCGGGCGCCATGTGCCCGCATCGCCCCAGCGCCGTACATGTACGGCACTGGGAGTGTAAGGGTTAAAACTTCAGTTGATCACACACAAGTGTAAAATCAGTTAGATATCACAATTTCTTTTTTAAAAGTTACAAATACATAAAGCCATTTCTCAAACACAAGAGTGATGATAAATTTCCCCTATAGTGTCCTAGACTGTCCAATTTACCATTAAAAAAATATTACTTCAACTGCATTTTTTTTTTTTTTTTAAATAAAGTTTGATCCCACACTAATGTGCTCAGGCGTCCTGGAAACTTAAAGTGTCCCCGTTTTGTAGTCGGATCCAAATTGATGGAAGGCAGGGCCAGCAATAGCATATTGTGGCGCATTATAGCACCTCAACAGAGCCAAATACCACAGTTCAGCACAAAATACACCCCCAAAAACTTCCACTGGCCGGCCGTGAGGAGGGTCCAAGCGGCCCTCTGGGCATGACCCCACCGGGAAATTTCCCTGTAAGGTCTATGGCCAATCTGCTCCTGAGTGTGCTTGATGTATTATTCTGCATCATAGTAACATCGCAATTGCAGTGAACTCTGCCCAACGATGCTGTGTACTTTCAGTGGATAGGCTGTGATGTTTCCTTTTCTTGTTAATTACCGGGTTAAAAATATAATGTCTGGTAAAAGAGTGGCAATGGACAGGGTGATGTAAGACTAGTCACCTTTATCTGCCAGTTAGAATGGAGGTGACTGTACCACAAGTAGCAGCTCTGTTGGCATTAGCAGGCCACAGTTGTCCATGGAGAAAGGGGATGACATTGTGGACTTGATGACTTACTCCTCACAGTAGGATGATGTTGATGTTACCTCTGAGTTTGACACTCTGCCTTTGAGCCAGTGTTCAGAGCTTCTCTCCTGCTCCTCCATAAGTTAAAGGGGTTGTCCGGGTTCAGAGAAGAACCCGGACATACCTGCAATTTCACCCAGGCAGCCCGCCTGAAGAGGGCATCGGAGCATCCTATGCTCCGATGCCCTCCTTTGCCCTGCGCTAATTAGCGCAGGGCAAAGGAATTTCGCCGGGTTCCGGTGACGTACCGGTCCCTGCCGGGCAGAGGCTTCCGCCCGGCAGTGAGTCGGTGACGTCATCGGCGCTGATGGACAGGCTTCAGCGCTGCCCTAGCCAGTAAAACGGCTAGGGCAGCGCTAAAGCCGGCCCATTAAGGCCGGTGACGTCACCGAACTCACTGCCGGGCGGAAGTACCCGCCCGGCAGCGAGTATTTTCAAAACAAGAGACCTTGCCCTGCGCGATCTAGCGCAGGGCAAGGGGGGGGCATCGGAGCATGAGATGCTCCGATGTCCTCTTCAGGCAGGCTGCCTGGGTGAAATTGCAGGTATGTCCGGGTTCTTCTCTGAACCCGGACAACCCCTTTAATTTGAGGTCCAATAGAAGGAATATATTTCAGATAGTGTTCGTGTTGATGAGTTGTATGAGAACAGTCACTGTTTAGACTACCATGAGAAGGAAGAGAACATCACTGACTTGTAGTTGTGTTAATGGTAGTAATGACACCCTTAGGAATAGTGGTAGTAGCTCTCGGGGCAAATATAGAGGTGCGAATCATGGTATATCACAGTCTGAGAAAATTGTCAGGGATGATGGTGACTGTGTGTTGGACAGAACCCGGAGACAAGATGAGGGTGACATAGAGGTGATGACATCAGAAGAGGGTGGTTGACATATGGCCAAAACGTTCAGAAAACCTTATGGGGCAGATTTGCTTCTACTACAGTCAGCTCAAGAGCAGGCATTCAGCTTCTGCTGCTGTTGGAGTAGGGTCAAAATCAGACCTAGGGCAAGCAAAAGTGGTGGAGGCTCTATATGGGCATCTCCCATTTTTCACAACATTGCCAACCAACAAAACTATCACATACACAAGCTCTACAGTGAAAAAGATGTGGCTGTGAAGCCACCAATGTAGAAACTATGGGGGTCATTTATTAAACGGGTCCATAGCAACCAGATTCCACCTGTTATTTTGACAGTTTTTGGAAAATGAAAGGTGGAATTTGAAGCCAGTTCTACTTTATACGAGTTTGATAAATCTCCCTCTATGGCTTTACTTCAGCACATGTATCAACATCACATTCTCATTAGGGTAAAAGTGAACTTGCCAGCAATGTGAGCATGGCTGTCGTCCTCCCAATAGCCAGGCCACATTGTTGTCATTAACATTATCAGCTGTGGAAGCTCCCCAGGGACACACCATATGCTCAGGCCCTTCAAAGAGTCCACCGGTTTTATTCTTAGGAATAACAGCAGCATCAAATAGGTCACCCCCGATACTCCTGTTGGAGAAAATGCTCACACTCATGCATCAAGGGATGGAATAAGAACATTGTCGACATCTTAGTCTCCGCCCTGTAGCTGTCGGGGGATCACGTTGTTTGCAGGAGGAAGTTGAGGCAGATGAGAAGCTAAGGCTTGGAAAGAGGATGGAGTTTACACAGAAACAGCTAGGGGACAAGGCTGATGCTTATTGTGGCACACAGGCCACTATGCTGGCCATAAACAAATGTGGTAGTGCGGAGGAGAGACTGAAATTGGCTCCTTGTGCAAGCTGACAATTATATTTTTAGCATCAAGCACTGCTAAGATTATTAAATAGCCATGCTTTTAGACTACAGCTGTAAAGAGAAAAGTGAGGACTTTTTACCCAATTCGAAAACGGAGCTAAAATTGCAGCAAGCTACGTACTGTGCATATCCTGGCAATGACAGCTTTTGCTAAGCAGATGCCTGATGATTGCATGTCTGACCAGCAACCCTTTTTTCAGTTTTAACTATTTCTTTTATAAACACACAAAGACAGAAAAATAAAAAGGAAAAAAGGGTATCTGTGTAGATGTACCCAATCCCCATTTCATCTCTATAAGTAAAATACATCGCCAAATACACGTAGACAAAAAAAATAAATAAAAAAATTTCCCTGCACTGGATGCCCAGAGTATCAGACATTAAATATTTAAAGATGTCACTAGTTTGTCTCCTTTAGTCCTCAGGAACTCCTCTAATGGTTTCCAATCTTCATTATATAAGCTCTCGGAGCGGAGGGCCATTAGTTGTTCCATAGAGTATATATACTTCAAATGCCCCATATATTCCTCTCCTAATGTTCTCTGACTTTGTTTCCAGTTCTTTGCAATTATAACTAGTTACATGTATCATATGTGATGCTAAACATCGGGAGGCCTTTGGAATTTTATCGATCTTAAGAAAAAGTAAGGCCAGCACATGGTCAGGTTTTATTGAGATCTCTAAAATTTGAGACATCAGGGCAAAAGTCTCTCTCCATAAGGAATATATTGATGGACAGTTCCACCACATATGGATAAGAGTACCTCACTGCCCACATCCTCTCCAGCAGTCTTCAGAACCACTTTGTTTATTTCTACAAAACCTCACAGGGGTAAGGTACCATCTCAACGTTATCTTCCTCGACATCTCCCACAACCCTACTCCTCTACCGAAGCTTTTTGGCCAAGTAATGGCCAGCCTCCAATCTGATGATTAATTCAAAGTGGTTACAGCACGTGTCCTCTTTTGGGCTAAGGTGGGTGCACGTCTGGTAATCTCCCTTGCTTCACCCCAAGGGTATAAATCTTGATATCCAATAATGATAGACAGCACTCCAATAGTATTCAATGCAAAGTGGGTTTTATTTCATGTCAGCCGAATTGTGCCCACCACTGAAGCAACGTTTCGGGCTGAGTAAGCCCTTCGTCAGGCTAGTGCACAAATATAAAGGTAGAATAAATTACAGGGGATAAGAAACATCTTAATAAGATCATGGGCATATGAAAAAATGCATACATCAACATATTGGGATCTATTGACACTCAATTCATGGTTCAAATCAATAGAGCATGATAGTAAATACATGGTATAAACATGATCAGGTAAGTAGGTACATGATCAGGTAAGAGACACAGGTACTATAATTGCAAATTTATAAAGTGATGAATAAACAGGTAGGTCGGTACATTATTGGTAATGAATACAAGAAACGATCCCTCACTATCTGAGGTATATATCTAAGCCCATGGGCTACATGTTCAGACCCATTCTTATGTAGGGGCTAGCGTATGACACCCTGTAAATAATAACATGGGTGGACAGGGTCAGCTGAGAGCAAAAATAAGGATAGCAAGAACTTTGTAGAATAAACGCAGGAATAGCGCTTACCTGTAGTAGGGCTGGGCGGAGATGTAGCGGCCATCCGGCAGTGTGGGTGCCGCTGGCGCTTAAAAGCATGTAGGCTCGTCATCATTGGGGCCGGGACGCTCGATGATGACGCGGGAGTGCAGTAGAGTAAGCGCACGCTAAAGGATCGGGGCGTGGCAGGTGCGGGAGCGCCTTGGGGAGGGGCGCATGCGCAGTGAGTACAACTGCTTTAGCAATGCGTCGCCAATTAAAGATACAGCGGGCGCAGATGTAGTGGACTAGATAAACGTGGCGGCCATCTTGGAATAGGGCAAATGCCCAAAATATTGTGTACTGTCTGCAATTAATGTATATATCAGAAAACACTGGAAAAATAGAAAAATAGAAAAATGAATAGAAGAACAATGCTACATGGGTAGGGCTTGGAATAGTGACCTATCACTTATAGTGATATACTATACCAAGATGCATATATTGGAAACTATATCAGCATAAAGAATGACATATATGTGCTCGTACATATACTTATGCTAAGTCCCCCTTCTAGATGTAGTCAAGGTAATCGAAGGAGGCTATGGTGTGTGGTGGCTACAGTCAATCCGCTGAGTGTTCCTGAAAGTAAAGAAGACACCGTTAATACCATAGGAGTATAAAGTACAGATATCTTATTCAAAACAATAGTCTTTGTTGAGACCAATCGGTTGAAGAGTATTCAAACGGCGGATCCAGGCCATCTCTTTTTCTTTCAAGTGTTCATGGTCGCCACCACGTCTAAGGGGTGGGATCCAATCAATTACCTGGAACCGAAATTGGCTGACAGAATGTCTTTGTATGTCAAAATGTTCCACTAAAGGGGCGTCTTTCTTACCCGTCCTTATGTTGGATTTATGTTGACAAATTCTGTCTTTAACTTTCTGAGTTGTTTCGCCAACATACCCCAAACCGCAGGGGCATCTGATCAGATATACTACATAACTCGAAAGGCAAGTATAGTGGCCCCTAATGTAAAAGGTTTTCCCAGTAGTAGGGTGAGTAAAGCTAGGACCTTTGGAGATGTTGCTACACTGGGCACAAGACAAACATGGGTACGTACCCTTGTTCGGGGAACCCATGATTGTAGTTTGTGTGTTCATCAGTTTTCTGGATCCTATATCAGATGTGACCAAAGTGTCTCTAATGTTTCTGGCTCTTTTGTATGCCATCATGGGTTTTCCTGTGAAAATTCTTGGAAAATTATGGTTTAAAATGTGCCAGTGTTTGTGGACAATTGTTTGAATATCTCTGCTCAGGGGCCTCCAATCTGATGTCTTGAACTCTCTCTCGAGATCTTTCTCCCATCGAGTGAAAGAAGGAAGTTTACAAAATGCTGATGTCAGATTATTTTAAGATTACATTAGAGAAATGCCTTTTAACTGTTTATGTGATTGGGTGAAATATCTCAAGTGATCCGCCGGGACACAGGTCTCCAAGGTCGCATATTTCCTCAGGACGTGTTGGATTCTTAAATAGGAGTACTATTCCGTATCAGGTAGAGAAAATGTATACTTCAGTTCTTCAAAGTTTAAGAGCCGGTCCCCATCATATAGTTGTGAGATTTTACTAAGTCCATTTTTATACCACCGTTTTAAATTCAAATCCACCACTTTAGTAAATAAATAAATAAGGGGTAATCTTCTCCACTCCACTTCATTTACGTTTCCTTGTTCAGACTGATATACCGCCCAAGTTTTCACTGAGGTCTCAGTGGGGGTCAGTGTTGATCTACCTTCCTTCGGTCCTGATAGGCAGTTTTTCCCCAACAAACTAATCAAGGGGGCTTGGGCAATGGTAGTTTCAATATCTATCCATCTTTTAGAATACTCTAAATCCCACCAGTCCTTTAAGTCAGAAAGAATAACTGCTGTATGATAATATTTAATATCCGGTATCCCCATGCCTCCAAGATTCCAGGGCTGTAGCATTGTTTGTAAGTTGACCCTTGTTTTTTTTTATAGGACCATATAAAGGAATTTATTACTACTTGCAGATGTTTAATATAACGGTTGGATAATGGATAAATCAATGTACGAAACTTATATACCGTATTTTTTGCTTTATAAGACAAAAGTAGGGGGAAAATTGCTGTGCGTCTTATAAAGTGAATACAAGTGAGCTCTTCCATTATGGAAGCGCTCACTTGTATGTTTTAGCTGCGGCACCCCCATCAGACCTCAGATCAGCCCACCCAGCCCCATAACAATAAAATAAAAACCTCTCTTACCTCCTGTGGCTCCGCTCCGGGTCCGGCGCTGCACTGTCCTGACTGCGTACAGCGTCAGGACATAGTGCACGCACTATGACCTAACACTGCACGTAGTCAGGTGACAGTGCAGTGCCAGCCTTAGAAGCCAGAGGAGCGCCGGACCAGGAGCAGAGCCGCAGGACAGGTAAGAGAGTTTTTATTTTATTGTTATGGGGCTGGGTGGGCTGATCTGAGGTCTGATGGGGGCACACTGGGCTGATCTGAGGTCTGATGGGGACACACTGGGCTGTTCTGAGGTCTGATGGGGGCACACTGGGCTGTTCTGAGGTCTGATGGGGACACACTGGGCTGATCTGAGGTCTGATGGGGACACACTGGGCTGTTCTGAGGTCTGATGGGGACACACTGGGCTGATCTACGGTCTGATGGGGACACACTGGGCTGTTCTGAGGTCTGATGGGGACACACTGGGCTGATCTACGGTCTGATGGGGCACACTGGGCTGATCTGAGGTCTGATGGGGACACACTGGGCTGATCTATGGTCTGATGGGGCACACTGGGCTGTTCTGAGGTCTGATGGGGACACACTGGGCTGATCTACGGTCTGATGGGGACACACTGGGCTGATCTGAGGTCTGATGGGGGCACACTGGGCTGTTCTTAGGTCCGATGGGGTAACACTGGGCTGATCTGAGGTCTGATGGGGACACACTGGGCTGATCTGAGGTCTGATGGGGACACACTGGGCTGTTCTGAGGTCTGATGGGGGCACACTGGGCTGTTCTGAGGTCTGATGGGGGCACACTGGGCTGTTCTGAGGTCTGATGGGGACACACGGGGCTGATCTACGGTCTGATGGGGACACACTGGGCTGAAGGGGACACACTGGGCTGATCTGAGGTCTGATGGGGACACACTGGGCTGTTCTGAGGTCTGATGGGGACACACTGGGCTGATCTGAGGTCTGATGGGGGTCTGATGTGATGTCCTGAAATTTATGGGGGGTCTGATATGAGGTCTGATGAAAAATATTTTTTTCTCATTTTCCTACTCTAAAATCTGGGGTGCCTCTTATCTTCGGGTGCGTCTTATAAAGCGAAAAATACGGTAATATAACTGGAAGGTCAAACATCTTTACACTGGCCACCCATCCCATCCATGATAGAGGGAATTTATGGAACAACAACTGCTTTTTGATCTCCTCTATCAATGGTTCGTAATAAAATCGGTATAAATCTCTGTATTTTGCTGGTAAATACACCCCAAAATATTTCAATTTATCTTTCATCCATTGATATGGAAAGTGTTACTCCAAATACATGTGAGTTTTTAAAGGTACTGTTAGCTTTAACACTTGTATCTTTTTTACATTAACTTTATAGTACAAAACCCCTTTAAATTCTTCAATTATCTCCTGGATTTTGAAAAGAGACTCCTCCGGCTTTGTTACTGCTAAAATAATATCGTCTGCATACAGCCCAATTTTATGCTCGTAAGTTCCTACCTGAATACCATGCACCGACCTCTCTCGTCTAACCATTTCCGCCAGGGGCTCCATTGCTAATGCAAATATAATAGGCGACAACGGGCGTCCCTGTCGTGTTCCATTCCTAATATAAAAATGGGCCGACAGAGAGCCCGATATCAAAACCGCCGCTAATGGAGACGAATATAAGGCAAAAACTGCTGTTTTTAATAACCCCTTTATACCAAATTTCTCCATAACTTTCTTCAAGTATTTCCAGTGGATCCTGTCGAACGCCTTCTCTGCGTCCAAGGAAAGAAGCAGAGAAGGCGTTCGAGTGCAGTCCACCAGTTGGATTAAATCCAGGAACCTTCAGGTACCGTCCAATGCTTGTCGCCCAGGGACAAAGCCCACTTGGTCAGCATTGATGATAGATGGTAGTATTTTCCTGAGACGTGATGCTATTATTTTACCATATATTTTAATATCATTATTTAACAGAGAAATTGGTCGGTAATTTTTCTGGCTTTGTTGGATCCTTCCCCTCTTTTGGTATTGTTTTTATTGTTGCTTTTAACATTTCTTCTGAGAAACTACCTCTTATAGCGGCTAGATTAAAAACCTTAGCCAAATATGGGGCCACATGTTTTACATGTTTTATAGTAGGCACCCGTATACCCATCTGGGCCCAGGGCTTTATGAGGTTTTAATGACTTAATTGCTTGTATTACTTCTATAGTAGTGAAGGAAACAGAGCTTGGATAAATCTCTTGGGGATATCTTTGGTAGTGGGATTTTATCTATAAAGCTCCTAATACTTTCCTCATTTGGTTGTTGCGTATTTAATGATTTATCCAAATTATATAAATTAGCATAATAATCCCTAAATTTTTCCACAATGTTTTGCGGATGTATTATTTTTTTATTACTTTGATCTTGTAAAAATTTTATTTGAGATTGATTTTTATATCCCTTTATTTTACGTGCTAAAACTGCCCCTGCTTTATCATTCAAATAATAATTTAAATTTGCTTTTCAGATTGTTAGGTCATGTTTGTATGTTAACACATTTTGCAACTTATCTCTCACTCCTCTAAGTTGTTGTGTAATCCCTTTTGAGGGTGAAAATTTATTCTGACTTTCCAACGTTCTTATCTGTTTTAATAATTCATCTATTTTAGCTCTCTTATATTTACGGTCTAATGCTCCATATTTCAGAAATAGCCCTCTCATATAAGCCTTGTGTGTGTTCCAAATTACTTCAAAATTGTTAACTGATGAAATGTTTAGCAAAAAAAAAAAAAAGTCCTGCAACTCATTTTTTTAGGTACTCACTGTACTTGGGATGATCTAAAAGCATCTCGTTTAAACACCACTGCTGTCCCATTGGGACAATGTTCTTATTTTGTATGACGAGAGAGATCAGCGCATGGTCCAACCAGGTAATTGAACCAATCTTCATTTCTAGCACTATCTGGAGGAGTCTCCTATCAACAAAAAACATATCAATCCTTGAATAAGACAAACAAGAGTGTGAAAAAAAGTATAATCTCGTCCCATGCCATGAGAACACCTCCAAGAATCAAATAAGCCCTGGAAGTATAAATACTCTGTCAGCGGAGTTGGTCTCCCAGCTGCACTGGTAGTATCGAGATCCTTATCTAGAATAGCGTTAAAGTCCCCTCCCAATATCAAACTCCCATATTTGTTCTCATTATATATTTTCAACACCTTTTTCAGAAAGGCCAGTTGCTTCTTATGGGGAAAATATACATTTAGGAGGGTATAAGCTATTTCTCCTATCATACATCTAATCATTAGATACCTTCCTTCTGGATCTGATACTACTGAGTGCAGCTGAAAAGTCACCAACTCTCGAACCACAATCAAAACTCCCTTCTTTTTGGTGGCATTTGCAAAAAAGATATGTGGAAAATTTAATATGTTTGTACAGCGAAACATGGTTATCTATAAGGTGTGTTTCCAGTGCATAGAGTACATCACATCCTTGTTGCAACGCCGCCTCCCACATCATATTTCTTTTAAAAGGACTATTTAATACCTTGGTGTTAATAGACAAAAACTTTAAAGCCATAAAAAACATGAGTTTTACTCTTTTCCCTGTTCCCATAACTAATTTATAACACACATAATTCTCAAGGGATACAGTCATTTCTATTTTATCCCCATATTTCTGGGCATCCATGCAAAAAAAAAAAAAAAAAAAATATATTGACACCAATACAAAAGAGAAACAAGGAGAAAAAAGACAAAGGAACAAAAAAAAAAAAATTACATATGGACTGAGATCGCACTTTAGTCCCATTTGGTACCATCGAGGGGGTAAAACAGAAAAAGAAGAACCCCTCAACTACCCCCAATTCTAGACATTATAATAAATTATCATTATAACAGATCGCTGAGGCTTTACATGGTCTTCTTTAAGGCTTCCTCCATTATAGACATCTTGTGGCACCTTAACCAGTTAGCTCCGTCTTCTGGTGATGTTAAGATATGAGTTGTGTAATCATAAAACAATCAATTTAACTGGAAAGCCCCACTTGTATTTTACTTTATGAGCTCTAAGTATTTTACTTACATTGGCATATTCCCATCTTTGTTGTAAAGTCACAATCGATAAATCCGGAAATAGTATCACTGATTCATATGGAGCCAGAAGGGGATAACTTAGTCTCGCCGCATTCATTATTTGTGCTTTCACATGAAAATAGTGATGACTGATGACTAAATGACTGATTCTTTTAAAGAAGGAACCAGAGCGTTCTAGATCTCTTGTATACAGTGTCGGACTGGCCCACCAGAGGACCAGAGGATCCTCCGGTAGGCCCCAAGCCAGGAACCTATAGTCAGGGAACCTATAGTCTACGTCCATAGGACGTAGAGACAGTTGCCTGTTGCAGGAAGGAGCAGACAGCCGAAATCGGCTGTCTGCTTCTTCCATCCTCCCTCCTGTCCCCCCTGCAGCTCTCTGTACCTCCCAGGCATGCCTCAGGTCTCGGCGGGGGGCGGGGCCGGCAGCATAGGCCCCACCCCCTTCAGACATGAGAAGAAGATCTCCTGCTCTGATGATGCTGGCCCTGCTGCTATGAAAAAGGTAAGTATAATTTTTTTTTTTAACTTTCTGTACACTGTGTTTATTATCCCTTGACTGTGATATCACTGTGTTTATTATTCCTGGACTGTGACATCACTGTTTATTATCCCTGGACTGTGACATCACTGTGTTTATTATCCCTGGACTGTGACATCACTGTGTGTATTATCCCTGGACTGTGACATCACTGTGTTTATTATCCCTGTATGGTGACATCACTGTGTTTATTATCTCTTACTGTGACATCGCTGTGTGTATTATCTCTGTACGGTGACATTACTGTGTGTATTATCCCTGTACTGTGACATCGCTGTGTTTGTTATCCCTGTACAGTGACATCGCTGTGTTTATTATCCCTGTACTGTGACATCACTGTGTTTATTATCCCTGTACGGTGACATTACTGTGTGTATTATCCCTGTACTGTGACATCGCTGTGTTTGTTATCCCTGTACAGTGACATCGCTGTGTTTATTATCTCTGTACTGTGACATCACTGTGTTTATTATCTCTGTACAGTGACATCACTGTGTTTATTATCTCTGTACTGTGACATCACTGTGTTTATTATCCCTGTACTGTGACATCACTGTGTTTATTATCCCTGTACAGTGACATCGCTGTGTGTATTATCCCAGTGCAGGAAGAGGTAAGTGGTCTGTGTTTGTGTGTTTGTTTTCTATTTTTCAGGGTCGTGAATGCAGAGGACTACGTCGGACCAGCTTTTATTTTATTTTTTTAATAAAATGGTCAAACAGGGGTCTGGGGGAGTGTTTATTTCAATAAAATGTTTTATACTTGTGTGTGTGTGTGTGTATTTTTTTTTTTTACAATACTACAGTTTTACTAATCATGGCTATCTACAGACGGCCCTGATTACTAATACTGGGCTTAGTGCTTGCCGGTATGGCAGGCCAGCACTAACCCCAACATCTATGACCTCGGCACCCACCGCCAACAGGGGTGCCGGGAAGAGCCGGGTACCCACAGGACCGGACCTTCTAAATTGAGGGTCTGGCTCTGGGGCGGCTGCAGGCTGGTACCATTAGGCTGGGAAGGGCCAATAACCGTGTCCCTTCCCACCCTGGTAGTGCCAGGCTGCCGCTGCTGGTTGTATCTGGCTGGCGAAGGAAAAAAGGGGGTGACCCCAAGCAATTTTTTTTTAAATTATTTTTGTAAAAAAATGGCATGGGGTCCCCCCATTTTTCCTTCGCCAGCCAGAGACAACCAGCAGCGGCAGCCTGGCACTACCAGGGTGGGAAGGGACACGGTTATTGGCCCTTCCCAGCCTAATGGTACAAGCCTGCAGCCGCCCCAGAGCCAGACCCTCAATTTAGAAGGTCCGGTCCTGCGGGTACCCGGCTCTTCCCGGCACCCCTGGTGGTGGTGGGTGCCGAGGTAATAGATGTTGGGGTTAGTGCTTGCCTGCCATACCGGCAAGCACTAAGCCCAGTATTAGTAATCAGGGCCGTCAGTAGATCGCCGTAATTACTAAAACTGTAGTATTGTAAAAAAAAAAAAAAAATACACACACAAGTTTAAAACATTTTATTGAAATAAACACTCCCCCAGACCCGTTTGACCATTTTATTAAAAAAAAAAAAAAAAAGCTGGTCCGACGTAGTCCACCGAATCCGACGTAGTCCTCTGCATTCACGACCCTGAAAAATAGATAACAAACACACAAACACAGACCACTTACCTCTTCCTGCACTGGGATAATACACACAGCGATGTCACTGTACAGAGATAATAAACACAGCGATGTCACAGTACAGGGATAATAAACACAGCGATGTCACCGTACAGGGATAATAAACACAGAGATGTCACCGTACAGAGATAATAAACACAGTGATGTCACTATACAGGGATAATAAACACAGAGATGTCACCGTACAGGGATAGTAAACACAGTGATGTCACCGTACAGAGATAATAAACACAGTGATGTCACAGTACAGGGATAATAAACACAGTGATGTCACAGTACAGGGATAGTAAACACAGATATTTCTTTATGGTGGGCCCTAGGTACTCCAGTCCGACCCTGCTTGTATATATTGATTCAATTCAGAAGACGACACTTCTTCTGATATCCCCTGGAATTTTAGGTTCATCCTTCTGGATCTGTCTTCTAGATCAGTCACCCAAGCTTTTAATGGTTTCACTTCTCTTTCCAAAGCAACATTAGAGGTTGTTAGTACTTCATGTGCTTCAGATAGATCAGCCATTTTAGAATCAATCTGACAGGTGCAGCCATATAGGTCTTTTATAGATGTTTTTACATGGAGGAAATTGCTAAACTTAAGTCCCCTTTTATGGAGTTATGTAGCGCTAAAAGCATATCTCTAAAGTGAGGAATTGGTGACCGTTTCATCGGCACCAAGTTGAGCACACTTTAAATATATCAGGAACTATTCCCGTTTTTGTTGTTTCTAAGTTAGCACCTTGTCTCAGCGTAGTGGAAGTAGTAAAGCGTTTTACAGGAATGTCTCTGAGCAGGGACTTAGTCCCAGGTATTCCAACATCAGATTGGACATCAAGCTCCATCGATTTCTTTAACCATGGCATAGGAGTACAGCATTGTACAAACTCATTACAGGGTGGGATCCCGGAGACACCTACATTGCCTGCAAACTGAAAATCGCGCCTAGGCGAACCTATAATCGCTTTAGATTTAACGGCATCTAAATTGGCCTGTCCCATATTTAAGGACGGAGTAAAGCATTTTACTGGCAGCGATTTAAAGGATTCGCCCAATTCATCTATTGCTGTCGATGGCAGCGTGTGGTTATACAGTGTTGTATTACCATTAGGCATTTGATCGGAGGCCGTATTTAATTTGCTTGTATTTTGTTTCTCTAGATAGGACAAAGGAGGGGCGGGTGGGAGATTGGCTCATTTTGTAAGGAGACCTGTCCCTCAGAGGAATATATTTCTCGGTCCCAGCCAGGTCACCTCCGTTTGACCCACTAAATATTACCCCAGTAGGTGATCATTCTCACCCATTTCTACACCTCCCCCACTCAGATTTATGTCTGGCACACTTATATCGAGCCTGCTTTTCCTTGACAATGGTCTAGGGGTTGGGACTAGCGTCCTTGGTGTTAAAGCTGGCGATGTATGTTTTATTTCTTCCTGTGTACCCTCAGGTACCTGCTCTGGATGGGAAAAAAAAAAAAAAAAAAAAGAAAAATCTGTCACTCTTTGGGACCACACGACCTTTACACTTCCCCATTTTTAATTTTTTTTTCCCTTTTCTTTCCCCTTCCCTCCTCTCTCAATGTCCTTTATAGATTTTAACTTCGTGCTTTTATCTTCAACTTTTCTAGCCCCCTTTTTCTTTCCACAGGCCGCTTTTTATAGCTTAGTAGTTGGTAATTATCACCCTCCTCCACACTCCTACTATACCAGTCTGTAGTTGCAGCAATCCACACCACTTCACAGAAATGGCCCACACGTCTCTCGCCTCCCGTCTCTTTCCTGCACAGTAGAGCAGGGGCCACTTTGTTCCCATCGCTCCCACCATGCCGATATCTCCTTTCGGCCCCCTCTCTCTCCCGTGCTCCAACACTCCGGGCGCCTCCACCTCAAGACGCCAGCCAGCTCGATCAATCAGCACAGCCTCTCCAGCCTCCCACTACTGCCTCACCGCATCAACTTTTGTAATAGCATGTAATTAAAAATGTTGCATAGCCACTGAGTTATTCAATAAAATGTATCTATATAGCACTACCTGCTGTGTTTTTTTCTTATTTCTTTGACCTGCTCCCCGAGATGGCCACACATGCTCAGTTTCATCCTTCAACTGCCTCCTGAGCTGAGATAGGGAGAGCGGAGACATGCCTCCTGAGCTGTGATAGGGAGAGCTGAGACACACCTCCTGAGCTGTGATAGGGAGAGCTGAGACACGCCTCCTGAGCTGGGATAGGGAGAGCTGAGACACAACCACTAAGCTGCAGCAGAAAAGACACTCACTGAGCTGTCAGCTTGATATAAAACTAGCAGAGCAATGAATGGGGAGATCTCTGGATCCATGTGAGGTACAGGGCTGGTTCTAGCTTTATTAGAAATGTATTGTCATGTACTATATGATGTCTGATTTTCATTTTTTAATGATGGGATAACCCCTTTAATCACCAAAATTTTGGACCGCACTGCATCTTCCAATACCACCATGAGTGTTTTTGTTACCACTAGCTGCCATCCAGCCAAATAAGTCACTGTCACTTTGTCATTGCCAGTGTTGTCTTGGTGTGAAAGAGACTGAAAAGGATTGGATACAGTTCCAGGAGACCCCACACATCTTATCAGTGTAGATGGGGTACTTTAAATTCTGGTCAAATTTATTCAGACCAAAAGATATAATTGGAACAGAAATGAAATGACTACAGCTCCAAGGAAAAGAATGCTTTAATAATCTTACAACTATTTACAATATATTAAGGAAAGAGTCACAATTATTAATGTACATAGGTCATTACATGTAAATATCATTACTGCACAATTTTATTCCCATGTGTTTCACACACTGAAGAGCACAGCAGACAATCTCATTTTGTAGACTTTATGGACAAAACACCAACATACCTAGAAAATAAATTTTACCCAAGCAAGTCCAGCTGCTGCTTCATGTAACGTCTGTTCTCAGAGTATATTTCACACTCTCATGTCAGGTTAGATGACAATACTTAACAGGAAGACTCCTAAATAAGACTCAATAAAAGGACCCTGCCTATGTTCTGCAGGTGTTGGGAGGACATACAGGTAAAGGAATGTGAGGAGGAGAATCGAAGGGCGTAATTTCAGAGGTATATGGGATAGTGAAATTGGAAATATCGGAACCAAAAGGGTTGAACGAGACCTGTAATATTAGTGCTTTCTTATGATGGGGTGTGAATAGTTACTAAGTTTTATGGGTCGGGTCTAATGTATTTATTGTTTAGTGATAAGGATTTAGAATATTTAAAGGGGTTGTCTCACTTCATCAAATGGCTTTCATTATGTAGAGAAGGTTATTACAAGACACTTACTAATGTATTGTGATTATCCATATTGCTTTCTTTGCTGGCTGGATTCATTTTTCCATCACATTATACACTGCTCATTTCCATGGTTATGACCACCCTGTAATCCAGCAGTGGTGGCCGTGCTTGCACACTATAGGAATAAGTGCTGGCCTCTGTGGTAGCCGGGACCACAGGAGTGCACATAGGATAGTGCTTTTTTCCTATATTGTGCAAGCACGGCCACTGCTGCTGGATTGCAGGGTGGTTGTAACCATGGAAACCAGACGTTTATAATGGAATGGAAAAATGAATCCAGCCAGCAAAGGAGACAATATGGACAATCACAATACATTAGTAAGTGCCTCATATTAACTTTGTCTACATGGTAAATGTCATTCAACCCCTTTAGTCACAGTGACCTGATACTATTTATACCTGTAACCTCCTGCATGCATGAGTAAGTGGGCAGTGAGATGTCAGGCTGATGTATATCATGTTGAATGTTATACATGACGGAAACTGCATTATAATAAAAGAATACTGAAGAGGTTTTACGAGTATGGATTGCTTCCCTCATTTGAAAGCTATATGAACAGTTGGTTGCATGTCTCTGCTAATTTGGATTGACCGATTTAATGTGAGGTGAGACTCGTGGCAGACGCAGCCTTCATCATAGTAAATGTGGGTCTGCATTCCTTTTAGGACTGTATGCTCTGCCTCTTCCCATTTCCTTACTGGTTAGTCTGCTTTAAAGAAATGTCAACGCTGGATAGATTGCAATCAGCAGCCTTCAGGAGATGGTGCAAAGAAATACATGGCAAGTAATATGAAGTAAACCATTACCAAGACAGTTCCTGCAAAGAGAAACGATAGATCAGCATTAATCCTAAGTGTTCCTTAGATATAATCTCTACACAAAGTGGAGAAGTGTTTATACAACAGTCAATTTTCCCATAGCTTAACAATTGCCCCCAGCCCTGATATTACAGAAGAGGAACTTCTCTACGGAACTGGGTAGTCAAATTTATCAAATGTCACACGTGGTTTGTTAAATTTGGCTCATCTTTAAATTGAACACTTGTCTAGAAATGCTACTCCAGGTTTCCAGTGTCACTCTTGTACTGGAGTAAGGTTGTCAGTGATAAATCTGGAGGGAAACTCATTAATGGCTAACCATGCCCACTTTACCACCCACTTTTCAAAATTGGAGCAATCGATTTAAAATGTGAAAAGTCACAAAATGTTTGCGCAAGTGATTTAAAATATGCTCCTATTTTATGACTTTTTGAAGGCAGAATTTTGGAGTGCACGGTACGATAAATTCCCTGCGTTGTTCTTTGGTACATCAGGAATCTGCGTTCTCTAGTTCTTCAATATATTTTCCCCTTTACACACTCCTGCAGATATGGAAGCATAGCCACAAAAAAATACTATGTAAATGGTCAGAAGTCTACAAACTGCTGCTTAGAGGGGTTTCTGTCATACTCTTAGAACTCCAACTGTCTGTAGACTTTTGCAACCTCATCTTCTCTGACTATAGCGCGGTTTTTGTAATAATTTTGAATCTCATGCATGAGCCTATAAAATCTGTTTGTTAAAAATCGAAAATCATGTATTTTTAAAATGAGTTTATTACTGTCTACTGCTCATTTCTTATGTTGGCCTAACATCTAGTCAGCGAGACCCAGAGCATTCAAAGCAATTACCGACATCCCCATTGGCCGCAAGGGATGTCGGTAGGATGGGTTTTTGACACTTTAGATGCTGTGATCTCAATTGATAACGGCATCTAAAGCCTTTAATTACTGCAATCAGTATTATTGCCAGTCGCTGTAGTTAGCGGTAGGTCTCAGCTGTTTGAAACAGCAGAGACCTGCTGGTCATGACGCTCACTGCACGTGCAAGCGGGCGCAATGTTCGCCTATCGCCCCAGCGCCGTAGCGAAAAGGTTAAAAACTACAACTTTTGCCGCAAAAAACAAGCCTTCATACAGCTATTTAGATGGAGGAAAAAAAAAAAAAATGCTTGGTCAGTAAGGCCCAAAACAGGCTTAAAGAAGTACTACTACTAAGGTCCCCTAATATATTAGTCAGTATATTGGGATATTGGGAGACCATAGTACTGACTATACAGAAAAAATCCCAGTGGACCAATGAGCTTTATGCCATGAGGCTTTCTCCCCTCCAAAAATAAAATAAAAATATTCAGAAGCTCAGCATTCCAAGCCTGCATATCACTGATGACTAGAGATGAGCGAGCAGTGCTCGTTACGAGCACTGTAACGCTCGGGTCCAGTGTGAAATGCCCGCAGGCATTGCGGATCCGTCCTCATCTGCATGTAAGTCAATGAGGACGGATCGTTTGGTATGACGCTCATACCAAACGGTTCCGTCCTCACCCGTCTTAAAGTCAGTGGGGACGGAACCGGAAACGATCCGTCCTCATTGACTTACATGCAGATGAGGACGGATCCGCAATGCCTGCGGGCATTTCACACGGGACCCGTGTGTTACAGTGCTCGTAACGAGTACTGCTCGCTCATCTCTACTGATGACCTCTAAGCCAGTCTATGGTAAGGGAAAGGTGCCATGTACTACTATTGGATGTACTGTATGTGTAAAAATAAAGCTCCATATATCACTTTAGGGCTGTATGTACAGGTATAGTCCTGACACACCATAGGGCTCTATACAACCATATGGAAGACGATGGTGTACCATATTTGAATACAGAACTGCATAGAAGGATCAGGGAGCTCTGTCCCAGTGCCTTAACCCTTACACTCCCAGCACCGTACATGTACGGCGCTGGGGCGATGCGGGCACATGGCGCCCGCAAGTGCGGCGGGCGTCATGGCCGGCAAGTCTCTGCTGTTTCTAACAGCAGAGACTTGCCGCTACTTACCGCCATCGGCGGCGTCTTCCTGGGCGTTTAGATGCCGTGATCACGGCATCTAGTTGCGTCTGAACCCGGACGCATTCGCTTCCGGGTGGTGTACAGACACCCCGTGTGGCCAATCGGGGTGTCTGTACACCATATGAAAACTGTAATCCTCGCTGGTGAGGATTACAGTTTTCAAAGTGCAATGCTTATTCTGGCCACTAGATGGCAGTCCAGGATAAGAAATGAGCAATTCTTGGATTTCTGAGTCTAGAAAATCCCTGATTGCTCATAAAGAAAAAAAAAAAAAAAAAAAAAAGCCACAATATATAAGCCCATATTTAAGCTTTCAAATAGTAAAAAAAAATTAAAAAAAAAAAGTTAAAAATATATAAAAAATAAAAAAGATATAAAAGTTCAAATCACCCCCCTTTCCGTATAATTAAAAAATAAATACCTAAATAACAATAAATATAGACATCATGGGTATCACCGTGACCGAAAACGCCCGTACTTTTAAAATATATAAAAAAAAATGCCAATAAGGCAAATTGTGTGGCGGAAAAAAGCGTCCAAATGGCGATTTGCCGTTTTTTGTCGCTTTTTTTTTTTTTTTTTTTCAAAAAAAAAATTAAATAAAAAGTGATCAAAAAGTCATACACACCCCAGAATGGTATCAATAAAAACTGCAGATTGCGCCACAAAAAATGAGCCCCCATACAGCTCTGTACACATAAATACCAAAAAGTTATAGGGGTCAAGATATGACAAGGGGAAAAAAAAAAAAAAAAAAAAAAAAAGGCAACTTTCTAATTATTTTATCACTATCAAAACGCAGGAAAAACTATACATATTCGGTATTGCCGGATTCGTACTGACCAGTAGAATGAAAGTAACGGATCAGTTTTAATGCACATCCAACGCTGTAAATAAGAAACCCGTAGAACTGTAGCGGAATAGCGTTTTCTTTGCAATTTCACCCGGTTTGGAATTTATTTCCCGCTTCCCACTACACCATATGCAATATTAAATGGTGGCGTTGGAAAGTACAACTTGTCCCGCAAAAAACAAGCCCTCATACAGCTATGTGAACAGAAAAATAAAAGTTATGGCTGTTTGAAGGCAGGGAGCGCAAAACGAAAATGCATGACCGAAAAAACCTCCGGGAGTGAAAGGGTTAAAGGAGTATTTCATTGTATTCTTGCATTGGTTCCACCACTGTAACTACAGCTATATGTTTGCTGACCCCTGCTGACTTGTGCTGGTTCAGCTGCTGCCAATTTCGATGCGTCCACTTTTAGACTTTTTTTTTTCTCCAAGGGCTACTTTAAGCTCCCAATCTGCCCATGAACACATATTAGACTATGCTATACAAATCTACCTACATTTGTGTTAGAGCTATACAAAACCAACAAGTCAGAAAACACAATCGGTCCAGTCCTTACCTTGAAAATAGTCACACTTTCCATCCATAAAGATGTAGTTCATCAAGATAACACTGAACATGCTGGCCCACAGGTGCAGATCACTAAATACCAAAGTGAATCCCGATGGCTGAATGGAGAACAACTTACAATCAGACATCATAGGACAAGAATCATATCTGTACTAGTTTATGCAGAAATGTGTCACTTCAACCCCTTGGCACACCTTGGACATATACATCACAGGCATGCGAGAAGTGTATGGAGTGGGTTCAGAAACGGGGACCCACACAACACCTGGCTATGGTGGTTGAAATCGGTGATAACTCACATACCAGCCATTTAATCCTTCAAATGCTGTGGTCAATAGCAACCACAGGATCTAATGGTTAAAAAGCAATGGGGCACCCTATGTCTGTGCCATCTTTTGTCAGCTCCGAAAACCCCCCAAACTAGAGCAAGCGCTGTAGAGTGTAAGTGAAGCAGAGTCCGGTTATGTAATTTTTATCTTCATACTCGCTTCCACTCTGACGCTGTGCTCCCACAAATCAGCAGTTAAATGCATTGAGAGGACTCCTGAGCTCACACACATAATGGAGAGGACTCAAAGAGGAGTCCGCTCAACGCATTTTACTGCAGCTTTCTTGGAGCATAACATCAGAATGCAAGCATAAAGATAAAAATGACAAATGCACTCGGCATCCCTTACACTATACACTGCTTACTCTGAGCTGACACATTCCCTTTAAATTGTTAAGCAGGCTCTACTGGGTAGTGAAACCCATTAATGTGGACGTAAACTGTTATTTAGGTACGCTGCAAGGAGGGAAAGACCAAAATCTGTGTTGCCTTAAAAGCCATCGGCACCCTGCAATAAAATCACAGAAGCCAATGGGTTCGTGAGGGAGCTCCCTCCTTCTGTAAACTGCTTAGCTGCTGGAGTTTTCAGCGATGCCAGCGGATACAGCAAGGGTCCGGATGTTAGTAACAGCCAGGCCCTTGTTCTTGATCAGAGCGCCTTACATGTACGTGGGGATGTAGCAACAGACCACATACCCCCACGTACATGTATGAGAGACTGCATGAAAGGGTTAATTGTTTTTTTGTGCTGATATTTTCCCTCATACTGCTCTACCTTATGACAAAATTACACGGGGGGTACATTTGGTTTTCGAGGCTTCTTTGCCTCCCAATAAAGCACAACATAAAACGGTGTGAGGCAGCACCCTCAGTCAGTGGAAATGGTCAGGAATGTGATAAATATTAAAGAAGTGTAAATTTCATAACAGAGCACTTCGAGGAAGATACAACGCAGTGGTACTTACATAGAACACAGAGAACAGCACTAGAATAGGAATCTGTAGCATGCACACCTGCACGGCAATGCAGCTCCCAATCTCTATGCTGGAACGTAAAGCCAAATATTAAACGTAAGGCTGTCAAAGAATGAATGCATACTGAACAGATAGGACTAGCAGAAAGGCTCAGCATTTACAGTGCACATGTTTAGGATAGTGAGGTTGCTGAACATTTACAGAAAAGGGGGGACTACTGGCTGGAAGAAAATACACAATATAAAAGGTTTGTCATATTGAAGGAAATGTTCATACACGTTAAAAAAAAAATTAGAACTAAGCAAAATTCAGATGATTGTACAGCCATATTTTTTGAAAGCAGCAGTTCGTAGCGGTGTGTTGGGGTTAAAACGTTGTACAGCTCTGTGCCACATTGAACTGGATTTAAAAAAAAAAAAAAAAAAAAAAAAAAAAAAAAAAAAAAAAACACAACACACACGTATCTCAAAATACATACGGTCATAGGCATGAGGCCTTAGGTGGTGCCAGTGATTTTAAGATACTTGTTGCTTTCATGCTCATTACTTTACCAACCTTAGACTTAAGTTGTTCAGAAGAGCAAACTGGATTCCATTCACAATTTCTGGGAGTTCTGGGATCAATGCCAGGACAGTGACTCCAATAAAATACTGACAAGTGAAAAAACAACAACTGTAATAACTAAAAATAACAGTATAAACAGCCCACAGTCAAGCTATACAAGACATTCACCTCTTCAAACGTATGTTAGTGGAAAGACAAACACCCTCCACCTCCAACTTAGGCTACTTTCACACTAGCATTTCTGTCATAGGATCTCAATACTGGAGAAAAACGCTTCTGTTTTGTCCCCATTCATTCTCAATGAGGACAAAATGGAACAGAATGGAGTGCTCCAAAAAGCATTCCATTCTGTTTGGTTGCGTTCCCATACCGGAGAGCAAACCACAGCATGCTGCGGTTTTTTTTCAGTCATGGGGTGCGGAGCAAAAGGTTTTCTCTGACAATAGAAAACGGATCCGTCCTCCATTGACTTTCAGTGACGGATCCGTCCTGGGTATGTTAAAGATAATACAACCGGATACATCCATAACGGAGGCAGACGGTAGTATTATCAGAACGGAAGAGTTTTTAACTGAATCCTGTCGGATCCAGCAAAAACACTAGTAGCCTTAGCTTTACAGTCAGTAAACAGACTGCATACATTTATGTCTACTACTCCCCTGATAGCAGGACTAGCAATGAATGTAATCAAGAATGATTTCACTGACAGTAAACAAGTACATGTACGGCGCTGGGGCGATGCGGGCACATGGCGCCCACTCGCGGGTGCGGCGGGCATCATGGCCGGCAAGTCTCTGCTGTTTCTAACAGCAGAGACTTGCCGCTACTTACCGCCATCGGCGGCGTCTTCCTCGGAGATTAGATGCCGTGATCATACGTGATCACGGCATCTAGTTGCGTCTCAACCCGGAAGCATTCGCTTCCGGGTGGTGTACAGACACCCCGTGTGGCCAATCGGGGTGTCTGTACACCATATGAAAACTGTAATCCTCGCTGGTGAGGATTACAGTTTTCAAAGTGCAATTCTTATTCTGGCCACTAGATGGCAGGCCAGGATAAGAAATGAGCAATTCATGGATTTCTGAGTCTATAAAATCCATAATTGCTCATAAAGAAAAAAAAAAAGCCACAATATATAAGCCCATGTTTGAGCTTTCTAATAGTAAAAAAAAAAAAAAAAAAAATGTTAAATATATAAAAAATAAAAAAAGATGTAAAAGTTCAAATCACCCCCCTTTCCATATAAGTAAAAAATAAATACCTAAATAACAATAAATATAGACATCATGGGTATCACCGTGACCGAAAACGCCCGTACTTTTAAAATATAAAAAAAAAATTCCAATACGGCGAATTGTGTGGCGGAAAAAAGCGTCCAAATGGCAATTTGCTGTTTTTTGTCGCTTTTTTTCTAAAAAAAAATTAAATAAAAAGTAATCAAAAAGTCATACACACCCCAGAATGGTATCAATAAAAACTTCAGATCGTCCCGCAAAAAATGAGCCCCCATACAGCTCTGTACACATAAATACCAAAAAGTTATAGGGGTCAAGATTTGACAAGGAAAAAAAAAAGGGCAACTTTCTAATTATTTTATCACTATGAAAACGCAGGAAAAACTATACATATTAGGTATTGCCGGATTCGTACTGACCAGTAGAATGAAAGTAACGGATCAATTTTAATGCACATCGAACGCTGTAAATAAGAAACCCGTAGAACTGTAGCGGAATAGCGTTTTCTTTGCAATTTCACCCGGTTTGGAATTTTTTTCCCGCTTCCCACTACACCGTATGCAATATTAAATGGTGGCGTTGGAAAGTACAACTTGTCCCGCAAAAAACATGCCCTCATACAGCTATGTGAACAGAAAAATAAAAGAGTTATGGCTGTTTGAAGGCAGGGAGCGCAAAACGAAAATGCAGAACCGAAAAAAGCTCCGGGCGCGAAAGGGTTAAAGTATTTTGGTGAGGAATTAAAAACAAAGTATACTTCAAAGCTGTAGAACATTTAAGGCTATAACATATATTCATGATTCAAACACTATACTTACCTGAGACACAGTTGCTTCTTTAAGTATGGGGCTAATATGTTCAGTAGCCAGATCTGCACAGGCGGACATTAATAGAGTAGAACCAATAAGAATGACCACTGCCCTCCATCGGGACCAATGGACCACAGGGCTGTGATGATGTCCAGGCACTATGAAGATAAAGCTGCTACATTCAGACTTGTATACTAAATTTTCCATTGCTCATGGTAGTACATAACACCACATAATATACTGTGCCATTTACCAAGATACAGTGTAAATGGCAGAATAAAAAATAAATACACGATCAGTATTCTATATTTTCAATAGTTCTGCTATTAGTAGTTTTAAAAACATGAAAATTAAAGAGGCATTCCCCCCCTCATTCATTCATAGCTGAAAATACTTGGTCTTATGTGATGGCCGTAGTTATAGAAAAAGTAGAGTGGGCTGTGCTATGCCGTTTCTCTAGTTCCTATTTACCTGTATAAGAGTTATGGAAACAACACCGCAGAGCTGACCAAGCTATTTCTGTAACTCCGTCCACCCAATAACAGGTATTCCGATCTCAGCTGAGGTGGGAACACCACTTTAGAGAATTCTCCTAAAATGTTAGGATATGTCATAATATAACTGGTGGAGATATACCTGTGGGATACCCGTTGATTTGTAGTATGAAAGGACCAAGGTACCTTCATTCTCCAGAAGGTTCCTGCACAGTAGGGGGGGGTCGAGAGCATTGCTGTGCAGGAAAATACTAAGGGGCTGCAGATATTTACCAGTGCTGTGGTCCATTGCATTCTAAGGACCAGTTGGTGGTCCAGGCAGAGGACTCCCAGTGACCAGCATGTAATCTGCTATCACTTAGTATGGTGGAAAAAAACCCTCTAACTTTATAATCATTAAAAGGGGTTGTTTATTCATACAAATTTATACAGGCATGCCGTAATTATGTTATCAATACAATTGCCTTACTAATAAAGTGTTGGAGTTGGAGGCCAAACTGCTCTTTTCTCACACCCAGTCACATGACTATCACTATCCAGTGTACACTCATGCCATCATACAACCTTCTCCCCTGTAATGTGGGAAGACATACTGTCTGCAAGCTGTGAACTGGGCTGCGTTCAAAATAGCAAGAGTTTAGCTAACCTCAGAGGATGGTAAATGGGAAGAAGGTCCCGTGCTCGGCAGATGCGCCATGCCGCATCGGTGTAAGCAGGATAGTGATGGTCACGTGACCGTCAGAAAAGGGAGTTAGACACCAAACTGCTAACACTTTATAATTGGTAAGTGAATTGTGATAACATAATTATGTCTGTATAAATTTATATGACTGCGCACAACCCTTTTAAAAGGACACTGTATACAATATTACTATAGCTACACTAGTGCAGCCAATAGAGTTTTCTACACAGTTTAAAGGGTCACCATTCAAAAAGGCGCCCCTTGCAGCAAGCACCATATTAACTGCAGTGTCAAATAGAACATGTTTAGTATAAAACAACTGTGTAATCTTACCATGACAGTCGCTGATGTGAATGTCATAAATATGGGAATGTGTCTTCAGGGTGAAAATAAGTCCTATGACATAGGCAGCAGGCAGAAGAATGGACACTGTGTATACCAAGGGCCTGCACAAGAGCATGAAAATCCAGATGAACTATAATGTATTACCACTATACAAAAGACATGTCAGGCACTTCCCATCATAATGATCATCGAAGAAAGCTCTAGATATCAATGGTAGCCCTTTTCTCAATATTGATCTGAATAGGTGTCATCATTCATTATGTGTACTGGGCTCCTAGACATGGCAGTGGCAAGCAAAAGCTTAGAAAGTATATTAAAATGGAATTCGGCAAATCATACACTGACATTATCAATCATCTGGACTGAATTTGAACTAAAACCATTCCATAAATGTTTCAGACCACTTCATTCCACCATCAATTTGACACAACTACTCCTTCACTGAAATAAACTTTTTAGACACCATCATCAATATACAGAATAAAAGAGAGACATGGCTATACCAGAAACCAATTGGCTGCACATCATCTCTGACGGGACAGTTTCCACCCCAAACACACAAAAAAAAAAAAAAAAAAAAAAACACCACCACACACACACCTCAGTCTACAGTCAAGCTACAATCAGATACAACCGCAGATATTTAAACCCTACAGACAGCGATGAACACCTTGGAAGCCTCAAAAACATTTTTGAATCAGGGATATCATCCAATGACAGTGGATAAACCAAACTGCCAGAGCCACACACTACCAAGTAGGAGTGAGCTCCTACAGTACACAAGAAAACCATCGGAGACTACATTAAATACTTCAAGAAGATGACTGATCGATATTTCCAGGCCCCCAATCTTAAAAAAAAAAATCATTGTCAGAAACTAGCTGTCCTCTCCAACAACAGGAACATTCCCCTGCAACCAAATTGTAAGACCTGTCCATACATAATGACCACTGACAAGATACATATGCCCAATACATATAAGGGCTACAAGGTCCCACGTACCTTCACCTACTGGGCATCTTCTATGTAGGTGAAACTGGTCAAAAACTTAGAACCAGAGTGAACTCTTATCGTCACATAATAAAAGAAAAAAAAAAAAAAAGGGACACCTGTACCAAAACATTTTTTGTAGCCATGACCACATCACAGAAAGTCTTGATATAAAAATGGAATGTCGAATCTCAGAAGGACAGGAGAGTCTGGGAATACAAGCTCAAATACCCTTGACACTCAGTTTAGGAATGTATGTGTTGCAAAGATTCATGTCCAAAATCATTTAAGGCCCCTCAGACCTCTTGGGTTCATCTCATTAATGGATTGGAGATCTATAAAGGCGACAATAAAACGCTCACACTCCTCATCTAGAACGGCTACAACAATTTACTGCTACAACTGTCTGCTTACTCATCTCATAATGACGTGCTTCACATAACTCGTCTCATTTACCTCACTTTTCCTATGTACGGTTGTGTATAAATGTGTGAATCTTCAGATAGGCACTTTAACCCCTTCTACCCCAGGCCAGTATTCACTTTCCTGCCCAGGACTATGTTTGCAAATCTGACACGTCTGGCACTTTATGTGCGAATAACTTTGGAATGGTTTTACGCATCTAACCGATTTAGAGATTGCTTTCTTGGTGACACATTGTATTTCATGCTAGCAGTAAATTCGAAATTTACAGAAAATTTAGGGGGGGGGGGGGTGAATACAAAAAAAAACAAAAACAAAAAACCTCATAAAATAGTTACCAATGTTGCCCATGTGTACTTTATGTCGGCATCATTTTGTAACTGTCATGTTATTTTTTTTTTTTAGAAAGTTAAAAGGCTTAGAATTTTATAAGCAATTTTTCAAATTTAAGAAAGTTTCCAAAACCCTTTCTTTAAGCACCAATACAGTTAAAAAGTGAGTTTTGAGGGGCTTACGTAATTGAAACCACCCATAAATTACCCCATTTAAAAAAAACTACACCCCTCAAATTATTCAAAACTGATGTAACAACCTTTGTTAACCCTTGAGGGGTTCCACAAGAGTTAAAAGGAAAATGAGGTAAAATTTCATTTTTTTTCTGATTTTTTGTTTAATCCCTTTTACCTGCAACACAGCAAGGGCTAACAGCAAAATAAACCTAAATAATTATCCTGATTCTGCAGTTTACAGAAACATTCCATAAATGTGGTCGCAAACTGCTCTATACCCCTACAGTAGAAACCTTTAAAAAGTGACCCCATTTTGGAAAGTACACCCCTCAAGGAATGTAGTAAGGGGTGTACTGAGCACCTTCACCCCACAGGCGTTTTATGGAATTTGGCTGTGAAAATGAAAAAATTTTATTTCTTTCAATAAAATGTTGCTTTAGCCCCAAATTTTTCATTTTCACAAATTTTTCATTTTCCTGTCCCGCCTCCCAGGGACAGGAAACAACAGCGGAAGCCCCCCCCCCCCTCCTACCTACTTAATAGTAGAGAACCGAAGATATTTCATAATCATAACATCTTCACATTAAATTACAATTTGTAACATAGAACAAACAATATAGGTCTTATTTTTATTTATATATTTTTTTTATTTCTATTGGGGAGGGGGGATCCAGTGCAGTCATGGAGGCTACGGCAAATCAAATTACCGGTAAGAGTAACTGTCATCTTTCCCTAACTCCTCCACACCGGCACTGATTGGAGGAACATTTTTTTTTTTTTTTTGGGACGGGGGGGGGGGGGGGGACGGGGGGGGGGGGGGGGGGTACGGGGTTCGGCAAGAAACCACAGCCGGAAGGATTTTTCGTCCAAACGCCAGATCCTGGTTGGCCATAACATCAAGATTATAATGCCTAAAGAAGGTCATACGGTTAGAACATGTGGCTGCCTTACATATCTGATCCACCGAAGCAGCGCCTCTTTCAGCCCAAGAGGTAGACAAAGCTCTTGTGGAATGGGCTTTCAACCTAGTGGGAGGTCCAACCTTCTTCTCTTTATAACAAAGGATAATAGTTAGTTTTATCCAATGGGCTATTGCACGAAAGGATGGTAACGTTATTTCTTGCTGGCAGTGAAACCTGGAGAAAACCTTAAGACGAAACGCTGGGGAATGTCTAAGAATCACCATCATCCAGTACCGTAAGGTGTGGTTGTTTACAGGAAAAAGCCTGGATTTCTCCCACCCTCCTGGCCGTAGTAATAGCTATAAGAAAGGTGGTTTTTAGTGTCAACAATCCCAGGGATCAAAGGCTACTAAATGGTTTTCAAGCTGGTTGATCCACACTGAAATGGACCATTATCATCCCCATGTCCTAGCTACCGGGGCATCAAATCTTAGAGGTCTTATCCTAAATGTCACATTCTGAATCTGCAAATGGATATTTATGCTTAAGAGCTTTGGATATAGAGGGTCTTTTTCAGGGTCTTTCCACTCCCTAGATATTACTTTTCTTAGGTTATCATGTACGGGGAACACACGTTTTTTTCTTTTCCCCCAGCCCCCCCGAAACATTTGATCCTGGATTGATAAGGGTACTTTGACGTCTTCCAAGTAGCCCGCACAGTTTTTAATAGAGAAGCTGTGTCTTCAGGGGAACATAAAAAATAAATAAATAAAAAGATAGGAAGATACATGGAGGTGGTCTCTTACCGGGCTGAGGGCCCTTGAGGGATCCGCAGATCTACGTGCGGCATCAGCGGTGGACATCCTGGGATAAAGAAAGTCTCCCAGAGCACATAGCCATGAGCTGCCTCTTTCTGGGACTGCAGAGCCATTTTTAAAAGTCTGCGTCCCGCTCTTCACAGACCCTGCCCCCATGTCGAAGTCCGGAGCACACCGCACATCTTCTTGGCCGCGCCCTCCCCCCCCTCCGGCTGCCCGGCGTGCGCGATGACGTCAGCTGCCGCCGGAAGCGCGACCAGTGTTGGTGGAAGTAGAGCAATGCGGTGTTCCTCAGGAATCCTCCTGCCCACAGAGGATTCCTTCTGCAGAGACGCGCAAGGGGTCGATAACCCCTGCCAAATGGCAGAGCAGCCCGGGATGCCCAGCACAGGACTTAGACCAAGGGACAGAGAAGGAGAGCCCACGCTCCACCTTGAGCCTCTGTTCCTTGCTCAGCCCTCCCAAAAAGGGGAAAGGATCCTAGGCCAAGCGCTCAATTCAGCTGACAAGGCTTCCACCCGTCCTGAGGGACCGGAAACAACAACTGGAGGAGGTGTCTTTTTATTTTGGGCTTCCACTGTTGTTTCCTGTCCTCGGGAGGCGGGATCAAGCTCCTATCAGTGCCAGTGTGGAGGTGTTAGGGAAAAGCACCCCATGATTTGTTACTCATTTTCTCCTGAATACAGCAACACTGCATATGTCGTCAAGTAAACTGATGTAGGAGCACACTGCGGGATTTAGAAGAGAAGGAGCGCCATATGGCTTCTGCAGTGCAGATTTTGATGAATTGGTTTATGGAAGGGGTGCACAACCTGCGGTCCGGGGGCCATATGTAGCCTTCAATACCATTCTGTACAGCCCCGAACCATCTGGTAACAGACATGTCTATGTCTTGTGGCTGCTCACATATATCTTTCATGTATTCTCCCATTATATGGGAGTACTAGAAGTGTAACTAGACATTTATGAAATATATTTTATGTTCAATATGCCATATATAATAATAATAAATCTTTATTTCTATAGCACCAACATATTCTGCAGCGCTTTACAATTCAGGGGTTCATGTACAAACAGTCAAATAGCATAGCAACAGACAAGTCAATTATTACAACAAGAGGAATGAGGGCCCTGCTCGCAAGAGCTTACAATCTAGGAGGAGATAGAGGTGACACAAAAGGTAAAAGTGCTTGTTTTGTACAATAGTCCAACCATCTTGGGAGAATAGGGGGAGCAGATATAAAGCCGCATGAGCCGGTCAGCAGCCTTATATGAAGTGCTTCTGGGTGCGGTGGAGGATCAGGTTCAGGGAGTGATAAATGGGCTATGTATGGAGAGGAGATAGATCAGGGGAGGTTATAGGCCAACCTAAAAAGATGTGTTTTTAGTGAGCACCTAAAGCTGTGCATGTTGTGATTTAGCCTGATTTCTTGGGGCAGGGCATTCCGGGGGAGAGAGGTTCGGATTTTTGTGGAAGTCAGTCAAAAGTCATTGGCTGAACGGGGAGCACGGGTGAGGTGGTAGACAGAGACAAGGGAGGAGATGTAGGGGAGAGCAGCACTGTGGAGGGCTTTGTGGGTGAGGACGAGCAGTTTAAATTGGATTCTGTATGAGCAACCAGTGCAGTGACTGGCACAGGGCGGAGGCATCAGAGTAGTATTTTAATTGGTAATACCCGTTTAGTTTTATTTTCAGCCCTTGGAATTGGTTCAGGCTGACAATGTGGCCCCCAACCAGAAAAGGTTGTGCACCCCTGGTTTACAGGCACCATGTTGGTATTGAACAGTCTCTGGAGTACCAGTACAGTACCATGTTTTTCTGTGTGGGGACTAATTTTTTGCACAATGCTTTGCCATCATCATTGGTTCTATTTTGGGGCACATACAACTTTTGGATAACTTTAAATTTCAATTTTTGGGAAACAGGATAAAGAAATGCAACAACTCTGCCATTGCTTTTTGGGTTTTGTTATTGCGGCATACAGAGATTACAGTTAATTGCACGATTACAGAGATACCAAGTTTCTATTTTTTTATTTTTTACGTTTTACCATTTTTATACAAAGCATTTTTGTTTTTTTAACAGAAAAATGGCTGTTTTGGCAGTTTTTTTTTTTTTTTTTACAGCATTCACCTGATGGGGTAGATCATTTGATTTTTTTTTTTTTTTTTTTTATAGAGCTGGTCGTTAGGGACACAGTGATAAAAAAAAATAAAAAAAAAATAAAATACTAGGCAAGTTTTACACAGTAAAAGCATTTTTGAAAATGCCATATTTTTTTTATTTTTCAGGCAATTAGCTTATGTTTCTACCTTCTATATCAGCTTAGAAATGTATACACACTTATTATCTAAAACAACTGAAGGAGACAAACCTAGAGTGTTACAAAACACACCAATTCCAAGTCATCCAAGTCAACTGACTTCTACATATGATTAAATCGAGCCAGTACTTACTTAATGTCACTATAGAAGAGTGTGCTGTTTTGTCCCATCTACAATGAGAGATATTTTGAGTTATGCATGTATTTTACATTATTCTACGCAAACAGTAAGGCCTTCAAACCTACTTAACCTCTTCGTGACCAGCCATACACCACATCTTGACGGCAATTGCTAAGCGGCTTTAGGATTAGGCCACTGTAAAAAGGCAATGGTCTAGCCAAAATTTTACATTGGGTTGCTGGGATGTGCGGATGCTGGTCTCACAGAATATCTTCTGCTGTAATGGACAGTATAGTAGACACCACAAACCCCTTAGATTCTGTATTCAACAGTGGCATTAGAGTGGATGCAGAGCAAGGGGGCTTCCTTCTCTGTCATAACTATGGTTGTTCGGAGAGCCAAACAATGGCCTCCAGGTGTGCCATGTACTGATGCCAACTGGCGACCATCAGTGTAAAACTGCAGCCATAAAACACTGCATTACAGAAGCAGTGCAGTATATTATGTAAGCAATTAATCGACTGCATGTTCAAGTAACCCTGAAAATTTTAATCTTCTGCTCAAAATTGTTTATACAGTACATGCACACACACGCAACAGCTTCTGTAGCAACCTGAATTATACAACAATTATTTATCCTGCACATAAATAGTGCAGGAAAAAAAAAAAAAAAAAAAAAAAAGTATTATAGCTCAAAATGCCATCATGATACAATTTATAAAAAGGTTTCTATTTTGCAAATGTAGTAAAAAAAATGTATTTACATTTGTTTGGTTTTGCAGTAATTGTACCGAACCCCTACAAAGTTATAGATTATATGTGCCATTAAAAAAATGGCTGGTGACTAAAAGGTTAAAGAAGCACAATAAAAAGCAAAATATTCTTAAAGGAACCATTTTAAGCATCCATTATGCTCATTTTGCATCTGTTTTTGCTAGTTCTGTTTGAGAGCTGTTATTTATGAAGGGAGAAAAAGTTCTCCTTGCAGGGCTTTTTCTCCCGTCTAAAATAAGAGATCACAGAAGACCCAACAGAGACTAAGGGCTCATTCAAAGCGATTCCGTGGGCTTTTGGGTCCATGCCTCACCAATGTGGATCGCTGATCCACAATACAGGATTCAATACATGCATTGCGGTTCGTCTACAGTCGTGTGAAAGAACCTTAAAGAAGAACTCTCGCAAAAAATGTTATTCTCTGACCTGTTAGAAAGGTGCATGATATAATCTGTAGTGAATGTAATTTTCTTATCAGATGCTGAAATTGAGAGTATCCACTCTCTTCTTATTGTAGCTGGGTCATGTGACCAACTCCCTGACCTCCAACTGACCCAGGACAGCAAGCCAGTCAGTTCTCCATTTATTCTTATGAGACTAAAAGTGAGGCTCCCATAGGAATGCATAGAAAATTAGACTTCCTGTCCACACAAGTCTGTGTGAGTTGGCGAGTCTGATTCCTAGTCACATGACACAGATAAGAAACTTCAGGATGATATAACTCAAAAATTCAGCTACTGGTAAGAAAATGACATTCACTACAGATTACATCATGTACATTTCTAGCAGGACATGGAATAAAAAAAACTTTGCGGGAGTTCTTTAAGTAAATACCCTATTAAGTTGATTTTTATGAAGTAGAAGGTGGCAAGTCTTGGACAAATAGCTGAGTGCTTCAGTTTCCGATTATTCATGGCACAATTATTTTTATTTTCACTGTTAAAAATTGCATGTTAATTTAAATGTCCAAGTGCACACATTACTACTTACCAACTCAGTGTGGCAATTCTGGCAGATATACTTATCTGTTCCATTTTGTCCAAAATTCATACAGTCGCCACAAATCATTTTGCCATATACTTTGGAAAAAAGAGTGGGTGCAAACACACCTGGAATATCATGAAAATCTGTTAAAAGCTCAGCCAATAATATATACATAACACAAACCAGATTTATGTATGCAGCAAAACACATATCCAAATATATAAAAGCAGACTTCTGAATGCTAGAATTTGTGCATTAGGAAATGCTTCTAAAAACGGGTGCAAATATAACAGGGTTACTAGAAGTTAGAAATATGCAAAATATTGCAGTGCCACTGAAGAAACCACTGCAGCAAATTTGGCCCCTTCTTTTACCACTAAGTGCCCTACTTTGCAAGCTGTAATAATTACATAACATCTCCCCTTTTTAGATGGTTTTGGATCTATGTCAGCTCCATCAGAGTATGCTGCAGGCTTGTGTTGGACTGTTCCTGTATCTGCCGAAACGGAAAGCGATGTGTGTGACCGCAGCTCCACTGCAAAATGTCAGACAAGGGACACTGAATATAATGCGCAGTCTTCAATAGCCAAATATAGTGGAGAATTACGGTAACGCAGGCGAGTGGGTCTTAGGTGAAAGTTGCTAGGTATAGGCATCAACAAGACACTTTATCTCTGCCAGGATAGACTCAGTGGAAGTGATTTATCAACTGCGCAGGAAAAATTATTGACAATCTTCTACTTTTTACCTCTTTAATGTCAAAGGAGTATTCTAGAGGGGATATCTTTATGACATTCATAAGGTACATCATAAATGTCTGAGAGGTTATGATCAAATAGACAACTGTGGACAGAGGTGCACAAATCCATGGAAAGCTTTACCCTTCTAACCTCTAAACAGCGGTCACAGGACTCCCATCTACAGTGGTTTAGTATTAATTTTTCACCTTTAGTTTTATTATCTGCAATGTTTAACCACTATTGTGAATACATTGGCCAAAAAAGTATTAATCTAAAGCAAAGCCTTCAGAAGCAGCACTTGTGTTCATTATAGCATTCTGTTGCAAATGCAAAAGTTTATGCACAGTGCCTTTACCTACTTTAAACAAGGTTTCTTAAAGCATCATACACAACAATGTATGGGTGGGAACTCGCAGGGTCTTACCTCCAACAGAAATGAAGAGGAGAGCAGAGCCCACACCAGCCGATCGACTATTAAATCTTTGTTCCTGATGCTTTATTCCTCCAATCACCATGCACAACCCCTATAAGTAATCACAGCCCATTAAAAATGCCTATTTGATTTATTCTAAACAGGTTAAAGGGGGTTGTCCCACGAAAAATATTCTACAGTTTTCAAACCAGCACCTGGATCTGAATCCTTTTGTAATTGCATGTAATTAAACATTTTGTATAGCTACTGAGTTATTCAATAAAATGTATCTGTATAGGACCACTTAATTTCTTATTTCTTTGACCTGGTCACTGAGCAGGCCGCACATACTCAGTTTCAACTTTTAACTGCCTCCTGAGCTGTGATAGGCAGAGCTGAGACACGCCCCCTTATCTGCAGCAGAAAAGACACTCCCCCTGAGCTGTCATCTTGATATAAATCTAGCAGAGCAATGAATGGGAAGATCTCTGGATCCATGTGAGGTACAGGGCTGGTTCTAGCTTTGTTATAAAGAGATTGTCATGTCCTTTATGATGTCTGATTTTCATTTTTTACATTATTCGTTGGATAACCCCTTTAACTACTAAACAAACAGGAAAAAAAGAAGGAAAAGTAAAAGTTTCACATAAGGTCAAGTATTCTTATTGCAGAGGACTCACAGGAACGAAGAGGACACACCCCAGCAACGTGCCAGTCAGGGCAGACTTCACCACTTCCTCGTAGCACTTGTCATTCTCCCTCGCCCCCTTTATCAGTGCAGTGATGTAGAAGGTCAATTCAATAATGGAGCCAAATGTTGCATTCACCACTGCTCCCAATGCAAAGTTACTCTGAGCGGAGATACTACAGTATTCCATAAGATGACAAAAGAAATTAAAACAAAATGCATGTTAACACTGCACAGTCTAACACCTTTGTGCACCTATTATAAGTAGGAACCATACAACACAAATATAAAACCATAGGGTCCCTAACATCAACATATGAAACAAGCTCAGGCCTCATTCAGATAGCAATATTACAGCCACAAATCCCAGCCCGACAGCGAGAATGAAGTCTAAGACATAGTGGACATAAACTGGGCTATGGGTTAGTTTACTAAATCTAAAAGAACTGGGGTAAGACACTGGAATCTAGAGATGACTGGAAAGGATGTTGGGCTGGGAGGGTTCCATTTGGTGCCAACAGTGTGTCTAAGTTAGTACACGCACCAAAAAACTAAATTGCTAGCTTGAACATTAGATGACAGTTCCTGATTATTAATAATGCTCACCAATAGATTTCTTTTTGTGGTAGCCACTTTTTACATCTACTCCATAAGGGCATAATAATGATAAGTTGGTGGCAATTTTGCTGCATTGTCTAATGGGAGATCCAACTCCTGGTATGAATGGGAGCGGAGCTGCAGCACGCCGGCACAGCCACTGTTTAGTTTCCAGCCTTAGCAGTACTGTGCTCTACTTATTAAGTCTTATGTATGTTTTATAGACGTATTAAACTTATAAAAACATTTTATGGGCTGTCACATTATATATCTGCTAAAACTTGATATTGGCTTGTTAAATTTTCTGTATAGGACAATTACTTTGTCACCTCAAAAAAAGGTCTGAAATTAATTATTTCACATGCCATCCAGCAAAGGGGTGCAAAGTCCACTTACCTCGCTATAGCCATTCCAATGTAGTAGGACAGTGGCATAATGGAGAGCAAAGACAATGTGAACTTCACAGGGGAGCTTGTGTAATAGTTGTGACTGTCCACATAGCCAAGAATCAGCGACACAATCACCAGTACTATGAGATCTGCAAGAGATAGCTAAGGTGCTTTCCTTCATAGTGCTGAAAGCCATGTCATGACAGGAAAGAGTAAATAATTTTACTGGATTAAAGTCTCCCATTTTGACAGATAACGTATCTGCCCGATTTCCTGTTTGACAGCAGACAACAGTGGTGTGTAGGTGAAAATGTCCTAATACTGAAAACCAAGACTGGCCCAACACAGAACATAAATAAATGCAGACATTTCTCAGTTCTATTCTGTGGCTTTTTTTAGGTGCTGTCGTTTGAGAAATTTACACTTTATGCAAATGAGCCATTTGAGCACTAAGAGGCAGGCTTACACAGTCTGAGCACTGCACCGGCAACACCTATGGTTCTCCGAACACACCCCGCCTCTTTAGAATGACAGCGCTAACTTCACATCTAGCGCTGACTTTTTATGTCTGCACACTGGTTGGCTAGCACTGCACGTGCACACCATGTCTTCTGCTGCTTGCCAAGCAAAGATATTATTGCTCATACACCACTGACGTCATTACACCCAGGAGTGGGTGGAGGTGACTGCAAATGAAGCCAACGGTGACTCCATGTCCGGGTTAATGGCATTTCACACTAATCATCTTGGCAAGCAGCAGAAGACATGGTGCACACACACACACTGTGCTAGCTCACCAGTGCACAGGCATGGAGTCAGCACAAGTGAAGTCTAGCACTGTCAATCTAAGGGGAGGGGAGAGTGTTTGGAGCACCAGATGCAGGGGCGTAGCTACAGGGGGTGCCGAGGTAGCAGTCGATACCGGGCCCAGGAGCCTGTGGGGGCCCAAAGACCCTTGTGCCACATAAGAAGACACACATAGGACTAAGGGAAGGGGGGCCCAAGCTGCACTCTTGCACCACAGCCCATGAGCCTTTAGCTACGCCCCTGACCAGATGCATCGCTGGAGCGGTGCTCAAACCACATTAGCCTCATTTGCATAAAACTAAGTGTAAACTTCTCCAAAACGGCAGCACCTACAAATAAAAGAAAGGTATTGTTTTACTCAGCTAGATCAACCCTACCAGGCTATATGCCTGGTTTATTAGGGTTGATTCTGGTGATAAAGCCTCTATAAAAAAAAAAAAAAAAAAAAAAAAAAAAAAAAAAAAATGCATTGAATGGTTGTAGCTATTAATTCTGATCACTGTAAAAGCGTGTCCATGCAGTGTTAGTCAGTCGGCACCACGGATATATTATTGCGGTGCACGTGTCCTAGGGTGGCGTCCCTTGTCAATAGTAATAGAAAAGGCACTCACTCAAAGTTGCATTTTGAAATGCTTGTTTATTGCCACATGTTTGGGACACCTTTCGGGGGGGGACACACCAAACACACAATAAAACACTGATGAGGCATGCTGGGAATCTTAAAATCCATCAGTTGCCCACAATTTTTACTTTTGTTTTAAACTTTCAGGCGGCTTCTGCATGGAAAATCTGCAACTATTCCATGTGTACACAATGCCTTAAAAGGTGATGTCTATCCTCATGCTCATTTTTAGGTAGCCCCAGCAGCATGTCCCCTTGTTTTGCGACTTTTTCATAGCTCTGTTCCACAATCTACCGTATAAGGTCACACGCAAAGCTGCAGGCAAAGATTGGCCTAAGCAGTGGTGACTTGTCCCCAAGTGGCACATGACCTAGCAGTAAGGTGCCGCTTGGGGACAGGTCACTGCTGAGGTCTATTAATGGCTGCAGTTTTGCATGCGACCCCATTTAGAACATTACAGGCTGGGGACCAGAAGATAACAGAACAGCCAGGGAAAAGGGGCTACATAAAAATGAGCGTAAGGCTGGACAGCCCCTTTAAAGGAACATTCATTCAACTAATACACCAACTAGTCTCTGAACACATCACATCTGAACCATATTGCATGGCAATTTGGTTGTGTAATGCAATTGCATTGGACAGTATATTGTCACTAATTTGCCATCACCTTTCAGCTTGTACATGAATGAATGACCTGACAGTCCTCTGGCAAGTAAAATAACACCATGATGTAGTTTTAGAAACCTCAAGCTCGTCATGAGTTTTATGAGATTGTAATGTTTTAATCCACAACGCGTAGATAAGTTTTTTTCTATGGGGAGGTTTTATCGCTTGCTTCATAAAGACCATCTTTTTTATTGGGAAGCTGGAATTTGTTCCTCTTTTTTGGAGAAACCTCAAGCTACACAATTTAATTTTTCAATTTGTACAATAGCAAGTAAAAAAATTAAACTACTGCCCATGTTAACCACGTTCTTAACTGATCTAATGAAAATTCAGACAGGCAGCAATCATGAACATATTCTTTCACAGCAAAAGGATACTAACAGCAAACACGTTGAGTCCATCCACAGAGAACTTGTAATAATAGACATTAACAGCATGATAGCAGCAGAGAACAACAACATCTGTGTTACTGAAGTCGTCCACCTAACAAGTTTAGTAAGAAAATGAAAATTATGTTGTTACAAAGCAACTACACTGCGCAGTTGAAAGTCTGGATTACACAGGACAAAACTGTACACAGTAAACATAAGCCAAGAAAAAAATAAAAACTGCTATTCAAAAGAAGACGTACAGCCTCCCTCCTTATTACTACTTGACGGACAGAGGTAAAATAAAAAAAAAAGTCTTGGGTAACCACTTCTGCACAATAAAGGCCGCAATCCACTAGCCCTGCCCTGGACTGAGTAAGGCTACTTTCACACTTGCGTTTGCAGGATCCGTCACAGGCTCTCACAAACGGTCCTGAACTGATCAGTTTTGTCCTAATGCATTCTGAATGGAAAAGGATACGTTCAGAATGCATCAGTTCAGTCTCCATTCCGTTTTGGTGGCGGACACTAAAATGCTGCTTGCTGCGTTTTGGTGTCCGCATGAAGAAACTGATGCAAACGGATCAGTCATGACTCAATCTAAATGGGGACGGATCCGTTTTGTCTGACACAATAGAAAACGGATCCGTCCTCCTTTCAGTGGAGTTCATGACGGATCCGTCTTTGCTATGTAAAAGATAATACAAACGGATCCGTTCAGAATGGATACAGACGGTTGTATTATGACGGATCCGTTTGTGAGAGCCTGGGCGGATCTCACAAACGGATCCTGCAAACGCAAGTGTGAAAGTAGCCTAACACATTCAAGAGGTTGTCCAGTCTCTAGATCCCGTTGAACTACCCTTAGGTTAGGCCACCAATATCAGATCCATGAAGGGCAGACAGTCAGCACCACCAGTCAGCTCTTCTTAGCTAAATATCAGGACATTACATCAGCCCTCCATGTCAGACCCCCCCCCCATCAGACTTCAGACCAGCCCTCCATGTCAGACTTCAGACCAGCCCTCCATGTCAGACTTCAGACCAGCCCTCCATGTCAGACTTCAGACCAGCCCTCCATGTCAGACTTCAGACCAGCCCTCCATGTCAGACTTCAGACCAGCCCTCCATGTCAGACTTCAGACCAGCCCTCCATGTCAGACTTCAGACCAGCCCTCCATGTCAGACTTCAGACCAGCCCTCCATGTCAGACTTCAGACCAGCCCTCCATGTCAGACCCCATCAAACTTCAGACCAGCCCTCCATGTCAGACCCCTCCATGGTCACGACAGTGAAGCACCGGCCGGCAAGACGGGGAGGGTGAGTATCACAAGCGTTTGCAGCGCTTTGATCCCAGCACCTAATACATACTAGTGTGCTTATATAATGGAAGCGCTCACTAGTATTTGCTTTATAAGACGCACAGCCATTCCCTTTTGGGGGAAAAAAAGTGCGTCTTATAAAGCAAAAAAAAATACGGTAATTTTGGAGAAAGGGGGAGATTTAACTTTTTATATTTTTTTCACATATTTTAAATTTTTTTAAACACTTTTTAATAGTTCACATAGGGAGCTTGAACAAGCAATCATTATATTGCTTCTCTCAGACTCCAATACTTTAGCACTGAAGTCTGCAAATTTTACTACGTTTCTATGGACATCTGCCACAGGAACCATCCGTCATCTGATCCTCACTAGGGGGTGCCTGAGGGGTAAAATGTGCGATATTGATTGTATCGTGGATCAGAAACCTTAATCCTGGGTGCCTGCTGTTCAAAACAGGCACCTAGCAGCTATAGCACCTGCAGCATTCGCGAGCCAGTGCCATCTTTAAATACCCGACCCACAACATAAGTTTGCATTATGCCATCGGGAAGGGGTTAAACCAGGTATTGGTACTTTTGGCAGTGTGGCATGGTGTCAAGTCCTGCAGGAAAAATAAATCAGAATCTACATAAAGCTTGTCGGCAGAGGGAAGAATGAAGTGATCCAAGATTTCCTGGTAGACGGCTGCACTGACTTTGGTCTTGATAAAACACAGTGGACCTACACCAGCAGATGACATGGCTCCCCAAACCATCACCGATTGTGGAAACTTCACACTAAACCTCAAGCAGCTTGGATTGTGCGTCTCTCCACTCTTCCTCCAGACTCTGGGACCTTTATTTTTAAATGAAATGCAAAATTTACTTTCATCTGAAAACATGACTTTGGAAAACCGTGCAACTGTCCAGTCCTTTTTCTCCTTAGCCCAGGTAAGACGCTTCTGACATTGTCTCTGGGTCATGAGTAGCATGAAAAAAGGAATGCAAATGTTGGAGCCCATGTCCTGGATACATCTGCATGTGGTGGCTCTTGAAGCACTGACTGCACTCCTTGTGAATCTCCCACAAATTCTTGAATGACTTTCTTGACAATCCTATCAAGGCGGCAGGTATCCCTGTTTCTTGCGCATCTTTTTCTATCATTCTTTTTCCTTCCACTCAACTTTCCATTAATATGCTTGTGGAGGACGTCTAAGACTATCTTCTGGACAACTGTCAAGTTAGCAGTCTTCCCCATGACTGTGTAGCCTACTGAACCAGACTGCGGGGCCATTTAAAGGTTTAGGAAACCTTTGCATGTGTTATGTTGATTAGCTGATTAGAGTGTGATACAATATTGAAGTTTTTCCCAATATTCTAATTTTCTGAGATACTGACTTTTGGGTCTTCATTAGCTCTAAGTCAAAACAACATTAAAAGAAATAAAGGCTGGGAATAGATCACTCTGAACTGAATTACTGAAATAAATTACGTTTTCGTTGATATTTTAATTTATTGAGATGCACTAGTATATAACATCCTGAGGCTGTATGCAGGATCTGCAGGTCCTATATCCTCCTTACATGCAGATCTGTATTCACCTATTTGAGAGATAACAGAGCTTCTTCCTCCTGAAACCTTTTATCAAGGGAGGGTGCACAATGAGTATGAGTGAAGGAATCATTATGGCTTGTACAGGCTTGACCAAGGTCAGAAACCAGCCAACTGAACCTCCCCCTGCAGAATGAGAAAAAAACCCCAGCTACAGCTATCTGTATGAAAAAGCTCATGCACAGTCAAAGCAGTTAAAAAAAAAAAAAAAAAAAAGTAAAAGTTTTATTGCTGTATCAGATTATTGCTGTATCAGTACCTGATATGTGGGGGTTTGACGACCGGTATCCCCACTGATCAGCTGTTTGAGAAGGCACTAGCGCTCACAGTAGCGCCACGGCCTTCCTCAGCTTACCAAGCACAGCACTGTACATTGTATAGTGGCTGTGTTTGGTATTGCATCTCAGCCCCATTTACTTCAGTTGGGCTGAGCTGCACCTACACTATGCGTCTCATGAACATGACATTACATGGCCTAGGTTAAGATGCCCAAAGGCCACAGCACTACTGCAAGCGCCGATGCCTTATCAAACAGCTGATCGGTGAGAGTCTCTGGTGTCGGACCCCCACCGATCAGATACTGATGATCTATCCAGAGTATAGGTCTTCAGTATAAAAGTCTCAGAAAAAACGTTTACATTAGAATTCCAGAATAAAAAAAAAAAAAAAAAAAATCTATTTTGGTGACCATACAAGGAAACTTACATGTGTATTTTCTGGGACATTTGCAAATTTTACAAATTTAATTCATAGGGCCAGACATTTACAGTTCAGACCTTGCCCTTATCGTACCTTGCTTCCCTGGCGTATGTGGACATGCTCTGGAGGCATTAAAAGCACAGTAGATAAAACCCTGCCATTCATCTTTGATACTGGGATGAAAAAGACAAAAATCCAGGAAAAGAAACAGGCCAGCCCATGGACTACTGCAAGCACAGGATATCCCCCAAACAACCAAATGTAAGTACTGGCACGGCTCTAGTGGGGGAAACAAAAGAAAATATAAAATAAATTCAAGAACATAATATAGTTGCAAATATAGAACCTACAAAAGGATCCTAATGCTAAAAGCAGACCATGTATCAGGTTGGACCATGATACATGTGAGTAATACATCTGGAATACGCTCACGTGAATAGCTCCTCAGAGTTAAAGGGATTCTGTCACCACCATTTTGCATATTAAGTTATTTATACCACTGGATTTATCGCATCATAAGGATCCCCAAATTGTTATAGGGCCCAGATGAAGATTTGTGGTGTAAAAATCCTTTTTTATCTACTGTCAATCACTTACATTAAGGGGCCCAAGGGGAGGTGACCATGTTTGCTGGAGCCCGGGCTCGGCGATTCCGTTGGAGCCCCGGACCGCCCACCTAATTAATATTCACTTCACTCAGTGAAGCTCCGACGCGGCAATTGATGTACTGCGCCTGCGCAGCCCAGGACCGCACACCTAATTAATATTCACTTCACTGAGTCAGTGAAGCTCCGACGCGGCACTGCGCCTGCGCGGGATTACAGCCGCCGTCGGAGCTTCACTGACTCAGTGAAGTGAATATTAATTAGCTGTGCGGTCCGGGGCTGCGCAGGCGCAGTACATCAATTGCCGCGTCGGAGCTTCACTGAGTGAAGTGAATATTAATTAGGTGGGCGGTCCGGGGCTCCAACGGAATCGCCGAGCCCGGGCTCCAGCAAACATGGTCACCTCCCCTTGGGCCCCTTAATGTAAGTGATTGACAGTAGATAAAAAAGGATTTTTACACCACAAATCTTCATCTGGGCCCTATAACAATAACCATTTGGGGATCCTTATGATAAGAGAAATCCAGTGGTATAAATAACTTAATATGCAAAATGGTGGTGACAGAATCCCTTTAATGCACTGTTCAAAAGTCTACTTTCAACAAGGTAACAGCTGTAATCACAAAGCAATCAAGAGTGTTAGATTTACCCAATAGTTGACCTCAGGACCGTGGGGATCTGCATGTAGTTGCTCACATTTTTCTATAAGGGGAGACTTCTCCAGCTCATCAACCTCTGGTATGGCCTCACACTTGCAGAACCTCACACTGATTTTTCTAGGGTGCGTTATACCATTCTAGACAAGAGAAAGATTATGAATTGCATTATACAAGTGTGCCAACATGTTGGATTTAAAAAATAAAAACTCAGCAATGTTAGATATCACATGTGACACAAACCATCATGCATGGTAGTCTGGTGCACCATGTGACACAGCAAGTGTATTGCCTCAAACATAAAAACTGCCCAGTCACCAGTTTGTGTCTGATCTACCCCAGCCCTATCTGCAATTGTAATAAATGGGGGATTATCACAATGGTGCAGATGCAGTGTGAGGGTGGTTTTACATACGTCAAACAGGTTTATGTCAAGTCTATTCTGATCATCTAAACTCAAAGAATTACAGATTACTTGTCAAAAAAAAACCATGTAGTGTGTAAAGCTAAGAAACAGATTTATGCAAATTAAAATGAGGCTTTAGTTCTTGACAGCTTCATTAGTCAGACAATGTACACGTTATGAAAGAGAATTTCGAGGCAAATATTATAAACTGAACATTAAAAAAACATACAAACACTGCAGTACTCTGCTGCAGTAAAAATAAAAAAATACCCATTTCCGCTCTTACCTTCAAAATAACTTTTCCAAATGGCCAAACAAAGTACTTTGCAAGTCTCCAACACAGCACGCCTACGTAAGGAGAAATATATGAACTACCAGAAAGATTTAGTTATACAGTTAACATGGCTGAAAGTCTGAGTAACTCAAGGATGTAAAAATAGTCTGTCTGTGCTCTTTATACGAAGAGTGCACAACCCGTCTGTGGCCCCTATCCCCCTGAACAGACACAGCGGATCGCACAGGCAGATGATCAGATGTGCATGCCCCTGCAGGGCTTTTTGGGGGGGGGATACAGTGCAGGTTGTTATGGACGCAGCGATACCATATACGTGGAGATTTCATTTTTTTCTTTTGAAAAGCGTCTTTTTTCAATAGACTATAATAGCCAATATTTTCATCGCTTCTAAAATACAATACATTATTTCTCTAGTGCATTGTATGTTAATGTGCTATACTGACATTCGCCAGCAGGTTGAGACAGAGAGGCACAAACTGCTGGGAAACTCTAAAGGCAGGCTGGGGGGGGGCCTCACTGGGGACCGGCCTGCCTACACTGACATTCGCACCCCGCAAATTTAAACTGCAGGGCGCCAATGGGAGACAGAGGGAGTCCACTTCTGCTGTAACCGCTTACATGCCATGGGCACTATTGTTGTGGGTTAAAAGGCCTCCATCAGCGCTCCTGTGCAGGAGAGAGCGGAGTACATGAGATTTGTCAAATCTTATTCACTATGCTGATATTACTTTGCTGTATTATGCTGCAGTTGTTCACGCACAAAGAAAAACTTCTGCAGGAAAAAAAGAAAACACGTAATCCGCACCATGAGCAGCCACATGTCGTGGCTGTGCTGCGTTTTGAGGTTGGTTTTTTCAACATACCTAATTTATGCAGTTTTTTTCCAGCAAATGGGAAAAACAATAAAAAAAAAAAAAAAAAAAAAAAAATACAGCAGACTTCTATTACATCAATTACAAGATTGAGTTACAATACGTTGAAAGGTGACAAGTGGTGCCTAAAACCCCTCAAAAGTTGCAAAAATACACAGCTGTCTGCTGTACAGTAGACAAAGCCGAGAACTGCACCTCTGTTTCCAGTGGAATGAATGGGAGCAACACAGCAGTTATACCAACTCTGCTCTACGAAAGGACAGAGTCATGTGCTTAAAGGGGTTCTCTGGAATTAAGAAAATACTCGGCAGAGCATGCTCGTGTGCCATTTTTGCGTATGCATTTTAAAATTCCTACGCTATTCATACGCATATTTTAATCTATAAGCAAATGCGTACGAATAGCGTACAAATTGAATTTGTACGCTATTCGTACACATTTGCGTATAGATTAAAATATGCGTATGAATAGCGTAGGAATTTTAAAATGCGTACGCAAATACGCAAAAATGGCACTCGAGCATGCTCACTCATCTCTAATCCTGATCACACAGGAGGACAAGTTACTTCACAACGCTGAGGTAAAGAGCTGCCTCATCCTCCTCTCTGCTCTGCTTGTCAGGGATTATGATCCTGAATACAAGTGAATCTCTGTAGGAATGGAGTTCATGAGGAGATATGAAGTACAGAGAGGACGGATAGGACAGAATATGGTGTGGGGCTGTGGTAATGGAGACTGCATACAAGCGCTGCTGCTCATTATCCACATCCCCACCTCCTCTCTGTACTTCATGTCTCCTCAAACTCCATTCCCAGAGATTCAGCTGAGGATCTTATCAGCTGACAATCATAATCCCCGACAAGCAGCAGAGAGAAGGATGAAGCAGCTCTTTACCTCAGTGTCGTGAAGTAACTTGTCCTCCTGTGGGATTAGGACAGGTTCTATGTGTACTAATAGGACGGCGGCCATTTTATTTCTCCCAATAATTGCTCCCTAGGCAAAACGAGCCATTATAAATAATGACAGGTATTTGGGAATATATTTATCATAAATTAATATTTAAGCATTTTCATTTTTTTTTTTTTTTTTTTAAAGGGGTTCTCCGAGTTATATATATTGATGACCTATCCTCAGGATAAGTCATCAATATCAGATCAGCGGGGGTTCGACACCCGGCACCCCCGCCGATCAGCTGTTCGAAGAGGAGGCGCGCGCCGTATCAGCACTGCCTCCTCTTCACTGTTTACATGCAGGCCGTAACGGGGGTAGTGGTGAGTAGGTGTAATTACACCTAAATGCCCCATTCATTTCTATGGGAAGAATCGCTTCCATAGACTTGTATGGGAACAAGCCTTCCCATAGAAATGAATGGGGTGGTTCGGTGTAATTACACCTACTCACCACTACCCCGTTACGGCCAGCATGTAAACAATGAAGAGGAGGCAGCGCTGATACGGCGCGCGCCTCCTCTTCAAACAGCTGATCGGCGGGGGTGCCGGGTGTCGGACCCCCGCTGATCTGATATTGATGACCTATCCTGAGGATAGGTCATCAATATATATAACTCAGGAAAACCCCTTTAATTCCTGGAGAACCCCTTTCAGAACAGCGGACTGACAGGTGTGTCGGTCCCTCAGTAATCAGATATTGATAGTCAATGCTAGGATAGGCAGTCAATATTAAAATCCCAAACAATGTGGACACTTTTGCCTAGATACATTACTTCAGTTTTTCGTCACCACCCCTAACACAGTAACATTGCTACTTTTCTGAGACGCACAGTTGATAAATCAAGCCCAGAAAAATCTCAAGTTCCTCATTTTTTGCCCCCATCTTTTTGAGCGCAGGGCTTGATAAATCCTCTCCCCACCATTGTTTTAATCCCACAATTAAGTTCATTTTTTAACCATACCATAGGGAAATCCAAGAATGGAGATAAACATCAAAAATGAAATTAGGAAATAAAACAGGCTGATCCACCATCCAAATAAGAGAAGATAGAGAATATTCCCAAAAGTTAGAGTTGAATCTGAAATATAACATCAGTAGATTAGACCAAGACTTCAGGGCACAGATTCCATGTGCATCTCAGGCATATAACAGCACAGATTTACTAAAACCATCCTAAATTCAGACTGTCTAAAACTAGATATGCCAATTTTTCACAGTGGGTCACACTGTATGATCAATGATAAAATTGGTTTTATGCCACCTTTTGGTTGAATTCCTTTAGAACAGGGGAGTACAACTTTTTTGGTCTGAGGACCATATTGTCACATTGTTCTATTTCTATTGCTACCACAGTCTTTCCTCCCTCATTCAGTTTTACTGATGACCAGCAGTACATCTGATTACACAGGGAGATGGGGTGCTGATAACTGGCATCTTTCATCCTAATGAAAGATGCCAATCTACATTCTGCTGGCTGAGTGGCAGCACAAATATACAGGCCACTTATAAGGACTGCAGAGGACAGCGCTCATTTGTTATTACCGCCTCCTGTCACAGAGTTGTAGGGTATGCCTGTGTGATCAGTGCCGTGCAATAACCAGTAAGCCCTTCTCTTACTAGGCTACAGGTTCAGGTTTTCTGACAGTTTTGAAGTCAGGAGAAAAGGCTTTTGCGACCGATATTACGGATTTCCTATTTTTTAATCTACTCCTGGTTTTAGCATCACAAAATGCATCAAAAGTACTTGAAAGTGTGGTTCCACCATAATAGCCAGAGCTTGCCCCATCTACCCCCTTGAAGTTGACCTTAAACATTTCACATCCATACTAGCTAGTCACCTTACCACTCTAATACATTCTGACCAGGTAGTGTTGATTCAAGGTCAGCAAGCACTAGATAATGTGAGGAAGGTGTGTAATATCATTCAGTGGACCAATATGAAATCGCAGCTTCCTTATTGGCCCTTGACATTGACAAGGTTTTCGATAGCCTTTCTTGATCTTTACCAAGTCATGACCACCATGGGAATTTATGGAGCCTTCCTACGGTTCTATACAAACTCTTTACTCTACTCCAACTGCGTATCTTAAGTTACCCACGGACATTAGTGGAGGCAGGCACCAAGGATGTCCCCTTTCCTTTGCCAGTTTTGCTTTGGCTACTGGACCACTGGCCATAATGATCTGTACTAATCCAAACACTGCAGGCATGAAGATTAGATCTTGCAAATACGAAGTAAATCTTTTCGCAGATGATATGGTCCTTACTATTACAAGACCCTTAATGAAATTACCTAATTTATTTGACAGTCTGTCTGTTTGGTCGTTTCTCTGGCCTGGGGGTCAATACTGGTAAGTCAGAGTTCTTACACTGCAATACCCCCTTGGCAGTTCACGACTTAAAGAGGACCTTTCACTGGCCCTGACATTACAATATTAGTACCTGGCAGCTTAGGGCATGATGAGTCCGTGCACAAATTTTTTTTCCCCCCCAAATACACTGCTCCGTTCCACCAGTTCTGTTTTGCCGCCCTGTATAAATCCATACCATTGGTACAGGGAGGAGGAGATGGCCATGTTTCTCAAGGGGCATCTCCTTCTCCCTGGCTGTGAGCTGACCAATCGCAGCAGAGGGCGTCAGGGAGAGCCCCTCAATGGCTGTAATACGCTAAGCCTATAAGCTTCTACAATATATCCTGATGTCCGTGAGAATTCATATTGCGTCCAGGTGGAGGTCTCCTTCACTTTCTATCTCAGCAGGACAGATCATCAGCTTCTGATTGGCGGTCCGACACCCGGGACCGCCGCCGATCAGCTGTTTGAGAAGGCAGCGGTGCTCCAGGAGCGTTGCGGCCTTCTCACTGTTTACCGCAGGTCCACTGACGTCACGACTTATATCACTGGCCTGGGTGCGGCTAAACTCCATTCATGTGAACACAGCTTAGCCCCGCCCAGGCCAGGGATACTAGTCGTGACGTCACTGTGCCTGAGGAAAACACAGAAGGCCGTGGCGCTCCTGGAGCGCCGCTGTCTTCTCGAACAGGTGATCAGCTGGGGTCCCGGGTGTTGGACCCCCGCCAATCAGATGCTGATGATCTATCCAGAGGATAGATCATCAGTTTAAAACAACTGCAGAACCCCTTTAATGCCACGCTAAATGATTCCAGAGAATGATTCTCAAAAATATGGAACCATGGTTAAACTGTGCTAGCTCTCCTAACTTGCAGTACTTCCTGTCTCTATAGAAGACCTGACTGCTCTCTTTTTCCCTCCCTTCCCTACTCTTTTCCTCTTGGGCCTGGAGAGTGTCATAGGAGTTGAGCCTTTTTTCATACTGCATTAGGCCCTATGCACATGTTGTTGGCAAACATCGGCTCCGAAATATACAGACACCGGGCGTTTGTGCACACCATTATAGATGCAAACCCCATCACTTGAATGGGTCCGCAATCCGGAAGGTGCAATGCAAAGCGGAACAGAAGCACTACGAAGTGCTTCTGTGGGCTCTCTCTCCATGCCTACGCACAAAAAAAAAAACAAAAAAAAAAAAACTGTCGGTGTGAACTGTCGGATGTGGATTGTGAAGCCCAGTCAAGTGAATGGGTCCGCATCTCCATACAGCGGGCACATGGATCGCAATTTACAGTCCGAAGCACGGGCCAATAACGGCCGTGTGCATGAGGCCTTACTCATGTTGTAGGTAATGTTCCTACTGTTTTGTTCTTATACATACTGTTTCTTCAAGTCATATTTGACATTATCCACTGATATTGGATGCTTCTGCTTATTTCCCATGTATTCACATACACGCTTAGTGGATTTCTGTTCGTTTTGACATTTTTCCAATAAAGATGTTTGGACACAATAGTCAGAGCACTTTACTCTGCAGTGAAGGAAAGTGTTTGTTACCTCTTTAGCGACCAGGCCTGAAAAGACCCCACCAAGGTGACCAGACCTGCGGAGGGAATCAAAAGTTCTTGATGTCCGCTGCTGGGTTCTGGCTCCCTGATCTCCTGTCGTCAACATCTGGTTTGATACTGGTCGCGTGGCCACATTGGTCACGTGACCTGCATCAAACTGGATTCTGACGATGGAAAATTGGAAAGCTGTTTTATTTGAGGAAAACTGTGCAAAAAATAAAAAAAATGCCAGCATTCAAAGCACAAACTAATCAGACACTTTACACATGTATATAAATTAGCAAAGATATACACATTAACGCTGGCCATACATAGCGGTCTCATAGCGGACTGGGCAATTTAATCTGATCCTCATACACCCTCCTCAAATCAGGAGAGAGCAGGGAGCCCATTGTCCATATTAGATGGTCGGCTGATACATATCTGATGTGTATGGTCAGCTACAATATATCATTTCTTTAACGTTTTCCCTTCTCAACAACAATCTTATGCCCATTATATACATCTGTACATGTTTCATATGTTCTCATCAAACCATTTATATGAAAGTTATCATACCAGCTGACATCTTCACTACATTCAGCTCAGAGTAGAGTTCTTTTACAATATCAGACCGATCCTCCCATGGTCTCTCTGTTACATGACTTTTCCATTTTTTGAAACCAAACTGTGAAATAAAAAAAATAAATACATACAAACAAGAGGAATACACAAAGTAAGGGGTAGTGTATCTTAGTCAATAGAAAAAAAAAAAAAAAAAAAAAAACACACACACTTCATAAACCCGCTAAAATGATTGTCTCATCACCTTAAGAATCAATAATAAAGAACAGTTTTCTAAATGTCTGGATTCTGTCTTAATTTAGTATGACACAGTGTATTGTAATGCATAAAAAACCCATACATAAGGAAAGCTACATAAAAAGAAATTATATATGAGTAGAAGTTACCTAGGAGTCTATTATGTGTGTGGCTAAGGGGCATTTCTGGGGTCACAATATTAATGACCTGTTCTTAGAACAGGCTATCCATATCAGATTGATGGGGTCCACCATTCAGTGATTTATAGGGGCTGTGTTGCTGGGACGAGCACTGCATCCTCTTCCTTGTTTACACTGCTCAGTGCCAACTTAGTGGTGGCTATGCATGGTATTTGTGAAAGGGAATGCCTTTAAAGGGAACCAGTCAACTGCACTGTGCTGCCCTCACTGACATACTGGATGATTTCAGCAGTCAGTACTTTTACATTGTTGGCCTGCTGAACCCCACCTCCGTACTTCCATTGTGTATAGGATAGAAACCTGTCACTCATCGTCCAGAGGCGGCGGGGACAGGCACACTGATCGGAGGACCACAGGAGCTGTGCGATAAGAGCAGGGGCCTGGTTACCGACAGCCAGACCACTGCTGTAACTGCAATCAACTACAACTACAATGCCGGCCGCTTAAATCCGTAGATGCTGTGGTCAATGGTGAACAGCACATTTAATTAGTTTACAGATCGAGGGGGTCTCATTTTCTCACCCCATCAGCATCCTGCGAGGTGCCGATAGTTGCTATGGCAGCACAAGGCCTTACAAAAGCCTCTGGGTCTCCCAGCTACGGAAGTCTATTTCAACTGCAAAAAAATTTCTTAAAAATAAAGTTACATCTTTAAATTTCACCCCCATTTTGCTTTAATTCCTGAGGAACACCTAATGGTTTAAGAAAGTGGTGAATAATTTGAGGGTTTCTAAGCCCCTTAAAGTCACTTCAGAAGGGCACTGGTCCTTAAAGTTGATTTTGGAAATTGTTGAAAATTTACATATCAAATTATAAGCCTTCTAACATCCTAAATAAAATAACGTCTAGCTTAGTCTTGAGAAGAGATGTCTAAGGGGAGACATGATTAACCTATACAAATATATAAATGGGCCATACAAAAAAAAAAAAAAAAAAAAAAAAAAAAAAAAAAAAAAAAAAGGTGAATATGGTGGGCACTGCCTCCGACTGGAGAAGAAAAAAGTTCAGTCTCCAGAAACTTCTTTACTGTAAGAACTGTAAATCTGTGGAGTAGACTTCCTCAGGACGTGGCCACAGCAGGAACAGTCGACAGTTTTAAAAAGAATTTAGATGAATTCTTAAAAGTAAATCACATTAACGCTTATATAAATGTGCCGAAATCTGAGTCTCATTTCCTTCTGGGATTCGTGTCTCCACCTATCCCTTAGTTGAACTTGATGGACTTATGTCTTTTTTCAACCGTATTAACTATGTAACTTATGATCATTCCACCACTGTAAGGAAACTCATTGCAAAATGCACAGATTTATCTGAAAATCGGGTATTTACAGCAGTCTGAGCACAAAGCTGCAGTGTAAAGCATGAGGGAAGGGTATAGCAGCCACTTGAACCTGTGGTGGGGCAGGAAGTGTGTTTCTGACACCCTTTCTAGTTTAGGCTACCAGTTTTTTTTTCCCCCATTTAGATTTTATTAAAGTTTGCTTTTATCAATACAAGTGTATTGCATATGACAAAAAGAAATAAAAAAAAAAATTATTATATATATATATATATATATATATATATATATATATATATATATATATTTATATTTATATTAAAAGGAAATCTTGAGCAGTACAAAATAAGTCTGTGTTCATTTAATCAAGCAGATGCGCTCGAGTGTCCCAATCAAACCCTTGGAGGAGGGACTCTGCGTGCAGAGTTGTTCAAACGGGGAGAGGGTGGGGACCCTCTGGGACCCCAACACTTCCTTTCAGTAGTGGAGTATCCTCAAATATTGAAACCTTAGGTCCCTAGAAAAGGAAAATTTAGTTTGTAGGTCTTCAAAGGATAAAACTGTGTCTGAGAACTGGTCCTTCAAATCCAGAAGGCAGTACAAACCAGCTCTAGACCAAGGTCCTACCATATCTGCCTCAGAGCTGCCCTGAAGCAGTGGAGTATAGAGGAATAGCATAAGGGGGGGGAATCGGAGCGTAGCTAAATTGTACTTCACCCACATACCCAACCATACCTCATAGGTCCAAGGAGATTAGAGGGAGGAATAGTAGCGAGCGGGCCCCAGATCAAGGTCCCTAAATGAGTAGGTGCCAGCCACAATCTCTCAATTTCGGTCCACCGACTGTAAGAATGGAAAGTCGACTAAGATGGAATCTGCCGTAAGCGGGCGGCTAGATAATAGCTAGCTAAATTTGAAAGGGCTAAGCCTCCACTCATGACAGGAGCCATTAATATCTTAGAGGAAATCCAATGTCTTTTATAATTCCAGACAAAGCGGAGAAAGCCTGCCTGAATGGAACGGAGGACTGCAGCCGGCACCCTCACCGGGAGAGTCTCGAACAAATATAGAAATTTGGGGAGGATTGACATCGTAATAGCAGCTATTTGGCCCAGGAGTGACAGTGGTAGCGATTTCCACTTCGCTAACAGGGAGTGAACTTCAGCTATTAAGGAGGGAAAATTGGCCTTATACAGGGTAGAATAGTGTGGAGTAAGGGAGATTCCCAGGTATTTTATTGAATGTGTTTGCCAGGTATAATGAAATCTTCCCTGCAACAGGAGAAGTCTATCTGGGTTAATATTAATAGGCAAAGCCTCTGATTTTGAGGCATTCAGTTTATATCCCGACACTCTACTATATCTATCCAGCACCACGTGAAGATTAGGGAGGGAAATAAAGGGGTTCGTCAAGGTAAGTAACACATCATCAGCAAAAGAGGTAAATAGAAAAGGCCCTATCCCTGACCATTATACCCTGAATATCTGGGGAATTCCATATGAGTGCTGCAAGGGGTTCTATACTAAGCACATATAGGAGGGGAGACAAAGGACACCCCTGGCAAGTACCATTATATATTGGGAGCGAAGAAGAGTGAGCATGGGGGTAGACTAACCACCGCGGAAGGAGAGGAGTAGAGCCCTCGCAGGGCGGTCAAGAAGGCCCCCTTGAAACCAAAATGATGCAAGGTACGAAACATAAAATCCCAGTTCAACCAGTCAAATGCTTTCTCAGCATCAAGACCAAGCATCCTCCCCTATTCGCGACATCGACCAGATCAATTGCACGTCTCGTGTTGTCCCCTGCCTGGCGAAATCTGACAAATCCTACCTGATCCTTGTGTATTAAACTTAATACCTGGCTGCATCATTTATTTGCCAACAGCTTAGTGAAAATCTTCAGATCAGAGTTCAAAAGGCTGATGGGTCTATAACTCGCGCAGTCTGATGGATCCTTCCCGGTTTGGGGATAACCATGATATAGGACTGAGCATAGTATCAGGAATCTTCTCTCCCTGCAAAAACCCATTAAACAACCCCACCATATGAGGAATCAGTACATCCCCAAATGTCTTAAAATAAGCATAAGAAAGCCCATCAGGGCCAGGAGCCTTCCCTGTGGGTAATTCAGAGATAGTATCACTGAGTTCTTCATCAGTAATAGGTTGATTCAGATGGGCTAACGCAGTCTGGGAGAGGACAGGGAGATGAGAGTCCGAGAGAAATCCATCCAGAAGCGCATTACGAGCCATCTTGTCCTTGGGCAATGGGGAAGAAAGGGAATATAACGTGAAGTAATATTTATGAAATAAATTGGCAATAGATGCTGGATGGTATTGCAAGGTACCCTGGCGATCCTTGATCGCAAGAGGTGTAGAAGCAGCCGCCCTATCTTTAAGCTGACAAGCCAGTAACGTATGGGGCTTATTACTATACGTAAAATAACTTGCCTGGTGTACCGGATCATTTGCTCAGTGGAGGAGGAGGCCAAGGACTTGAGACGGCTCGCAGTTCCACCATCTGCCTCAAAAGGCGTCTAGAAGGGTTTGTATTCAGTGAATGTTCCCACAGTATAACGCGAGATGAGACACTATCGCTGTTCTCCGCAAAATACTGGGACAGAGAGGAACGCAGCCCATCTCTAGTTAGTGGATTAGTCAGCAGAGTATCTTTTAATCTCCAATGGGGGGTTAGGCTACCAGTTTGGCTACACAGGTGAAGCTTTTTCCCCACCTACAGGTATTACCTATACCCATGGAGCCGTGTCCCCCAACTCTGTTTTAAGCTAGCAAACAAGGAAAATAAAATTTCCCATAAACCCCACCCCCCAGACTTACCTTGTAGTTGTTAGACAGTTTAAGAGCCTCCACCTCGTTCTCTGCAGTTATGGTGGTTTTCACAAGGCAGAGGTCACAAGGCTGTACCTCTTCTGAGTGATGAAGACAACATGATAGAGATGAGACTGCTCCTACAATGACAAAGTAAATGTTTATGGCCATAATACTTTGAATGGCCAAAGCCTTTTTTTCTGAAGTTTGAAAATAGTTAGTTTACGGATCCGAAATTGTGAAAAGTTCTGTAAGACAATATGCTTTAGTTACTCAGATTTTTCAAGTTCTCAGCTTGGTTGTGAAGGGAATCTCGCTTCCCTTCACAGATGCCACAAACCCATAGGCTGCTGACATCACAGTTCATTACATTTGTTGGAAATAATGTGAAAGTCTGGCATCTAGGCTGTTTAGACCGGATTTTATTGAGGTTTAGTCTCTGGATATAAAAAGGAATGTTAGAATCACTGACAGCAAGCAGAGATTTTGAAACCAAGGATAACAGAGGCACACGGTCAGGATGCACTTTCAGTTTCTAAAGATTTTTTAAGATCTGGATCTCTAACTATTGAACAATACATAACAGCATCCAAAAGGAAGCAGCAGCACTCCAATACTTCCTAGCGAATGTAAAACACATTGACTTAAAGGGGTTTTCCGGGCTTTTACTATTGATGACCTATCCTCAGGATTGGTCATCAATATCAGATCGGCGGGTGTCCGACACCCAGCACCCCTGCCGATCAGCTGTATGAGGAGACGGCAAGCACGGTGCACACGTACCATCTCCCTTCGCTTTTCCTGCTTGGCTGCTGCTATCTATTGCAATAACCATAGATAGCAGCGGCGGACAGGAAGAGACAAGGCACGTGCACACTGCTCATGCCGCCTCCTCATACAGCTGATCAGCGGAGGTCCCGGAGGATTAGTCATCAATAGTAGGAGCCCAGAAAACCCCTTTAATACACAGACACGCAATGTTTCATTTCCTTATTGGAACCGTTTGCAAGCAGGGTATAAAGCGTTACATATTAAATTATTCAATTGTATAGTGTACAATATAAAAATACATACATATCAAAAACACCCATAAAAGCAGCAAGTGGCTATGTACATGGCTTAGTTTTGGTTAATCGATATACAGGTGTCAAACTAGAGGGCGCTACCCATATTACACAAAATTATATCTGGGGGAAGGAAATCTCACAAACTGCCATGGTATTACAATAGCATGTCCGAATTCAGTGAGCTCTGTAGAACAAGCCACACAAATTACTGTAAAGGCAGAATGCATAGCTAGGAACTGGATTTTATACACCTGTTGCAAAAGGACTGAATGAAACACCTGAATTCAATGATTAGGAGATGTGTCCCAGTACTTTTGTCCATATTGTACATGTCTATAATTTACGTAATCCCCTTGCATTATAATAAAAACAATTCTTATAAATCACCTGGCAACAGTCTTGGAGTCAGCAGACTATGTTGATGAGATCCGGAATGAGTGTCTACCAAATCCTGCAAATTACCGGAACAATGTCTGTCACACAGGGATCCTCTTCGATGGTGTGAATCAGCACGATGTTCAAATTCACGTGGGAAGTCTGGAACAAAGAATTAAAAAAAATAAAAATCGACCAAGCCAAAGAATTACATTTCTTGAAAAGAGTACACAATTAACAAAAGCACAAGCTACTAATCTATTGGTTCTGCTTAAAGCAGATAAGAGAAGCCCTCACGTGTTCTTATTAAGTACATACATCATATCAGCCGCTCAGAGCAGAGAAGGACAGACATCACTCAGATGAGACCATTTATTCTGCTATAACATGGTGCCTTTTACACAGTAGAACCCTGCTCTCCTGAGCAAAATGCCAAGAGCAGGATTATACTGGACTTATTGGATGAACAAGAAAGTGGACATTCTGCATTTACAGTGGCTTTCAGGGGCGGACTGGAAACTTAAAGTGGGCCTGGAAAAAATACTTAAAGGGTTGTCCGAGTTATTTTTTTGTCCTTTGTATGTTTCTAACTAGTCAAATACAACAGCTTTTCCATACTCTTTCTGCTTCTAAAGCTGCTGGTTTCTTAGAGTTAACTCAGGGTCACATGACCTGTGATGTCAGCTTATCTCCCTGCTGTGTGATGTTTCGTGCACAAGCCTCAGAGATCAGGTAACAGCCTGTACACAAGGTCACTGGCCACGCCCCCTGCACTGCCGGGCTGCTATCTGCTCTCTCCCTGGATTCCTTCAGATAAAACATTAACCCCTTCAGCCAGAACACACTGAAGGCTTTACAACAGCAGCAGGAGATGTAAAGAGGCACAGGATCTGCTCTCCTCACCCTACAGACACAGAGCTGACTGGAGCTGATCTGGAGGAGATGCAAAGTACAAGTACAGGTAGGGGGGAGATCCTGTGTGTATCAGCAGTGTCATTGTACAGCTGGGACTTGTAGTCCTACACATACAACATGCTGCTCCCAGCAGGCAGACATGTCACTCAGCACTTGTATTCACTCCCTTTACAGAGAGGGGGGGGGGGGGGGGAGGGGCAGAGATTGTTATTACTGCATGTAAACAAAGGCCAGAAGAGAACCAGGGAAATGAGGAAATAGAGATATTTTTTTTGCCTAAAACTTGCTTAACTTAGTTATATACTTTACATCAGATTTAAAGTACTATATTTTTTTTTCATAACTCTGACAACCCCTTTAAAGTGGCCCTTTTTGTAGTCGGTTCCAAATTGATGTAAGGCAGAGCCAGCAATACCATATTGTGGCACATTACACCCCTCAACAGCGCCAATACCACAGTCCATCACAAAATACATCCCCAAAAACATCCAATGACCGGCCATGAGGAGGGCTCAGGTGGCCCCCTGGACATCGGCCCACCGGGAAATTTCCCTGTTATGTCTATGGCCAATCCGCCCCTGGTGACTTTGAAAACTGGATGACTACTGGGGTAATCATGGAGTGGATTTCAACAGTGTTGTGCAGTGGCTTAATATTGATCACCTCTCCTCAGGATAGCTCATCAACATCAGATCAAAAGGGGTCACTTAATGGGACAAGCAGTTGTAATTACACGTTCTCTATGTAGGAGACAACACGCAGGTAATCTTGAAGCAATTGCATGCTCACAAATGTGTGGCTGCACATTATATATTCCGTCTCCTCCCTCTGTTCTGTCTGTAATGAGAGAAGCTATATACTGTAGGCAGTAGTAACAGTGTCACAATCACCTCCAGCAATAATTTACTATATTCATTTGATCAATCATACAATGACTTCATTATATTAGATCATCCGTACCATTTATTAGTTCATTATAATCATTTGATCATTCATACAAATAATTTCTCATATTTGATTGTTCATTACATTTAGTAATTCAGGTTAGATAATACAAACAAAGCACCCATTATGAATGACCAAACACACAAGAAAAAGGGGTAGGCTGCGCTGTACAGCCTTCATCACTGTGCCTATGACGTAACAGAACACCTGGAAGAGACAGCGCGGGAGCTTGGCGGCCAGCGGCACTCACTGCGCCAAATAAAGGCCGCACGGCGCACGATTTGCAGCACGGACAGGGCCAGGAGCAGATAGAGCAAGCTGCCTGGCCCTGTCCATCAAAAGAACGGAAGCGTAACTAAAGGTGGGGAAACGGCACTACTAGGTGCAGGGTTACCGCCCCTTGCACCTAGTAAGGTTAATTTGCATATCAGAAAAGTTTATTTTTTACAAAAACGGGGACACCAAGAAGAAAATGATTAACAGATTGCAAATGTCATCCTGTTTTATATGCCCAACACTGGTGACAGAAACCCTTTAAATATCCAAAAAAAAATTGTATACCCTGTATATAAAAAAACAATTAAAAAGACACATCTGGAAGTTGTAAAATACACATCCTCCCTCTCACTATTCCCCCAAATCAATGCATGCAGACAAACTGGTACACAATCATCCAATAGACAAAGACAAGTAATCACCGTAAGCACAAAATATGCAAATGCTAATAACCTGAAAGGTAAGGGATATGCCCCATTGTGCACCAGTGTGAGGGGAAGGAGAAAACACCCTACATGTATTGCCAGCCACCTGGCTTTGATGAAAGACACAGAACTGACAGTTGTGACCTGCCCGGTCTGTCTTCTAAAATCCTGAGGGTCAGTAGCACACAAACATTTCCAGAGCGGGAGGGCATCAATGAGCCTAAAGTGATTTTTTCCCTGATTTTAATGTGGACCCAGGCACTCTGTAGGGCTTCCGATCTGTGACTCCATTCCACACTGCACTGTATCTTCCGGATTGTGGACCCATTCAATTGAATGGGTCCGCCTCCGTGAGGCAGTGCGCACACAGACGGTGCCAGTATGTTGTTGGCAGGGCGCAATACGGGCACGGCTGGCACATGAGCTTGTGCATAAGCCCTTAAAGAGGACCTTTCACCACTCCTGACATGCCTTTTTTAATAGCTCCATGTATTCCCCACGTACTAACAATTCTGGAACATCTATTCTTATGGCTCTATGATGTGTCATTCCTTTATTATTTCTACTAGAAGTTATGAATTAATTACTAGCATTCAGGGAACAGAGGGGAGGTAACAAGTTGGGGGGGGTGTATCTGCACAGTCTGAGGATGACAGCACTGATTGGATAGAGTCAGATTGTGCAGGTACACACCCCCAACTGGTCACCTCCCCTCTGTACCCTTACTGTAGACTGCTAGCAATTCATTCATAACTTCTAGTGCAAATAATAAAGGAATGGCACAACATACAGACATAAGAATAGATGTTCCAGAATTGTTTTTAATGCATGAAGCTATTAAACCAGGCATGTCAGAAGAGGTGAAAGGTCTTCTTTAAAGAGAACATTGATAGATGAGGCCGAACTTAAATTTTCACGTTAATTACAGAATTTATTAAAACAAATGCAAAGACAAATTTACATGCTGCACAACTGACTTCAGAGAAGCCAAATTCATACTATGTGAAACATATGTGGAGCCCTACAAATGTTGCAGAATTTACATTTTTTTAGGGTTATTACTTTCAAAACTCAAATCATATTGGTCCACATTCTATCCACTGCACCTATTTTTTCAGCGGTTACGCCCAGAAACTGTTGCAGTGCCCCGGATTATGAGCGCTTGTATAAAATTATACCAATCAGTATTTTTCCCCAATACATTTCTAAATGTGATTTAGACCCCAAAACAGATCTCAGTTGACGAGTCTGATAAAATTTAAGGGAAGACTACACATTAAAGAACATCAACCATCCTCTCCAGAATGTCGGAATATGCTATAGACCCTATGGATGGGGTCAATTACACTGGCAATGGTAGTCTCTCTCTATACGACCTCTTTCTCTTGACTATGCCCTCCCCTCGTTTCTCCTACCTCCCCACCCTCTTTTTTTTCTCTAATGTAATTTTCCATGAATATATTTCTCCCGAATCATTGATGTTAGGATTATATGCTACTATATTATATTCTGACTCCATATGTACAACATACTTTTGGTGAAATATGCTGAAGGATCTAACATTGTATTTGTTTTCTGTATGGGTCCTGCACAACTCTTTCTGATGATATGCTTAATTCAGTGATGGATGTTATACATTGTTATATTTTATTAAAATGTTCAATAAAAACAGTAAACATAGAATGTCAACCATCAAAATGAACACATTATCATTAAATTCTATAAAATGTGGGAAAGGATTGCAAGCAGAATCCACCAGGGTGCCCCCAATATTTTAAGACCAATGGAAAAATCCACCCATTTTTGCAGACGGGGTATAACCTATATCTAGGCAATTTCTGTGGCAGAATTTCTCCTTTTCAAATACCTAGCATAATAAAACACTGGGGCGTGTGACACAATTAGAAAAAAGCCCAAGGGATATCCACAAGTACTGGTCAGACAGATACTAAAAACGGGGATCCGCTGAGGTGAACTGCTGGCAGACAGGCATGACATATGGTAGTTTGCACTTTTCATACTGATGCCACCATGGTGTAAGGAGAAACACGCAGATCTTCTGTCCAGTTTGGCCCAGCATTGTGCATTCCTGTTTCTTATAGTTAAAGGGGTATTCCGGTTACACAAAGTAGTACCTATGTTACAGAGTTTTACCATGCAAATGGCTCACTAATATAATGTTATTACTAATGTTGCAATCTTTACCTGCAATAAAAAATACCTTTTTTGGGCAGCCAGCCTTTTGTTTATTCAATGTTTTCCATGGATACGACCTGTAGTTTTCTGTGTAGCCTGGTCGAGCATGGAGTTATGCTCTACCAACCTTACTTCTTTAGAAGCAGGATGAGTATTTGCCTTCAAGTAAACCACAGAGACATCGGGGCATGTAAGCCCCGCCCACCTATGGACAGGTTTGTATGAGCTCCTCCCATTTTGGCCCAGGACCGTGCAAGAGAATTATGGGCAATGTAGTCAGAATGTTTGTTTGCAGCTCATGTGATGTAAGGGAACGTGCCATAACAGTAAGAGCCGATTACATATCACAATGGGAGAACAGTAGTGGGATAGAAGGTAACGCTGGACCCCCGAAAACAGTTTCTGTATGGGGGGGGGGGGGGGGAGGGGGAGATTGCTTACACAACCGGAATACCCCTTTAAGTAAAAGAGATTTTCAAAACCTCATAGTACAGAGTATGGAAATTGACCTGCAGTGCAGATTTAACCCTTTGAAATGCAAACAGTGAGATCAGGGGCAAATCTGCATGAAAAGTAGCAAATGCTTATGTGGTGAGGAAATGAGATCCAGCAGTGATCTGGTTGCTTTCCAGTATAAATGCTGGGTCTCAGACTGACTATTGCAACAGAGTTACCACATTTAGGCTCCATTCACACGTCCGTATGGTTTAATCCGCATCCGATCCACAAATGCGGATCCATTCATTTCAATGGCTCCGCAAAAAATGCAGACAGCACTCTGTGTGCTGTCCGCATCCGTTCTTGCGTTCCGTTATGCGGATCCCCATACAAAATAGAGCTTGTCCTACTTTTGTCCGCATATGCGGTCCGTGGTCCCATTGTAGTCAATGGGTCCACAAAAAATGCGGATAATATGCGGAATGCATCAATATGTTATCCACAATTGCGGATCCGTTTCCAGGAAATAGAAAGAAATACCCTAACATATATTCCTCCTTCGTTTTTTTTTTTTTTTTGCAGAAAGACAGAACGGATGCGGATGTACAATTGGTAAAAACGGATCCGCAAAAAAAACAGAACGACAAATTGGAAAACAAGAATACAGACGTGTGAATGAAGCCTTAATAGGAGGCACACTTCTTGCACACTACCCTTTCTAATTTCAATGGTGCAAGATGCGCCCTGAGGGTCCTTACACACTAATTTTATACTGGCGGGGTTTATTTAACCAGAATAAAAAAAAAAAAAAACCATCTGCATTTTGTTGCTGCAATTGTTGTGCCACTGCGGGATGGCGAGGGGGTCATAACTAAGATTTTTAGCCAGTTTTTGGCATAAAATAAAAAGTTGGAAGACCCCTTTTTGAAACTTTTTAAATGCCCATGCAACAATATTTTCAGCTCTGCAAAGATTTACTAGCATTTATGTCTGAAAACAGGGGTCTAAAACCATGGCAGTCATGGGTTGGAGTGGATCAGGCGCTTTTATTTTTATCTGCAATAAATGAAGGTCCAAAACACAAACATGCAGAAAACACTAAAAATTCAGTGTTAAATAACATTAACATCAGTCCATATGTTTTATATTTAATTGCTTATATAGCACCAGTATATTCCACAGCACCATTATCACATGCTGGACCTATTTAGCACTTTTTTTTTTCTTTTAGATGTAGGTTGCTTTGCACTTTTCATTGTCACTCAGGGTCTACCACATAGAGGTACAGGTGAGAATATATATATATATATATATATATATATATATATATATATATATATATATATTATTTTTTTTTCATTCATTCAATTATCATTGAAGTGCACCAGACAGAAGCTTAACCCTCCACACCGAATAGCTGCCTCCCTGTAATGCAGGCTCAGCCTCTGGGCACTATGTGACTTGTAGTCCCAGGGAACTGTGAGGAGCAGCCTCACTAGGTGCAAGACCAAGGAACAGGTGTGCTCACAACGTTCACCTGCTGCAAGTCACGATATTCACGACATAAACCCCACCGTAGAGGCACGCAGTAGTTCTTACCGAAGGTGTCATGTGTGTACCTCCTGCGCCGCGCGTACTCCACATCCGTAGACATGACTGCAGACAACGAGCCTCTCCGCCCGACACTGCCTCACACACGCCAGCAGCCGCTCATCTACCCTGTTTTAAGAAAGGATTGCAAGTGTGCGCATGCGTAGTTTGGGTTGCTCTGAAGCACGCTGGGATTTGCTGTTGTAATATCAATCAGGAGAACTAGGGGGCGCTCACTCGAAGAATAGCGATTTCATCCAGCAGAGAAGTGGGGTTCTACCTGCGGTGTCAGATGTATATTAAAGTGGCCCTGGAAAAAATACTAAAAGTGGCCCCGTTTTGTAGTCAGGTCCAAATTGATGGAAGGCAGGGCCAGCAATACCATATTGCGGTACATTATACCACCCCAACAGAGCCAAATACCACAGTCCATCACAAAATGTTACCAGCAGCACAAAATACATCCTCAAAAACTTCCACTGGCCGGCCCTGAGGAGGGCCCAGGTGGCTCCCTGGGTTTCGGCCCACAGGGAAATTTCCCTGTAAGGTCTATCCGCCCTTGTCTGTGCACTAGTGTGGTGAGGTATGGCATTCCCATGTACTGCTGCTGCTGTAGTGGACTATCATAGCACTGTTCATGGGCTTCATTCTCTGGGTCAGTATGATTACAATACCACATTTATATAGTTTTTCTTGCGTTTTAACCCCATCCCGCCCAGCGCCATATGTACGGCTCCTGCACCTGCCCGATCAGCGGCGGGGGTCCAGCTGTGCCCAGTAGCCGGACCCCTGCTGTATGCACCGGCATCGGTGAAAACACCGATGCCGGAGCATTAACCCTTCATGCGATGTGGGCGGTGGGAAGGGGTGTCCTTCGGGTCCCCGCGCTGCTGTGACGGGGACCCGATGGCTTAGATGGCAGCCGGATGCCTTCCTTAGGTATCCGGCTGCCATCTACGGAAGCCTGTGAGATCCAGCCCCCTGGATCTCACAGGCAGAAGGCTGTAAGTGTATTACATTGAGTAATACACTTATAGCCAATGCATTACAATACAGAAGTATTGTAATGCATTGTAAAGGGGATCAGACCCCCAAAAGTTAAAAAAATTGCAAAAAAAAAAAGAAAGTGAAAAAAATAAAGTTTTACAAAAAAAAGTTTCAAGTAAAAAAAAAAGCGTCCTTTTCACAAAATAAAGTTAAAAAAAAGAAAAATAGACATATTAGGTATCGCCGTGTCCATATCGACTGGCTCTATAAAAATATTACATGATCTACCCCGCCAGGTGAACGCAGTGAAAAAAAAAAAAAAAGTACCAAAACAGACATTTTAAGATCACCTTCCCTTACAAAAAGTATAATAGCAGGCGATCAAAAAAGTCTATGTACCCCAAAATAGTACCAATCAAACCGTCATCTTGTCCCTCAAAAAATGAGACCCTACCTAAGACAATCACCTGAAAAATTTAAAAAATATGTCTCTCAGAAAATGGCAACACAAAAAAATATTTTATTTTGTTCAAAAATGCATCTAATGTTTAAAACGTTCCAAAAATAAAAATGTTAGACATATTGGGCATTGCCGCGTCCATAACAACTTGCTCTATAAAAATATTACATGACATGGCCCCCCAGGTGAATGCTGTAAAAAATTTTTTAAAAAAAGCTATGCCAAAACAGCCATTTTTTCCCTCTTGCCTCACAAAAAGTGTAATAGCAGGCGATCAAAAAGGCATATTTAACCCAAAATGGTACCAATCAAACCGTCATCTTGTCCCGCAAAAAATGAGACCCTACCTGAGACAATCGCCAGAAAAATAAAAAAAATATGGCTCTCAGAAAATGGCAACACAAAAAAATGTTTTATTTTGTTCAAAAATGCATCTAATGTGTAAAACTTTCCAAAAATAAAAATGTTAGACATATTGGCTATGGCCGCGTCTGCAACAACCTGCTCTATAAAAATATTACATGAGATGGCCCCCCAGATGAATGCTATAAAAACATTTTTTAAAAACTATGCCAAAACAGCCATTTTTTTCCCTCTTTCCACACAAAAAGTGTAATAGCAGGCAATCAAAAAGGCATATTTAACCCAAAATGGTACCAATAAAACCGTCATCTTGTCCCGCAAAAAATGAGACCCTACTTGAGACAATCGCCAGAAAAATAAAAAAAATATGACTCTCAGAAAATGGCAACACAAAAAAATATTTTATTCTGTTCAAAAATAAATCTAATGTGTAAAATTTAACAAAAATAAAAACGGGAGACATATTGGGTATCGCCGCGTCCGTAACAACCTGCTCTATAAAAAATATCACATGATTTGCCCCCTCAGGTGAATGCTGTAAATGCTGTAAATTTTTTTTAAAGAAAACTATGCCAAAACAGCTATTTTTTTCACCTTGACTCACAAAAAGTGTAATACCAAGCGATCAAAAAGTCTTATGTACCCCAAAATGGTACCAATGAAAACGTTACCTCATCTCGCAAAAAATAATAATAATAACTCAAAAAAATAAAAATCAATGGCTCCCGCAAACCAATCCATCAAAATCTGTGCTGCAAAATCCATATGGCGCTCCTTCTGTTCTGAGTCCTGCCATGTGCCCCCACAGCAGTTTATCACCACATATGGGGTGTTGCCATATTCAGGAGAAAATGGGGAACAAAATATGGGGTGCTTTTCTCCTGTTACCCCTTGTGAAAATGAAAAATTTGGGGCTAAAGCAACATTTTATTGGAAGAAATGAAACTTTTCATTTTCACAGCCAAGTGTTTCAAAATTCCATAAAACGCTTAGGGGTTCAAAGTGGCCAGTATAGTTAATATATTCTTTGAAGGGTGTAGTTTCCAAAATGGGGTCACTTTTTGAGGGTTTCCACTGTAGGGGTACGTCAGGGTCTCTCAATTACAAAATGGTGCCTAAAAACTATTCTAGCAAAATCTGCCTCCAAAATCCATATGGCGCTCCTTTCCTTCTGACCACTGCCACAAACCCACAGAGATGTTTACCACCACATATGGGGTATTTCTGTAAACTGCAGAATCAGAGCAATGTATATTGAGGTTTAGTTTGCTGTTAACCCTTGCTGTGTTGCAAGAAAAAAATTGTTAACATAAATAATCTACCAAAAAAGTGAAATCTTTCCTCCATTTTCCTTTAATTCTGGTGAAACACCTCAAGGGTTAACAAAGTTTGTAACATCAGTTTTTTTATAATTTGAGAGGTGTAGTTTCTAAAATGGGGTCATTTATGGGTGGTTTCCATTATGTAAGCCCCTCAAAATCACTTTATATCTGAATTGGTGCTTATAAAAATGGTTTTGGAAATTTTGTTGAAAATTTAAAAAATGGCTTCTAAGCCTTCTAACGTCCTAAAAAAGTAAAATGAAATTTATAAAATGATGCCAACATAAAGTAGACATATGGGGAATGTAAAATAATAACTATTTTTGGAGGTATTACTATGTATTTTGAAAGTAAAGAAATTGAAATTTGGAAATTTGCTATTTTTTTTCCAAATTTTTGGTAAATTTGGTATTTTTTATAAATAAAAATGAAATATTTTGCCACAAATTTACTACTGTCGTGAAGCACAATATGTGACGAGTAAACAATCTCAGAATGGCCTGGATAAGTAAAAGCGTTCCAAAGTTATTACCAACTGGAGGAGGAATGGAAGGAGGAACTAGAACAGTGCAGAAGGAAAGGTGTAGAGGAAAAAATATATATAAACCTCTTAATTGTATGTACACTAATGCCAGAAGCCTGACTAATAAAACTGGTGAACTGGAATTAGTGATGTGTGAGGAGGACTATGACATAGTGGGAGTAACTGAGACATGGCTGGATGATAGCTATGACTGGGCAGTTAACGTACAGGGTTACAGTCTGTTTAGAAAGGATCGCCAAAACCGGAGAGGGGGAGGGGTCTGCCTTTATGTAAAGTCCTGTCTAAAGCCCACACCCCGGGAAGATATAAGTGAGGGACATGAAGATGTGGAGTCACTGTGGGTAGAAATAAATGGAGCCAAAAACAATAATAAAATACTAATAGGGGTTTATTATAAACCACCCAATATACCAGAGTCCACAGAAAATCTACTTCTAAATTAAATAGACGAGGCGGCAAAACATAATGAGGTCGTTATTATGGGGGATTTCAACTACCCAGATATAGACTGGGAAACTGAAATCTGTATATTTTATAAAGGAAACAGGTTCTTGGAAATAACCAAAGACAATTACCTTTCCCAACTGGTTCAGGACCCGACTAGAGGGACGGCCATACTGGACTTAGTATTAACCAATAGACCTGACAGAACAACAGATGTGCAGGTTGGGGGACACCTAGGAAATAGTGACCATAATATAATAACCTTCCAACTGTCATTCAAAAGAGTGTTTCTTCAGGGAGGAACAAAAATACCAAGCTTCAAAAAAGCTAAATTTAGCCAATTAAGAGAGGCCATAGGCCTAACTATCTGGGACAAAGTCCTCAAAAATAAAAATACAGCCACAAAATGGGATATTTTTAAAAGCATCCTAATATCTAATTGTGAGAGGTACATTCCTTATGGGAATAAAAGGTTAAGAAACAAGAAAAAACCAATGTGGATAAATAGAGCTGTAAAGAAAGCAATAAATGACAAACAGAAAACATTTAAATCACTAAAACAGGAGGGGAGCGAGGAAGCATTGAAAAACTATAAGGAAAAAAATAGAATATGTAAAAGACAAATAAAAGCAGCCAAACTAGAGACCGAGAGATTAATCGCCAAAGAGAGTAAAACTAACCCTAAAATGTTCTTTAATTATATAAATGGTAAAAAGTATAAACCTGAAGGTGTCGGCCCCTTACAGAGTAATGAGGGGGGAGTTGCAGAGAGCGATGAGGAGAAAGTAAAGCTATTAAATATCTTTTTCTCCACTGTATTCACTGAGGAAAATTAATGGGGAATATAAAAGTAAATTCCCCATTAAAAATGTCCTGTCTGACCCAGGAAGAAGTAGAGCTGCGTCTTAAAAAGATTAAAATAGACAAATCGCCAGGATCGGACGGCATACACCCCCGTATCCTAAGAGAATTAAGTAATGTCATCGCCAGACCCTTATTTCTGATATTTAAGGACTCTATACTGACAGGGGGTGTTCCACAGGATTGGCGCATAGCAAATGTGGTGCCAATATTCAAAAAGGGTCCAAAAACAGAGCCCGGGAATTATAGGCCGGTAAGTTTAACATCTGTCGTGGGTAAACTGTTTGAGGGTTTTCTAAGAGATGCTATCTTGGAGTACCTCAATGAAAATAAGCAAATAACTCCATTTCAGCATGGCTTCATGAGGGGTCGGTCATGTCAAACCAGTTTAATCAGTTTCTATGAGGAGGTAAGTTCTAGACTGGACTGCGGCAAATCAATGGATGTCGTATATCTGGACTTCTCCAAAGCATTTGACATGGTACCACATAAAAGGTTAGTATATAAAATTAGAATGCTTGGCCTGGGAGAAAATGTCTGTATGTGGGTAAGTAACTGGCTCAGTGATAGAAAACAGAGGGTGGTTATTAACGGCACATACTCAGATTGGGTCACTGTCACTAGTGGGGTACCACAGGGGTCAGTATTGGGCCCTATTCTCTTCAATATATTTATTAATGATCTTGTAGAAGGCTTGCACAGTAAAATATACATTTTTGCAGATGACACTAAACTGTGTAAAGTAATTAACACAGAAGAGGACAGTACACTGCTACAGATGGATCTGGATAGACTGGAGGCTTGGGCAGAGAAGTGGCAGATGAGGTTTAACACTGACAAATGTAAGGTTATGCATATGGGAAGGAATAATGCAAGTCACCAGTACATACTAAATGGTAAAATATTGGGTAACTCTGACATGGAAAAGGACCTAGGAATTTTAGTGAACAGCAAACTAAGCTGTAGAAACCAGTGTCAGACAGCTGCTGCCAAGGCCAATAAGATAATGGGTTGCATTAAAAGAGGCATAGATGCCCATGATGAGAACATAGTCCTGCCACTTTACAAATCACTAGTCAGACCACACATGGAGTACTGTGTACAGTCATGGCCAAAAGTTTTGAGAATGATACAAATATTAATTTTTACAAAGTCTACTGCTTCAGTTTTTATAATGGCAATTTGCATATACTCCAGAATGTTATAAAGAGTGATCAGCTTAACAGCAATTACTTGCAAAGTCAATATTTGCCTAGAAAATGAACTTTATCCCCCAAAACACATTTCAACATCATTGTAGCCCTGCCTTAAAAGGACCAGCTAACATCGTTTCAGTGATTGCTCCATTAACACAGGTGTGGGTGTTGATGAGGACAGGGCTGGAGATCAATCTGTCATGATTAAGTAAGAATGACACCACTGGACACTTTAAAAGGAGGCTGGTGCTTGGCATCATTGTTTCTCTTCTGTTAACCATGGTTATCTCTAAAGAAACACGTGCAGTCATCATTGCACTACACAAAAATGGCCTAACAGGGAAGAGTATCGCAGCTAGAAAGATTGCACCTCAGTCAACAATCTATCGCATCATCAAGAACCTCAAGGAGAGAGGTTCCATTGTTGCCAAAAAGGCTCCAGGGCGCCCAAGAAAGACCAGCAAGCGCCAGGACCGTCTCTTAAAAGTGTTTCAGCTGCGGGATCGGGCTACCAGCAGTCCAGAGCTTTCTCAGGAATGGCAGCAGGCAGGTGTGAGTGCATCTGCACGCACTGTGAGGCGGAGACTCTTGGAGCAAGGCCTGGTCTCAAGGAGGGCAGCAAAGAAGCCACTTCTCTCCAGAAAAAACATCAGGGACAGACTGATATTCTGCAAAAGGTACAGGGAGTGGACTGCTGAGGACTGGGGTAAAGTCATTTTCTCTGATGAATCCCCTTTTCGATTGTTTGGGACATCTGGAAAACAGCTTATTCGGAGAAGACGAGGTGAGCGCTACCACCAGTCTTGTCTCATGCCAACTGTAAAGCATCCTGAAACCATTCATGTGTGGGGTTGCTTCTCAGCCAAGGGAATCGGCTCTCTCACAGTCTTGCCTAAAAACACAGCCATGAATAAAGAATGGTACCAGAATGTCCTCCGAGAGCAACTTCTCCCAACCGTCCAAGAGCAGTTTGGCGATCAACAATGCCTTTTCCAGCATGATGGAGCACCTTGCCATAAAGTAAAAGGTGATAACTAAATGGCTCAGGGAACAAAACATAGAGATTTTGGGTCCATGGCCTGGAAACTCCCCAGATCTTAATCCCATTGAGAACTTGTGGTCAATCATCAAGAGACGGGTGGACAAACAAAAACCTACAAATTCTGACAAAATGCAAGCATTGATTGTGCAAGAATGGACTGCTATCAGTCAGGATTTGGTCCAGAAGTTGATTGAGAGCATGCCAGGGAGAATTGCAGAGGTCCTGAAGAAGAAGGGTCAACACTGCAAATATTGACTTGCTGCATTAACTCATTCTAACTGTCAATATAAGCTTTTGTTACTCATAATATGATTGCAATTATATTTCTGTATGTGATAAAAACATCTGACAAACACACATAAAAACCAGAGGGCAGCACATCATGTGAAAATATAATATTTGTGTCATTCTCAAAACTTTTGGCCATGACTGTACAGTTCTGGGCTCCTGTGAACAAGGCAGACATAGCAGAGCTGGAGAGGGTTCAGAGGCAGGCAACTAAAGTAATAACTGGAATGGGTGGACTACAGTACCCAGAAAGATTATCAAAATTAGGCTGAGGGGAGACGACTGAGGGGAGATCTAATAACTATGTATAAATATATCAGAGGTCAGTACAGAGATCTCTCCCATGATCTATTTATCCCCAGGACTGTGACTGTGACGAGGGGACATCCTCTGCGTCTGGAGGAAAGAAGGTTTGTACACAAACATAGAAGAGGATTCTTTACGGTAAGAGCAGTGAGACTATGGAACTCTCTGCCTGAGGAGGTGGTGATGGGTTCACTAAAAGAGTTCAAGAGGGGCCTGGATGTATTTCTGGAGGGTAATAATATTATAGGTTATAGTTACTAGAGAGGGGTCGTTGATCCAGAGGGGTAACTATTACAGGTTATAGTTACTAGAGATGGGTCGTTGATCCAGGGAGTTATTCTGATTGCCTGATTGGAGTCGGGAAGGAATTTTTTTCCCTAAAGTGAGGAAAATTGGCTTCTACCTCACAGTTTTTTTTTGCCTTCCTCTGGATCAACTCGAAGGAAAACAGGCCAAACTGGATGGACAGATGTCTTTTTTCGGCCTTATAAACTATGTTACTATGTTACATAAAGTGACACATGTCAGATTTGCAAAAAATGGCCTGGGCAGGAAGGTGAAAACAGGCCCGGGGTTGAAGGGGTTAATACTGCAAAAATATGAAAAGATAAATAAAAACTTACAAACAAAATACATTTATTCTTTTCATCACCATATTCTGACTTAGTTAACATAACCATAACATAAACATAACCTAGTTATGTTTACAGAGCCGTGTGGAGGACTATCTATAGTTTTTATTGCAAGACTTCTTTTTGATCACTTTTTATTCAATTTGTTGGAGATGTGAAGTTGGGTTGTCCCCCCATAACTTCTTGTATTTGAGGGGACAACCTCTAAAAATACAGCCTTCTCATAGACAAGCATCATATTGACCTTACATATAAATTCTCTAATCGTCGGACCACTAGCCTGAATCCAATGTTGAGCTATTATCTTTCTTGAGACATATAACAAACGATCCACAGCCACCTTAGTCATATTTTCTGTTTTTATATCTGACACATATCGCAGAATGCACACCTTAGGATCCATAGGAATGCAAATTGAATAAACCCTCTGAATAAGGTTGATCACCTCTTTCCAATATTCAGTCAAAGCATTACATTGCCACAGCATATGTATCAAATCTGCTGGTTCAAACAAGCACCGGGGACATTTAGCATCCGTTCTGATACCAATTCTATGTAAGAAGACCGGTGTTTTATATACCTGATGAATGATGAATAATTGAGAGAGCTTATGAAAAAATATTTTAAAATTATTTTACTTTTTTCCGTTATGCCATTTGCCCATGGGACAATATTTTTAAATCTTAATAGTACTGGCGTTTTCAGACGTGGCAATTTCCATGATGTTTAGTTTTTGTATTGTTTATTTTTTTATTGTAGGGAAAGAGATTATTTAAATTTTTATTCTTTTTAATTTTTATATTTTAAAAACTTTTTTTTTTTTTACTTTTTTTTAAGTCGCCCTAAGCAGTCATTAGATTGCCAATTGTATTCTGTAATGGATTTCTATCCATTACAAAATACAGGATTCAGTAAATTCCAATGCAGTGCTGCCACCTGCAATTCAGCATTAGAATATACCAGTAATCAGTCTGGAAGCCTTGTACAGGCTCAGGCCTATTACAAGTACAAAACGCCTTCTCCAATATCAGCAAGAGAAAGATGTTGGTTTGCAAAAAGTCACAATGATAAGTCTGCCTAAGGCCTCATGCACGTTGGCATTGCTTGGCTGTGCCCGTATTGTGGCATGGGTCTGCAATCCAGAAGGTCGGTGCGGAATGGAGGCACGGGATCCCACTAAAGCACTACAGAGTGCTTTGGTGGGGTTTCTATCCGTGCCTCTGCACTGCAAAAAAGTAGTGCATGCACTACTTTTTTTGCAGTGCCAACGCATGCATTCAAGTTGAATGGGTCTGGATCCGTACGGATGTTGCCTATGCATTGGGTGACTGCAAATTGCGGTCCCCAATGCACTTAACGGCCGATTAACGGACATGTGCATGAGGCCTAAAATGTAGCTCCGTCCATAAAATATCTCTCTGTCCCTAAGTAAATGTAAACTGCTGGGCATGGCACAAACCACACTAAAAATGGTGCAAACACTTCATAAATTTCTCACAGATGCCTACCCAACTGACAAAATAGGCAAACACATTCCACTTTTCTGGTGCAGGGAATGTAATACCTTTACCCCTAACTTTACCCCATATTCATTCTGATAGGCTTCAGTTGGGCTTGCTTTTGTGTTTCTCTTTCGGTTTACGCATGCAGATTCCTGACCAATTTCTCACCACATACACTCAAATGCTCACTCCTGCAGTTTTATAAGTACTCCTACTCTTTGACCAAAAAATGAAAATAACACACCCGGATAGAAATGTTGTATTGTTGTATTGCAGAAAAACTTGCATGACGTGGTCTGATTAGACTCTAGTTCTTGCCACAGGAGGGTATAAAAAGTTTCCCCGCTGCCCTGTAAAAAAGGCTGCCAGAGGCTACCTTTGGGTAGTGTACTTCTTAGTGATTGTTGACTGCTAGACATACCTTTGAGATGAACTAGAAGACTTTTGCCCAGTTGACAGATATTGAGAGGGGACACATCATTGGACTGAGAAGCAGGATGATTGTTTCAATTAATTGACTGTCATCTAGGCTGCTCTGACCTACCTGTTAGGAGTTGTTTGGAGCAGTGGTTACATGAGTGCATGCACACATGTTGAACAGGCTTTAGACCAGATCACCAGTAGAGAGGATTGTTTGATCCACCAACAAGCACAAGCAGCTTCCACATTTCATTGTCCACCATGCAGACACAGCTGAGACCTTCATTACACAATCCAGTCTCTGCCTGGACCATTTCCAAGCACCTTAGTTTAGAGTGGTATCATGAACGAGAAACATGGACTGCTACAGACTAAATCTGGATCATCTTTAGCGAATAATCCAGGTTCATCAAATTTATCGCCAATTGAGCATGTATGAGACCAACTGGGACACCGGCTTTAGCAACCTACAAGTGTGCAGGGTCTATAGACCCAGTAGCACCATCTGTGGGCAAAAGTGCCGCAGTATACCATACAGAATCTGTATGCCTCCATGCTCAAACATATCTCATTTTGTATCCAGGCTAGAGGAGGCCCAACAGGTTCTAGAGCCTCCTTTCAATTGTACAGTTTTCCCCAATTAACATATCCTTTCACTCTAATATTGTAATCAGTTACATATCTCATCATTACATTCACACATATGACGTTTAATTTAATTTCAACAACTCCTTCTTGGTGCATTATTGTTTTTTTTGTCAATGAGTGTAGATGGCCATTGTACAAATCAAGCAGTGCTGTCCCTATTTCCACATGGATTGTAAACTTTTTGTTTGAATTGTTGATTATTTTATTTTATAATGTCTGATTTTGTTTTTACATCTATTCTCTGATTATAAAGCACTGGTGAATATGTTGGCGCTATACAAATAAATATTACTTTTATGTCTGTTTATACAATCTACATAATTAGTAATTGTCTTTTATGAGGTAGCGTGTTCAAGGCATGCCCTTTGACCTGTGTAGAGGTCACTCTGCAAGGAGGAGAGGAGGTTAAGACTATGTTACCTATATACAGTATGTTACCTTTTAATTGCAATGAGGCCTGTGATGATAATGAGATGACTGCTGAAAAGTGATCTTTGCAAAACAGGAAGTTCAAGGCTTCCCACATCTATTCCCTAGAACAGGGGAAGTCAACCTCCGGCACTCTAGCTGTTTTGAAACTATAACTCCCAGCATGTATACTTGTCCTGCTCTTCTAAGAACTCTCACAGAAATGAACGGAGCATGCTGGGAATTGTAGTATCAAAACATCTGGATTGTTGAAGGTTGCTGAGCCTTGTCCTAGAACCTTGCAGAATAATTGATGAGAAAGGTCCTAGGGGAGCGAAACATCTAGCGCTAGCCAAGTGGCTGTAGTAAAATATTACACTTCTTTAAGTTATGTTTGAACAAAATGGGCTATGCATTGCACAATGAGTGCTATGGTCTTTTAACAAAAATACAGAACTGAAAATGTTGGAAAACTGCAAGATATCAAGATTTTTTAAATATAGTGACATGGAAAATTAGAAAAACAATAAAAAAAAAATTTAAATTCTGGGGACATTTAAGAAGACTGCCGATGTCTTATACCGTCTTGATGTCCTCTGCGCATCTGGAGGATGTACATTATTTGGGTTATCCTCCAGCCAGCGATGAGCCAGGCTTAAATCTATGGCAGTCCTCTAGCTGTCATAGATTTGTCTTCAAAGTGAGTAAGATGATAAATAAATTAATCTACATCAGAAAATTGGCGTGAATGAAGACAAATGTGCTGAGCCCCATTGTTCTGCTCCTGCCCTCACCACTCCCTCTTTTAGGAAACCAGTATAGTACAGTATAGAAACGCCACTTGTGAAAAAATGCCACTGGGAAACATTTATCATGACCAATGTATTATTTGCCTGTCTTGATTCCCCCTGCACATCCGGAGCATGTGCCAAGTTTATGGAGAGGCGCACAAGCCTTTTATACATTTAGCATACCCCCCGCCATGTGACAGACTGTAACCTGCAGCAGCCTCCTACCTGCCATAGGGTTTGTCTTAATTCATGCCCCTTAGCCACTTCTCCTTTCTGCACCAGTTCAAAAAACCCCCAGACACCCCCAGAGGAAGGCGTGGGGCCGAAACGTGCGTTGGGGTGTGTGGCTCTCCTGGACTGACTTTTTCCTCCGTGGGTAAGCTTTTTACATTGAGAGACATCGTATTATACTGTCTATGTTTGGATGTTATTTACTTTTGGTGCACAGGATCTAATGAGATATGAGACTTGTTGTCTCATTTTTGGGGATGATTATAATGGTATTTACTTCTCCTTAATATATGAGGGTGCACCATGTGTTATATATTGATATGACAGTATAAATTAGATGTTATTCTACCGCCCTAATATGTATGGAGAGGATCTGGTTGGTCTAGGGGAGTCACACTGTTTTTTGTGAACTCTCTGTCTTTATCTCCTTTTAATGTATATTTTATGAATTTCTTCAATAAAGACTATATTTATGAGCCTAGTGGACTTGCTGTTGCTTTTTGTAGGTTGTAACCAGTTTAAAAAAGTAGTGAGAAGTCGCAGATTTTGCTGCGAACTGTGCTACAAAATATGCAACTTTTTTACGCCAATATTGCAGTCATTGCGGTCATTTTCTGACGATACATTCCCTTTAATTCTAGTCTTTTAACTGCACGGTTAGTTTTGTGCCAGTGACGTTCGTGTTGTTTGTGTAGATGAATTGCTGACTGATGATGACAGGAAAACCACAAATCACAACTGTACCAATCTATTACTCATGATGTTTAATCACAAGTATCTTTGGTTGTCTTTCATTGCCAGAACCAAGCTTGTGACATTTTACTTTTTATGGTGTTACAAATGAATTAATTACAGCTCAGATGATATTCCTCCTTTCGATGCAGTCTTGAGTCATAAGACAGTTAAATAATTCCTTTTCTGTTCCCATTATGTCTAGAATATCAGAAGACTAGACTGTGAGGATAGATGATGTATAAGATACGCTTGATGCAGAGCTTTGTAGAAATGTTCTTTTTTCCGGATATTATATGTAGGCATTAACCTATATAAGGCTTCTTCTTTAGGAATCTACCCTAGCTGCTAAGATATGCACATCCTGTTACACTGTGGTTGACACCATCAACTCATCATTACTACTCCTGATTTATTTTATTCACTTTATTTGAAATTCACTCAAAGTGCAAATAATAGATCTATATGTATAGTTACATACAGTAAAGAGGTCAGCCAATAGACACTGCTCCCAACCACCATAAATCTTCCCAGTGAGGAGAGGGGAATAAGCCACTGCCAGACATTTAGGCTAGGGCTACACGGCGACTTTTTGTAGCGCGACTGATTGATTTTAACTATTGAAGGACAGCTGCAGTCCACAAGTTTGCATTCAACTGAATACATTCATCTGGACCTCAGCTGCAGTTCAATAGTTAAAATCAGTCGCGCTGGACTTCCGGTTCCGGCGCTGGGATGCAAGCCACGGAGTGATACAGCTCCACTCCCTGACCTCCCCTTTTAAAGCCCCGCTCCGGCACAGACGACAAACTAGGGGATTCCGACTACCTCAACTGATCCCCGGCAGCTCCAACAACTCCGGTTCATGGACCGGTACCTCTTAAGGAGCGGGAAGAAGCAGAAAATCAGGCAAGGTAAGAGCACGCCCACTGAAGACATGTTGAGCAAGATGGCGGATTCCCGCCCTAACTCACCAGTGGATGTGAGAGACAACAGCCCAAGCCGATCTCAACAAGCAGAGGATATGGTAGGCCCACAAAATATTACAAGACCTTAGCCATTGCAGTAGCTAAATACCTGGCCCCGGACATCAGGGCGACACTGTCCAAAACGCTATCAGCATCGCTACAACAGCTACACGAGGCGGTGGCACAGCATGACGCACGTCTGGATGAGCTGGAACACAGGGTAGCACTAGTGGAGGAGGATGCTGCTAAGGCAAACCACCGTGCACAGGATCTTCTCAGGCAAAATATCATCCTTAAGGATCGTATAGAGGATCTGGAAAATCGTTCCAGATGGAACAATCTGAGACTCCTGGGCCTACCAGAGACCATCAGTTCTCAGGCCTTAAAGGATATATGCGAAAGAGAACTGCCATTGGCACTGGGCCTGGAGGGAATTCATAAGGTGGAGAGGGCACATCGTATAGGCCCTCCGCATATTCCACAATAGCAGCGGGGAGAAGTACACCCGGGCTTGGCTCAAAGACCATGTCAGGTTATAATGAGATATTTGGACTTTTGTGATAAAGAGGCCATATTGAGGGTGTTCAGGATGAAAAAGGGAATGCTGAAACTGAAAGGGCACACCATTCTGCTATTTGCCGACTATTCAGCTTCTATAGCTAAGAAGAGGAGAGAATTCAGCAATGTTTGCTCTGCATTGTATAAAAAGCACGTGAAATTCCAACTGCAGTATCCTGCAAACTTGAGGGTGACTCACAGGGATGGGACAGTAACCACCTATCATTCCCCGAAAGAGGCAGAGGATTTTTTGACATCTTCGGAGAGAGTGGATGATCGGATGGAGATTGCGGAGGAAGGTCCTGATTCGGGTCGTCATCAAAGGTCTCCTAGGAGAATGAATTGGGATACAAAATCCTCTCAGGACAACAATACCAGATCTACGTGGGAAACGGTTCCCAGGGACAGACTCTCACCCAAAAATGGGAGAGCCCAGAATACTGATCGCTGACGTATCAGACATATCCTTTGATGTTAGGGATAGTTTTGTATGTCCCTTTGTCTGCAGTGTGTCGGCGTGCTTAACACTTTCCGGTTTGGAGTGTATGTTTCCAGTGAAGTTGGCATATTAGTAGGGTCTGCAACTGATGTATTGGTTGATGATTTGTGGGAGGCAGTCCTCTTAACATCGCATTGAGACGTGGGATGTGCCTTATGTAATATGTAAGGGGAGGAGGGGTAGTAGCCCAGAAAAAAGGAAGTTATGTTTGTGACATGGAAAACTGTATTTACAATAGTTTTGTTATATTTGGGGAGTTGGGGTGGGGGGTGGGAGAGAGGGTTGGGGTATTGGGGGCGATACTTATAGTGAACAGCGGCTTCACCTGGATTCCCAGCCTAGTGGGTTTTTCTTCCATTCAGATACATACCTGTTTCCTAAGTTGTATTATGAGAGTCGTATCATGGAACATTAAGGGGTTGAGATCCCCCCATAAGAGATGGATGATTCTAAGACATATTAAAAAACTAAAACCTGATGTAGCCCTACTGCAGGAGACACATCTGGAATCAGGGGACTTTGAGCGACTGAAAAAATTGTGGGTGGGGCAGGTGATAGGGGCCTCCTCGGTTGACAGGAAGGCAGGAGTCGTTATTTTGTTCAATAAGCAACTCCAGTATCAACTGTTAGATTTTGAGGGGGACAACAAGGGACGTTGGGTGCATGTGTCTCTGGTAATTCAAGGACTTCAATACAGTATATATAATATCTATGGTCCTAATACTAGTAACGCCCAATTCTTTAGGGATTTAGAACATACCTTGATGGCTGACACATGTAACTATAAAATAGTAGGTGGAGATTTTAACTCGGTGGTACAGTATCAGGAGGACAGAAAACATCTTCATGGTCTTAAGGGGAAAGCAGGATCTCATGACAAAGTATTAAGCCCGTTTCTGACAGCTACGGGTATGACAGATCCTTGGGGGATTCTGAATCCTGATGACAGGAGCTTTACCTTTTACTCTCATGCGGGACACTCCTGGTCTAGGATTGATTACCTTTTTGTTCATCAGTCACTGCAGAATAAAGTTGATCTAGCAGACATAGGAGACCTGGTCATTTCTGACCAGGCGCCTATTTTGCTCCAGCTGCGAGACGCATATCCCAGAGGTTCGGATTACCTTTGGAGGTTCCCAGCGCAGTTGACATCGAACTCCGACTTTGTGAGTAAGCTGGAGGGTTGGTGGGGAGAGTACCATAATGACAATGCAGCCCATATTGAGTCTCCCGAACTTTTCTGGAATGCCTCTAAGGTGGTGATGAGGGGGAAGATCATTACGTATGTCATGGGCTTAAAAAAAAAGATAATGTCCCAAATTGATCAGGCGAGTCAAAAGGTTCGTCAGGCATACACTCATTTCATAGCATCCCCTACAGATATTCACAAACAACAGTGGGTGGAGGCCCGTAAAACGTTTGAACAGTGGATGGGGGAGAGAGAGTCTCTGTCAAGCTCATTCTTTGAAGCAAAATTACATAAATATGGCAATAAATCTGGGCGACTGCTGGCGAACCTGGCTAAGGGCCAGAGACAACCTGTTGGTATCTCCTGTCTCATGAATCAGGAGGGGAAGTTGATAACTAAACCTGCTGAAATTAATTCCCTATTAGGGACCTATTATGAAACATTATATAGAGATATAGGAGGGGGGGACATGAAGGATACTCTTCTGGACCAGGTGGTTCTTCCCAAAGGGACGGCCGACCAGCTCCAAGCACTAAATGCTGATATAACTACTGAAGAATTACAGGGTGCCATCAAACAGTTGGGCAACTCCAAAGCTTCGGGGCCTGATGGTTTCACTGGGAAATACTATAAGTCTCTAATAATGCAACTCACACCCCCTTTGTTGAGGTGGTTTAATCAGTGATTTTCAACCAGTGTGCCTCCAGCTGTTGCAAAACTACAACTCCCACCATGCCCTTCTGTAGGCTGATAGCTGTAGGCTGCCTGGGCATGATGGGAGTTGTAGTTTTGCAACAGCTGGCGGCACACTGGTTGAAAATCACTGGTTTAATGATATCCTTAAAGGATCTTCGCAACCTGACAAAGAAAGTACATCATATATAAAACTACTTCCCAAACCAGGAAAAGATCCTCTGCAGCCGGGCTCGTACAGGCCCATATCACTCATTAATGTTGATACCAAATTGGTTTCTAAAATACTGGCTGACAGGCTAGCCTTATTACTCCCCTCATTGATTGATCCGAGACAAACAGGATTTATAAAGGGAAGATCAGTGGTTACTAACATTAGAACTGTCCTAACTGTTCTAGACCGAGTACACCATTTCTCGAAAAAAGGTGAAACCCCAGCTTTGCTAACACTAGATGCCGAAAAGGCCTTTGATAATGTGAGGTGGAGGTGGTTAGAGGCAGTTCTGGACAGAATGGGATTTAAAGGCACCTTTAGGGTATTCCTGAATAAACTGTATCAGGACCCATGTGCCAGGATTTATACACCGGGCTTCCTGTCTGCGCCTTTTAAGCTCCAGAAGGGTACTAGGCAAGGGTGCCCCCTATCGCCTCTATTATTTAATTTGGCTTTGGAACCATTGGCCAGACACCTCCATCAATCAGCATTATTTGAAGGAATAGAAGTGGGGAGACAGCAAATAAAGATAGCCCTGTTTGCGGACGATGTGGTATTATTCTTGGCTAAGCCTGGAGACCACCTCGAGGGTATCTTTGAGACACTTCATAAATTCGGGGGATATTCAGGCTATAGGGTAAACGCATCAAAATGTGAGCTGCTGAAGTTGGGCCCAAATCATAGCTGCCCTCTAATGATGCCGTCAAACGCTAAGGTCACTCTAGCTAAGGCGCATATTACATACTTGGGAATCAAGATAGGGAAGGAACCCCACTCACTATATCAACTCAACTATCCACCCCTAATCTCAAGAATTTTGGGGGATCTAGATAGGTGGCAGAATTTACCATTATCCCTAGCGGGTCGCTGTCATTTAATGAGGATGATGTGCATGTCACGACTATTGTATCCTTTGCAGACAATACCCTTGCTCCTACGCCATTCAGATATACGGCGATTAGAGAGCAGATTTCTTCAATTTATCTGGAGGGGCCGCAGGGCAAGGATCTCTATGGCTAAACTGAAGTTAAATAAGGACAAAGGTGGTTTAAACTTCCCAGATATTAGAGGATACAATTTGACCTGCATAGGCCGCCACATAATTGACTGGGTACACGATTCCTCCTATTATTCCTTGGAGCTTGGTCGCGTTGTTACATAACAAACTTACGAATATACCTGGTCCCATAAAGAGATCCTTGGTGTTTAGAGATACCATAGTGACTTGGAAGGTCTTGAGAAAGGCTTTCCATTTACCCTATCAATTCTCGAAATACTTACCTATATTAGATAATCCTTCCTTTCAACCGGGAATACACAGTAAGGCATTCCACAAGTGGAGATGTAGGGGCATTAGACAGAAGAAGGATCTGTTTTACGAAAAAGAGCCCAGATGGGCAACATTACCAGAACTAGAGATGAAGTGGGGACTTGAGGGTTCAAATTACTTTCCTTATTTCCAGGTTAACATTATGTCCGAAGTTTGGTTTTAGATTTGTCCCAAGAGTGGAACACTAATCATTTTGATACCTTTCTTAGATGTGTGGGAAGACCAACTATTTCGAGTCTTTATGGGACTCTTAGAGATCACTTAAGTGACAGAGATCCTAACGCTATTTTTAAGAAATGGGGTAAAATACTAGGCATAAGAGAGATTTTACCAGTGGTAAGGAAAGGGCTAGGGGCACTATATAGTGCAGTAGTAAACGAGTCTTGGAGAGAGACTCATATCAAGATCTAACACCATGCAGTATATGCATTTGACCTTCCTGCCACCCAGTCGAAACCCGACAGACTCACGGCATGCCCTAGATGCCAGGCACAAAGCTCTGATTTATGGCGTGGCTTATGGAAATGTCCCAAGTTATATACTTACTGGATACAAATAGAACAATTACTAAGGGATATTAGTAAGTTCAAGAGAAATGTAACACCTTCAGTTGTTATATTGCATGCGGATGGTGATGTTGAGAATTCGGTTGGGAATGAAGCAGGTAGTATTACTATACCTCTAGTGGGGCATAAGCTGTTAATGGTGGCAAAAAGATGCTTGCTAAATCACTGGCTAAAGCCAGATGTCCCTTCCATGACAGAAATTAAGACACAGCTTCATTATGTCTTCCACCTAGAATGGTTGGAATCTCTTAAGCAAAAGGAGACATTAGGAAAGAAATTGTTTCGTGGTTGGAGGGGATACCTCATGACATGTGTACCAAAAGCAGATTACCCTAAGCTACTAGGTCCTTTCAAATGGTATTTGATGGAGGATATTAAAAATACACTGGGAGAACTGAAGGTGTAGGAGGGGGAGTTATCCGACATGGATGGGGTTTTGGGTGGGAGTCGTGGGAGGGGGATTTAGGGAGAAGTCGCATAAAAAAAAAAAATCTTTTCTCTTGTCTTTATTGGGGAATGGTGGGAGGGGGAAGAAAGGGGAAATGTTATGACTCATATGCTTGGGATTTTATTGTGTAAAATTTTGCATCTTGTGTTTGTATGAAGCACAACGTTCACTGGACTTTTGTATTACTGTCTTTTTGTATAATGTGGGAGAAAATAAGAAATTAATAAATATAATTTTGAAAAAAAAAGCAGTCGAGCTACAAAAAGTTGCAGTGTAGCCCTAGCCTTATGGCAGATGATTATCTCCTGTTAGAACAACAGACTGCACATGCTGAAATACAACATGGTGGAACCTTCTTCTCCATCTACAGGGTCGGGTCACCACCAAACACATTAGATGGTTGTCCGGTCCTGCTGAGAACGGCTAGTTTGGAGGCTCAGTTTGGGCATCATAGAGTGGCACTGCACGTTCAATAAACTTTTAACCCCTTCTACCCCAGAGGTTTTTTTGACTTTGCGTTTTTCATTTTTCGTTCCCCACCTTCCCAAAGATGGGGGAATTGAAAAAAAATGCGATTTTGCCACAGTTTTACAGGGTTTTCTTTACGGCATTTGTTATGCGGTAAAACTGACTTGTGATCTTCATTCTACAGGTCAGTACGATACCACAAAAAAAACGAAATAACTTGGAAAAAAAAAATTTTTTTCTGTCATTCCATGATGTGTATTTTTGAATTTTTCCTTTTTTTTTTAAAAAAATAATTTATTCGTAAAACATTTTTGTTTTTTTTTACTAGATAGTCTATAATGGTTTTACTACTTTCCTATGGAGCCCTATTAAAGGCAAGGGCTCCATAGGAAAGACTGTGCAGCAGCCTATTTTCATAGACTATGACAGGAGCTGACGCACACAAGCTCCGGCTCCTTCGATCTCCACACGCTTTCAGTTTCCAGTGCTCTCAGATGCCGTGATCAGGTTTGACCATGGCATCTGAGGGGTTACATGTCCGTGATTGGCATTACTGCCGGTTGCAGACATTAGCTGCGGGTGCCTACTGTAGGAAGCAGCAGAAACCCGGTTGTTATGGTGCCCGCTCAGCAGTGGTTGCCATCTTTAAAGACCCGACATGTGACGTACTATTACATCACGTCGGGAAAGGGTTAATATGTTATAGGGACATCAAAAGATTAGATCACTAAGGCCCCAACGATCTTCTAGGACAAGGGGAGAGAAGTAAGCACTTTGCACGTTCTCTCTCCTCGCTGCACACCTATTGCCTTTCTATTGAGTCCGTCTCGTTTCCTGTACTGCAGGGAGTGACGAGAGAATGGGCTAAGCACTCATTACTCTCCCCTCATTCTAGAGATTGTGGGGGTCTCAGTGCTCAGACCCCCACCAGTCTAAACTTTTATATGTCCCTCTAACATATCAAAAGTTTAATGAAAGTACAGTACCACTTTAAGAGAAGACGTGAATGGGTTGCATTGGAGTAGATAAGCTGTGATGTCATCTATCATGACTGGTGGAGCCTGTCCTAATCACACAGCAGGACAAGTTACTTCACAACACTGAGATAAAGAGCTGCCTTATCCTCCTCTCTGCTCGTCAGGGATTATAGTCCTGAATACAGCTAATAAAATGAATCTCTAGGAATGGAGTTCATGATGAGACATGAAGTACATAGCAGAGGGTGGGGGTAATGAGCAGCAACGTCTCCTCATGAACTCCATTCCTACAGAGATTGAGCTGAAGATCATATTAAACTACAGTCCCTGACAGAAGTTCTGTCGCTTATCCATGTTGTGGAAACCAAAGCTTATAACCTGACTTAAAATTCATCCATTGGTTTTAGAAATGACTCACATGAAAGCTGAAACCCTCCCAAATGAGTTTTTTTTTTTTTTTACGAAAATAAATTTGCTTCACTGCTGAAATATTGATCATTTAATGAACACAGAAAGGTCAGATTTTGGCAAGACAAAAGTTTTGTCGCCTTGTCATATAATGCACCCAATCCTACTGTAGTTTACAGCCTCACCTGTGCTCACTAATTGATCGGTTAATTAGTGGGTGTGTATAAAAAGAACTCAAGCACCCCAGACCTTCACTTGAACTTCAACTTGACCTCTGACAACATGCCAAAAATCCACCCTGCGACCGAAGCCTTGATTATCAAGAGGCTGAAGACCAGATCCACTGCAGAGGTGGCTGGCACCTTTAATGTGTCTCAGCGTCAAGTACAAAGAATTAAAAAAAGATTTGAAGAGACTGGAGATGTTTTTGACAAGCCCAGGTCCGGCAGACCGTGCAAGACAACTGCTCAGGAGGAACGTTTGTTGGTTCGAAAATCAAAAGCCAGCCCCTCTTCCACTGTAGCAGAGCTCCAACAGGCCTGGTCACCTCAAGTCCCTGTGTCAACTAGAACAGTTTGTAGGATTCTGTCTCGAAATGGCCTCCATGGTCGAATCAGTGCCCAGAAGCCAGCACTAAACAAAAGGCAATTAAAAAACCATGTGGCATTTGCCAAGGCCCACGGCCTGCTAAACGGATGGACACTGGAAAAGTGGCAGAAGGTGGATTTCCCAGATGAATCTTCAGTTGAAGTACACCACAGCCGCCGCAAATACTGCAGGAGACCTACTGGAGCCTGTATGGATCCAAGATACACCCAGAAGTTTGGTGGTGGAAAGATCATGGTCTGGGGTTACGTTCAGTATGGGGGTGTGAGAAACATTTGCAAAGTGGAAGGCAATATCAATAGCCTAAAATATCAAGAAGTATTAGCTACCTCTTACATTCCCAATCATAAAAGGGGTCAAACTTTGCAGCAGATATTGATGGACTTCATCAATAAATTGTATGAATCATTGTCGAAACGCATGGATGCCGTCCTTCAAGCTCATGGAAGTCACACAAAATATTAACCCTTTCAGTACCGGAGGTTTTTTCGGTCATGCATTTTCGTTTTGCGCTCCCTGCCTTCAAACAGCCATAACTCTTTTATTTTTCTGTTCACATAGCTGTATGAGGGCTTGTTTTTTGCGGGACAAGTTGTACTTTCCAACGCCACCATTTAATATTGCATATGGTGTAGTGGAAAGCGGGAAAAAAATTCCAAATCAGGTGAAATTGCAAAAAAACGCTATTCCGCTACAGTTCTACGGGTTTCTTATTTACAGCGTTCGATGTGCATTAAAACTGACCAGTTACTTTCATTCTACTGGTCAGTACGAATCCGGCAATACCTAATATGTATAGTTTTTCCTGCGTTTTGATAGTGAAAAAATAATTAGAAAGTTGCCCTTTTTTTTTTTTTTCCTTGTCATATCTTGACCCCTATAACTTTTTGGTATTTATGTGTACAGAGCTGTATGGGGGCTCATTTTTTGCGGGACAATCTGAAGATTTTATTGATACCATTCTGGGGTGTGTATGACTTTTTGATCACTTTTTATTTAATTTTTTTTTAGAAAAAAAAAGCGACAAAAAACGGCAAATCGCCATTTGGACGCTTTTTTCCGCCACACAATTCGCTGTATTGGATTTTTTTTTATATATTTTAAAAGTACGGGCATTTTCGGTCACGGGGATTCCCAAGATGTCTATATTTAGGTATTTATTTTTTACTTATACGGAAAGGGGGGTGATTTGAACTTTTATATCTTTTTTATTTTTTATATATTTTTTAACATTTTTTTTAATTTTTGTTTTACTTTTTGAAAGCTCATATATGGGCTTATATATTGTGGCTTTTTTTTTTTTTTCTTTATGAGCAATCAGGGATTTTCTAGACTCAGAAATCGATGAATTGCTCATTTCTTATCCTAGCCTGCCATCTAGTGGCCAGAATAAGAATTGCACTTTGAAAACTGTAATCCTCACCAGCGAGGATTAGTTTTCATACGGTGTACAGACACCCCGATTGGCCACACGGGGTGTCTGTACACCACCTGGAAGCGAACGCTTCCGGGTTTAGACGCAACTAGATGCCGTGATCACGGCATCTAATCGCCCAGGAAGACGCCGCCGATACAGTAAATAGCGGCAAGTCTCTGCTGTTAGAAACAGCAGAGACTTGCCGGCCATGACGCCCGCCGCACCCGCGAGCGGGCGCCATGTGCCCACATCGCCCCAGCGCCGTACATGTACGGCGCTGGTACTGTAAGGGTTAAATATGGCTCTAATAGCACCACAACTTCAATCACCAATGTTATGAAACATATCTTTGTATTTGAAGTGAATTATTTGTTTGATTTTCACATTACTTTCTGTGGGCGCACTTTTGTCTTGCCAAAATCTGACCTTTCTGTGTTCATTAAATGATCAATATTTCAGCAGTGAAGCAAATTTATTTTCGTAAAAAAAACCTCATTTGGGAGGGTTTCAGCTTTCATGAGTCATTTCTAAAACCAATGGATGAATTTTAAAGAAGAACTCCTGCAAAAATTTTTATTCTCTGACCTGTTAGAAAGGTGCATGATATAATCTGTAGTGAATGTCATTTTCTTATCAGAGGCTGAAACTGAGAGTTTCCACTCTCTTCTTATTGTAGCTGGGTCATGTGACCAACTCCCTGACCTCCAACTGACCCAGGACAACAAGCCAGTCACTTCTCTATTCATTCCTATGAGACTAAAAGTGAGGCTATCATAGGAATGAATAGAAAATTAGCCTTCCTGTCCACACATAAGTCATATAAGTCACATATGTGTGAGTTGGTGGGTCTAATTTCTAGTCACATGACACAGATAAACTTCAGGATGATATAACTCAAAAATTCAGCTACTGGTAAGAAAATGACATTCACTACAGATTACATCATGTACATTTCTAGCAGGATATGGAATAACATTTTTTGCGGGAGTTCTTCTTTAAGTCAGGTTATAAGCTTTGGTTTCCACAACATGGATAAGCGACAGAACTTCTGTCAGGGACTGTATATTCAGGATCATAATCCCTTACAGTCAGAGCAGAGAGGAGGATGAGGCAACTCTTTATATCAGTGCTGTGAAGTAACTTGTCCTGCTGTGTGATTAGGACAGGTTTTATGTGTACTGATATTTTCATTTTCTTAAAGAGGCTCTGTCACCCAGATCAAACCTACCTTACCAGGCACAGAGCCTGGTAGGGCTTATGACGCTGACAAAAGCCATACCTTTCATTTTGATGTCAGACGTCCAGTTTTGAAAAAAATAAACTTTAAAAAATATTCAAATGAGGCATCAGAGCACTCAGAGGCGGGCTTATGCCGGCCGAGCACTGCTTTAGCTACGCCTGTTCCTTCCTAATGCTGGCAGCTTCCACTAAATCACGTCCCCTTGCCTCTTGATTGACAGCGCTAGACCCAGCGGTCTAGCGATGAGATCCAGCACCTGCGCACTCGTCTCCTTGATGGCGCATGCGCAGAGGATCTTTTCTTTCCTGTCCCGGCTTGTGAATGTCTTCTGCGCACACGCCGCAAGTTCTGGGTTCATTGACGTGACGGCATATGCGCAGTAGATATTCACAAGCTGGGAAAGGAAAGAAAAGATCCTGTGCGCAGTCATGGAGGCGTTTGTGCAGGTGCTAGATCTCAGCGCTGTCAATCAAGTGGCGAGGGGGTGTGATTTAGTAGAGGCGGCCAGCATTAGGAAGGAACAGGGTGCTACGAGTGCTCCGATGCCTCATTTGAATATTTTTAAAAGTTTATTTTTCTGCAAAACCAGACGTCTGACATCAGAATGAAAGGTTTGGCTTTTGTCAGCGTCATCAGCCCTACCAGGCTATATGCCTGGTAGGGTAGGTTTGATCTGGGTGACAGAGCCTCTTTAATTCTCGGAGAACCCCTTTAAGTCTGGGTTTTCACATTTTTCATTTTGAAGGCAACACCTCTGTTAACCCACAGATTTGTGCAGCTGCTACGTGAATGCTCAGCCTTAGAACAGAATATATAGTAGGTTGTGTAGTCAACTGTGTCTTGTTTTTTAGACAATGTTTGGAAGCATTACAGGAATACTGTCACAATTATTTAAAGGGAACCTGTCATCTCCGAAACACCCCCTGAACTAGAGTAAGCGGTGTATAGTGTAAGTGACGTTGAGTCCGGTTATGTAATTTTTATCTTCATACTCACTTCCATTCTGACGCTGTGCTCCCACAAACCTGCAGTAAAATGCACTCACTGGACTCCAGTGCTCACTCACATAATGGAGAGGACTCAAAGAAGAGTCCAGTGAGTGCATTTTACTGCAGGTTTGTGGGAGCACAGCGTCGGAATGGAAGTGAGTATGAAGATAAAACTTACATATTCAGATTCAGCATCACTTACACTATACAATGCTTACTCTAGTTCAGGGGGTGTTTCAGAGATGACAGGTTCCCTTTAAATCATGTCAATGTCTTAGGCCTCTTCCACACTAGCGGTAGCACGGATCCGGCACCTAAAGGGTGCCGACGGATCCGTACTGCCGCTGATACATGTGTGGAGCCGGAGCAGCGCTCCGGCCCCACACGTTGACACAGAGAACATACATACACACACACACACATACATACTTACATACTCCAGCCAGGGACGCCGGCAGCACGTCTTCATGCGCCTCCTGCGCGCAGTGATGACGATTCCCCACAGCGCCCTCTGCTGGGCACAGTGGGGAAACGTCATAGCTGCACGCAGGAGGCGCGTGAAGACATGCTGCCGGCGTCCCTGGCTGGAGTATGTGAGTGTGTATGTATGTATGTATGTATGTATGTATGTATGTATGTATGTATTTCTGTATATGTGTAGCCGGATCCAGAATGACCCCCCATTGCAAGTCATTGGAGGACAGATCCGGATTACTGGTGTGTCACACCAAACGGATCCGTCCCCATTGACTTGCATTGGGGGTCATTCCGGATCCGTCTTGGTGCGGATGCCTGGACCGGAGAGAAAACCGCAGCATGTTGAGGTTTGTTCTCCGGTCTGAAGATGGAACAGAATGCTTCTAGGAACATTCCGTTGTCTTCAGTTCAGTTTTGTCCCCATTGACAATGAATGGGGACAAAACTGAAGCGTTTTTTTCTGGTATTGAGCCCCTATGACGGAACTCAATACCGGAAATTAAAAACGCTAGTGTGAAAGGAGCCTTACAGTGTAGGCAACAGAAGTGCCAAAAAGTACCGTACTCCTTTTAATTGGACTCTCATGTGCTTTGTTTCAGTTGTACATACTCACTGTACAAGGCTTGCTTACGGCTTATACGTAGCCAACTCATCATAGTGGGAACTGATTTAATCTGCCGCGCATGAAGGCGTACATGGAGTAAATGACATCAGAGGAATACAGAGGAGCGGCATGGGCCCACGTGGGGTACCAAATTACCATTCTGCAATACAGCAGTGTACACAGCCTTTTGGTTGGTACCTACCCTCTCACACAGTGGAAGTTGGTGACGTTTATCTGTCATAGTCACAGATTCTCTTGAACACTATAGCTGCATGATGGGAAGCAGGAGATATGAAGCTATGTAAAATAAAGCAACCAATCCACACCTGTATTTCAAATGGCTTTTAAAGACTACTTTTTTTTTTTTGTTCTTTTGACACCCACCTTCTATTCACCTTTTCTTCAAGGGCCAATTTATAAAATCTTTGACTAGTCACTCTCTACATAATGGAATGTAGCATAATTAAAATTAGAAATTATAAAAGACAAATTGTAAAAAGTTTATTTCATAAACAAGCCCATATAAAATACCCACAGCTGATGGAAAGATACGTTACAAAAACCGGCAAAGGAATAAGTAAATGGAAAGATTTCATACAATTTGTGTCTTTGTAGCTTTCAGGTAATACATTTAAATATATAAACTCCTGTACATGCACCACTGGAAATACTGTAAGCGTTTTATTGCATTATCCAATCATTTTGTTTAAAAATAAATCACTCAATATCACTGAACACATGATCTCTATTGAAATCAGTGTATTCTCATGATGTCCTGCCACGACTCTACAGTGGCAAAAAGTGATATTAAATGGGTTTTCCAGGAGTTCAATACTGATGGCTTAAGGCCCTTTTACACGGGCCGATGTGTCTCCCTGCCCGAGCGCCGATCAGCGATATCGGCGCTCGGGCAGGGAGCCTTTACACGGCCCGATGAATCGAGCGCTGGGCTGCACGAGTGATCGCTGTATCACTCGTGCGGCCAGGAAGCTCCATACTGTCAGGCGCACATCGCCTGTTTACACAGGGTGATGTGTGCCCGACAGATTGGATCTTTTGTAGAAACCAAAAGATCCAATCAGCCGACGAACGAGTGTTTTGCTCGTTCGTCGGCTGATTAGGGCCACTTTTACACGGGCCGATTATCGGCACTTGTAAAAGGACCTTTATTCCCAGGATAAGTCATTAATATCTAGCAGTGAGGGTCCGACGCAGTACCCCCCCCCCCACCAATCACCTCAGAGGCAGCAAGCACTGTGGCCTCCTCACAGCTTACCAAGCACCATGCCATACATTGTATAGTGCTTTGCTTGGTCTATCAGCCCAGTCACAAATCACTTGAATGGGACCAGGCTGCAAATAGGCCATGTGATCAACAAACATGACATCACAGGCTTCTTCAAACAGATGATCAGTGGAGGTGTTGGGAGTCAGACCCCCACCAACCAGATTTTACAACGTATCTTCAGTATAGCCCATCAATAATGAACTCCCGGAAAACCCCTTTAACCCCCTAACTGTTTTGCCCAAGTCCAGCTCGGGCAGTGTGAAAAGTAGCTAACTGGAGGGGGAAGGTCTGCTTTAGATGATGCTATGTCCTCAATGGTAGCAGCTAGAAACATGCAACTGGTTTTGGCTAAAAGCTGACAGTCCAGGCTTTCATACAAGACCAAAATGACAGCTAAAGTATAAGCAACAAAGGAGAAATCACTGTTAGAAATCAAGTCAGGAATAATCGCGAGTAAAACCTGTTTTTACTTTCACTTTCAGCTGCATTCACAGCATCCCGATTTCTATCAGTGATATCTTTCTCTGTCCTGAACATGTTGCTGTCATTCTGGTATTGTCTGAAAGCTGCATGTTTCTAGCTGCTACCATTGAGGAGATATCAGCATGTAAAGCAGCTCTCCCTCCCTCCACTCCGGCAAAACAGTTAGGGGGTTAAACCCTGATATAACTTGACTTCAGATTCAATAGATAACCAAATGTGAAAAATGAACTGGATGCCAGACAAATATGAATTACCCAAAGAATATAAGTGTCAACATGACAAAAGGTCCATGTAGTAACATGGTTTCTGTGAACCTTTTATGAGCTCCAAAAACACTTGACAAATGTAAAATAACTTTCCACAGGCAGTTTTATGTAGTTCACAAATCGAACAATGAATGAAAATATCAGAAATATAAGTAAAACTTAGATGGCCAGCATACAATTATATGAGATCTGTTTACATCATACCATATAGTTGTATATGAAAGACAAAAGGGGGGAAAAAAAAATAAATCTGTAAACCTAAATACATAATCAAGTTGGAGAACATCCATGTCATGTTTATAAGTTCCCAGAGACTCCCTTTAAATAACTACATTCATATCAAATTTTCAAAGTTTTATCATCAAAGGTCGCCAAAAATCCACAATATATTCACTCCAGATAAACCAAGATTTACTCTCCTAGAAAAGAAAAAAAAAAGATAATTAGAACAAGGATATGACACAGTACATCATGCGTATGATCTGGGAACAGACATTGGCAAAGATTTGTCAAAATGAAAAGTGGAGCAATTGTCTATCTGCAACTAAATAGGTTGCCAATTTAATTTTCTCTGGAGATTGCAAGCTGTAATCTGTTCTGCTACACTAGTTGTGATAAATCGCTATTATTTATATTAATGCTGAGCTTTAAAGCAGACTATTTTCAGAATAACCCATAGGGTATTTAAGTAACTCTCACTAGCTCTTGGCAATATGACCCCTTAGTTGGACTAAAAGCTTCGAAGTCCTTCATTCCCAATAGTTAAATGGGTTGTCCGGACTACAAATATTGATGACCAATCCTCAGGATAGGTCATCAGTATCAGATCAGGGGGGTCCGACTGCCGGCACCGCTGCGGATCAGAAGTTTGTAGTGTCCATGATACTTGTGCGAGCGCTGCCTCCTCTTCAATGTTTACTTACACGCTGCCTACGTTACTGCAGCAGTGCGGTGTAATTACAACTGTTTACAACTGTAGGAGAGGAAGCTATAATTACACTGCACCACCAACAGAAACAGCGTGCAGGTTGGAGAGGACCCTTCAAACAGGGGTGCCTGGAGTCAGAGCCCCACCAGTCGTATACTGATGTCCTATCCTGATGTTAGTTCATCAACATCTGTAGCCTGGACAACCCCTTTAAAGGGGTTTTCCGAGTTATATATATTGATGACCTATCCTCAGGATAGGTCATCAATATCAGATCGGCGGGGGTCCGACACCTGGCACCCCCTCTGATCAGCTATTTGAAGAGGAGGAGCATGCCGTATCAGCGCTGCCTCCTCTTCAGTGTTTACATGCTGGCCGACACGGGGTAGTGGTGAGTAGGTGTAATTACACCTAACTGCCCCATTCATTTCAATGGGAAGTCTAGTCTATGGAAGCGATTCTATCCATAGAAATGAATGGGGCGGTGAGGTGTAATTACACCTACTCACCACTACCCCGTTACGGCCAGCATGTAAACAGTGAGGAGGAGGCAGTGCTGATACGGCGCGCGCCTCCTCTTCAAACAGCTGATCGGAGGGGGTGCCGGGTGTAGGACCCCCGCCGATCTGATATTAATGACCTATCCTGAGGATAGGTCATCAATATATATAACTCGGAGAACCCCTTTAAGGTTTTTTTTAACAAGTGCAGAGTTTATGAATAGTTACAGACAGTGAAATTGTCAAATACAGAGGAAAAGAGAAATATAGATATATATTTCTGAGTGTATTCGTGCTGCACTGTTTATTAATGGACAAAGCAAATTAAACTATGGATATGTTTTTAAAGCGTTATCCAATTACGAGCACTTATTCTTATCTAGTGTCTGATTGATTGAATGGAGTGGGGGTGACAGGTGTGCTGCCACTCCATTCACAAGGGGACCATAGTTGGACCCCTGCTGATCAGACATTTATGCCTCACCCTGTGGATCAGGAATGAGTGTTTGTGATTCTCAATGGGGGAGGAACACAAGCCTTACGTCTAGTGTTTAATCTACAAGTGGTAGGAAAATCACATAATTCTGTTTGAAAATCCATAACTCTTCTTATACGTACCCAAGCATTCCAGATTCTTTAGTCTTTATTATGTACAGAAACATTAGTAATGTATGGAACAAGTTATTTCTCCCCTAGAAACATACAAAAAAAACTAAAATATTAGAATTATTTTTAGGTTAACAATATAAATTGCCAATGATATAGGATACCTATAAGGGATAGCTGCTAACTGTGGAGCCACAATTCTGTGTTCTCACTCCTGAGATGTTCCAAATGGTAGTACTCACAACTAGAGTTGTCACGATACCAAAATTTTGATTGGATTTCGATACAAAGAAAAAACAGGATTTTTGTATAACTTACCGTAAAATCCCTTTCTTGTGGCTTCATTGGGGGACACAGCACCAGTGGGATATAGGCAGCTGCCACTAGGAGGCGACACTAGACCATCAAAGAAGTAGCCCCGCCTGGTAGCCTATATCCCTCCCACGGACACCAGGCTAGCTCAGTTTAGTTAAAAAGCAGTAGGAGCCAAACAGAATGATACAAACCAGTCTGAACCCGGGAACGAGAACTCAAGGAACAGCAAACAAGCCCGGGAAAAAGAACAACCCAGAAAAAAACCAGGGTGGGAGCTGTGTCCCCCAATGAAGCCACAAGAAAGGGATTTTACGGTAAGTTATACAAAAATCCTGTTTTCTTGTGCCTATCATTGGGGGACACAGCACCAGTGGGACGTACAAAAGCAGTCCCAAAGGGTGGGGAAAAAGAAAAATTCCCAGTCGGCCAGCCTAACGTACGGCGGCCTGCAGAATCCTGCGGCCCAGACTGGCATCAGCTGAAGCCAGAATGTGGACCTGGTAAAACTTGGTAAAGGTATGCACCGAGGCCCAGGTAGCGGCCTTGCAGACCTGGGACACCGATGCATGATGGCGAACCGCCCAGGAAGCTCCCACGGCCCTGGTGGAATGGGCCGTGACCCGGAAGGGGGGGGACCTGTCCCGAGAGCGATAGGCCTCAGAGACGGCGGCCGTAATCCAACGCGCAATGGTCACCTTAGAGGCGGCAAGACCCCTGCGGGGACCTTCAGGAATGACAAACAAGGAATCCGATTGACGGAAGGGAGCCGTGAGGGACAAGTAGACCCGGATGGCTCGGACAAGGTCCAAACAGTGAAGGGAGCGCTCCCTAGGATGAGCAGGAGCGGGACAAAGAGAAGGAAGAACAATATCCTCATTGATGTGGAATGCCGAGACAACCTTCGGAAGGAAGGAAGGGAGAGGGCGCAAAACCACCTTATCCCTGTGCAAGACAAGATAGGGGGAGCGACAGGAGAGAGCGGCTAACTCAGATACACGGCGGATGGACGTAACCGCCACCAGAAAAGCGACCTTCCAAGAGAGAAGACGCAGGGAAATCTCTCTCAAAGGCTCAAAGGGGGGACCCTGGAGCACATCGAGCACCAAGTTAAGATCCCAGGGCTCGACGGGGGAGCGGAAGGGGGGATTCAGACGAAGAACACCCTGTAAAAAGGTCTTCACCTGGGAGCGCCGAGCCAAAGTCCTCTGAAAAAGCACGGACAAGGCGGAGACCTGAGACCGAAGGGTAGAATGGCTGAGACCCTGGTCAAGGCCGGACTGCAAAAAAGAAAGGATCTTAGGCGTGGAGCAAACGAGAGGATGAACACGGCGTTGCTCGCACCAAGAAAAAAAGGATTTCCAGACCCGATGGTAAATGCGAGCCGACTGCGGCTTACGGGCTCTAAGCATAGTCTGGATGACAGACTCAGACAGGCCCCGAAACCTCAGCACCGCGGCCTCAACAGCCAAGCCGTCAAATTGAGCTGAGGTAAAGTGGGGTGGAAGATCGGCCCTTGAGACAGGAGGTCGGGCCGCAGGGGAAGACGCCAAGGGGCGTCGGCCAGGAGGTGGATCACGTCGGCGTACCAGGACCGGCGAGGCCAGTCCGGAGCGATAAGGATGGCGGGAACGCCGAGAACCCTCAGGCGTCTGAGGACCCGCGGAAGGAGAGGGAGCGGGGGAAATAGGTAAATCAGGGAGAACTGATCCCAAGGGGTTACCAGGGCGTCCACCGCGAACGCGCGGGGATCCCGAGCCCGAGCCACGTAAGTGGGAAGCTTGTGATTGAGCCTGGACGCGAAAAGATCCACATCGGGGAAGCCCCACCGACGGCAAACCTGTAGAAACACCTGGGGATGGAGAGACCACTCTCCCTGGTCCAGGGACCCGCGACTGAGATAATCCGCCGCCCAGTTGTCTACGCCCGGAATGTGGATGGCTGAGAGAGCCGGGACAAACCGTTCCGCCCAGCCGAGAATCCGGGCAGCCTCCGCCATCACAGAGCGGCTCCTGGTGCCCCCCTGGCGATTCACATAGGCAACGGCGGTGGCGTTGTCCGTTTGAACCCGAACAGGGTGACCCTGGAGAAAGTCGGTCCAATGAGTCAAGGCAAGGAAAATCGCCCGAAGCTCCAATATATTGATGGGAAGGCGCGACTCCGGCAAAGTCCACGTGCCCTGGACCGTCAGGACACCGAAAACCGCACCCCACCCTGTCAGGCTGGCATCGGAGGTGACGACCAGCCACTGAAGGGGGAGGAAGGAGCGGCCCTGGAGAAGGGCTGGGGACGTCAGCCACCAAAGCAACTCTCTGCGGACTGCCGGGGAGAGGACGACCTTCCTGTCCAGGGAGAGAGGAGACTTGTCCCACTGGGCCAGAATCGCTCCCTGGAGGGGCCGAGAGTGGAACTGAGCAAATGTGACGGCCTCGAACGAGGAGACCATCTTGCCCAGCACCCGCATGCAGAAGCGGAGCGAACAGGGGGAACCCGAGCGGAGCTTGGAGACAGCCGAGCGTAGGGACGAGACCTTGTCGCAAGGCAGAAAAACCCGAGCCCTCTCGGTGTTGAACAACATCCCCAGAAACTCCATCGAGCGAGAGGGGCGCAGAGACGACTTCTGGAAGTTGATCACCCAGCCGAACCTGGAAAGCAGATCGAGCGTGATCTGAAGGCTGGACTGAGCATCCTGCAAGGTGCGGCCCCTTACCAAAAGGTCGTCCAGGTACGGGATGACCGCCACTCCTCTGGCATGAAGGAGAGCCATGAGAGGGGCAAGGGTCTTGGTAAAAACCCGGGGCGCTGTTGAAAGACCGAAGGGCAGAGCGACAAATTGGAAATGAAGAGAACCGATGGCGAAACGAAGAAAGCGCTGATGACTTAGCGCGATTGGCACATGGAGATATGCGTCGCGTATATCTATGGAAGCGAGAAACTCGCCCTGGTCCAGGGACGCGACCACCGACCGCAGCGATTCCATGCGGAAGTGGCGGAGGCGGACATAGCGGTTGAGGTGCCTCAGATCCAGGATGGGTCGAACAGAGCCGTCCTTCTTGGGAATGGTGAACAGGTTCGAGTAGAAACCCTGAAACCGCTCGGAGGGGGGGACTGGGACTACGACCCCTTGAGCAAGGAGGTGATGAACAGCGCGGGAAAGCGCCAAAAGCCCTGCAGAAGAGTGGGGGATCCGAGACAGGAAAAACCGAGGAGGCGGAAAGGACGCAAACGCGATTCTGTATCCGGAAGACACCACCTCCCGTACCCACGCGTCGGTGACGTGGGTGAGCCACACCTCCTTGAAGGAGAGCAGACGACCCCCCACTCGGGGGGAAGACCCGAGTGGGGGAAAGCCATCAGGAAGAAGGCTTGGGGGCAGGGCCCTTGGAAGGGCGGGAGCGCGGCTGCCAGGACGGCCGGGGCTTAAAGGAGGGCTTCCTGGAAGAGGAGGCTGAGGGAGCACCCCTTGAGGACTGCTGACGGACAGGGGCTTGGAAGGAGCGAAAGCGACTAGAACGCCTCGGAGGCTGGGAGCGCCCGGGCCGGTTTTGCGGCAACAAGGAACTCTTGCCACCGGTGGCGTCAGAGATAATCCTGTCCAACCGCTCCCCAAAAAGCCTGCTCCCTGAAAAGGGAAGACCCGTAAGAGCCTTCTTGGAGGCGGCGTCAGCCGACCACGCTTTCAGCCAAAGAGAGCGACGAATGGCCACGGAGTTGGCCACAGCCCGAGCCGACAGACGAGCCGCTTCCTGGGAAGCATCACACAGATACTTAGAGGCCTGAAGAATCTGTGAGGCTAGGGGAAGGAGATCCTCGCGAGGGGCCTCCGAGGAGATGTCATGGACCAGCTGCTTGGCCCAAGCGGAGCAGGCCTTACTGACCCAAGACGCCGCAAAAGTAGGGCGAAGGGCAGAACCCGCAGCAATAAAGACGGATTTGGAGAACGTGTCCATCCTCTTGTCCACAGGATCCGTCAGAGACGCCCCGTCCGCTAACGGGAGGGTGGTGGATTTAGACAGCCGGGAGACAGGGGGGTCCACAGTAGGTGGAACCGTCCAGGCGGAGACTAAATCCGCAGCAAACGGAAAGAGGGCCTCTGTCCGTTTAGAGGATGGAATGCGCCGGTCGGGGTGCTTCCATTCCTTGTCCAGGAGATTCTCAAAGTCCTTATGACTAGGGAATACCAGCGGTTGCCGCCTATGGCGACTAAACGAAACTTCGCCTCTGGCCGCAGAGGGAGATTCGTCCCGGATATGGAGTGTGTCCCGTACTGCACGGACCAAGGCTTGCACCGCAGAGGCCAAATGGTCCTCCCTGTCAGACTCTGAGGCAGAGTCACAGGAGTCCCCCGAGGCGTCAGAGAGGTGTTGCTGAGAACCGCCCGCAGTGGACCTTTCCGGGGAAGGGTCAGAGGAACACCGGGAGGGTGACCGAGAAGGGGAACGTCTACGCCTCTTGGAGGACCGTCCCCTAGAAGGGGAGTCAGGCGACACCTGAGGAGGGGGTCGCAGAGGGGGGCACCTGGGACGGCAACCGGTCAATGGCGTGGATCATGACCTGGGACAGCTTAGAGAGGTCACCAATCGCCTGGGTCAGGGACCTGGCCCACTCGGGCGCGGCCGCAACCAAGCCAGAGGGAGCGGGCGCCTCAGTGGGAGGGGTACCAACAGTAAGGCAAAGCACACATAGGGAGCCAGACTGACCGCTGGGGAATTTTTGGCTACAGCGAGCGCACGCAAAGTGCGTCGCCACAGCCACCGGAGCATGTTGCCTTGGAGGGTCGTCCCGGGGACCCGACATGGTGAAGGGCTCAGCGGACCGGCAATAGCCTGGGGAGAGAGGAATATCCCCCACTGGGTGCCTACCGGACCCTGGAGCAGCAGAACACGGTACTGGAAAAAACCCCACTGGTGCTGTGCAGACCTGAAGGAGCTCTACAGGCCACTGGAAGCAGAGGCAGACCGGCACTAATAAGCCTCTGAAGCCGGATGGACCACCCACAGCAAGGAGGGGGCGATGAGCAGGCCAATGAAATCGAACGCCGCCGGCCGGAACAGGAGGGGGCCGGCAGAACAGCGGGCGGGCGCACTGCCCAGCGGACGTCACTGGGAGGCGCCCGCCCACATGCGGCCTAGCATGCCTGGAAGCCGCAGCCTAAATTAGAGCGCCGCCCGGCCGGAAGTGCCGGTGCGGCGCGCACCGGACGGGAAGCCCGTACACCTGCCAGGAAGGAGCCGGAAGGGCCCCGGAAAGCCGGAGGCCGCCGAGGAGGAAGTCAGGAGGCACCCGGGCGTCTGCCGGAGCAGCGACGGCAGGTTCTGGTGACAGAACGGGTGGTAGATCGTGAGTGACCTCGGAGGGGGGGGGGCCACACTGATCCCACCAGGGCGCTCCCCCGGTCACCTACCCCAGGCCCAGGAACGGATATCCCCCGGAAAGAGCCTGGCTGAACCTAACAGAAAACATCCCCAGAGGGGGCGGCATAACAGGTGGGAGGGGGAGGGGGGAGGGAGGTTGGTGTGTAAGGTCCCTACTCACCTTTCCGACGGCTTCAGGTGCGCGCAGGGTCACCCCCTCAGTGACCTCGCACCGAAGTGGGGCACTGGCATCCAGCTGCAGGGGCAGCTAAAATGGGGGACGGGTGACCGGCGCAGGGAGAATGTGAACACATTCTCCAGGCACCCTCAGGGGGGTCTACGTCTGATGTGGCTTCCCACGCCGACGGCCCCCCTGATAACCTGAAAAAGACAAGAAAGAAATAAAACTAACATAATAAATTTAGAGGTGCAAAGCACCAGTGTCTACCTCCTACGGACACTAGACTAAAAACTGAGCTAGCCTGGTGTCCGTGGGAGGGATATAGGCTACCAGGCGGGGCTACTTCTTTGATGGTCTAGTGTCGCCTCCTAGTGGCAGCTGCCTATATCCCACTGGTGCTGTGTCCCCCAATGATAGGCACAAGAAAGTATTCGATACTCGATACCATGCCAAAAAAATAAAACACAAAAAATCTGTGTGCCCCATCAGACCCCACATCAGCCCACCGTGCCCCCATCAACCTCAGATCAGCCCACTGTGCCCCCATCAGCCCACTCTGCGCCCATCAACCTCAGATCATCCCACTGTGCCCCCATCAGACCTAACATCAGCCCACCGTGCCCCCATCAACCTCAGATCAGCCCACTGTGCCCCCATCAAAATAAAATAAAGTCTCTTACGTGTCCTGCTCCGCTCCGGGTCCGGCGCTGCACTGTCACCTGACTGCGTGCAGCATCAGGTCAGAGTGCGCGCACTATGACCTGGCGCTGTACGTGGTCAGGACAGTACAGCGCGGGCCCAGAGAAGAAGAGGGGCGCCGGACCCGGAGCGGAGCCGCGGCACAGGACAGGTAAGAGAATTTTTTATTTTAGTATCGCAAAATAGGAAATTCCGGTACCGAATCTATACTGGTATAAAAGTATCGACTCAGTATCGAATTATCAATACCCGAGGCAACCCTACTCACAACAGACCATAGGTTTTTCCATTATCGGCAAGCCATAGCCCATTAGGTGTTTCATAATGCCATGCTTCATTGTTAGTGAAAATAACGTGTTCCTATCTTTTAGCCAACTGGAAATACCGTTTAAGTAATAAAAGTACTTGCTAATAATTGAAAATTCATTATATATTGAGTTCTGAACGACTGAAAACGGCAGGTAATGTACACTCACCGGCCACTTTATTAGGTACACCTGTCCAACTACTCGTTAACACTTAATTTCTAATCAGCCAATCACATGGCGGCAACTCAGTGCATTTAGGCATGTAGACATGGTCAAGACAATCTCCTGCAGTTCAAACCGAGCATCAGTATGGGGAAGAAAGGTGATTTGAGTGCCTTTGAACGTGGCATGGTTGTTGGTGCCAGAAGGGCTGGTCTGAGTATTTCAGAAACTGCTGATCTACTGGGATTTTCACGCACAACCATCTCTAGGGTTTACAGAGAATGGTCCGAAAAAGAAAAAACATCCAGTGAGCGGCAGTTCTGTGGGCGGAAATGCCTTGTTGATGCCAGAGGTCAGAGGAGAATGGGCAGACTGGTTCGAGCTGATAGAAAGGCAACAGTGACTCAAATTGCCACCCGTTACAACCAAGGTAGGCAGAAGAGCATCTCTGAACGCACAGTACGTCGAACTTTGAGGCAGATGGGCTACAGCAGCAGAAGACCACACCGGGTGCCACTCCTTTCAGCTAAGAACAGGAAACTGAGGCTACAATTTGCACAAGCTCATCGAAATTGGACAGTAGAAGATTGGAAAAACGTTGCCTGGTCTGATGAGTCTCCATTTCTGCTGCGACATTCGGATGGTAGGGTCAGAATTTGGCGTCAACAACATGAAAGCATGGATCCATCCTGCCTTGTATCCACGGTTCAAGCTGGTGGTGGTGGTGTCATGGTGTGGGGAATATTTTCTTGGCACTCTTTGGGCCCCTTGGTACCAATTGAGCATCGTTGCAACGCCACAGCCTACCTGAGTATTGTTGCTGACCATGTCCATCCCTTTATGACCACAATGTACCCAACATCTGATGGCTACTTTCAGCAGGATAATGCGCCATGTCATAAAGCTGGAATCATCTCAGACTGGTTTCTTGAACATGACAATGAGTTCACTGTACTCAAATGGCCTCCACAGTCACCAGATCTCAATCCAATAGAGCATCTTTGGGATGTGGTGGAACGGGAGATTCGCATCATGGATGTGCAGCCGACAAATCTGCGGCAACTGTGTGATGCCATCATGTCAATATGGACCAAAATCTCTGAGGAATGCTTCCAGCACCTTGTTGAATCTATGCCACGAAGAATTGAGGCAGTTCTGAAGGCAAAAGGGGGTCCAACCCGTTACTAGCATGGTGTACCTAATAAAGTGGCCGGTGAGTGTATGTCCACAAAATCTTCTATACAAAAATAACTACCTTTGGCAAGTTGTATATGTGCTTTTGGTACACAAGTTCATAGTGGGGCGGACTGATGTGGCTCTGGTGGATGCAAAAGACATTTTCATTCGAAGTATCTAAAAAGACAAAGAAAGACCATGGAATTAAAACCAAGTTATGAGGACACGTTGTTCACTTATACTGTATCTATCTAATCTATCCATCCAACTCTCTCTTATCCATCCATCCTCCATGTCACTGTAGTACAAATACATTTCCTTTATATCACAAACTGTATCATTTTCTTGGATTATTGCAGAACATGCTTCAAAGGACAACCCACCATCAGGCTAGCATGGACAAGGAAGACACCCTGCTCTCATGCTGGCAGGGACAAGGAACTACATGCGTATCTAGTAAGTCTTTTGGCAAAAAACACTGGGGTAAATTCACTATTGAAAATTAAATTTGCACAAAAAAAAAAAAAAAAAAAACTGGGGTACATGCTTTGGCCTTGCCTTTATCAGGTGTTTTACAAACTTTTCTAACATATTAATGCCTTGTCCAACAAAAGGTATAGCAGTGTGGGAAAGAGCGTGAGGCAGGAATGGGGGAGGCTTAAAAGGTCACTGAGTTTTCAGAAAACTTTTGATATGTCAGAGACCACCACCGATCATTTGAACGAGGAGAGAGAAGTACTTGCATATCACGCTCTCTCTTCTAGTTGCAGGAGAGGAAGCGAGACAGACTTAATAGAAATAGAAAGTCTATGGGTCTGTCTCGATTCAGTCTCCTGTAGTGAGGAGAGAGAGCGTGATATGCAAGTACTTCTCTCTCCTTGTTATAACAATCGGTGGGGGTCCCAGCACTCAGACACTACCCATCAAAACTTTTGATATGTCTCAAAACTCAATGCCCTGTTAAAAGGGCATGCCGAGTGCCAGCCACTGAGTGCACTAAATCTGGTGCACTATTAGTAAAACTGCCCCATTTCATTTACAAAACAGCTTATATATAATGTAAGCAAAGACGAACATGAGAGAAAAGAATTTACGTATACAACTGCTCCTTTAGATTTGTAAAATGAATAGTGACTAGATCATAATGCTGTGAGGTAGCACACAATTTTACTTTAATGCTGCCAAACCTCTGCTATATTTGCTCTGTTGAATTAGAGTTACAATATACTCCTTGACATCATATACAATGTATGAAGGAGGAGTTGTTGGAATCAAATAATGTAATGAGATATGAGTGAAAAGACACATTTATTGGGGAAAACTGTACAATTAAAGGAGTTTTCCAATATCATAAACTACCCCCTATGTGCCAGGCCACTCACAGGGAATATACTTACCCGCTCCCCTCCTGGTCCCCGCACCACCGCTGCTGCTTCTCCCGTGCTCCGATGAAAACATCTGGAGCCGGGGGTGAGCACCCAATGGCAGGCAGGGACGAGCCTCCCTAGCGTCACACGTGATGCTAGGGAGCCTCGTCCTTGTCTGCCATTGCCTGCTCCCCCTCCCCCACCACACGGGGAAAAGCAGCAGCGGTGGTACAGGGACCAGTAGCGGCGCAGGGACTTGCGTAAGTATATTCCCTATGAGGGGCCCGGCATGATATTGGATAACCCCTTTAAACAGGAAACCCCAGTCCACTGTTGGGCAGACTCTAGCTTGGATACAAGAGGAGATATGTTTGGGATGTTGTAGCTGGGCCTGCAGATCCTGCACACTTGTAGGCTGCTGAACCTGAAGTCGCAGCTAGTAAATAAATCTGGGGTCTGAGCAGGCAAGGGAAGTGTTAAAATCTGGTGGAGACATTCACAGGAAACCCTTCTTGTAAATGGGTGAGCATTATGCTGCTGAAACAGGCCAGCTGGAAGTCCTGCCATGAGAGACAACACATGTGGCTGCAGGATGTCCTGCACATATCACTGAGCTGTTAAAGGGGTTGTCCCACGAAAAACATTCTACAGTTTTCAAACCAGCACCTGGATCTGAATACTTTTGTAATTGCATGTAATTAAACATTTTGTATAGCTACTGAGTTATTCTCTAAAATGTATCTGTATAGGACAACTTAATTTCTTATTTCTTTGACCTATTCACTGAAAAGGCAGCACATGCTCAGTTTCAACTTTTAACTGTCTCCATGAGCTGTGATAGGAAGCGCATGGACACGCCCCCTGAGCTGTGATAGGGAGAGCATGGACACGCCCCCTGAGCTGCAGCAGAAAAGACCCTCCCCTTGATCTGTCAGCTTGATATAAATCTACAGAGCAACGAACGGGGAGATCTCTGGATCCATGTGAGGTACAGGGCTGGTTCTAGCTTTGTTAGAAAGAGATTGTCATGTTCTATATGATGTCTGATTTTAATTTTTTACATTATTCATGGGATAACCCCTTTAATGTCCCTCGTATCACTACTAGGGGTGATAGACTATCATATGTGATGGCTCCACAGATGATCACACCAGCAGTTGGGTCAGTGTCTCGCTTCTCAGCAAAAGCAGGATTGAACCACAAGGCCACATTCAAATCAAACCGTCGCCAGACCCCTAAATGTAACCTGGATTCATTGCCAAAGATGATACAGTTCCAGTCCATAGCAGTCCAGGTTTTCCCATATATCCCATATTTTCCCAGTCCAGGTTTTCCCAAATTATCCTCTCTACTGGTGGTCTGTTTGGGTCGTCCAGAGCCTGTTCGCCATTTGTACGTGCCCTTACCATTATTTTTTTTTTTTATCAATGTCTGTATGAAAACATACATAGGGAACCATAAGTCTATTAGGAGATTATCGAATACTTCATGGTCTCCACTGATATATCTAAGAAAAGCAGGAGCTTTAGAGAAATCTAATGCCCCTTTCACACGAGCAGGAGACTCGCATGTCTCCCGCAACGCATCTAAAGGGCTGGACTCCAGCACTGACATGGATCGCAGAGCATTATATGCGATCGCAGTCAGTGCCGGAGTCCAGCCCTGTAGATGCGCTGCGGGAGACATGCGAGTCTACCGCTCGTGTGAAAGGGGCATTAGATTTAAACCTGCACATTATGTTCCATGGTAACAAACAACACCTTACAAAACACATGCATGTTAAAACCTAGACAGTTTACACTTGCATACCAGGTTTGTCAGGCGTCTGAACAAAGTGTTGAGAGGTGAAGGTTTTGCCATCAGGATACTTGGGATGAGGGGGCAGTCGAGAGTCGAGGTACGTACAGAACACATGCATGAGTATCTAAAATGAAAATGGAAAAAAAAAAAAGTTTTTATTGACTATATGAAAGCAAGAACTGATAAAGAACCATATGCATTAAAAAAAAATAAAGTTCTCTTTCAAGCACAGTCTGATAGACTTGGTTGATTTTGCCTGCATAGCGCTCATTGTCAGAATTATTCTAAACATTCAGGCAGAAGACCAGAATGTCAGGTGAAATATAGAGCCAGGGTAGCCCACATTTTCAGGAAGCTTAATGAGTAAAGGCTGTATTACACAGCCCTATTCTGCAGACGATTGTCAGGAAGGAAGCGTTCCTTCCCAGCAATTGCTTGCTTGCTAGTGGAGGAGAACTCTGCAATTACATGCAGCGGTCTCCTCCACAGCATGGTGAGGAGTGATAGTTATGTCATCGCTTGTCCCCGTGCTGTCTAGTTATTTGCCGACAGCAGATCGAGATTAGACAGCACAATCTGCCGCTGGCAAATCATGATCTTTCAGCATGAAAGATCACAATTGCCTGATGAATGAGTGGGTAATCGGTGGCAGTATTACACTGCCAGATGATCGCTAACGAGTGTTACTAAGAATGCCTGTAAGCAATCATCAGAAATCCTGCCAGTGTAATACAGGCAATTGGTATTTAAAATTATACCAAGTGTGTTCACAGTAACATGTAAGGGGCATTGGTTTGCAGAGAAAACCCTTTAACTGCTACCCCCTTCTCTAGTGAGGCTGCAATCTTTCAGGAAGACAGACAGCCCTGTAATATAGGCTTGCTCTGTTAGAGCGTCTACCATCTTGCTTTTACTACGGGGGTTTTGTGATCCGCAAACTGGGAATCGACAAAACTCGGATACCGGCCAGGTGCTTTCCACATTTTGTCCCATAATAGAACAGCCCTATCCTTGTCTGTAATGCAGACAAGAATAGGACATGCTCTATATTTGTACAGATGCCACAGAATGGACATATGTATACGAACAGCACACGGTGTGCTGTTCGCATCTTTTGCCGTTATACTGAAGTGAATGGGTATACATCCAGCCTGCAAAAAATGCAGATCGGATGCAGACCAAAAAATACATTCATGTGCATGAGACCTTAGAAAGAAAAATGACCTGTCCACAAATAATTTGCTGGCGTTAAATCAAGGCATCCAGGTCCATTGCTCTCAAGTAAATGAGGAAGAATTCATTCACTCTAGGTTTATACCATGGACGTTTCCACTGCACAGATGGACTAAAATCCCAAGCAATATTCCCAGATATCACATGAGAATTTGGATGCGGATTTCATCCTTTACATTAAATCTGTGGCAAATCCACTAATAAATACATCATTCACAAGCATAGCACTGTACATTGTCACAGATCTTCTGTGCAGAATACGTACTGATAATCCACAACATACACATGATGGTGGTTTACTCTCTTTACTTTATTGTATAAACTATGGCAACTATCTTTGCTCAAACACCCATGACCATACCGCAGAGTCTGTAGGGAGGTCAGTGTCCCACTTTCGACCTTTGAAGTCTCCACCTCCATTCCACCGGAAAGAACTCATGCATCCCCCATGGGACAGTTCTGGAAGAAAAACACATGTAAAGAAAAGCAAATACTTAACTCCCTTTATGAATCACAGACATAATGAACTTCCATCCCAACCATTCCTGACTGAGAACGGTATACCCATTCTATGTGGTGGCCAGTGGATTATGGAAAGAGTCAAGTGGGTTGTGCTACGCCACTTTCAATGTTCTTATTCACTTCTATGGCAGTTCTGGTAATGGTGTAGCACAGCCCACTTTGCTGCTTCCGAAAACTGGGTCCACTGCATACGATTGCTATTGTGCTGGAATGAAAATATACATTTGATATAGGTCTAAAAATGTATATCTATGGAATAAATATCTACCAATTAAAGGCATATAATTTCTAAAGAAACCATGGTCCCTCCTGCCAACCATTTATACTTTTTTTTTTTTTTTAGACAACTTATAAAGTAATATATACTGTATCTATAGCTAAGAATACTATTATGAACACAGCTGGATCAATTTGCAGGATAACAGACTGAACTGGATGGACAGATGTGTTTTTACTGCCTTACAAACTATGTTACTATGTTATATTAAAGGGGTTGTCCCATCATAGACAATGGGGGCCTATCACTAGGATATGCCCCCATTGTCTGATAGGTGCCGGTCCCACCGCTGGGATTCGCACCTATATAGAGAACGGAGCAGGGAAAGTTTAGGAGGGTGCACTGCGCATGCGCAGCCGCCCTTCATTCATTTCTATGTGGCCACTCGGCTTTTTCCGTCAGCGCCATAGAAATGAATGGGAGTGGTGGCTGCGCATGTGCGGTACACAGTAGAGGTCCACTTTGTGAAACTGCATTTTTTCTAGGTATCTACACAGTCAGGATCTTGCATGTATTTATTAAAACTGAAAGACACAGCCCCAATCATACTTTGGTAACGGTTGACTGATTATGCATGAAAAGAAACGTCACCTGAATAGTTATTCTGAGGCAACCAAAAAAGAAAAAAAAACAACAAAAACACCACAATGATAAAGGAACTAAAAGAAATACAACAAACCTCTATTGTGTACAGGACACAGAAATTGTTACCTTTAATACGCTCAAAGAGGTATTCTTGATTTGGAGTGACGTCCAGGTACTGAACGATGACATTGAGCGAAGGGATCAGCGGTGCCTTTACAAGAGCTGCTTGCTTTAAACTGCTAATACTGGACTCTAGAAATAAAAGAAAAAAAATCTACCAGTTACAGTCTGTCAATTCAGATTACTAATCTTCCTTTTCACAGGACTGTGATAAATACATTGTGAGCAGTACACACTGCCTAGTTTCCCACTTATCACTCATTGTGTGTGCTCAAAATGATAACCCGCTTAGCAGAAACTTTGTGAGAAGAAAATATTCTGAAAGTTCAGACACTCAAGGATCATGCACCAGTCAGGCTACTTTCACACTAGCGTTTTTAATTTCCGGTATTGAGTTCCGTCATAGGGGCTCAATACCGGAAAAAAACGCTTCAGTTTTGTCCCCATTCATTGTCAATGGGACAAAACTGAACTGAAGACAACGGAGGCTCCTGAAAGCATTCCGTTCCCTCTCCAGGCCGGAGAACAAACCGCAGCATGCTGCGGTTTGCTCTCCAGTCCAGGCATCCGCACCAAGACGGATCCGGAATGACCCCCAATGCAAGTCAATGGGGACGGATCCGTTTGGTGTGACACACCAGTAATCCGGATCTGTCCTCCATTGACTTGCAATGGGGGGGGGGGGGTCATTCCGGATCCGGCTACACATATACAGAAATACATACAGACATACATACAAACACATACATACTCACATACTCCAAGCAGGGACGCCGGCAGCATGTCTTCACGCGCCGCCTGCGCGCAGCTATGACGTTTCCCCACTGCGCCCAGCAGAGGGCGCTGTGGGGAATAGTCATCACTGCGCGCAGGAGGCGCGTGAAGACATGCTGCCGGCGTCCCTGGCTGGAGTATGTAAGTGTGTGTGTGTGTGTGTGTGTGTGTGTGTGTGTGTGTGTGTGTGTGTATGTTCTCTGTGTCTGTGTCAACATGTGTGGGGCCGGAGCGCTGCTCCGGCTCCACACATGTATCAGCGGCAGTACGGATCCGTCGGCACCCTTTAGGTGCCGGATCCGTGCTGCCGCTAGTGTGGAAGAAGCCACAGCCAGATCATCACTAACAAACGTTCGTAGATGCTCGTTCACTGGGCAATTGTATTTTTTATGCATGCTAAAAAACAAACAAACCTGGGGCTGAGCTGCAATATCAAGCACAGCTGCTATACAATGTATGGTGCTGTGCATGGTAAGTGCCACCACATTAACCAGAGCTCCGGTGAGCGGCACAGCTTCCCGAAACAGCTGATCAGTGGGGGTCCCAGTCCTGTGTATAGGTCATCAATATTATTTCCCAGAAAACCCCTTCTGGGGTTTTCCAGGATTTTACTACTGATGACCTATCCTCAGGATAGGTCATCAGTATTTGATCAGTGGTGGTCCGACACCAGGACCCCCGCCGATCAGCTGTTTGAGAAGGCACCGGCGCCCCTGTGAGCGCTGCTACCTTCTCGCAGCTTACCAAGCACAGCGCCGTACATTGTATAGTGTCTGTGCTTAGTATGCAGAGTGTTAAGTAAGCTGTCCTGGAGAGTTATATCAATCTTCCACACATATTTTAGCAGTGCTTTAAGATTCAAATTATTTACCCCCTATTTGCAGCTCAGGACATCCGAGCCTTCTCAGCTGCATGTTCACAGTTTCCATTTCTTGAACCAATGGCACCAAAATAGTTTCATTAATCCACTGCAAGAAAAAGTTTATGCAAAATATCAGTGAACATTTCCAGTAAGGATTGCAGATTTCAAATATTAAAGTACTACTGACTACAGAAAGAAAAAATAATAATAATATGGACCATCAATGTAGTACTGCTCCTAATAGCGCTCAGGTAAGGTGACAAATTCCCATTATGAGATAAGTGACAGACCGCTGATTTCAGCATGTCTGTCAACACTATCTTCAGTGAGGCCACTATAAAATAGGAACTTTGCCTAAGACTGGAAATATACAGATGACATTTGAGTTATTATAGTTGGTTTTATACATATTCTTGTATAAACCATATGTGTGAACTTAATTACACTCCAGATGGCGATGGAATCATATATGCTGAAAAAGATGACTCCCAATGATGACTTACACTGTATATTTGTATGCATTGATGCCAAGTGTTTAACTGTTATTTGTCCACTGTATCTGCAGTACTGTTCGTTTTGTTGAAATAAAACAGAAATAAAATGTATAGTAAAAAAAACAGGACATACATTCCGGAGTTTTTCTGTCCATGAATCTATGTGGTCCAAAGGTTGGCGGTTCATTGTAACTCTTGCCCAGATCTGCAGTGGAAAAATAAAATAAAGAGTAACTGGATTTGGTCACCTCATGAAATATAAGTAAATCCAAGTAACACCTCATGAACATTAACGAATTTTGCATCCGTGTCCAAATCAAAATGTTTGCGGATTGCACACAGACCCACTAATTTTTAAAAACCGCACACGGATGTCATCTTTGTGCTGACCGCATCAGTATGTTTGTTCTGTAAATTATAGAACATGTCCTATTCTTGTCTGTATTGCAGAATAGTTATTTGTATTAAGGCTACTTTCACATTGGTGGCACTGGTGTTCCGGCAGGTGAACAGCCTGCCAGATCTGTGCTGCTACTACTGCACGCGGCCAGGACTACGCTCCGTTTCCCTTCACTATAATGAGGGCAGGCCAGAGTCCCGGCCGCAGCGCTGCAAACATGCCGAGAGGCAGGCGGACTAAAATTACAACACGTCATAGTTTTAGTCCGACCGCCTCTCAGCATGTTCGCCGTGCTGTAGCCGAAACTCCGGCCCGCCCCCATTATTGTGAACGGAGACGGAGCGTAGTTCCAGCCGCAGGCGTGCAGTAGCACGTATCGGGCAGGCTGTTCACCCAAAAACAACACACAACATTTTTCTCAGCCCTATTAGGCTACTTTCACACTGGCGGCATCGGTGTCCGGCAGGCTGTTCCAGTGGGTGAACAGCCTGCCCGATCCGTGCTGCTGCTACTGCACGCCTGCGGCTGGGACTACGCTCCGTCTCCATTCACAATAATGGGGGCGTGCCGAAGTTCCGGCCACAGCACCGTACAGGAGCAGGACGGCACACACACAAGACGATTCCCCACAGCATGCTGCGGTTTGCTCTCCGGTCCAGACATCCGCACCAAGACGGATCCGTCATGACCCCCAATGAAAGTCCATGGGGACGGATCCGTTTGGTGTGACACAGTGGTGAACGGATCCGTCCTCCATTGACTTTCAATGTAGTTCATGACGGATCAGTCACCTGCATTCATACATACACATAAACATACACAGACATATACAAATACATACTTACATGCTCCCGGCAGGTCTCCACAGCGCAGGAGGAGCAGGACGACGCGCACATAGGACGATTCCACCCAGCAGAGGGCGCTGTGGGGAATCGTCTTGTGTGTGCGCCGTCCTGCTCCTGTACGGTGCTGTGGCCGGAACTCTGGCCCCGCCCCCATTATTATGAATGGAGACGGAGCGTAGTCGCAACCGCAGGCGTGCAGTAGCGGCAGCACGGATCGGCCAGGCTGTTCACCCACCGGAACAGCCTGCCGGACACCCATGCCGCCAGTGTGAAAGTAGCCTAATAGGGCTGAGAAAAATGTTGATTGCAAACGGATCCATTATGTGGATCCATGATTTTCAGACAGGAACACGGACATAGTTGTCTACATGAGTATTTATTTTTTACAGTCCATGATCATGATACACAACACACATGCACCCCTCAGCTGTGCACGCCTACCCGGCTGTAAGAGAGCTCTGCAGGAACATTAAAAAGGGTTATCCTATGAGTATTGTAGAAAAAGAAATCTAGTACATGACAACCTATTTTAACAAAGCTAGAACCAGCCCTGTACCTCACATGGATCCAGGGATCTCCCCATTCATTGCTAGATTTATTTCAAGCAGGGGTCTCAGGCGGCATGTCCTCTCAGCTGCTGCTGGTGGCAGTTGAAGGATGGAACTGAGCATGTGCTTCCATCTCAGTGAGCAGGACAGAGAAATCAGAAAAAGAGCAAACAGCAGGTGGCGCTATACAGATAGAGTTAATTGAATAACTATGCAGCTACATTTTAATTAAATGCAATTACAAAATGTATTCAGATCCAGTTGCTGGTTTGAAAACTGTAGATTATCTGTAGGTGAACCCTTTAAGGAGGCAGTCAGGGGGGTCTGGCACCGCTGGATCACCCTGCCTGCAGACTATAAGACGCAGGCACTTTTTAGCAAGATTTTTTCTGGCTAAAAAGTATGCATTCGGTCTGAAAAATATGGCACTTATTTAGTTAAACTTTAGAAGTTGATTTGTGGGGAATTTTGTTTAGAGGCCATCTATTTTTGAAACCACCGTAGGAAGTAATTATGGGTAAACCAAAAAGGGCTGACCCTTCAAGATCCCTCTCTTTTAAAGCAGCTTCGAGATGCTTATGATATTTTGTGGATTACGTAGACAGTCTGTTGATTTCAACAGGCATTGTGCACATCACAGTAGTATGGGATGGACGTGCCTAGATTTATCTACAAACCTCTGCAGCCAATCACTGTCCTCGGCTATAGACAGTGACTGACTGCAGCAGCACGTGTCATATCCAGGCAGGTCTCCACAGCCGTTTGAAAACCACGCACAGGCCACAGAGTTTCTAATGTTTTTTCTTTTAAGACATTGTAGGGGTTGTCCGAGGTATTTAATAATCTTGGACAACCCCTTTAAGGCTGCTTTCACATGGCCGCTAGTGATCCACATTTCCCAGGCCAAACGCGGCTCACGTGTGCCGAACACAAAGTATCATAGTGACCTAAGATGCTGTGAAATCCAGTCCAACTGCGGGTAAAATGTCCTCTGCTAAAATAATGCTCTGAGTAGAGTACAGTAGACCCGTAGTCAGGATGAAACTCACAGCATCAGAGATCACTATGATGCAGGGATTCTGGTTCATGTGAGCTGCGGCCAGTGTGGGAAAACTTGTCCATCACACAGAGTACATTTCACAGAACCATATATAGCCATGTGAAAACAGCCTTAGGCTCCATTCACACATCCGTATTTTTCTTTTCCAGATTTTCGGTCCGTTTATTGCGGATCCATGTTTCCGCAAAAACCTTCCATTTTTACCAAATGTACATCCGCATCCGTTACGTTTTTCCGCAAAAAAAAAAAAGGAAGGAGGAATATATGTTGGTAGGGTATTTCTTTATATTTCCTGGAAACAGGAATGATATTGATGCATTCCGCATATCATCCGCTTATTTTGCGGACCCATTGACTATAATGGGACCACGGACCGCATATGCGGACAAAAGTAGGACAAGCTCTATCTTATTTGCGGATCTGCATAACGGAACAACGGATGCGGACAGTATACGGAGTGCTGTCCGCATTTTTTCAGGACCCATTGAAATGAATGGATCCGCATCCTATCCGCATGATTTGCGGATCGGATCAGGAAAGAAAAACAGGACATGTGAATGGAGCCTTAAACCAACAGAACAGTTCCCTGCCAGATTTTAGCAACGAGGAGACTGTAGAGTAGAGTAGAAACCTGAAGGCTGTAGAAAAGCGAAAAAGAACTTTAGCACAAAATAAATACAATGCAATAATACAAAACACTATTATATAGACATGTAACCACAAGCAGCGCGTTTTATTTACTACTGTACCTCTTCTGCTGCCTGCTTGGAGCCAAGGTCTGCCTCATCCTTGTGTGCAGAAGGAGCCTGAGATCTGCATGCCAGTTGGTACTGGTACTTCCTGAGACTGTGAGCATAATCTCCCATGGAGCGGCTGTAGTTCCAGAAGGTTGGACTGTTTGATGTGGAGTTGGATTCGGGACTCCCTAAATTACCATTCAAAAAGAGTATGTAGTAACTAACCAGACATAAGGTGCATCAAATAGTAGACTAATACAACTGAAGACAGGGGGTCTTCTAGACAGCAAAAGGTTCATTTTCTAGCTTGATTTCACTTCATTTGGTCATATAGTCAGCAGGGCTCTCTCTTCTCAAATCAATAACTCAAAAAGAGCCTCACGGTCAAGTCATCTAACTACTATACCAAAGAATAGAAAGGATGATGCTGAAAGCCATTTTTTTTTACTATGGTGGATCATGCAGAAGAATAATTGAGAAATAACTTGAGAAGCTGAAATCATTATATAGCATCTTTAAAAACCTCATACCCAGCTGAGAGCGCTGTTGCTTTTCTTCTTCACTACGAATGAACGTATCCAGTAACTTGAGATCAGTCATGTAGTCATCCTTGCCAGCAGGGGAACTGTAAGCAAATGGTGATGAGCGATACCGAGATCTCAAGCCACTGTTTTCCAATGGACCAAGACTACTGGGGTATGATGGTGATCCAGGCGTGGGACTGAAGTTTTGCATCTGAAAGGGAAAAAAAACAACAAAACACTGAGAATGCGTTAAGGGCCATTTACATGGGCTCAATCTCACAGATTATCGCTAACGAGCGTTCATAATAATGTTCATTAGCGATGATCTGGAAGTGTAAATGTACCACTCAGGAAATCAGATCGTTCGAGCACACACAAAAATGATCATTTACTGGCAGCAGATTGTGCCGTGTAAACACAATCTCCTGCCAGCAAACAAAGTCAGTATGGGGAAGAGCGATGGCATTATCAATTGCCCCTCCCCATCTCTGGTGGAGATCGCTGCATGTAAACGCAGAGGTGTACTCCACTAGCGATCAGCAGATTGTCGGAAGGAACGCTCCGCTCCAATCTACTGTAATATTGTCCCATGTAAAGGGACCTTAAAGGGGTTCTCTGGGAATTAAGAAACTGAAAATACGTAAATATTACTTTATTATAAATATATTCCCAAATACCTTTCATTAGTTATAATGGCTCGTTTTGTCTGGGGAGCAATGACTAGGAAAAACAAAATGGCCGCCGTCCTATCAGTACACACAAAACCTGCCCTAATCACACAGGAGGACAAGTTACTTCATAACACTGAGGTAAAAGAGCTGCCTCATCCTCCTCTCTGCTCTGCTTGTCAGGGATTATGATCCTGAATACAGATGATAAGATCTTCAGCTGAATCTCTGTAGGAATGGAGATCATGAGCAGATATGGCTAATGAGCAGCAGCTCTTGTATACAGTCTCCATTACCACAGCCCCACATTACCACAGTCTGTCCTCTCTGTACTTGATGTCTCCTCATGAGCTCCATTCCTACAGAGATTCAACTAAATATCATATTAAACTGTAGTAAGTATCATAATTAGAGATGAGTGCCATTTTTGCGTATTTGCGTCCGCATTTTAAAATTCGTACGCTATTCATACGCATATTTTAATCTATACGCAAATGCGTACGAATAGCGTACAAATTCAATTCTTCAGCTGAAGATCTTATCTGTATTCAGGATCATAATCCCTGACAAGCAGAGCAGAGAGGAGGCTGAGGCAGCTCTTTTCCTCAGTGTTAGGCCTCATGCACACGAACGTGTGCCAGCCGTGCCCGTGCTGCGGACCGCAAACTGCGGTCCGCAATGCACAGGCACTGACCGTGAGGCGACCGCATGCGGATCGCAGACCCATTCACTTGAATGGGGTCCGGGATCCGCACCGCAAAAAAGTAGTGCTTGCGCTACTTTTTTGCGGTGCGGAGGCACGGCCAGAAACACCACAGAAGCACACCGTAGTGCTTCCGTGGTGTTCCGATCCATGCCTCCGCATCTCCCGGATCGCGGATCCATTGAAGTGAATGGGTCCGTGATCCGTGATGCGGGCTGCACACGGCCAGTGCCCATTTATTGCGGCCCGCAGCACGGGCGGCACACGTTCGTGTGCATGAGGCCTTATGAAGTAACTTGTCCTCCTGTGTGATTAGGACAGGTTTTGTATGTACTAATAGGATGGAGGCCATTTTGTTTCTCCTAATGATTGCTCCCCAGACAAAATGAGCCATTATAACTAATGAAAGGTATTTGGGAATATATTTATAATAAAGTAATATTTACATATTTTCAGTTTTTTTTAATTCCCGGAGAACCCCTTTAACATAGAAAATTAAGATTTAAAAAAAAAAACAAACAAACACACACACACCTCAAAATCAGAGACAGACCTGAGAAAAAACAGCTTGTGTCTGCCTCCTACAGACACTAGACTAAAAGTAATTAGACCAGTGTCTGTATAGATGCAATAGCCCATCTGGGCGGAGAAACAATTACTATTGTCAGTCGCCTAGTGGCCGTTTACGAGGAAACATGTAAAAACTGCTAAGGCAGTTTTTTTTTTTTGGTGTAGAAAAGTCAAATATTTTGTAAAAAAACCCAAAAACAAACCAAACAAACAAAAACATTTGCTACTTTTTAGCTATTTCTGACACCCTCATCACTGGCTGGGGTGTGGGCGGGTGGAGGCTCATCTACAAACGTATACACCAGAAATCTAGTGCACATTACATCAGCTCCTGGCTGGAGTAAATTTCTCTTCTGGCACATGGACAGCACCTCTTAAAAAATGAAAATCTATTAAGAGGTGTGCGCACCAGAGAGTTTTTTTTCTTTAATTTTTCACTAAGACTGGTGTGTGAAACATTCTTTAGTAAATGACCCCCATTATCTTGTCTCCGTGGTCCCTCCTTCTGACTCAATGTCAAGGCCAAAGTGTGGGATATCAACCACTGGACAGTTCACCAATAAATAATTAGCAATGGAGGATATTACCTTGGTATAGCTATTATTCGGCGAGTAGGCTACAGCTGTTGCAAAAGAACTGCCAGTGCTTGGTAGCAGAGCCTGCATCTGCGGACTGTACCCACTGATGAAGCTGGAAGAGAACTTGGGACTGGTGCTGGGGGAACGTGATGGACTGTAGCTCAGTACACTTTGACCCTGAATGCAAGGAGAAGGTGTGGACGCAGGGACTACACTCTTCACAAGATCCTTTGGTGGAGTATACTGCACAGCTGAAAATGAAGCGTTAGAAATTAAGTAATGATACAGAGAAAAGTACACAGAGGTAGATTTACTAATCAAAATGCTTCTACTTCCATCCACTGTTGTGTCTCTGGTGGAAAATATAAAGCCTTAAAGGGGTTGTCAGATACCTTGCTTTAGCCAAACTGACTCCAATTTACCTCATTTGCATGTTTTTCTCAGTTTTTTGCTATTTCAACCCTGGTGCTTCTCTCTGCCTCTAACCGGCCTGATGCAGTTCTGCGCACCTTTATTAACCCCTTAATGACCGAGCAATTTTCCATTTTTACTCGCAGTCTTCCCAAAGCCATAACTTTTTTCTTTTTTTTCCCATTCACATAGCCGTATGAGTTGTACTTTCTAATGACAACATTTAGGCTAGGGCTACACGGCGACAATAAGTCGCCCGACACATAGTGCACAACTACACGACGACAGATGTCGCACCAAAGTCGCGCGACAATTTTTATACTGGAAGTCTATGGTGTCGCACTGCAACATGCTGCGACGTGACAGTCGCAGAAAAATCCATCCAAGATGGATTTTTTGCAACTGTCGTGTCGCAATGCGACACCATAGACTTCCAGTATAAAAGTTGTTGCGCGACTTTGGTGCGACAACTGTCGCCGTGTAGCCCTAGCCTTACAGCTGCATAAAAGCAGGGAAAAAAAAAAATCCAAATGGGTGGAATTATCAAAAAAAAAAAAAAAAAAAAAAAAAAAAAAAAAGATATGCTTATTCTTTCTTATGTTTTAAATGAGCTTTCAAGAATATTTTAATCGAGGACCTGTCCTCAGAATAGTAGAGTAAATCCCTGCAATCCCCCGCAGCCCATACACGCTGTCCACTACATCCTGCCTTACCTGTGACTTTGCAAGGTCCGGATGTGACCAAAACGTCTTATACCTACAGTCACTTTACCTTAAAGGCACCTTGTCAATTTCCTTCCATATATTTCATGTGGAGGACATGCCAAAATAAAAGATTTTACTTGCATCCAAAAGTTTTGAGTGTGCAGTGGTATTCCTTGTTTGACTGTCCTCAGAATATGTCATAGATATCAGATCGGCAGGCATTAGCATTAGAGTTTATGAGAACTACACTGCCAAAGGCAGGCTCTCCACTGGAACTAATATGTGGCAGCATCTTGTCACTGAGGAGGACAGAGGCTGCTGCACACACACTCCAGCTCCTTACTAGGTGGAGTCGGTGCATGGTACATTTGACCGCATTATCTGAGGGGTTAAAGTTGCACTCCCACAAAAAACTTGTATTCTCTCAACTGTTAGACAGGTACATGATGTAATCTGTAGTGAAGGTAATCCACTCATTAGTGACTGTATTTGTGAGTTATCCCCTTTCTTCTAATGTGATCAACCTCCAACTGACCCAGGACAGGAAGCCAGTTACTTCTCTATTCATTCCTATCAGACTGAGAGTGAGGGTCCCATAGGAATACATCGAGAACCTGACTTCCTGTCCACACATAAGATGCTGTGTTATTTGGAAAGTCTTAGTGTTTCTCACATGACGAAGCTGACGTATCCTAAGAGAATTAAGTAATGTCATCGCCAGACCCTTATTTCTGATATTTAAGGACTCTATACTGACGGGGAGTCTTCCACAGGATTGGCGCATAGCAAACGTGGTGCCAATATACAAAAAGGGTCCAAAAACAGAGCCCGGGAACTATAGGCCGGTAAGTTTAACATCTGTTGTGGGTAAACTATTTGAGGGTTTTCTAAGAGATGCTATCTTGGAGTACCTCAATGAAAATAAGCAAATAACTCCATATCAGCATGGCTTCATGAGGGATCGGTCATGTCAAACCAATTTAATCAGGTTCTATGAGGAGGTAAGTTCTAGACTGGATTGCGGCGAATCAATGGATGTCGTATATGTGGAGTTCTCCAAAGCATTTGACACTGTACCACATAAAAGGTTAGTATATAAGATGAGAATGCTTGGCCTGGGAGAAAATGTCTGTATGTGGGTAAGTAACTGGCTCAGTGATAGAAAACAGAGGGTGGTTATTAACGGTACATACTCAGATTGGGTCACTGTCACTAGTGGGGTACCACAGGGGTTAGTATTGGGCCCTATTCTCTTCAATATATTTATTAATGATCTTGTAGAAGGCTTGCACAGTAAAATATCAATTTTTGCAGATGACACTAAACTGTGTAAAGTAATTAACACAGAAGAGGACAGTACACTGCTACAGATGGATCTGGATAGACTGGAGGCTTGGGCAGAGAAGTGGCAGATGAGGTTTAACACTGACAAATGTAAGGTTATGTACATGGGAAGGAATAATGCAAGTCACCAGTACATACTGAATGGTAAAACATTGGGTAACTCTGACATGGAAAATGACCTAGGAATTTTATTGAACAACAAACTAAGCTGTAGAAACCAGTGTCAGACAGCTGCTGCCAAGGCCAATAAGATAATGGGCTGCATCAAAAGAGGCATAGATGCCCGTGATGAGAACATAGTCCTGCCACTTTACAAATCACTAGTCAGACCACACATGGAGTACTGTGTACAGTTCTGGGCTCCTGTGAACAAGGCAGACATAGCAGAGCTGGAGAGGGTTCAGAGGAGGGCAACTAAAGTAATAACTGGAATGGGTGGACTACAGTACCCAGAAAGATTATCAAAATTAGGGTTATTCACTTTAGAAAAAAGACGACTGAGGGGAGATCTAATAACTATGTATAAATATATCAGGGGTCAGTACAGAGATCTCTCCCATGATCTATTTATCCCCAGGACTGTGACGAGGGGACATCCTCTGCGTCTGGAGGAAAGAAGGTTTGTACACAAACATAGAAGAGGATTCTTTATGGTAAGAGCAGAGAGACTATGGAACTCTCTGCCTGAGGAGGTGGTGATGGTAAGTTCACTAAAAGAGTTCAAGAGGGGCCTGGATATATTTCTGGAGGGTAATAATATTACAGGTTATAGTTACTAGAGATGGGTCGTTGATCCAGGGAGTAATTCTGATTGCCTGATTGGAGTCGGGAAGGAATTTTTTTCCCTAAAGTGGGGAAAATTGGCTTCTACCTCACAGGGGTTTTTTGCCTTCCTCTGGATCAACTTGCAGGATAACAGGCCGAACTGGATGGACAGATGTCTTTTTTCAGCCTTATAAACTACGTTACTATGTTAGGATCAGAAGGCAGGTTATAACTCACAAATACATTCACTGATGAGAAGATTACATGTACCTTTCTAATAGTTCAGAGAATAACATTTTTTTGCAGGAGTTCTTCTTTAAATGTGTGTGATCGACATCATTGTCGATTGCATAAATTGGTCCTGGGTGCCAGATGTTTAAAACAGCAGGCACCCGGTGGCTATGGTGACTGCTGCACTCATGAGAAGGTGCAATATTTAAAGTCCCATCTTCTGACGTATATAGTCGTAAGGTGGTCAGGATCAGATTAAGTACCTTTCCCAAAATTCACTAATTGCCTCCTCCCCTCATTGATAGTTGTCTTGCTCCTTTGCTCTTACATACCCGCATCCTGACCTCTCACCACCCACGAGCCATCCTCTGCCCACAACATCCTCTGTAATGTAGCACTGATATGCGGCTCCTCCTCACTTGTTGTCGTCACATGACCTAACTGCAAATTAACAGATCCAATCAACTTTAGCTTTGGACACGTGCTTTTCTTCTGATCATGTGACTGACAAAACTGACTGTGTCAGTCACATAGTCAAGTGGACCCATACAGCACTGTAAGCAGAATAGGGCTAGCTTTCATTGAATGAAAGAAGCCATCACTATGATGCCATGTGGTTCAGAGGGGAGGGCAAGTAAGGCCTCATCCACAAGACTGTTAGTCAGTGCCCAATACGCATTTTTTGCGTACGGCAGGCAGCTCCATTCACTTCTATGATTGAGTAAAAAATGTGGACATGGCTGTCCGAAAATTATAGCACCTGTCCCATTTCTATTCTTGTCCGTTTTGTGAACGAGAATAGGCAAGTCTCCCACTGGAATACCCCTTTAATATAAGTTCTAGCTTAACAAATGAAAAAAAAAAAAATTACAAATAAACCTATAAACTTACATGAATTTTGTACTCCAAGAAGCTTTTGTTGGGAGGGGCTTAGTGTAAGATTTGGCGACGTCATAGTGCATTTGAAATACCTCCAGAAGTCAACCAATGCATTCAGACTGAACAGTAAAGCAAATGCCAGTTCTGTGAAGGGAAAAAAAAAATGTAAAAAGTTTACAAATCACATGTTCAGCTTATGCACAGTACTGTACATTCATTGCATATTATCTAAAGTTACAACTTGTATATGCCTATTTAATAAAATACATCTCTTAAAGGGGTTCTACAGACAGATGCTGAGCAATACCTGCTCACACAACCGCACTTCTAACTACAGAAATATCATCCAGTCACCACTTGGGATCTGGAGGGAGGTTTTTCCTCAGGATGGATTCATTCCTACCTTCCTCTGTCCTCTGATTCACTCTGAAGAACCAAAACCCCTTTTCCTTGCTCCACATCCTCTCCAATCAATTGGTTGTCCTTGTTGGACATGCAGTCTTTCTATGTAAGGTGCCCATACACATAAAAGCAAAGTTAGCTGCACCCAGCAATTTTGACAGGTCTGGCTGATTGGCCCATGACATTGAAGAGGCTCTGTCACCCAAATGCAACCTACCCTACCAGGCTATATGCTGCTGATAAAATCCATACCTTTGATAGTGATGTAAGATGTCCAGTTTTGAAGAAACAGTAACTTTTACAAATATTTAAATGAGCCTTCGGAGCACTTGGAGGCGGGGTTACGCCGTCCGAGCACTGCTGAAGGTACGCCCCCTTTCATTTCTAATGCTGCAGCTTCCACTAAATAACGCCCCCTTGCATTTTGAGTGACAGCGCACTTGTCTCCTTGCCGGCGAGTGCGCACAGGATCATTTCTTTCCTGTCCCGGCCTCTGAACATGTCTTCTGTGCACGTGCCGCCAGTTCTGGGTTCAGTGACGTGGCGGCGCATGCGCAGAAGACATGTTCAGAGGCCGGGACAGGAAAGAAATGATCCTGTGCGCACGCGCCGGCAAGGAGACAAGTGCGCAGGCGCTGGAATTCAGCGCTAGACCCACCGGTCTAGCGCTGTCACTCAAAATGCAAGGGGGCGTTATTTAGTGGAGGTTGCATTTGGGTGACAGAGCCTCTTTAAAGAGCAACTAAAATTTTATAATAATTTTTAATATGATCCCCTAAATAACATTTTTCTAATATACTTTATTTATTCCTTTTCTATTTTTACTATACTTTTACATCCCTAAAGTGCACCTTTCAGTGTGCTTAAAACTCAGATCTCCGGACACCGCTGAGCTGCGTACAGAGTGCTCATTTTATGAATGGGCAGCAGCAGCGCTGTGAGTACGGGCAGGAGCCCCAATGTGCTCCCTGGACTATTACTAACTGCTGGCATAGCACATCAGTACCTTGTACTCATGTACTATGCCTGGATTAGCCGAGAGGAACGGGCTCCTGCTTCTGCCCGCTCCACTAAGCTAAGAGAACTGCATGGGGATGAAACAGGCACGACAGATGTGAATATCGGTTTTATGGATGTCTATGAGAACAGGTGCATCACAACTTACCAATGTACCACAAGGGCCAGCAAGAGATCTTATAGTATGTACTGATTATTTTTCCGGTCCTGAAATAGAAAGATATTAATGCAGGTTACAATGTCCCTAGAATTTCTGGCGACAGCATGCATAAAATCATGTACTCCTCCAAGCTCAGAATATTCTTAGTCAAGGAGAAGCATGTAATGTGACGTATCTATGCATTTCCAGACCCTCGGCTGGTAACGCTGTGTCAGTGCGGTCTATACACTATACTGTGGACTACCAAACATGACCTACTGTTTAAGGCCCTGTCAATGGCAGGTTATAATAGGTGAATTTGAGTCGGCAGTAATTTATGGAGAGGGGAGGGGGTTCAGCTCCAGCTGTACGGACCAGATTGAACAGGACAAGTATGGCAATCAGAGGACATGGACTGTCAGGAAGGTCAGAACCATGGTTCAAATCTTTTACTTACATTTCAGTATAAATCATTCCTGCTAGAGAGAAATTGAGGAGCCCCCAGGCCAGGACGATGTTGCGGGCATGTGCCTCTCGTCTCATCTTGATGGCTGTGTCAATAAATGACGTAGATGGACCTTGCTGCTCAATCTTCTCTCCTGCTCAATAAGAACAGAGCAATTACACCCAAATTAGCGGGACCTACGTGCGGGTTACTGCTTATTGCCGGACAGCGCCTATACATGCTATTGTTATAAGCAGAAGTACTGGTGCAGCTCGGCAGTGACAGCAATCGGCTCACAGAGACAACATTCATACAGGCAGCCTTACCACCCAGGGGCGTAGCAATAGGGGAAGCAGCTGCTTTGGGGCCCAGACCCACAAGGGGCCCCCTCAGGAGGGAGACTAAAAGATTTTATTGTCAGGCCCCCCTCAACAGTATTATACAATGACATTATATACAGTGACACTATAGAAAGTGGATGGAGCGGCTGTCAGGCCTTGTCTGGGAGAGCTCAATCTTGACTAGTCACAAGAGTGAGGGTTGCATGTGAGTTCGGGGTTGCGAGGAAGTTTCTGGGGGGGCCCCCATTCAAAAATTTGCTGTGGGGCCCAGTTAGTTGTAGTTACGCCACTGTTACCACCATATGCAAACAGGGCACCAATCTCTCTGATGTATAGTCCATACATGTTAGATTAAAGCCGGGTTACGTTTACCGATTCTGGTAGGATCAGCTGACCAACTAATGTGTATGGGCGTGTCCTCACCCTCCCTCAATGGCAGATGTAAAATCCTATATTCTAAGAACATAAGCTCTTCTTTGGAACCTCAAACAGGGGACTACCAGTGGAAAATGTCCAATTACAATGTCATTATCAGACCTGCTCCCTTTACTGGTACTACACAGCTTAAAGAGGGTGACAAGCCCTAAAGAGTAACGCCCAGGACTGCATTAAAGGGGTATTCCGGTTGTTAAAAGTTACTCCCTATTCACAGGATGGGAAATGACAATTACTTGTCAGGCAGATCAGCTGATGGCTCCTTTTCTCTGGTCTCCTGACCTCAAACACTCATTATAGCTTTATGATCACTTAATAGTTCAAAGAGAAGGTATATACATAGCCATGCTCACAGTTAGTTAACAAAAACTGCTGAAAATTTTTAATAAAGGCCAAATGAAAAAATGATTTTTAGCCCAAAATGAGTAAAATGCAATCATTAAAATTTGTCGCCAAAGGTGTACACGCCTTTAAAAAGTATCTGTCACCTCTCCTGATGTCTGGTTTAATAACAATTCTGGAGCATCTATTCTTATTGCTCTATGTTGTGCCATTCCTTTATTATTTCTACTAGACGTTATGAATGATTTACTAGCAGTCTGCAGTAAGGGAATAGATGGGTGTGTCCCTGCACAGTCTGAGACCAGCAGCACTGATTGGACAGAGTCAGACACACCAAGTACTGGTAACACCCAGCAGTACCTTTACTGCAGACTGCTGGTAATTTAGTTGTAAACTTCTAGCAGGAATAATACAGTTATGGCAAAACATACAGACATAAGAATAGAGGCTCCAGAACTGTTACTACATGGAGAATGCATGAAGCTATTAAACCAGACATGTCTTTACAGATCTGGCTGTATGGATCAGTACAGTGGAACCCATAAACTGCTTCCAGTATACAGTACCACTGTCTGTCCCCAATTTTATAGGGAGGCTTTTGGTCATGGGGGCTAACGGTTTCCATGTCGCTCCATACTGTAATATGAATATTCCCACCAAGAAGGCACCGTAGGGATGAAGAGCAAATCTGGCTCCAGATGTGGGAGAAATCTTCAGTTAATCCACGTCTACATGTGGATATTGCGAGGAAACCTACCACAGATATCCCTGCTCAGATTTCCATGCAGATTTTATTCAGTACATGTAATTGGGGTTCAGAAAACCCCCCTCTATTTGTAAATTGCTGTGGATTTGTTGGGCCCCACATCTGGGCTCAGCGCAGTGCACACCTGCTGGGCAGACCACTGGTGAAGGAGGGTACACAGAGGTGTTCCCATTGTGACCCGTATTGCACCTTCACACTGACCTATCCATGGTCACAATATATAAAACAATGGTGGCAGTTACCCCTCATAGCCAAGAAAATAATAGATCTACAAGGCTATGTTCACACAGCGTATCCTGACACTGTCACTATCTGCCCCGGTTTCTCCGTTTCAGTGACGTGGACCTGTTTGCAGTTTAGCCACACTGAACAGGGATAAATCTGCAAGCAGACTCCACCACGGTTTCCCATGGTATCCACATGTATGGAGGCACAGAATTTCTTTCAAAATAATGGACGGCGATTACAGCGCAGACAATGTGCAGTTTTCAAATCAGAAACTGCACCAAATATCCAACGTGTGAACATAGCCCAATTAATATTGTTTTTAAGTTTCCTGTTGTATTCTGATTTGACATAATTTCTAAGATCTCTGCTGGTAATCAGTGAATGGAAACATTTCTAATTACAGGCTGAATACCTGTAACACTACACAGTATAAAACTCTGGCACTACTACCCCCATCTTCACAAGTCTCCGGACTTAAGCGTTACCTAGCCTGGTATCCAGGTAAGAGCCGCTCTTGTTACCGTCAGCCATGACTGGTGTTAATAACCGGTTGCACACACCGGGACACGACAATCACCACCGAAGCCGGAAAGTATAAAAATAAAGTCTCTTTTACAGAACAAAGTCTCCAAAATAGTGTGGTACAGATCCGGTAATCATTCTGCTCCTCCACAGCTCGGTACAGGGCTCCTAACCGTGCCGGCGGTAGGTAAGAGAACTTCCCGCCTACCGGTGACGGCCCGGCATGGAGTAAGCCCGGAGTGATGACGTCAGAGTCACATGACTGCAATGTACTCTAAGCGGCGGGGCGGCGGGGCGCAGGGGAGGCGTGTGGAGGGAGTGTCCTGCCCGTTGACATGCAGTGACAGGTTCACATGCTGATTTAGGAGAGGACCGGGACACATGCTGGGGAGGGGCTGCCAGAATATTAGAGGGTGACAAAGGTTTTTTTTTTTTACCAGGAATTAGTATTTTGACTAATTGAAGGTGTTCCTTTAACGAGGTTGTCAAATGATTAAAAGGGGACATCACAACAGATTGTAGGGATTTGTGGTAAAATATCAAATTAAGAATTACTTGAAAAATCCACCAATGCTTGCGCCCATCTCTATTGTTCTCCCGCAGTAATGTTGTGTCTACGCGCATACGATTGATGCAGCCAGTCTCTGTCCACTGATTGGCTGCAGTTCTCATCGGATGGTAGTCGCAGCATCTTCACTGCAGGACAATAACAGAGATTGAACCGGAGCTGCAACACTTTTCACAGGTGACATACTTTTTTATTATTTTATCCCCTGCATGAAACACAATTTTAATTGTGTGACAACCACTTCAAGGCCTCTTTCACACGGGCGTCACGGATTCAGTCCGGATGCATTCCGGAAATTCCGCACACATCCGCACAAATCCGCACGCAATCGCAGTCAGTTTTGACTGCGATTGCGTACGTTCGTTCAGTTTTTTCCGCGCGGGTGCGAAGCGTTTTAATGCGTTTTTCACGCGCGTTATAAAAAACTGAATGTTTACAAACAACATCTCTTAGCAACCATCAGTGAATCACGCATTGCATCCGCACTTGCATGCGGATGCAATGCGTTATTCACGCAGCCCCATTCACTTCAATGGGGCCTGGGCTGCGTGAAAAACGCAGAATATAGAACATGCTGCGATTTTCACGCAACGACGAACTGATGCGTGAAAAAATTTGCCCATGTGAAAAGCCCCATTGAAATGAATGGGTCAGGATTCAGTGCGGGTGCAATGCGTTTGCATCACGCATTGCACCCGCGCGGAAATCTAGCCCGTGTGAAAGGGGCCTAAAGGAACACCTTTAATTTATTTAAATAAAAAAAAACGATTCCTAAAAAACCATTTGCCATGCATTGTTGCTCCCAGTATGCCATCTGAGAGTCTGATATTCAGCAGCCCATGCTGATTGTGACATCACAGACATCAGTCAGACCGGGACACATGCTGGGGAGGGGCTGCCAGAATATTAGTGGGTGACAACCCGCAGTCACTTGCTAAAGGTTTTTTTTTTTCCAGGAATTAGTATTTTGACTAATTGAAGGTGTTCCTTTAATTAGGTGTTCCGGAAAACAAAGTTCTGTCGACAGGACTTTGTTTTCCGTCCAGCATAACGGAAACCAGACGGATCCGTTATGCTTTCCCATAGGCTTCTATTATGACGGATCAAAACAGAATGCCTCTTAAAGGTGTCCGTTTTGATTTCCGTCCTAGGGATTCCGTTATTTTCCGTTATAATGATGTTATAACGGAAAGTTAGAACGGAATCCCTAACGGTGATGTAAAGAAGCCCTTACTTATAATTGACAGACCGCCGAAATCAACTCACCTGTCTCTACTTTATTGTGCCGTTAGTACAGGCAGCATAAACGTGATGACAGGTTCCCTTTAAGGGTTAACAAAGTTTGTAACATCAGTTTTGAGGGGTGTAGTTTCTAAAATGGGGTCATCTATGGGTGGTTTCTATTATGTAAGCCCTTCAAAATCACTTTATATCTGAATTGGTTCTCAAAAATGGTTTTGGAAATTTTCTTGAAAAATTGCTTCTGAAATTCTAAACCTTCTAACGTCCTAAAAAAATAAAATGACATTTACAAAATGATGCCAATATAAAGTAGACATATGGGAAATGCTGCCTTCTCAAACAGCTGATAGGCGGGGGTCCCGGGTGTCGGACCGCCACCGATCAGAGGCTGATGATCAGAGGCGTAGCTAGAGGTTCAGCACAGGGGGGGGCGAAACATACTTGAGTGGGCCCCCCACTTATTGGCTTCCCAAACGCACGTTTCCAACTTCACAGGCACATACTACTAGTTGTGGTTATAATACTGTATTAGAAAGATGACTATATAAACTGCTAGATCATCTATGCTGTTAAGTACAGTACAATAGACTTTCTACATACCCTAGTCTAAATACTCTACCACATAATGCAGTGAAATATAGGAGTAATAGGAGTAAAAAACAAGGGGACTCCTATGTTAAAGGAAACGTGTCCCCAGTTTTTACATCACTAAACTAACAGTCCCCTGCCTCCATCAGACCTCAGATCAGCGTATTGTGCCCCATCAGACCTCAGATCAGCGTACTGTGCCCCCATCAGACCTCAGATCAGCGTATTGTGCCCCATCAGACCTCAGATCAGCGTATTGTACCCCCATCAGACCTCAGATCAGCAGAATGTGCTCCCATTAGTCCTCACATCAGCCTACTGTGCCCCCATCAGACCTCAGATCAGCAGAATGTGCCCCCATCAGACCTCACATCAGCAGAATGTGCCCCCATCAGACCTCACATCAGCCTACTGTGCCCCCATCAGACCTCAGATCAGCGTATTGTGCCCATCAGACCTCAGATCAGCATATTGTGCCCCCATCAGACCTCAGATCAGCAGAATGTGCCCCATCAGACCTCACATCAGCCTACTGTGCCCCATCAGACCTCAGATCAGCGTATTGTACCCCCATCAGACCTCAGATCAGCAGAATGTGCCCCCATCAGACCTCAGATCAGCCTACTGTGCCCCCATCAGACTTAGATCAGCGTACTGTGCCCCATCAGACCTCAGATCAGCAGAGTGTGCCCCCATCAGACCTCACATCAGCCTACTGTGCCCCATCAGACCTCAGATCAGCGTATTGTGCCCCATCAGACCTCAGATCAGCGTATTGTACCCCCATCAGACCTCAGATCAGCAGAATGTGCCCCCATTAGTCCTCACATCAGCCTACTGTGCCCCCATCAGACCTCAGATCAGCAGAATGTGCCCCCATCAGACCTCAGATTAGCGTAATGTGCCCCCATCAGACCTCAGATTAGCGTATTGTGCCCCATCAGATCTCAGATCAGCATATTGTGCCCCCATCAGACCTCAGATCAGCAGAATGTGCCCCCATCAGACCTCACATCAGCCTACTGTGCCCCATCAGACCTCAGATCAGCGTATTGTACCCCCATCAGACCTCAGATCAGCAGAATGTGCCCCAATCAGTCCTCACATCACCCTACTGTGCCGCCATCAGACCTCATATCAGTCTACTGTGCCGCCATCAGACCTCAGATCAGCGTATTGTGCCGCCATCAGACCTCAGATCAGCGTATTGTGCCGCCATCAGACCTCAGATCAGCGTATTGTGCCGCCATCAGACCTCAGATCAGCGTATTGTGCCCCCATCAGACCTCAGATCAGTGTATTGTGCCCCCATCAGACCTCAGATCAGCAGAATGTGCCCCCAACAGACCTCAGATCAGCGTATTGTGCCCCCATCAGACCTCAGATCAGCGTATTGTGCCCCCATCAGACCTCAGATCAGCGTATTGTGCCCCCATCAGACCTCACATCAGCCTACTGTGCCCCATCAGACCTCAGATCAGCGTATTGTGCCCCATCAGACCTCACATCAGCCTACTGTGCCCCCATCAGACCTCAGATCAGCCCACTGTCCAGGGTCAGGTCATAGTGTGCGCCGGGCAGGGAAGAGAGTGGAGCGCCGGACAGGAGGGCAGCCGCAGCGCGGGACAGGTAAGAAAGGTTTTTTATTTTAATCTTATGTGGCTGGGTGCGCTGATCTGAGGTCTGATGGGGGTCTCTAAATACAAGTGAGCGCTTCCATAATGGAAGCGCTCACTTGTATTCGCCTGATAGTCATCCTTGCTGGGTCCCCCTGAGTCACTGGGCCCGGAGCCATCGCCCCCCCCCCCTGCTCCCCCCGGTAGCTACGCCTCTGCGTGATGATCTATCCAGAGGATAGATCATCAGTTTTAAAGAACTACAGAACCCCTTTAATAGGTGCGTCATTTTGCAATAAAATGTCATAAAATTGTGACTTTTCAACATTTTCTGTAAATTTTGAAATTTTTTTATAAATAAAGGAAAAAAATATTGACCCAAATTTACTGCTAACATGAAGTACAGTGTGTCACCAGAAAACAGTCTCAAAAGTAAAACCATTCCAGAGTTATTACCACATAAAGTAACACATGTCAGATTTGCAAAAATAGGCTTGGACAGGAGGGTGAAAATAGGTCTGGGGTAGAAGGGGTTAATGGAACATAAAAGTTTAATCCTGAAAAACCTCTTTAATGTTTGCCGGTGTCAGATCATGCTGTGTAATCAGTACTCTGCTGGCAAACAGTGATTCAGTATGGGGATGAGCGATGGCATAGGCAAGAGATGGCCAACCTGCGGCTCTCCAGCTGTTGCAAAACTACAACTCCCAGCATGCCCAGGCTGCCTATAGCTATTAGCCTACAGCAGGGTATGGTGGGAATTGTAGTTTTACAACAGCTGGAGAGCCGCAGGTTAGCCATCCCTGGCATAGGCGATTACTCCTTTCCATACAGTGGAGGCAGGGGCATAGCAATAGGGGAAGCAGGGGAAGCAGCTGCTTTGGGGCCCAGACCCACAAGGGGCCCCCTCAGGAGGGAGACTAAAAGATTTTATTGTCAGGCCCCCCTCAACAGTATTATACAATGACATTATATACAGTGACACTATAGAAAGCGGATGGAGCGGCTGTCAGGCCTTGTCTGGGAGAGCTCAATCTTGACTAGTCACAAGAGTGAGGGTTGCATGTGAGTTGTGGGTTGCGAAGAAGTTTCTGGGGGGGCCCCATTCAAAAATTTGCTGTGGGGCCCAGTTAGTTGTAGTTATGCCACTGAGTGGAGGAGATTGCTGCATGTAATAGCAGTCTCTTCCACTAGTGAGCAGGCGATTGCTGGGAAGGAACACTTCCCTCCCAACAATCTCCTGCAAAATCTGCAGGTGTAATATAAGCTTTAAACACATAGAAATATCATTTTTTCTAGCTTTCTTTTAATTATAATGGAATGCCAATTGTCTATATATTGTTACACTGTTGAATTTGCAGTTTATCAAGGGCATACATTAGTTTAGCTGTGACTGACAGCCGTCCTCCCATTGGTGAGGACCCCCTGACTTGTACCTGGAAGATGGAGAGGGATCATAAGCAGAAGTACACGTCGGAAGAGTCAGATGTGTATTTACAGTGGAATCCGCGGCAGAAATCCATGACTGAAGCTCAGATCTCTGCTGCAGATTTACAGTTGTGAATCCTGCAGATCTGCACAGGAATTCAGCCCCATTCACTGTCATATACAGAGTGACACAATGTCATAAGGATACTGATTCCGATTAGTATAACGGTACATATATTTTAATGTTCAATTCTCTATGTGACTTTACGGTAATAATAGATGTGCAGATAAATCCTCTAGAACGGGAAGCAGACAAGCTGATATTCTGTGCTCCTTATCCCCCATGCCTGGAGTTTGGATGCTGGACATGCAAGAACATGCACAGGTAAGCTCCTATATATTTCACCCAATTTCTGGTACACACAGTGTGGGACATTTATCAATGTGTTATGCCACAAGAGTGCGGTAAGAAAAAGCTTCAAATTATGGCGCACGCCATATGTGCACCATAATTTGCAACTTTATAAGCTTATCTGCACTTTTTCGTAGTGCTGTGAAAAGAGGCAGGGCTTATTAGGAGGGGTTGGACTTCGCATGGACCACTGGATTTATTATAACTTTCGCCAGAGAGTGGCATTTATAGTGGCAGTTATAACTGAAGTCTACACCAGCCTGTAGCTGGCATAGACTCCAGTGTCTGGCACATGGCAGGGCAGAGATCACGCCAGTGCAGGGAGATAAAAACTGGTTTATGGGTATGTCAGTCTTGATAAATGTCCCTCATGGACATCATCATAGGTGGACTGGAAGCGTAAAGTGGCCAGGGAAAATTTAAAATGGCCCCATGTTGTAGGGGGAGGTGGAAGCACAAGTAGGCGGAATGAGCAATACCATAGTGCTGTATGAAATATCGTCTCAACAGAACGAAATAACATAATGCAACACAACAATACTGCCCAGAAACTGCTCCTATGTGGTAACCAGAACCATACAGAAGAATAGAGCTCTCACCTCTTACTTCAAGTGACTTCTCCTCAGATGCAAGAGTTCTCATTCATCATCATCTCCATTTAGCCCAGACTGCCATGACAACTTCTGAGGACAGCAGTACAGTTGAATTCAGGAGGGCACCTGTGGCAACCTGCCTGGTACCTAGGTACCTGGCCATATTTAATGTTGGAAGCATCAGATCTTTATGTACCCGGCTCAGGAGGAGGGCTCATGCAGCCCACCGGCAATCTTCCCTGTAGGGTCTGTGGCCAGTCCGCCCCTGGACAGAGTTAGTGCTCCATTGCCCATATTCAGTGGGGGCTTTTACCATTGTATGTCTCCTAAAATATCTATTAATATTATGAGGTGCCTGTCCAGCACCCAAATGGTGTCTGCGCCAGAATAGCCATTGTTCATCTATAATGGTGTGAGATTCATGGACACATGACAGCCATGTCTACTTACATTGGCGTGTTACATCAGAAATAAAAGGAAAAGAAGATCAAGTGCCGAAGAATACACAAGCTTCTATCAGCGTGTTACCTTGAGATAAACCTGACCATCTGCAGCTTCTCACTGTGTTATAAGTGCAGATATCCAATCTTATAAATACCCTGCACCAAGCATGCCAATATCTCACTTACCATGAAACTTCTGCTGTTCTTCGCTGCCCTAGTGGCAGGGGTGCTCGGTGAAAAGACATTTATAGGGTAAGTCTACAACTCTGCTATTCAATAATAGCAGAAGAAGCTGGCCGCCTTGTAATATTTCAGGATTCCGCTAGAATAACGTGTGGTACGTAAGTCAATACGATATTTCAGCATCATGATTCTAGCTATCCCTTGGAAAAGTCATCAATAATATATTAGCAAAAGGTATAGTAATTGCAATGAATAGAGGCAACATCAACCTCAGCTGTCTATTTCAGAGAGCAAGTGCTCAGGATCAAAGCAAGCAATGGTGACCAAATAGTTCAGTTGCAAGACCTGCAATCACTGACACACCTCCAGGTATTACTTATTAATATGCACTGTATGCGTCTTCAGTCTTATAGATTGTTACCTATTGCTCAAGTTTTTGTAACTAGTTTATATAAATGAGATTTGCCCTCTTTGCAGCTTGATTTCTGGACCGAACCTTCGAACCCAGAAATACCAGTGGATGTTCGAGTTCCCTTTGAAAGTCTTCAGTCAGTGAAGATCTATCTGGAATCCAACAACATCGATTACTCCATAATGATTGAAGACCTACAGGTAAACCATAGGCACCCCGGTGGGGGAAGGTATTAAGATTAGCACGTCTAGAGGTAATAACTCTAGTGCATCTTCGGGAGTTCTGTGCACCAGAAAATGAAACTTCTTCCAGCAAGGAAGTTGGTGTACATTTCAGGTGTATCATGCACCACTTTTGGTCTGGTGCACATATTGATAAAATTGGTCGTAGGTGATGGGCCATCCAGGGGTGCACCTAAGCCTTTCTGCTGCCTGAGGAAGAAACTGAAACGGCACCCTAACTCCCCAATGCCAATTTCTTAACCTAACCCCTTCCCTCCAGCCCTGCTGTTAAACACATACTTGGAAAACGTTACATACAAAACATACAGGGTAATACAGCACCACATACTGTGCTTCCCAATACTGCAGAAACAGATAATCCCCCTTCTGCTGCCTCCCTCTTGCCTCTATCTGGTGCTGCCTGAGGCAATCGCCTCATCTCGCCTCATTGGTGGTGCACCCCTGGGCCCATCCCTTCTGGCTGCCCTTAACCCGCTTTTTGTAAAACTGCTGAGGATGTAGCAAAAAGTTGCACATTTTTTGTGACTTTTGTAGGCCTCAAAACTGATCTACCACTGTGATACATTCCCCACATCTGTCTTAAAGGGTTATTCTCATTTTAGACAATGGGGGCATATTTCTAGGATATGCCCCCATTGTCTTATAGGTGCGGGTCCCACCGCTGGGACCCGCACCTATATCGAGAACAGAGCCCCCGAAGTGAATGAGGGCGCACTGCGCATGCGCAGCCGCCCTCCATTCATTTCTATGGGGCCGCCGAAAATAGCCGAGCGCTGGCTCGGCTACTTCCGTCGGCTCCATAGAAATGAATGGGAGCCGACCGCGCATGCACGGCCCGGCTCCCATTCATTCCTATGCCCCCATTGTCTAAGATGAGAATACCCCTTTAACAAAAAAACAAAAAAGTTGAAGATAATGTTAGGGGCCTTTAACATTGCCTGAGGATTAGGGCAATTTTCATTAACAAACATTTGGACCAAAAATCCTCATTTGTCGGCGGTATATTATCCGGTATAAGCAGGATGTGTTGTCAATAATGTGGAAAGGGAACGGGGGAGAGATAATCGTAATAATGACTGTTCGTCCCCCTTTCACTATGCAACAGGCTGTGTGAAAGGACCTTTAAATGAGGGCCAGGTTTCATAGTTAGGTCCCACAGAAATTGCATTGGGTTTTTTGGTGGCCTGATTTGATAAAAATGCAGGATAAGACATAACTCCTTTAGTAGTCTGCATGACCTATGCTTGGTACCGGACAGGTGTGTCCACTCATGAAATAATAATCCATGACAGAACTCTGAAGCTGACCCTTGAATTTCTGGTGCTGGTGTGGATATTGCACTGCTGCAGATCCCCACAAATATTAGTCCCATTGTCGTTAATGCAGATAATCCTTCTGTTTTCTGTATGGGATATGGATTGTGTGGAAATTTTCTAATGTATTTGATCAGGGGTGCGGAAAACCCTTTCACTTACGTTGGAGATTGTTTGCCATCACATTTGACATAGATTTCTGTTCATAATCCTCAAGGAATATAAATTTGACTTGTGTGAACATTTCACAGACTATAACATATCTATAGCTAGAAGTTATACTTTGATTCAATAAAAGTGGTCAAAAATGCATTCATTATTTTTATCTATATGTGGTAGGAGGTGATTAATGCCGAGAAGCAGGAGATGGAAAGCAACGAAAGGAAGGAACGTAACTCTGGTGCCTTCAACTATGGGGCTTACCACACATTAGATAATGTAAGTAATGTAATGTAACTATATTAACAGTCAGACACAGGCTGTCTATAATTTTTCTGTATTATGTCATATTTACATGGTCCCTAACTTTTCACACAACTCTGCATGAATCAACAGTACTGGTGAATATAAGAAACTTTATAATATGTCTTATTTTTTTACAAAATGCCTCTTTCTCCATTGATCAGGCTCTTTCCTCCTCACCCACCTTAACCACTTCTTGACCACCCCACGTAAATTTATGTTGGCAGTCAGGCATTTAAAAATGGCACCTGCTCGTAAGTGGAGCGGATGTCATAGCTGCCGGGTGTTTGAGGCTGATTCTGCATGTTTTTTTTTTTTAAACAATCTATTTTTATTGAATTTTTTATTTTAATAAAGAATACCATTCTTGTAAATAACACATCATAAACAAGGCTCCTATAGGCTCGCAGGCCAACGGAGTAGCAAGGATCCCAAGTACAGTGGGTAACATCAATAGTTAGATGGCAAATATACAACCATATTTAAACATTTATACCAACATATCAGAAGCGTACATCATCGGAGGACCAAGGATTATGTACCCCAAGGTAATTCGATTCGGCATGTTTTGATTGCTTCACCTCCCACAAAAATTAAATAAAAAGTGATCAAACAGTCATACACACCCTAAAACTACAAAAAAGTTGAATGTTTTTATTACAGGTTAGTAATAAAAATAATAGGTCAGTTTTACCCCATAGGAAACCCCCTAGCAATCCCCTCCCCCTAAAACTGTGGTAGAATGATGTTTATTTTATAATTCTACCCCTTTGGAATTTTTTTCCTGCTTCCCACCACATTGTATGCAAGCAGTAATGGTCCCATCTTGTCCAGCAAAAAACAAGCCCTCATACGGCTATGTGAATGAAAAAATAAAAAAGTTATGGCTTTGGGAGAACTGGGAGTTAAAAACAAAAACAAAAAAACGGCAAATTGTGTGGTCTTGAACGGGTTAACTATCTTTAACTACGAATGGGCTAAATCTGCCTTTAGACATCAAGGTGGACTCTGTTAGGTCACAGGTTATCAAATCATGGGCTGAAGAGTGAAAGTAAGAGACACAGTAGGTGTTTTACTGCTTCACAGCTACTGGTATCATGTCTATACTGTTCATTACTTCTCTCTAATACCTTCCATGTTATCCTGGTTTAATGTATATGACAGATAATGACAGGTGCAGAATTTCCTGTACGTTCTGTGTGCTGTGTATGGGAGATATGATAGCAGCTAGTCTCTGCCCATCACACAGCTGACAATTACAGATGGAGTCTGCAGAGGGAAAAAACTGCTACAAAGGCAAATATGAGTTATGTTATGGTCAGAAAAAGTGTTATTATAGTGTTATTTCTCAGTGTACACATGACATTGAACATGTAAGTACATTTTAACATATAAACTGCAATTAATTATGGGAAAATACAAAATATACTAAATGCATCTGTATATTAACTGTCTTGCAACTTTCTGTTTGGAAAGGACCTATGTAACTTTTATCTTTTTATGCTAGCTGTACAGGGCTATTGATGCTATCATGCTGGATTACAAGTCAATTGTCAGCAAACTGCTCATTGGACATTCATATGAGGGACGTCCTCTCTACGTTATTAAGGTGCATGTCTTGAAAACATTTGAAAATGTCTGTTGATAGTGGCGGAGCGGCAGTAGAGGTCACACACTAGTAATAGTTGTTTTCTTTTCTTTTTGAACATTTTCTGCTCTAAGCTTAAAAAGGACCTTTCACCACTCCTGACATGCCTGGTTTAATAGCTTAATGCTTTCCCCATGTAATAATAATTCTGGAGCATCTATTCTTATGTCTGTATGTTGTGCCATTCCTTTATTATTTCTACTAGAAGTTATGAATGAATGGCTAGCAGTCTGCAGTAAGGGTACAGAGGGCAGGTAACCAGTATGGGGTGTGTCCCTACACAGACTGAACATGGCAGCACTGATTGGATAGAGCGAGTCTGTGCAGGTACACACCCCCACTTGTTACCTCCCCTCTGTACCCTTACTACAGACTGCTAGTAATCCATTTATAACTTCTAGTAGAAATAATAAAGGAATGGCACAACATAGAGTCATAAGAATAGATGCTCCAGAATTGTTATTACATGGTGAATGCATGAATCTATTGAAACAGGCATGTCAGGAGTGGTGACAGGTCCTCTTTAAAGGAGGAATTGGCTTGGTTCCGTAACTGCTATGGACAATCATTTATCTCAGCAGTCATGTCTGCTTGAATGCCACATCGCTGTTAGTACTAGTAACGTGCCATTCAACGGTCATAACGGTTAGGGGTTGTTCACACAGTGGCTTTTTAAGTGGAATTTAGGTGCTGGCAGCCGCACCGTAATTTCTGTGAAAACCCGATGTCGGCCGTGTCCTCTCTGCCTCCCATACATCTCAATGGGAGGCAGCACTGAGGATTGCAGAGTGGCGGCTTAAAGCCAAAGTCGTGCCAAGAAAGGACATGTCCCTTCTTGGCATGGTTGTGGCTTTATGCCACTGCTCCGTGATTCTCAGCGCTGCCTCCCATTGAGATGTATGAAAGGCAGCGAGGACACGGCCGCCATCGGGTTTTCGGCACAGCTGTCCGCATCTAAATTCCTCTTAAAAATGCTGTGTGAATGTCCCCTGACAGGACCAAGCCACTTCCAGTCTTGCAGGCACTGGAAGGGACTAGAAATGGGACTGTGACATGGGAAAGTGGGGGAAGAGGACTGTGGACAGATGAGTGTTTCTTTAATTGGGTACAGGTTAGGAGCATTGGTGTTGTTGGCTCCTAGGCTTGACAACCCCTTTGATTTCTTAAACTCCCAGAGAACCCCTTTAACTATACAGGAAAAATCCCTATTCAGATAGCGATGAATACACTGTGAATGATCTAAATATACATATTACTACAACCATCCATTAACATTACAGTTCAGCACTGGTGCCAATCGTCCTGGCATATGGATTGATGCTGGCATTCACTCCCGAGAATGGGTCACCCAAGCCACTGCTCTCTGGACGGCACACAAGGTAATCCTAGCAATATCAGTGTCCCAGATGGGAATATCACTTTAAAGTCTAACTCACATTTAGCAACTTACATTGTGAAAACTAGAGAAAACACAGCAGTAACAGTGCAAAATGAATACTTTATGCTGCAGATGCAGAGTTATTATTTTAATATAGTCTGTCATAAGCAGAATTTTATATGCTACATTCATGTTAAAGTTAATAAACTGTATTTTTACAAAGTGTGGGGCTGATGAGTTAGAAGAGAATGTATCTATCGTATATGTTGATGGTAATCCGTAGCTTTCTGCTTATAGCTTGCTGCTGAATATGGAAAGGATGCATTTGTAACCTCTCTGTTGAACAATTATGACCTATTTCTCCTGCCTGTTACAAATCCTGATGGATATGTCTTCACCCACACAAATGTAAGTGTACAAGTGCCGTTTGAGTATTGAACATTTTAATTTCTTAAAGTGTAACTGCCGTTCTATTTTTATTTGTGTAATGTGTAGGGGCAGTGATACTGACCGTTTTTGGAATATACTAAAATTGTACATTTATTTATTATTAGAAAAATAGCTGTAAAGTGGCCCATTTTGAGCCTTAACAACGCTCCTCTGTCTTCTGTTTACATAACACAGTCAGTTTTACAAGTCTCCACTGTTATGTAAACAGAAGACAGAGGAGCGTTGCTAAGGCTCAAAATGGGCCATTTTACAGCTATTTTTCTAATAGAAATGTACAATTTCAGTAACTAAAGTATATTACAAAAATGGTCAGCATCACTGCCCCTACACATTACAAACAATAAAAATAAAACGGCAGTTACACTTTAAAATAACATTAAAATATATACCAAAGAAATATTGGAAGTTGATCCCTACTTTATTTGTGATGCAGCATGCTATAGCATGACACTGTCTTACATACACACATTGTAATATACGTAATTTATTTTGTTCAGGTTATGATGATTTCATGTTACTTTCTAATAATTGGCAAAGATTATTTAGAATAAGTTAAAAGCTGTTTAAATGTAGTTCTCTCTGTTATCAGAACCGAATGTGGCGTAAAACCCGCTCCATTAGAAGTGGTAGTCAATGTGTTGGTGTAGACCCCAACAGAAACTGGAATGCTGGCTTTGGGGGTAACTACAATATTCACGTTTAAATAAAAGAAGACATATAACTGTATATATATATATATATATATATATAAACCATATCTTATTTTTATAATATATTTTATATTTTGAAGGTCCAGGAGCCAGTTCAAACCCCTGCTCTGACTCGTACTTTGGACCAAGGGCAGAGTCTGAGGTGGAAGTAAAGGCGGTTGCTGACTTTATTAGGGGACACGGCAATATTAAAGGCTTTATAAGCGTTCACAGCTACTCCCAGCTTCTGCTCTTCCCTTACGGATATACGTGTACCAAGCCTGCCAATTATGAAGAACTTGTAAGTCAGTTTTAAACTAAAACTCTTGATCTCACTTTCCCAGTAAGTGAATCAGTTTTATAATACTATATCATTTACTCCTGATGACAAAAGTCTACAAAAAGCAGTATGGAGGAGCTAATAGGCACTGTACCATCAGAAATATCACTATGATGAAATATTGGTTGTGTTTCTTCTAGAATGATGTTGGCAATGCTGCGGCAGCGGCATTGTACTCCTTGTATGGCACCCAGTATAGGGTTGGAACAATCTGCTCCACTATTTGTAAGTATGCAGGATATTATGAATATGCTTTTCATTTGGTCATTTCTACATATACAGTATTATATCTATTAGCACAATAACAGCTGGTTATCATTCAATTTTTACAGCACATTGAATTTAATACGCCTTTAAATTGCCTCAGGAAAACAAAAAAAGGGGTTATGCTATGAGTGAGGTAACATATGAAAATCAGACATCATATAGTATATGACAATCTCTTTCTAACAAAGCTAGAACCAGCCCTGTACTTCACATGGATCCAGAGATCGCCACATTCATTGCTCCAATTGCTCTGATAGATTTATTTCAAGGCGGCGTGTCCTTTCTGCTGCAGCTCTCTCCATATTACAATTCAGAGATGTGTACTTCCTGTTGCATCTTTCTCTACTACAGCTCAGGGCGTTTATCCTTTCTGATTTCTGATTAACAGATTCTAATAGTATATATGGCTGGTGAGAGTTGAAGGATTGAACTGAGCATGTGCGACCATGTGGACATGCACATTACTATACAGATTAAACAATAGGGGTGCCATTACAATGAATAGAATATCTCACAACTGTAATACCTTTATAAAATAAATTACAAAAGTAACTTATTTTTTATGCTGAATTATATTAAAATAAAATAACATTTAATGGTGTAACTCCTTTAACTCTCTCTTCTAGAGGCACACACTGGTATACATTGTATACCCTATAGACATCTATAAGAAGTTTATAGAGAGATGTGCCAAAGTGGTACCTCAAAGGGACACTCTTGCTCTGAGAACTCATTTAATCAGTGCATTATAATATGTGCAGTGATTGCAGGGGATTCCTGAATTCTCTCCCTGGTTTATCGCCCATCTTGTGTGTGCCATTGGTATCGCCTGCAAGACGAGCTTTCATAGAATCACTGCCAACTGTTCATAATCCCCATTTATCTGAGCTTTAGAAACCTGGATCCAGTAAGCAGCCTAATAACCCAGTGGGCAACCTTGGAGTTCCAGTGAGGTATCAATCATTCCTGTATACTAGCATTCTCTACTGATCCATTAGTTTCCTAGCTATCCTTGGTTATCCAGAGATTTCGTTTTTTAACCTAGTGGCACATTATTCATCCCTGGTGATCCAGTGGTTTAGTTTGTATTTCTCTTTTAAAGAGGTTGTGCCATGAAACATATTTCTACATTTTTCAAACCAACTCCTGTATCTGAATATTTTTGTATTTGCATGTAATTACAAATGTAATATAGCCACTAAGTTATTTAATAAAATCTTTCTGTATAGTGCCACCTGTTGTATGTTCTTTTCTTTATTTCTCTGTCCACATTGCTGAGGTGAACACATATTCGCAGTCCCATCCTTCCACTGCCAACAGACCTGTCTTCTATCAGAAACTGTGACAGGAAAGAATTGCAACAGAAAGAACAAACCCCCCTGAGAAAGGACACACCTCCTGAGAAAGGACACACCCCTGAGCTGCCAGAAATAAATCTAGCAGAGCAGTTGGAGGAATAAATAGGGCAATCTCTGGATCCATGTGAGGTACAGGGCTGGTTCTAGCTTTGTTAGAAAGAGATTGTCATGTACTATATGATGTCTGATTTTTATATTTCACATTAATCATGGGATAACCCCTTTAAGTGTATGTTATCTGTGGGGCATTGTCCATCTCTGATGACCCTTTATGAAATCAAGTGATTTACACACGTCTGTATATTCTAGAGATGCCCAGGCCTTCATGACACTTCTGTCTCATGAACAGTTTAATACTATGTTGTATCATGTCACAGTGGAAAAGTAACACCTTTCAGAATGCTGGCTTATTAAACACAATGTACTAGATATATATTATGTGTATTATTGTAATCTAGGATGTAATAATACTTTATCGGTTAATATAATATAACTGTCATTTCTTGCTACAGATCAAGCTAGTGGTGGAAGTATTGACTGGACCTATGACATTGGAATCAAATATTCATTTGCCTTTGAGCTTAGAGACACAGGACGTTACGGTTTTCTGCTTCCAGCCAATCAAATCTTGCCAACAGCACAGGAGACCTGGTTGGGGCTGAAGAAGATTCTTGAGCACATAAGAGACAACCCTTATTAAGCATGATCTAATAGTGTAACAACAACAATAAAATGTCTGTCTGTGTTTCTCATTTTTGAAGAAAATGTTTAATATTCTATTTCTTTCTCATATTTTATTGAATTCCTTAATGTGTAACTTTATTTTTATTTGTGTAATGTGTAGGGGCAGTGATACTGACCATTTTTGGAATATACTTTAATTACTAAAATCGTACATTTCTATTAGAAAAATAGCTGTAAAGTGCCCCATTTTGAGCCTTAGCAACGCTCCTCTGTCTTCTGTTTACATAACAGTGGAGACTTGCTAACACTGTCTGTTATGTAAACAGAAGACAGAGGAGCGTTGTTAAGGCTCAAAATGGGCCACTTTACAGCTATTTTTCTAATAGAAATGTACGATTTCTATTAGAAAAATGGTAATTAAAGTATATTACAAAAATGGTTAACATCATTGCCCCTACACTTTACAAAAATAAAACTAGAATCGCAGTTACACTTTAAAGGGAATTTGTCACCAGATTTATGCTGATTAATCTGAGGGCATCATTAATCTGAGGGCATCTAGTGACAGACACACTGGCTCCAGGGCTCCCTCCTCCCTTCTACAACTGATTGACAACTTTCTCCCTATATTGGTCATAGGAAGAAAGCCAACAATTAGTGGCAGAGGACCACAGCTCATGAATATTGAGGACTCAGCACTGTGTAGTATGGAGTGGACTGCAGGCTCAGATTCCTTTGTGGTTGGTGTGATTTTATAAAAACGACAGCAAGACATCCAGTCAATGGCACCCCGATGGAATCAAGGTGTCTGTCACTAGTTTATGCCCTTGGGTCAGGCAGCATAAACCTGGAGACAGATTTCCTTTAGCTGGGTTCACAAATAGGTCTTTGTGGCAGTTTTTGAGCCAAGGCCAGAAGTTAATCCAGCAGGGATGCCAATTATAACTCCTTCCTGTATGTTTTTTATTCCCTTCCCACTTTGCCTTTGGCTCAAGAAACTGGCACAAAAACCTATACGTGAACCCACCCTTAAAAACGCCTCCTTATGCTGAGACTAGAATTGTGTGTCCAGAAGTAAAGACAATATTAAACTATAAACCAGCAAATGCATTCATGAACAGTTGGTTTATATCACAGGATTTTACCTTAGAAAGTTTCAGGTGTTGTGCAGTGTGATGATATTGCGACGTCCTCAAGATAGGTCATCAATATCAGATCAGCTAAGGGTCTGACTTTAGCTGTTTGAAGAGGCTGTGGTGCTTATGCTAGCACTGCCTTCTCTTCTATATTTACCTGCACGCCATCTCCATTGTAGAGGTGGTGCACTGTAATTACAGTTCTTCCCCTAGTTCACTTGAATGAATGAGGAAGCTGTGATTACCCTGCACCGCCAGCATAAAGTAGATCGTGTGCAAGTAAACACTGAAGACAATGCAGCACTAGCATGAGCGCCATGTCCTCTTCAAACAGCTGATCGCCGGGGGTCCTGGGAGTGGGACCCCAACTGATTTGATATTGATGACCTATCCTGAGGATACGTCATAATATCATGACACTGCACAACTCCATTTAAATCTTAGGTGAGGTAGTTGGGTGTAAGGCTGGGTTCTCATTAAGTTTTTCCCATCCATTTAACGTATACAAAAACCATATATGTTAAACGGATGCCTCAGAAAGATGCCATTCAGTGACATCTGTTCACCATAGAGTTCCAATGTAAAAAAAAAGTATACTTTTTTTTTACCGGACTGTGCAGTATACAAGTGGTGTGCTGCGTTTTTGTATCCTTTTTTCTAACGTATACGTAAAATGGAAGCATAAAGCATCACGTGAACTCACGAAAGTGAGTACATCCCTAGCATTTTCCTTCCCCAGTGTCATGTGACTTGTTAGTGTTACAAGGTCTCAGGTGTGAGTGGGGAGCAGGTGTGTTAAATTTGGTATTATCACTCTCACACTCTCTTATAATTGTCATTGGAAGTTCAGCATGGCACCTCATGGCAAATAACTCTCTGAGGATACGAAAAAAAAGAATTGTTGCTCTAAATAAAGATGGCCTAGGCTATAAGAAGATTGCCAACATCCTGAAAATGAGCTGCAGCATGGTGGCCAAGACCATACAGAGGTTTAACAAGACAGGTTCCACTCAGAACAGGCCTCGCCATGGTAAACCAAAGAAGTTGAGTGCACGTGCTCAACGTCATATGTTGGGTCGTTAAAGATGGTGCCCGCTCCTGGGCAGAACAGCATCTGGATGCCTGCTGTCAGTTGCGACCACAGCATTTGAAGTAGCTTCATTGTGCTGAGATCGAGGAAGTTGTTCATTGGTTGTGATAGCCTGGAGCCTGTATGAGGCCACCAGGCCAATCACAGTTATATTTTAATGTAGGCCTGCAGTGGGAATATACTCAATTTGCCATGCACTAATATATTAAATCACATTAGTGTATGGGAAAAGTAATTTAATAAATTCACATTCAGGCCCACCACGAGGGCTTAAAAAAGTTTTTAAAAAGTGACAAAAAGTTTTTTAAAATATAAAAATTTAAATCACCCTTTCCCCATAATAAAAATGAACAATAAAAAATAAACATCATAGGCATCACCATGTCCCAAAATGCCCAAACTATTCAATTATAAATGTATTCATTTCATACAGTGAATGCCGTAACAGAAAAAAAAATGAAAATGGCAGATTTGCTGTTTTTTTTCATCACTTTTCCAAAACAATTGACTAAAACGTGATCAAAATGTCATATACTCCCCAAAATGGTATCACTAAAAACTACAGATGGCACAGCAAAAAATGCGCCCTCACACAGCTTCATGAAAAAATATGGCTTACAAAAAATATTTTTTCCAAATTTTTTTTTTCAGTATTAATACACAAGAAAAATATCTATATGTGGTATCACTGTAATCATACTGACCTACAGAATGAAAGGAAAGGCAAAAAAACTAAAATAAAAAACATAAAATTTTTCCACTTGTATGTACTTGAGATGATCTGCATTGCAAAGTATTGAAATATATGTAGCATAGCACTATCACATCGTGTTAAATTTTATTACATTATTAAATAAACAATAATCAGTTTATGTGAGGGTGAAAAATTTTTAATTGTGTGTTTTTCCTTAAATTTTATTAAATTTGGTTTTAATATTCTTGGTGTAATCTAAAGCACCGTGGCAGATGACATCTGCTTGATATTTTTTTAACACTTGGTATCCTAGATAAATATTTAAAGGAAATGTGTCGCCAAAGATGTTATCTGCCAGTTAAAGCCACATAGTAACACATCTCCTTTTTTCCTAATCTGTTTTTGTTTTGTAGTAGATTTTTTTATTCGATTTTCTGAACATGATTATGGGGGCGGCCTGAGCTGTTCCTAAAAAGAACCTGGCACCACAAAATGTAATGCAATCTGAAAACAGAGAGTTCACATCTCAGTTTCATTTTCCATTCTTCCCTCAGAAGAACAGAAAAAAAACAGGATCTTGTAAAAAACAAAACAAAAACAAACAAACCCAGATTCTATGCATCAGTTAGGGCTCATGCACACAACCGTATGTATTTTGCGGTCCGCAAAAAAACGGATCTGCAAAAAATACGGATGGCGTCCATGTGCATTCCACATTTTGTGGAACGGAACAGCTGGCCGCTAATAATACTATCCTTGTCCGTAATGCGGAACAGAAATACAGGCATATGGAAACGGAAAGCACACGGAGTACCTTCCGTTTTTTGTGGACCCATTGAAATGAATGGACACGGAAAGAAAATACGTTCGTGTGCATGAGCCCTTATGCACAGGATCTGTTTTTTTACAGGATCCTGTAGCACATTTGCATCTGCTTGAGCTATTTCCATCTGAGAACTGCATGCAGGACTTTTTTTTTTCCTCGTCTAAAAAAAAAAAAACGGATCTCTGATGGAAATGGCTCAAACAGATGCCATATGAACAACAGGATCCGTTTTTTTTTTTTTTTTACAGGATCTGTTTTTTTTTCTTTCTGTTTTTCTGACAGATCAGAAGAACAGAAAATGAAATAGAGATGTGAACTCTCCCTTATAGAACAGGAGGAGCTGAGCAGATTGATAAATAGTTTTGTGGGAAAAGATTGGGTAAAACTTGTCATTTATACATTTATATCACTGCTTTTTTGTAGCTCTGTGAAAAACTATATGTACAGGAGGGGGTGTTATCAGTGACTGTCAGCTATCTCTGTATGCACACAATGCTATCAGTCACAGATAGCGCCTCTCTCCTGTACCGATAGATATTCACAGGAAGTGGAAAAAGCAAAGATATAAATGTATAAAGTTACAAGTTTTACAGAATCTTTTCCCATAAAGCTATATATCAATCTGCACAGCTCATCCTGCTCTATAACATGCTGCCTGCAGACTGCATTATATTTTGTGGTGACAGGTTCTCTTTAACAGCATTTAGAAAGCATAAAGAAAATCGCTTTACGGCAGCCCCGTGGTCCATAGACACAATGATCAGGAGGGGACCTCACTGACTTCTATGGGAGAGATTTCTAGTCATGTTCTGTGACCTGTGCAGAGAAGGGAAGGATAGATAAGCTGTGACATGACCTATTGTGAATGGTGGATCCTGTCTTATCTATGCACAGAGGTGATATCATTACAGGCAGGGTTAGAATGACAGATAAGCAGATAACTGCAGTAAAGTGATCTGTGATGAAGTGGAGTATATTATTAGGGTTAGTAATCACTGTAAAACTGCTTTTATGGTTTTTGCTTTAATATAGATATTGATGTAAAAATGAAAAATATGTTTATATGTTAAACATAAAAATGTGATTTAATGTCATTTTTTGATGAGAAATTCCCTTAAATGTATATCATTTCCTAAAATAAAGGGTCCCATATAAATATAGATCTATATGTACATATCAAAAACACATCCCCAAGACTATTATGCATAGTTTATACTATTGGTGTCCTCATAAGAAACCTTTTGGATAGAGAGGGTGCCAGGTCTTAGAGCAACCTCTGCAACCCTATAGTTACCCCATTGCAATGGACATCTGGCAGCTGGAATACTTCTGATTTGCAGGACACAGTATATGAATTCCCTACAGCCATGTGAGCAAAAATCAACAGAATGTTCTTTTCGAAAATTGATTGTAAGAGTATCAATAATTTTTTTTTATTCTATTACTTCATATAATTTTGCTGTTTTTCTATGGGAACCCATGTCACAGGGCATTATTACTATGCAGCCCATGTGACAATTAATCAAGCCCAGGACCAGGCTCTTCTCTGATTGTAGTTATTACCATTTTCTTTGTAGCAGACTATAACACAGGCTCATCACAGACACAGTCCTCCACTCCGGAGCTTTCTTCATGGCTGTCTTTGGTCTTCATCCTGTTAACCACTCGCAGCATATACTTTATACAAGTTTTTTCAGTGCATCACCACTCACTACTCTAGTTCTTCACCACAATAAAATGTAAAATTGCCATAATGCTGACCATACAAATATGTCATTGGGAAGATAAGACCTTGGGGCAGATATATTAAGCAAATTCTATATTTCTCTCCAAGTTTTGCAGTGCTAGTTTGTGGAGGATTTAGGGGTTCTAATTTTGGGCAGCTTCAAAATGAGTCAATATTGTGAAAGTGAAGTGGCATGGGCATGGCATGGCATAGCTCACAAAAGTTGCAAGATTTTGCATAAAAGGTTGCATGTAGCATCACTTGCAACTTTTTCACGCAAGAAAACTGGCATAACAGTGTTGATAAATGTTCAACTTAAAGAAGCAACTATTTAGATTCTCGGACCTATTAGAAAGGGACATGATACAAACAATAGTGAAGGTCATTTTCTTACCAGTGACTGTATTTGTGAGTTATAACCTCCCTTCTGATCTTCAGCTGTGTCATGTGACCAACACTCTGATCTCCAACTGACACAGCATCTTATGTGCGGACAGGAAGTATATTTCTCTATGCATTCATATGGGAGCCTCACTCTCAGTCTCATAGGAATGAATAGAGAATAGAGATGAGCGAGCATACTCGTCCAAGCTTGGTGCTCGTTCGAGTATTAGGGTACTCGTAAGTGCTCGCTGCTCGGACGAGTATCTCGCCATGCTCGAGGAAATGGCAACTTCCACATCGTGCTTTTTTGGCGCCTATAAACTCAGCCAATCACAAGCCAGGAGACTCTGCGGTACACCCAGCATCACGTGGGGCCCTTACATGTCGATAGCAGGGGTTGGCTGGCCTGATCAGGTGACCCTGGAATATACTAGTGACTGCCCGCGGTGCTCGGCTCAGATGCTGTCTGGATGTCGTTAGGGATAATGCTGCTGCGTTTCAGGGAGAGTGTTAGGGCCTGCATTTAGTTCTCTGTTAGGCAGGAATCACCCACAAAGAACCCAACAGCCCTTCTAAGGGCTACAAGAAATTTTTTTTTGTCTCCTGGCTTGGCTGGCTGGCACTAGTAGTGCAGCTATCGCCATATATAACCCCCTTTTTTTAATGTTATATCTCAGTGATACAAATCCATTTCACACAGCAGTGTGTAACCATTCTGTGTGTCACAGTTCATTACACTCACTCCTATCCGTATTTTCTGTCCAGGTGACACTTTCTGTACGTCACTTAATACAACCAAGTCTTTTGCTGCCTGTCACGTATATATAGCTTGATCAAAAATATCTCTGTGCGACATTTGTCTGGGTCGCAGTCTAAATAGCCACCGTCAGTAGGGTGTCAGTCAGCTCTACGATAGTTTCTGTGCATCACGTTCCAAAAAAAACAAAACTACAAAAGAAAATATATAAAAAAAATACATTAAAAAAATAGTTTTTTAGTTGTTTTAGCTCAGTGATACAAATCCATTTCACACAGCTGCGTGGAACCATTCTGTGTGTCACAGTTCATTACACTCACTCCTATCCGTATTTTCTGTCCAGGTGACACTTTCTGTACGTCACTTAATACAACCAAGTCTTTTGCTGCCTGTCACGTATATAGCTTGATCAAAAAAATCTCTGTGCGACATTTGTCTGGGTCACAGTCTAAATAGCCACCGTCAGTAGGGTGTCAGTTAGCTCTACGATAGTTTCTGCACGTCACGTTCCAAAAAAAACAAAACTACAAAAAAATATATAAAAAAAATATATAAAAAAATAGTTTTTTAGTTGTTTTAGCTCAGTGATACAAATCCATTTCACACAGCTGCGTGGAACCATTCTGTCTGTCACAGTTCAGTACACTCACTACAATCCGTATTTTCTGTCCAGGTGACACTTTCTTTACGTCACTTAATTAAACCAGACTGAACAAGTTTGTGGGTTTCAGTACACCAGGCCCATTTATTTTTTATTTTTTATATAATACACTTATATACAGAAAATGTTGAACCCCAGGGCTAAGAGTCGAGGACGAGGGCGTGGGCGTGGGCATTCAATTACTGCAGGGGGCAGAGGCCGTGGTCCTGGGCAGGGTGAGACAGTATCTGCTGATGAGGGAGCAGGGGAACGCCGCAGAGCTACACTCCCTAGCTTCATGTCTCAACTTACAGGGACACGTGGTAGAGGACTGTTGAAACCACAACAGTGCGAACAGCTGATGTCGTGGACTGTGGACAATGCTTCAAGTAATTTGTCCACCAGTCAGTCTTCCACGCAGTCCACCCACGTTACCCAAGGGAGCACTCCTCTGGCTCCTCCACCTCAACCTCCTTCCCCCCAGTCTGCCCCCTCCCAGGAAAATTTGGAATACGATCCGGCATACTCTCAGGAACTGTTTTCTGGACCCTTCCCAGAGTCACAAACCACTTCTCAGGTTGCTGCTGACCTCGTTCCCGATGCCCAAGTTTTCCAACTGTCGCAGTCTGTGGGTGATGATGATGATAATGACAATGTTGAGTTAGTGAAAGAAGTTTGTAAAGAGGTGTTGGACAATGAGGAGACACGGTTGTCAGACAGTGGTGAAGTTGTTGTCAGGGCAGGAAGTCCGAGGGGGGAGCAGACTGAGGAATCGGAGGATGACGAGGTGACTGACCCAAGCTGGCTTGATATGCCGAGTGAAGACAGTGCTTCTGAGGCGGAGGCGAGTGCTGTACCAGAACAGGTTGTAAGAGGCAGTGGTGTGGCCAGAGGGAGAAGCAGGGCCAGAGCTGGTGCATCAGCAGCAACTGTTTCACGTAGTGAAGCTCCCGTGGCAAGGCCTAGATGTTCGCAAGTCTGGAGGTTCTTTAAAGAAAGTGAGGATGACCAACGGACTGTGGTGTGCAACCTGTGCCACACCAGGATCAGCAGGGGTGCCACCACTACTAGCCTAACCACCACCAGCATGCGCAGGCATATGAGTGCTAAACACCCCACTCAATGGAACCAAGGCCGTTCACCACCTCCTGTGGGTCACACCACTGCTCCTTCCCCTGTGTCACTCGCTGCCTCTTCTAGTCAACCCCCTGTGTCACTCGCTGCCTCTGCTAGTCAACCCCCTGCCCAGGACCCCGGCACGAGCGCCTCCCGCCGGAAAACCACACCTTCGCCTCCACAATCCTCCATAGTGTTCACCAACGTATCCCAGCGCAGCGTTCAGCTGTCTTTACAGCAGACCCTGGAGCGCAAGAGGAAATACAGTTCCACCCACCCACATGCCCAAGCCCTCAACGTCCACATCTCCAAATTGCTTAGCCTGGAGATGCTGCCCTATAGGCTGGTAGAGACCGAGGCCTTTCGCAATCTCATGGCGGTGGCTGCCCCTCGGTATTCGGTCCCCAGCCGCCACTATTTTTCCCGATGTGCCGTCCCAGCCCTACACCAGCACGTGTCACAGAACATCATCCGTGCCCTGACCAACGCTGTTTCTGAGAAGGTCCACCTAACCACGGACACGTGGACTAGTGCTGCCGGGCAGGGACACTATATCTCACTGACGGCACATTGGATTAACTTGGTGGAGGCTGGGACCGAGAATGACTCTGGGGCCGCTCATGTACTCCCCACACACAGGATTGCAGGGCCTACCTCGGTCACGGTCTCTCAGACGTACTATGCCTCCTCCTCCGACCCCTCCTCCACCGAATTACCATCCGTGGGCACGGCGCCTTCAGTCGGTAGCTCTAGGCGCAGCAGCAGTGCCGTGGGTAAGCGCCAGCAGGCGGTGCTCAAACTGCTGAGCTTAGGTGACAAAAGGCACACCGCCCAAGAGCTGTTACAGGGCATCACGGCGCAGACCGATGTGTGGCTGGCACCGCTGAACCTCAAGCCAGGCATGGTTGTGTGTGACAACGGGCGTAACCTGGTGGCGGCTCTGCAACTCGGCAGACTGACACATGTGCCATGCCTGGCCCACGTGTTCAATCTCATAGTTCAGCGGTTCCTCAAGATATACCCCAATCTGTCTGATTTGCTCACCATGGTGCGCCGCATCTATGCGCATTTCCGCAAGTCCACCACAGATGCTGCCACTCTCAGGGCAGCGCAGCGCCGCCTACAACTGCCCGCTCACCGACTGATGTGCGACGTGCCCACGAGATGGAATTCGACATTAAACATGTTATCCAGAGTTTACCAGCAGCGCAGAGTGATTGTAGACTGCCAGATGTCAACTTCCACCAGAACTGGTAGTCAGGTCTCTCAGATTCCTCAAGTCTACAATGAGGAGTGGACGTGGATGTCTGATATCTGCCAGGTGTTGAGCAACTTTGAGGAGTCAACACAGATGGTCATCGGTGATGCCGCCATTATCAGCCTCACCATCCCGCTGCTTTGCCTGTTGAAAAACTCACTGCTCAGCATCAAGTCGGATGCTTTGCGCTTGTCACAAGAGACGGTGGAGGAAGATATGTCACTTGATAGCCAGAGCACCCTCCGGTCTGTTTCTCAGCGCGTATCGAGTGGGATGAGGAGGAAGAGGAGGAGAATGTCGGCAAGACAGTAGAGGGTACCAGTGCTCAGTCCTTAACTCTTGAGCGTGTATGGGCTGAAGAGGAGGACTTGGAGGAGGAGGAAATGGAGAGTCAGGCCAGTGAGGAGAGGGAATTCTTGCGTGTTGGGACTCTGGCGCACATGGCAGACTTCATGTTAGGCTGCCTATCCCGTGACCCTCACGTTAGAAGAATTTTTTCAAACACCGATTACTGGGTGTTCACTCTCCTGGACCCACGGTACAAGCAGAACCTTTCCACTCTCATCTCTGCAGAGGAAAGGAGTATGAGAGTGAATAGATATCAACAGGCCCTGGAGCACAAGCTGAAACAATTCTTCCCATCTGACGCCGCTAGCGGCAGAGGGCATGGTTCTGTGGGCCAAGTAGCGGGGGAGAGGAGGCGAGCAGGCAGCTTGTCCAGCACTGGCAGGGGAACACTCTCCAAGGCCTTTGCCAGTTTTTATGTCACCCCAGCAAGACACTGTCACCTGTCCCCAGTCTAGGCAGAGTAGGGGGGAGCAGTACAGAAAAGATGGTGAGGGAGTACCTAGCTGACCATACCAACGTCCGAAGCGATCACTCTGCTCCATACAACTACTGGGTTTCAAAGCTGGACACGTGGCCTGAACTGGCGCTGTACGCCTTGGAGGTGCTGGGCCTGCCCTGCCGCTAGCGTGCTGTCGGAGCGGGTATTCAGTGCAGCTGGTGGCGTCATCACCGATAAGCGTACACACTGTCAACTGACAGCGCTGACAGGCTGACGCTTATTAAAATGAACAAAGCCTGGATTTCACCGGAATTCAAATCTCCTCCGGGGGAAAGCAGCTAAAGATTAACATTACTTATGTATCCGATTCCTCTTCTCTACTCCTCCTACTCCTCCTCCTCCATGTCGTCTTTGTCTAACGCTGACTAAAAAACGCCATTTTTTAGAGGGTCCAACTGGCAACTCTTTTACCACAATTTTTCAGGAGGGGCCCTCCTACAGGCCCTCTCTTCAAACAATTTTTTCCGGAGGTCCACCTACAGGCCCTCTCTCCAAACAATTTTTCCGGAGGTCCCACCTACAGGCCCTCTCTCCAAAACAATTTTTCCGGAGGTCCACCTACAGGCCCTCTCTCCAAACAATTTTTCCGGAGGTCCACCTACAGGCCCTCTCTCCAGTTCCAGTTTCCAGTTTTATTTGCGCAAACTGCGTAAATTTCTTTTTGGGATAGGTGTGAAAAATAATATTACCTGCATATCTATATTGCCCAACATTGGTACGGTAGCAACAAGAAGAACAAGCACATGCTTCCCACGGGTTCCGCAAATTCCTGGTCCACAATGTCAAGGAGCTCGAGGTTCTGTTGATGAGCAACAATGTCCTTCTGTGCAGAAATCGCCCACAATGTCTCCTCAAAGAAACCTAAAGACCATTGTGGAGAGAGCGGCACAGCTCGCCATCAAAGTGACGAACCCCAACGCCAGACTGCGCAGCGAAGAGAACGAATAAATATCTCTGTGGTTATTTGTGCTAAATAAAAGTTAAATAAACACAAAAAAAATGATCTGTTCCTGTGGCCTGATCCACCCAAGTTGAATCTGTCCCATCATGAGAAAGTCCCCCCAAGGAGTCCCCACGTGTAACTTGCTTCCCATACAACTACCTCACCCCCCCGACACCTGTGTCTCGCCATTGTCCACCACCTCCTCAGACAACACTGGTAAATCCCCACTGTCAGCACACTGAGACTGCAAAAGGTCTTGCGAATTGGGGCAGAGAATGTTCTGGGGTAGCACATCAGAGAAGGGGTGACTATGGGGTTCCAGGGAGTATGTGACCACATGCAATCTCCATCTAAAAAGTCATGCCACACTTGATCGAGCTCATAATTGACAATTGTACCGGTTGATGCTAAATTTTTAAGTTGGGGTCCTGCGTCGTCATTCTAACTACATCCGGCTGTTGTCACCACCACACACGCTAGCCCAGGGGGCACTCCTCTGGCTCTTTCAGCTCAACCTCCTTCCCCCCAGCCTGCCCCCCACCTACAGGCCCTCTCTCCAAACAATTTTTCCGGGAGGTCCACCTACAGGCCCTCTCTCCAAACAATTTTTCCGGATAGCTGCCATATACGGTATTAAACTGAGTAGTATACATAGAACACATACCACACTTGATCTATACTGAACGTCACTTTTAAAAATACGTAATTTTCCTCTCTTTCTCTCATTTGTCTGGGTTGCAATTAAGCAGACCAAGTCTGCCTAATCTAATAGTTTCCGTGTAATTGCTCCATACTGCACGTCTTTTTCCTCTCTTTCTCTCTCTCCAAACTATTTTTAAGTTTTTCCAAATCCATCCGGCTGTTGTCACCACCACACACGCTAGCCCAGGGGGCACTCCTCTGGCTCTTCCAGCTCAACCTCCTTCCCCCCAAGCCTGCCCCCCACCTACAGGCCCTTTCTCCAAACAATTTACCCGGATAGGGGAAGTATTAGATATTATACTGATTTTTGTTTGTTTTTCTTTTAATTGCCTCCTGACCTGTGATAGGCAGAGCATGGACACGTCCCCTTAGCTGCAGTAGAAAAGACACTCCCCTGGCCAGAGCAAGCTCTTTTTCCTTTTCCGTGTTCGAAAAATCCATGAAATATATGGTCCCAAGATAGGGGACGTAATACGGTATAAACTCAGAAGAATACATACCGTACCGGTTGATGCTACAGTTTTTCCAAATCCATTCTGGCTGTTGTCACCACCACACACGCTAGCCCAGGGGACACTCCTCTGGCTCTTCCAGCTCAACCTCCTTCCCCCAGCCTGCCCCCCCACCTACAGGCCCTCTCTCCAAACAATTTACCCGGATAGGGGACGTATTAGATATTGTACTGATTTTTTTTGGTTCTTCTTTTAATTGCCTCCTGACTGTGATAGGCCAGAGCATGGACACGTCCCCTTAAGCTGCAGTAGAAAAGACACTACCCTGGCCAGAGCAAGCTCTTTTTCCCTTTCCCGTGTTTCGAAAAATCCATGAAATATATGGTCCCAAGATAGGGGACGTGTTACGATTTTAAACTGAGAAGAATCGATACCACACATGCCCCACTAGTTCAAGCTCAATGTTGACAGCTGTACAGTTGATGCCAAATTTTTAAGTGGGGGTTCCACCACTACCAGCCTAACCACCACCAGCGTGCACAGGTATACGAGTGCTAAACACTATGAAACCAAGGCCATCCGTTCCCCTTATGCGGGTTCCCACCACTGCTCCTTCCCTGTGTCAATTGCTGCCTCTGCGAGTCAACCCCCAGCCCAGGACCCCGGCACGAGCGCCTCCCGCCGGAAAACCACCCCTTCGCCTCCATGATCCTCCACACTGTCCACCAAAGTGTCCCTGCGCAACGTTCAGCTGTCATTACAGCAGACGTTGGAGCGCAAGCAGAAAAAAGTTCAGCCCACCTACATGCACAAGCCCTCAACGTCCACATACAGGGCCACGCTAAATTTTTCCTGTGCTCTACCTGCTACAATTTACTGGATAGGGGATGTATTAGATTTGAACTGATAAGAAGAACAGATTTTTTTTGGTTCTTCTTTTAATTGCCTCCTGACCTGTGATAGGCAGAGCATGGGCACGTTCCCTTAGCTTGCAGTAGAAAAGACATCCCCTGGCCAGAGCAAGCTCTTTTTCCTTTTCCGTGTTCGAAAAATCCATGAAATATATGGTCCCAAGATAGGGGACGTATACGATTTTAAACTGAGAAGAATCAATACCACACATGCCCCACTAGGAGAATTTGGGGTAATGGTGGGATTAAGCAGCCTCAGAGGCATCCATGCATGCTGCCCCTGCTGCTTTTCCTGTCCATTTCCGTGGTGTTTCCATAATTTTCTGATGTTTCCAGGTTTTCAGGCAACTTCCCTGTGCAGAGCTTT